>OX387239.1:39115430-40315430 GCA_947561735.1 Cenchrus americanus | reverse complement strand
ATGTATTGATACTGATGAGATTCTTATTTATTGTCCAAGATTTGAATTGTATGTTTCAAATGAAGGAAAACAAAATAATTTTTCTTTAACAATGCATCCTGATATTCATGTTTTACTGTGCTGGGTTTTTTTTTTCTCATGTAAGCTTTTATAATTTAGAGTGGTTTTACTGTTCAAATTGACCTCTGAGTGGCCCTCATCAAAATGTTACATTGATTTACCCCCATTAACCATGCACTAACTTGTCTAGATGTGAATTGAACCCATCAGAACCGTGACATGTAGGATAACTTGGGTGAAAATCCTATTTAGGCAGTAAATTAACCTAGTATTAATAGGAGGAAAGTTCAAATTAAGCTAAAATGTTGGTGAGGGGTTGGACGGATAAACTTAATAGGTGCAGACAGTAAAATAGACTTTTTACCAAAAAAAATCATGATGTATTTATTTGATGTTGTAGCTATAAATAGTTTTTTTGTAAATTTAATTAAATTGGACATAGTTTGACTTGAAGTACATACAAGTAGCTATATTTTGAAGTGGGGTATGATATTTCGACACGGTTAATGTTTTTTGTCCACAGGCACATTGCTTTTTGAATGTAATATTTGTACAAAGAACAATACTAATCATACAATTATGACAACCAATCCAAGAAAACAAAAGGTGGAGGGTGTTTTCAAGTCGCCCGACTAATCACAATTAGTCATCATAGACGGTACTAAGGCGACTAGGTAAAATTCTGATTAGTGAAACTTATTGCCCAGTTAATTACAGTTAGTCATGATTAATCAACTCATCAGTGTCATTGAGCTATGCGGCGACAATTGGGGTCCGGGAACTCACCGGAACACAGAGGCGACCCCCAAGGTTGGACGCATGCAAAGACGACGGAGTAGAGTGATCGGCGAAGGGAGACGAAAGGGCAAATGGGGTTTTCACGGTAGTGATGGGCAAGTAGAGAGCGTCGTCGTTTTTTACTATATATCCCCATCTTTTTTCTGTAGAATTTGCAGTTGTGACGTCGGATTATTTTCTCAATCATAGAAGTGGAACGGGAACTACCAGAGGAATTGCAAGAAATCATTGGGGCCACTCAGAAGGTTGATATGTTACACCTCCGGGCGACTGGCCATGTCAGAATTCTGGTAGCGGTATATGATGCAAAAAAAATACCGAAGTTCGCTGATGTTTGTGTCGGATGCAGTGTTTATCGCCTCTTTTTTCAGCCTGATGAAATTGCTCAGCAAGATGGCTCTGATCTCGAGGAGGACGATTTGTTGAGTGATGAGGATGATAACGGCAAGGAGAAGGATCGGTCTAATCCTGACTTTGAGATGGGAGAGGCTGATCCGGAGAAGGAGTTGAGGGATCCCACGGCCGGCCAGTCTCAGCCACCTTCACAGCAACCCCGGAATCTAAATCAGAAACAAGCATCGTTCTTTCGGGAGGCGCTCGATTTAGCTTGTGATAAGCTGTTTGATGAGATCAGTATCAAAGTTATGCTTGAGCCTATTGATGAGACGACCAGGAAGCACTTTACCCCGTTGACTCATGAGGAACTGGATTCTTATAATACTTTGGTTGACCCCACGGCGAAGGTCCTTCCCTCCGAGGTTTTCTTCTCACCGTCACCTGATCCTCAGGTTGTTGCGCCAATTAACATTCTGCAGGGAGAGGCTAATGGCGACGAGATCGGTGGGATCCCTATTTCACCAACTACCTCATCATCCGACATCTGTTCCTCGCCGGCGTCTGGACCTGCGGCGGGCGGAGTTTTGTCTGCTTTGTCGGCTGGCGGGGAGGTGGAGGCAGGTGCCGCTGGGGGTGCTGCTACCTGCGCCCTGGCTGCCTCCATCGACTCGGCTTGCGCGAACGCCACTGCCTCGGGCGACGCCACCGACATTCTCCTGGGCGATGCTGCCGCTCCTGGCGGCAATTGTACCGCACCGGGGCCTGGGTTACCAGCTGATATTGTTGCTGGTGATTCACTTTTGGAGCCTGCAGGGTCCACTACGTTGGAGGGGGTGGAGCACAGCACTGCGGATCAGTCGGGGATGAAGGATCTTACTCCTGACTCCGCGATTCTTGCAGAGCCGGGGGTGCCCTGTCTGCGTCGAAGCAAAAGAGTTGCGGCGATGGCGGATGTGCATACCCTACACAAGGTGGAGTTATTGGCAGCAAAGAGGAACCTCGAATCCAAAGGTACTTCTTTCACTAACTTTTCAGATTCTCATATTTTGTCAAACCTTGGTAGGATAGGCATCAACCTAGGCACTTCAGATGTAGCTGTTATTAAAAATCTAGAGGTAGAAAGGCTGGTCCTTTGTGCTAAACAAAATAAGGTTTCACCTATTGCCTCAACCGTTGACTCTGACGATGAGCGGAATGAAAGGCTGGATGCCGTTCTCGACCACGCTTGTGGGGATCTAAATGAGAACGTGCTGAATACGGAGCGTGATCATATTCTCGATCTTGCTCCTGTCCAACGCAAGAAAAAATATAATAATGCCAAAAATCTGAAATATGGCAAACTCCCAAAGAAGCCAAAAACACCTTCTAAAATAATTCTAAAATGAAAGGGGTTTTTTGGAATAGCAGAGATCTGGGGGACTTGGCTAAACATAGGTTCCTAGCTGAACTAGTTAAGGAGGAGCAAATAAATTTTATAGCTATTTCCGAAACTGGTAGAGATTCTTTCCCTGATCATGTCCTCAAAAATTTGTGTGCGGGACATGACTTTCTGTGGCATACTATGGCACCTCATGGGAGATCTGGCGGTATCCTACTAGGTGTCGACCTCAGTATTTTTGACATTGGAGCCATTGATGAGGGCAATTTCTATGTGAAATTCACCTTGAGATACAAAACTAATGGTTTCAAATTTGTTCTTTATTCAATTTATGGACCGGCACAAGTACAAAACAAAAGTGCCTTCCTATCCGAACTAGCTAACACCTGCTCAAAGGAATCACTCCCATATGTTTTAGGGGGAGATTTTAATATTATGAGACGCCCGGAGGATAAAAGCTCAGGTAATTTTGATCCTAAATGGCCTGGCATTTTTAATGCTGACATTGAATCTCTTGATATTAGAGAGATTGTTATGACGGGACGCCAATACACTTGGGCAGGTCCTGGGGACAACCCCACTTTCGAGAAACTCGACAGAGTACTAGTCAGTACGGATTGGGAAATTCAATTCCCTTTGTCTAAGGTAGAACCCAGGGATAGGAATATATCTGATCATACCCCGTTGGTTCTTAGTACTGGAGCCTCCACTCACCTAACCGGGAACATGCCTTTCAAATTTGAGAGAGGTTGGTTAGTACGAGATGGTTTTTATGACATGGTTGCTAATATCTGGCAATCGAGAGCTGCGGTTCCACCCCTCTTGAACGTTGGCGGTTTAAAATTCGTAGACTAAGACAACACTTAAGGGGTCCGGGCGAGACATACGGCGGGGTCCTATAAGAAGGAAAAGAAGACCTTCTTGTCCCTTTTAGAGGATCTTGATAAGAAGGCAGAATCTGATCATCTGTCTGATCAAGAAGTAAATCTTAAGCTTTATCTAAAGGAACGTCTAGTCACCCTTCTGAGGGAGGAGGAATTAAAGTGGTACGAGAGAGCAAAGGTTAAAACCCTTTTAGAAGGAGATGCCAACACTAGATTCTTCCATCTAGTCGCTAATGGTAAACGTCGAAAACAACGAATTTTTAAACTTGAGGATCATCAAGGGTTGGTTGTGGGAGATGATTGCCTCAAGAGCCATATTACTAACTACTATAAGGATCTCTTTGGCCAGCCAGAGGCTTCTGGGGTTTCACTAGTAGAGGATCAAGTACTTGACATACCTCAGATATCTCAGGAGGAAAATGAATCCCTCATTGCTGCCTTCACTGAATCTGAAGTGAGAAACGCAGTCTTCCAAATGGAGCATAATAAAGCTCCCGGGACACGATGGGTTTCTGCGGAATTTTATCAGGTTTTTTGGGGGATTATCAAAGCGGATCTTTTACCTCTCTTTGCTGATCTACATAGGGAGGCTGGATCTGTACAGCTTGAACTTTGGAATCATTACGTTAATCCCTAAAATTTATAATGCGACCAAGATTCAGCAATATAGACCAATTTGTGTCCTAAATGTGAGCTTCAAAATCTTCACTAAAGTGGGGACAAATAGACTTAATCTTGTAGCCAAGAAAGTCGTAAGCCCGACACAGTCCGCCTTTTTGCCCGGTAGGAACATCATGGAAGGAGTAGTTATTCTACACGAAACTATTCATGAACTTCATACCAAGAAGCGGGACGGTGTCATTTTTAAAATTGATTTTGAAAAGGCTTATGACAAAGTCAAATGGTCCTTTCTGCAACAAACCCTTCGTATGAAAGGCTTTGCACCGAAATGGTGTAGGTGGATCCAAAGTATGGTCACTGGTGGAAGTGTGGGGATCAAAATTAATGATGAAGTTGGGCCTTATTTCCAAACCAAAAGGGGCCTCAGACAGGGTGATCCTATGTCACCAATCTTATTCAACATCGTTGCCGATATGCTGGCCTTACTCATCAATAGAGCTAAGGCCGATGGTCAAATAAGAGGAGTACTCCCCCATCTTGTTGATGATGGTTTGTCAATCCTGCAATATGCTGATGACACTGTTATTTTCATTGACCACAACCCCGAGCAGGCGAAAAATCTTAAGCTTCTGCTTTGCGCGTTTGAGCAGTTATCTGGGCTCAAGATCAACTTCCATAAGAGTGAAATTTTTTGCTACGGACAAGCTAAAGAGATGGAGGAATTCTACACCTCTCTCTTTGGTTGTAATAAAGGGACATACCCTTTCAGATATTTAGGGATTCCAATGCACCATAGACAACTCTTGAATTCTGAGTGGAAGAAGGTTGAAGAACGTTTCGAACAAAAACTTTCTTGTTGGAAGGAAAAATACCTATCCTACGGAGGTAAACTTGTCTTACTCAATTCAGTCTTAAGCAGTCTACCCATGTTTATGATGTCCTTCTTTGAGATACCGAAAGGGGTCATCAAAAACTTGGATCACTACGAATCTAGATTCTTTTGGCAAGGATCCTCACGAAACACGGGTACGGACTTGCCAAATGGGACATCTTATGTCGACCTAAAGATCAAGGTGGCCTAGGTATTCTCGATTTGCAACTGCAAAATAAATGTCTGTTGGCCAAGTGGTTAGTTAATCTACTAAACACAGACGGCATCTGGCAAATGATGCTCCGTAATAAATACCTAAGGTCTAAAACTTTAACTCAAGTGGAAGCCAAACCCTATGACTCTCATTTTTGGAGAGGACTCATGCATATAAAAGATGATGTACTGTCTTTAGGTTCCTTTGTTATTAAGGATGGGACCAAAGTCAGATTCTGGGAAGACACTTGGATAAGAGACAAGCCGCTTAAACTTCAATACCCGAACTTATATAATATAGCGAGGGAGCCACACGATACGATATCAAAGGTAATGGACACAATCCCCCTAAACATCTCCTTTAGGAGGGCTCTAGTGGATAACAATCTTAGAGATTGGCTTGCATTAGTGCCGCGAATCTCACACATGCAACTAATGGAAGGCTCTGACCTTTTAAAATGGAGCCTAACCAAGTCAGGCTTGTTCACCGTCCGGTCGTTGTATCACCATCTTATTGATACAAATCCTCCCTTTCAGCATCGAAAGATCTGGAAGATGAGGATCCCACTAAAGATTAAGATCTTTCTCTGGTTTCTACAAAGGGGGTAGTCCTCACTAAAGACAATCTGGCTAGGAAAAATTGGAAAGGTAGCCAGAAATGTGTTAGTTGTAACAGGAATGAGAATATCCAACACCTATTCCTTGAATGCCCCTTTGCTCAAACGATTTGGTACATAATCTTCTTCGCTACCAATCTTAACCAACCCAGATCTATTAGCCATTTGTTTGGTACTTGGCTTAATAATCAACCTAAGAACATGAAAGGTTTGATCTGGGTGGGTGTAGCTGCACTGTTCTGGGCTATCTGGCGATGCCGGAATGACGTAATTTTTCAACAAATTGAAAACTAACTCTGTCATGCAGGTTATTTTCAGGGGAGCATACTGGCTACGCTCATGGTCCCAGTTCCAGCGTGACGAGCAAGACAAGAACACCCTCATTATGCTGAGCAGGAGATTGGAAGTGGTTGCTCTAGATATTTCAAATAGAGGGTGGAAGCACTTGTATCGTTTGCTCTAGTCTATGCATCTTGTTTTGACTTTGGTTTGTTGTGTCTCTAAACCAGCTTTGGTCTGTCATATTTGGCTGTGTACATCCTTAGATGTAGAGGCCGGATTATGTAATCCCTTATCTAAAAAAATGTATCTCTTTGCAAATTTATGGTGGCAAAAGGTTGAAATTAGAAAAACAAAAGCGAAATGGTTTGTCCCAGTTTATTTGGAATTAATGTATGTTTGTACGTTCTCATAACTTTCATTTAACTCTAGATTTATAATAAAATCACATTTCCCTTACAAAGAATCATAACGTTTGCTCATAAAAAATATGGAAATATATGAATTTTTTCTACCTGGAAGAGTGTGTGTGCTATATAAGGGCATGTACAGCCCTACAGACAGGAGTCGTCTGTAAAATCTCGAACTGCGCATACAGACAGATATACAGACAACTCATACAACCCATAGACAGAGAGACGTCTGTAAGCTTATTAATTCTTTTGCATGGAGTTTAAGATCAACTACAAATGCATTTGTGTATACCCTTGTGTGGCTATTTGATTGAACAATGTCATGCATAAATAATAAAAAACATGATTACAATAATTTTTAGGAATAATAATAATAATGATAATAATAATAATATATAGTTACAACGTTATTTGTCTAATTTTCTTTGTTTCCATAGCGTTGCCATATGTGCTCGATTAGATCCTTCTTGAGTTGTCTATGTGTTGGTCGAGCTCTGATAGCCGAATTTTTACGAAGTGCCTCTGCATAGCTTGGATCAGGGTTCTCATTCGTACGCACTTCCGGTGGGATCACTATCGTTGCACTTGGATTCTCATTCAAATCCAAGACATCCATAATTGCTTCCTTCTCATCTTCCACTATCATATTGTGTAGGATAACACAAGCTTGCATTATGTTGATAACATCTGCTTGCTTCCATAATCGTGCTGGTCGACGAACAATATCAAAGCATGCCTGCAAAACACCAAATGCCTTTTCGACATCTTTTCTCACACTTTCTTGCCTCTGTGAAAATAATTTGTCTTCCACTGATTGAGGAGCATTAACTGTCTTCACGAATGCTGCCCATTCCGGATATATTTTATCTGCAAGGTAATAACTCATATCATATTGATTTCCATTCACAGTATAGTGCACCGTAGGAGATTCCCCTCTTATTGCTTCAATGAACAGTGGTGACTTGTTTAGAACATTGATGTCATTTTGAGACCCGGCGGTACCAAAGAAAGCATGCCATATCCGAAGATTCTTTGATGCCACTGCTTCAAGAATCATAGTAGGAACACCTTGTTTACCACTTGTGAACTGACCCGCCCAACCTTTAGGACAATTCTTCCATGGCCAATGACAACAATCGATGCTTCCCGCGCATCCAGGAAAACCACGTTCCTCATTCTCTTTTAAAATTTGTTCAAGTTCTTCACTTGTTGGAGGTCGTAGATATTCAGGACCAAATACTTCAATAACACCCTCAGCGAATTTTCCCAATATCTCCAAACAAGTGCTTGCAGCTATTTTCAAGACCTCATCAAGTTAATCAGCCGAGGTTCCATAAGCAAGCATCCTAATAGCCGCCGTACACTTCTGAAGCGGTGAAAGACTTTGTCTACCAACTGCATCGACTCTTTGAGTGAAATAAGGGGACCAATTGCTAAGTCCATCCACGATGCGGAGGAACAACGGCCTATTCATCCGAAATCTCCTACGGAACATCTCATCGGTGTATATCG
This sequence comes from Cenchrus americanus, assembly GCA_947561735.1. Classification (NCBI taxonomy): domain Eukaryota; kingdom Viridiplantae; phylum Streptophyta; class Magnoliopsida; order Poales; family Poaceae; genus Cenchrus; species Cenchrus americanus. Next base: position 40,307,448 of record OX387239.1, on the reverse strand, counting down.
GATTTGCGGAAAAATAATTAGCGACAAGATCATCATGACCTTGTTCTCGATTCCTTGGAATGTACCTCTTTGGTCCAACAAGTCGACGACGACGACGTACAGTTGATCCTTCTCCTTCCAACTCCGCCTCTGCTACTATTTCATCGAAGATCTCATCCTCTGCGATCAAGTCTTCCACGGTGAACGCCTCAAACTCGTCGGCATCTTCGACCTCATCTGCGATCAAGTCTTCCAGTATATCTTCAACTCTGTCCATCCAGTAACTCACAATGGCCTTGGTGAAGTGGACAGAGGCAGGTGGTACATGCGCCGTGGGAAAGACTAGAGATGCTGAATGAACTGATACACACACGCACCATTTATATACACAAAACTGATGCACCAGTTCACATTTCACTTTTCACCTTTCACATTCACATGCGCACACAGTTCACATTAAGAATGAGCACTATTCACATGCGCACAATGAGCACTATGGAGTACACAATTCACAAATATTAATTGAGCACTATGGAGCACTATTCACATGAAGCATACAGTTCACAAATATTAATTGAGCACTATGGAGCACTATTCACTATTGAGTCACAGTTGAGATAACAAGTTCAGATAAAAAATGCAGCATAGGTTCACACTGCCTCAAATTAAAATAACAGGTTCACACGACACACATTCAGTTTGGAAAAAAAACAACTGCATCTCTTGTAAAGACAGAGGTAGATGTATATATTGCAGGTACCAGGTTCAATATATAAATATGCAGCACAGGTTCACACTATGAGCACAATTGCACATGCTGCATTGAGTCACATTGCAGTCCCACAGATAGCAGCCACCACCAGATTGCCCACAGACATGGCATGGTTAGCTTCAGAGCACTTCTTGAAGCTTGACAGACATGGCAGGGAATTTTGTTAACACTGCAAACTGCAAGATTAAAGCTTTGAGTTAGAGACTATGTTTTATGCATTTTCTTGAGTGAGAAAGCACAGAAAAATACTTGCAGGCAATGCATTAAGGGAATGATATTTAATTGATTTACTGCACTAAACCCATTTATCTTTTATACAAACTTCAGACCTAGCTACCATGGGCTAAACTATAACATTCAAAGTCAGTAAAGTTCAGATATACAGTAAAGTTCAGATACAGGAACAACAACACAAGGTATACAGTAAAGTTCAGATACAGGAACAACAACACAAGGTATACAAGTATACTTGAGAAGCAACATTGTACAGCTAGGCAAACATTGCACAGCTAGGATTAAAGTTCAGATATTGCACAAGGTATACAGTAACAACAGCTAGGATTAAACCAGAATTCTTTACCTATTCAATCAGTTTCAGGGAAAAGGGCCTTTTCAAGTTTCTTCATCATACTAAGTCGTTGGGCCTTCTCCTCACAAGACATTGAAGTTGTATCTTGTAAGGCGAGGTTGTTATAAGTGTCCATCATCTTTGACTCCTTTTCAAGCTTCTTTCCTTCTTTGTAATCTTGTGCTGTTAGTTGAGCAACTCTTGTGGCCTCTAGCTTATCAGAAGCTATTTTCTCCTGCCTGTCCAACATCTTCATGCGCTTCTCATTATTCGTCTCCTGGAATTTGCTATACCTATCAAATTTATCAAGCTCAATAGGAGACTCCTTTGAGTGACCATCATCACTACTGCTAGAGACCTTGACTCTTTTAGCTGCAAGAGCTGCCTTTTTAGCTGCCTTCTGACCCATTGGTCGCTTTGGCATCTCATCAGAAGTGTCCTCCTCATTATCCTCGGATTCTCCTCTTTGTTACCTTTGTTGTCATCCACATAGAACTTGTGTGCTGCATCAAGCCACATTTCAGACGAATATCCACTGGTAAATACTCTACGAGCCTTAGCGTAAGCACTTTCAAAGAGGTCTGTCCACTTGTTAACTTTGTGCCATCTATCCTTGCATTGCTTCACACTTCTTCTACGAAGTGGAGGGGTATTCTTGTTGTATGTTTCCACAAGCTCAGCCCAATACTGGCCACCTCCCTTATCTGCTCCACAAGTAGAGTCTGTTGAGTGTTCTATCCAAGCACTCATCATTCTAACATCCTCTTCCATAGTAAACATGATCCTCTTCTCGGTTCTAACGATTGCCATTCTCATTTCCCAATATATTTTCCACTTCTTCGGTGAAGTATCAACATCAATGGTGGGCGGTGGGTTGTTAATTGCACCAACCAAATGAGAATTATGTGGCAGATTGTTGAAATAACTCATGAAACCACCAGATGGGTTTACCCTGAAATTATAGTATAAGCTAAATTGAAACAAACTAAATTTAGCCAACTTGAAAGCTGAATATTTCTGGAATTCTTGGTCATGTAAAATGAGAAGATTGTACATTGATTCTAGAAATCAGTAATGCATCAAGAACAAAATTCAATAGTTGTAATTAATACCGCCACAACCATGAATACCTAGAATAAGAACTAGGCAAAACTGTATCAACCAAAGTATCCTACAATTGAAGAATTCAAGCAGTAGAAAATATATTTGTATCAATTCAGAATAAATTAGCAGAATTCAGAATAGAGATGCTCATATGCATCCATTCAGATCAGAGCAATGCTTATTATAATACCATTTATTTTAAGAGACTTGAGTGTTGGGTTCCAATTCTTCCAAGCCAAAATCAGGACTTGCTAAAAGCAAAGCTTACCACAATTAGAGCAAGAAATTTTGTATCCATTTGGTTTGGTGCCAAAGTGGCAAAGTATAGCTACCAATACTTTTCACCATTTTGAGTTTCAAGACATTTCCACTGACTTTCTAGTTTCAGTTATAAACATAGGCATGTCAATATTTGGTAATGAATCAATTAATAGCCAAATTTTTGTAGGCATGTCATGATATTAACTGGAACTCAACCAATTAAGCTGAAAAGGTAATGTACTTGAAACCGGAGTCTTGAGACTAGAGTTCCTCGTATAGCATTGGGAAAACTTAGATTCCATTTATGGCACTGAAAATATGGGTCTCAGTATATCTTCCTATTTAGCATCCAAATTTTCAGTAGCATATTGGGAATCAAGTTTTTTTTCAAATGCTACAACTCAACAGGAAATTCACTGTTTTAAAACAAGAATCATACAGCAAATTCACTGAACAGCTCATATGCATCCATTCAGATCAGAGCAATGCTAATCACCTATGGCACTCAAACAATTCACCTTCTTGAAACAAACCAAATTAGCAAAAAACAAGAATTAGTGGATTACCAAGAAGGAGATGAGGGATCATCGCTGGGAAACAAAGGTGTCGATGATGCAGGAGGGAACGGGAATCCTTCAATGGACGCTGACGAGCTGGGGACGCCACCTCCGAAAGACCCATCAATGGTGAATGGTGCCGTCGTCGGGAGGGTCGTCGATGCCGCTCCACCACGTCTTCCTGAACGGGGCGGCGGTGGCAACCCAACAGCACGACCCAGAGAACGGGTCGTGGCTGAGCCGCCACCACGACCTGCCGTCGCCGCCCCGCCGCCGCCGCGACCTAGGGTTTGCCTTGGGGCCGTCGCTACCGCACCGGATGAGGACATCTCCTTCCACCCTACTCCGGCGAGAAGCGCGACGGCGAGAAGCGCGCGGCAGCGAGGAGGGGAAACCTGATGCGGCGAGGGGATCTATTTGGGGTAGCAGGGGACCTTTTGGCGGGGAGGAGGGGAGGTTTTGGCGCGCTTCTACTGGCTTTCGCGGGAGGAGGCGCGCGGGCGCGGGCGCGGAAGCGCGCGGGCGCGGGCGCGGAAGCGCGCGGCGCGCGAGATCCCGCCGCCGCGACGATAGGAGGCGACGGCTTCTACAGCGCGTAGAGATGCGTCGGTTTTGCCTCTGGCAACGGGACGGACCCGTCGAGTGCTGAGACGACGGGGAAGCCGTCGGTGGGATGGAGCGGGGGTGTAATTGCAAAAAGATCGGCTTACCGACGGGGTATAAAGAAGCGCTGTACATGCCCTAAGGCCGGCAGCGAGCAGGTGGCGCCAGCATCAGGTCGATCCATCGCCCAGGTGGCCCGGGAGTGGTCGAGACGCCACGTCCACGTGCAGCTAGAACCGGAGGCGCTGATGTCGGTGGCTGGCGGCGTGCTACGTGGTGCGCGCGGGCAGCAGCAGCGCGTTCGATTGGTTCGTTGCCAGAGTCGCCGTCGTTGATGCCTCCCAAGTGCTAACACCCTGCCCGCAGTGGCCGACGCCTGGAGCTCCCGGCTGCCGATGCCGTGTCGGTGGCCATGAGCATGGCCGGCGCGCGGCGAGCTCGTCGACCGAATGGATGCACGCGCGCGCGCACGGCTTTCGTGGCGCTTAGGCCTCGCCCCCGCCGGGAACGGGCCACCGCCCACCGCACCGTACCATCGATCTTCTCCGGCGTCTACCGCTTCCTGCCGGTACGGGTGGCAACGCCCTCCAGCCAACAGTAACTCGCGCCCCGGCCACGCCATCGGCCGTGAGGAAGACGGTCACGGAGCCCAGCGCCACCACGAATGCCTGCGGAAGCGCGCGTTGGACGCACGCCGCGCGCACGCGCACCGGAGTTGCGGTGGTCCAGTGCGCGTGCGCCGTAAGGCAGGTCGGGCCAAGGAACTGCGCCGCCGCCCGCACCACCGGCGCCCCGCCGCCTTCGGCGTCGCGGCGACCAGCCGACCAGCACCAGCCAGGGCTACGCTTGGAAAGGGCTAGTTTGGCAAGCAAGTTAGACCCCGCCGGCCGTCCATGGCGCAGATGCCACTTGCCTGTCGCCGCCGAGCTCCCGTCCATGGCGCAGCCGGTCGTCGCTCCTCCACCCGCCTGCTGCGCCCTCGCCGTGGCCGCCGGCGCACCTCCGCTCGCCCCCTGGTGGGAGCTTCGCATCCTCACCGGGCTGCGCTCCCCCGTTCGCCGGCCGTGGGAGCTCCACACTACCATGCCCTAGCTCATCGCACCGGCCGTCGGGGTGCCGCTCGACGCTGGAGCAGGAAAATTTTATCGGCGAAGAAAACCAAAATTTCGATAATCATGTTTCTCATTTGCACAACAGGAAACGCGTGCTTCGCCAACAGCTTAAAGCTGTTGGCGAAGACTCAAACACTGTTGGCGAAGGCTTTCCCAACAGGGTTTCCGAGTTACTGTTGGGAAAGAGCCGTTGGCGTTTTAAGTGATGGGAAAGAGCTCTTCGCCAACAGGAATTCCGGCCCTGTTGGGAAAGCTTCGCCAACAGCCATGTGCGCCGTTGGCGAAGAGGGGACGCCGTCAGCTCGGATGCCGTTACCTTCGCCAACAGGGAAGCGACGGGCCGTTGGCAAAGTCCTGTTGGCAAAGGGAATGGCAGCTTTGCCAACGGCTAGCTTTGCCAACGACCTCGGGTGAAGCCGTTGTTGGCAAAGCCGCCGGCTTTGCCAACGGCTTTGGCCCGGCTTTGTTGGCAAAGGCGGGCGCGTGCTTCGGGGAAGCCTATCTTTGCCAACGGCTGGCCCAAAGCCGTTGGCAAAGGCTGGAAGGCCGTTGAGGAAAGCCCGGCTTTGCCAACGACGCTTTGGCCTATCTTGTTGGCAAAGCCGGGAATCCCCCCCCCTTTTTTTCTCTTTTCTAGCATTTAATTCACATATCAAATCCACACATCAACATATGAACCGAAATACCACATATATATCAACAATATAGCATATAAACCACATTTCGACATCGGTTTCGATCTCAACATGAATCCACACACCAAATCTTCGATACATGTCCATAATACACATAAAGTCATGAAACGAGTGCATACATGTCCAACATACACCAGGATGTCCAACACACATGTCCAAAATGTCCGACAAGTCCAACATACATGTCCAGGGGTCTAACATGCATCGCTACTAGTCCATAAGAGGTAGTCACAGGTACCTAGCTCGTGGTGTCGTCCCCAGGGGTCCCGGCGCCGTCCCCAGAGGTCCCAGCGCCCCCACCTTGCTCCAACGCACACCACCCTGACTGAGGTTGTGGTTGTGGCTGCGCCTGAGTCCACCCTGACCCCTGCGGCGGGTCGTAGTCCACCCTAGCCACCTGTGCTGATGAAGCCGTGTAGTGTATTCAATTGCAGTGGCAATTGTGACTGCTGTGTGAGAAATGAGCATAGAATGAGATTGATACTGAACTTACTGAAACTTTGATCTTTCATTTAGTTCAGTAAGGGATTGTACCAAGGCTCCCATTGAGTGAAACATGGTATAATTCACTGAAACATGGTTCTGATTTCTGATTCAATGAACAACCATTCAACTGTACAGATTCAGTACTACCCTAGATTAAATTGATGCAACAGAATCAAAATACAAAATCATACTGTATTCATTGGAATTAAATATTAACACTGACTAGCATTCTTTGGAACTTCCAAATTACTTGCATAAAGCATGAGAATCCTGATCTTCAACAAATTTCAGATCTTCCTATGAAATTTTCAGATTTAAGTATATGACATGTCTGTGGAAGTGTTCAAGCAAAAAGGGCAGCGTGAATGCAGAATGCATGCTTCAATGAGCATACAAAGGGGTTATCAAAGTAATTGTCGGTTACAGGGGAATATAGTCTGGCTCTTCACGAGATCATGGGGCGAATTCATCATCCTCTGAGAAATAGAATAGTGCCTATTCTAATACACAAAACATGGACTTCAGATCTGTGGCTAAACAATTTGCAAGGTCAAACTTCAGGAGGTCAGTTTTCCAGAGAATACAGGAGGCCACAAACACTGAAATTTCACTCTTGCCGGTCTGAATTACTTGGTGTTTTACTTCCATCACTGTCGAAATTTCGAAAAGAACAAGAGCAATGCCAATAGTACTTCACCATTTGACACATCACTCAAACTTACTACTGGAAGGTGTATACGTAAATCAAAATAAATTTTGCAAAATGATATAATTAAATCTAATTTAGACTAAGGAGTAAAATTTATGTGGGCAAAATATGGGACAACAACATCCCTGGTTTACAGTTCACATCAGATAAGATAATAAAAAAATATCACAACAAAGAAGCTTTAGTTTACATCAGATAAGCTTTGATATGACAAAGTCATGCTAGAATCATAATACTTTAAGTATAAGAGAATCTAACTATTCTGTTAAAACACGGAGCAATTTAATTTCATGGCAAGAGTTTAATTGAAAACAGTCCCATGTTTGCAAATCTTTCAGTAACATGTCTTTTTCAGGGCACATCGATTCACAAGCTGATAAGAGGTTGAGAGAAGAATAAAATAAAGTTCATGCTCCCAATTTATTTATCAGACTGCAAGCAAATAAGCATGTCCTTGGTTCGGAAAAAATTATAGATATAACTTTCTGCAATAAAGTTCATAAACATCAATCATATCATAAATACTACATCAGGTAGATCAAAATACTACCCCCACCCCTACCCTGCCCTACACACACGTAACCATCAATCGAGAGTATGAAATAAGCTCTTATTTGCCTTAGTTTGATACTAATTTAATTAATTGTCTGATGTCATTTGTATATATAAGAAACATGAGTGGAAACTCGGAAAACTAGCAATGGTAAAGTTCACATGTGTGATTAACCATAAACTTTTATCCATGGACATAAAACCAACAATACTTCAAAGAGCAAATCCAGATTTAAAGGCGATATAGAGAAGTAATTAAAAACAAAAAGGAATTTTAAGTTTTTTGAGCAAGTGAGAGGCTGATGTGCAACAAAATTTATTTCTCTGTTTTTTACTTCCGTTTAACCGCAAGTATTTGTACCTACTTAGGAAACAGTAAAACCATCAATCTGAAAATTAATGTAATCACTCAGGTAGATTTAATTTGAAACAGCAGTGAGCAGTATGTATGAAACTTTATTATTAGGTTTTAAGTACAATAAATGAGATAGCATATGCAAACATTCTTTCAACACTGGTGAGTTACCAGTCTGGTATGCTGAATCTATGCTCAACTAATATGCCGCACTAATGGGATGATGAAATATTCCGTAGGCAACCGAAAGATAAATATACTGGGAGGAAAGTGGTAAAGTGAGTTTGAGTTTAATGGATGCCTAACTAACAAAAATTAGTCCTTACTTAACTAACCAGGAGATCAATACTGTGGAAGTTCAATTTGATTGGGGCCGGGGCGGGGCGGCCCAGATCCGGCGGCCGGCCGCGCCGGAGGTGCCGGGCGGGGGCGGTGGGGGCGCGCCGCGCCGCGGCGGCCGGCGGCGGGGCGGGGAGGAGGGGGGCGGTGGCGGGGCGGGGTCCGGCGCGCGCGCGGGGACGCGGGGGCGGGGGCGGGGGGCCGCGCGCGCCGCTGCGGGGCTCGCCCGCCGGCCGCCGGAGATCTAGCCGTCCGCGGGGGGACCTCGCGGCCGCGGCGGGGGCTCCCCGGTCGCCCGCCGGGGGTGGGGCGGTGAGGGCGTGGGTGGGGGCGCGCCGGTGGAGCCGGCGGGCGGGCGGGGGCGGGCGGGCGGGCGGCGCGCGGGCGCGCGGGGGGGGGGGGGGGGGGGGGGGGGGGGGGGGGGGGGGGGGGGGTGTCGGGTCCGGTGGGGAGGGAGGGGGGCTGTTGGTTTTAGGGTTAAGGTTTTTGCCAACAGCCTATAGGTGCGGCTGTTGGCAAAGCCTTTTTTATTTTTGTACTGCGCCAGCCTTCGCCAACAGCTGCGGTATTAAAGTTGTTGGCGAAGACACCTTTGTCAACAGCATCACAAGGCTGTTGGGAAAGAATTTTTGCATTTTTGGTTTTTTTCCTTTCAACTTTTTTGTGGGTCCTTCGTACTATAACTACATCTCAACTTCAAAACTTGGGGATGTTTTGAGTTATTTAGCTATATTTCGTTAATTATTTTCGTTCACTTGAATTTTTCGGCATAATTCAAATTTGAACTGCAGGTGCATGAAATAATGAAACTTAGGCGTTCGAAAAATGATATTCATGATGGGGAGTGTGTTTTGAGTCCGTGTCCCAAACCTCACCCGAAATTTCGAAATCCTTGTCCACGTAACACGACGGTCCAGACGTGGTACAACTGTTTTTTAATTATATAAAATCTAAACGAAGTCAAAAAATCACGAAACTTGTCGGGGTGTCTTGTTATCGCATGTCGAGGCTACGATAAACATTTGAGAAAGTTTGGAGTAAGTTGCCGCGTCAAATGCTCAAAACCTAGACATCTCCACCATGTGATCACTTGTGAGCACATGTGGAGATGTCTAGGTTTTGAGCATCCGACGCGGTAACTTGGTCCAAACTTTCTCAAATGTTTATCGCAGCCTCCACATGCGATAACAAGACACCCCGACAAGTTTCGTGATTTTTCGACTTCGTTTGGATTTTATATAATTAAAAAACAGTTGTACCACGCCCGGACCGTCGTGTTACGTGGACAAGGACTTCGAAATTTCGGGTGAGGTTTGGGACACGGCCTCAAAACACACTCCCTATCATGAATATCATTTTTCGAACGCCTAAGTTTCATTATTTCATGCACCCGCAGTTCAAAGTTGAATTATGTCGGAAAATTCAAGTGAACGAAAATAATTAACGAAATATAGCTAAATGTTGCAAAAAGGGCCCACATTTAACCATGTGCTTGTAAACAATGTAGCAAGGCTACCAAAAAAGTTTGAATTCAAAATTCGAAAAAAATGAAAATTCTTTGCCAACAGCATGCACAAGCTGTTGGCAAAGAGCAATCATCGCCAACAGCCCCTGCAAGGCTGTTGGGAAAGAAGACTCTTCGCCAACAGCGTGGTAGCCCTGTTGGCGAAGGTCTGCTCCCTTTGCCAACAGCTAACGGCGAAGTTGTTGGCGAAGCGGACGGCGGCGGCACCGTTTGGCCGCGCCGGGGCTTCGCCAACAGCTTTTCTTTCCCAACAGCATTCTTGTTGGGAAAGAACTCCTTCGCCAACAGCCGAACTTTGCCATCAGCCTTTGGATTTTGGGCTGTTGGCGAAGAGTTCTTTCCCGACAGCGGAGTTTTCCTGTTGGGAAAGAGTTTCTTCGCCAACAGCTCAGGTCTTGGCTGTTGGGAAAGCTCTGGACTGTTGGCGAAGCCACAGTTTCCTGTTGTGTTGAGTCTGATTTTTTTAATTTTATCACCGAGAAGTCTCCAACACCAAGTAATCCCACCTGCCGGCTTTGTGTAAAGTATTTGTATCTTGGTTTCCATGTAATTTCTATGTATTTGTATCTTGGTTTCCATGTTAGGTTGTTTGGAAACAATCAAGATTAAATTTGGATAGAAATTGAGAATTATTTCTATAAAATTTGTCTGAAATGCGTTTTTTCGTCGACCTCCAGTTTTTTCTCTCTTCCCGATACGATAACCTTGCGCTGGAGTGGTGGTGCGAAGGGTAAAGAGTGAGGGAAAGGGAGGCCCCGCGCATGTGAATAGAGCCAGCCAGATCGCCCGTGAGGTCGTTTCCGTCTGCTCAAGCGTAATCTCAACATTGCGCTAGCGACACTCTATGGGAAACAAACAAAGTCTTAATTTTCAATAACACTAAATAGGTACGCTATGAAATATATTTCATAATAAGTAACTTGTTACACGTAAAAACATTGATATATTTCATATAAACTAAGCCAAATATAATATAATTTGACTCGGAGCAAAATCAAAGAGACATTCTTTACTACTTTACTAGATAGCAATGTCTACAGAGAGGACATCAGTAGCAACTCGCATCAGCTGTCGCGGTCGCGGCACCACCAAGAAGCTGAAGCTCATCTTCAGCAGCCTTACGTTCAGCCTCGGCGATGATTCCGGGCAGCTCAGGATGGCCCCGTTCAAACTCCTCTGCAGCTTGGGCAAACACGCGGTCGATTTCTTCCTGCAAAGCCAAGCGGTTGAGCTCTTCCTGCTCCTCGCTTATCTGCGGATGCGCGTCGTCGGCCGCGGGGACCATGACGCGGCCTTCCCGCTCGTACTCCTCGCGGACCCACGCCTGGTGCTTGAAGAACTCCTCTCGCCAAGCGAGCATCGACTCGCGGGCGCTCGCGAGGAGCTCGAGCTGCTCGTCGTGCCACTTCTGCGGGACCACGTCCGACGTGAAGGAGTAGTAGTCGTCGAGGGAGAAGACGGGGCGGATCTCCTGCGCCAGGACCCAGCGCACGTGGCCCTCCGGCATCTCGACGAGCTTGATCTCTTCGTCGTCTCCCTCCGCCTTCACGATCGTGGGAGTTCCCTTGATGGCGGCCATTGCAATTTGCAGCAGGGTGATAAGGTACTGCATTTTCCAACATATATAGAAACTGGGACTTTGACGTTAATCATTCAGCAAGCACTACACATAAAATGTTCAGTGAAAGCTTCCCACAGGATGTTGCACCCTAAAATCCCAGTATCACACGAACTTATATAAAAATATAAGAAAGAATAGCATAACGTCATGACGGCATGCATCATTCGCAAAATGCAATCGAACTGATTGGAACAGAAAGCTGGAGAAAACTCACTGAAATCCAGACATTGCATAAAACGCACATACAGGGGAGTCCAAAAAAGAAAACTGACAGTGACCAACTTGCCACAAACAGTGAGGAACTGATCAGACAGCAGCTAGTACATACTTGGTATGGCGACAATGCATGTTTACTTCCCAGATAGCATGTCTTAATGTCTACAACAGAGGAGAATATATAGGAAAAGAAGTTAGCATGGCTTTGAACTTCAGGTACATGAACAAGGTAGCACATATGCACCCTAGAAGTTTCAAACATTTGCCCTTTACAGTCTCGAGTCAAGTCAGACCTCAAAAGAGGCGATTCAGGGGAAGAAGCTTCCTAGTTCCTACAGAAGAGCTTCAGGAACAGCAGCAGGGTCAAGCTCGTAGAAGCCATGGAGCTTGCCGCTATTTTCTTTCGTCAGGCGGAACGACGGTATCTGATGAGAAAATCTCAGGTTCTCTTTCCTTGGTATCTCCAGTGCTCCCTTCTGCATATCAGGCTTGAACACAGAGATGTAGCCATCGACTTTGGTTAGGAAAGCAAACAGTATTCTAGTTTCAGTGCACATCATGATCATGCCAATTGCATATTCAGCAGGACGATCTTTACTAGAAGGAACCCAGCCGGGTGCCCAATTCTTGTATATGGCCCAGACCTCACCTGCCTTTGGAGCAATCTTGACCTGACGGCCTGGACCAATTTGGCACCTGGTTACTACTAGATGGGAGAAGGCACAGGTCTCATGATGCTCAGAAGTCGCATTCTGCAGCCCAAATTTACCACAGCTCACAGGGATGTCCTGATCCAACCAATGTTTATCTACCCCTCGTGGGCAAACCTTGAGCCAGGTCAAATGTACTTTGAATGGTTGCTTTTCAACTTTGTTTATCCAACCATAGAGGTTAGGAAATGTATCAGTATTCCTGTAGAGAGCCCAAACTTGTCCATGCTCAAATTTCTCACACGAACGATCTTCGTCGAAATTGTGGAATTCAGAATCAGGATATGTAACACCAAAAGACTCAGTGACTCTTTTCTTGTTGACATCCATGTAGGAGTCCAGAGTAATTGAAGAAAATGCTGAACCCAAGTCACATGGAAGAGCTGCAGTGTCTAGTTCTAGTAACCCCCCCACCACCCCTACCTTTTCCTTTCCATTTGTTCTATAACATGGGATACTGTGGGAAAAACGAAATAGCTCACTTGATGGTATCAAAATATGGGGTTTATCCTTAACTTCTGCAAACAGACTCACAAAGCCTTCAATTCTGACCAAGGGGGAAATGACGATGCCAACATTCATTGAAACATTGGAAACTTCCACAACATCGTAGCTAAAGGGTTGATGGATTGTGTCCGAGCTCTGCTGCAAACTCGACTCTTTGTAAAGAGCCCAAATCTCACCCTGCTTAGGACGAATTTCAAATGAATTCCCATTTTTCCCTTTTACCCATGAAACTCTATGAGATAAGAACATGGATGGGTCTTGTAGTACATATGTTTCTCCTAAGCAAAAGCTTCCACAGGCAGCAGGTAGTTCTTCATGAGTCCATCTGATCTCTTGTTCACTCATTGTGTTGTGCTCCAGCCAAATTAACTGAACTTTATCACTGGAAGCATCAACGTGATTTATCTGAGCATAAACTCTTGGCATGAAATCAAGATCATCGTAAATTGCCCAGATTTGATTAACTGCTATCATGTTAATATCTCTTAACTTTCCAAAATCAAAGAAGTCTGGACACTCATAGGTAATCACAGAATTGTCATGCCTCTGATTAGCAATGCCCGTCCCTTCCTCCTTGTACTTATGCTCACTGCCTTCATGTGTTGCATTTCCTTCATCTTGGCAGTCCACTGTGCTGGGAGCTTGTTCGGCAACTTGATTCTCAGTGCCAGCAACATTATCATTGTACATTTTATCATAACTTGAATTAGCATCAGCGACTGAATTGTCCTTCCTTTGCTTCTTGTTGTTACAAGAATCCCTGCTACAGCTGCTTTCAGCACAGTCATATGTAATCACAGCACTGACATGCATCTGATCAGCAATATCTGTCCCTACCTTGTACTTTTGCGGACTCCCTTGTGTTGCAGTTCCTTCACCTTGGCTGTTCACTGTGCTGGGAGCATGTTCAGCAGCTTGAATGCCAGCATTAGCAAAATTATCACTATACACTTTATCATCACTCGGATTAGCATCAGTGAGTGAGTTGCCTTTCTCCTTCCTTTGCTTCTTATTGTTACAAGAGTCCCTGTTGTGGCTGCTGTCAGTACACTCATAGGTAATCACAGGACTTCCATGCAAAGGATTAGCAAAATCTGTCCCTTCCTTGTAATTTGTCTGCCTCTCTTCTTCTGTTGCATTTCCTTTATCTTGCCTGTCTGCTGTCCTGAGAACATGTTCGGCAGCTTCATTGTCAGTGCCAGCAACATTATCACTACAAATTTTATCACCACTCGGAATAGCATCAGTGAATGAGTTATCCTTCTCGTTCTTTTGCTTCTCATTGTTACAAGAGTCCCTGCTGCTTTCAGTGAACTCATAGGTAATCACAGGATTGTCATGTATCTGATTAGTAAGGTTAATATCTGCAAATTCCTTCTTGTACTGCTGCTGACTGCCTCCATGCTTTGCATCTCCATCTTGGAAATCCACTGTGCTGGGAAGATCTTGGGCAGCTTGATTGCCAGAACCAGTAACATCAATATACATTTTATCCTCAATGGAATTATCAGCAAGTGAACAGTCCTTACTTTGCCTCTTACAATTACAAGAATCCCTGCTGGGGCTACTGTCAGCACAATCATCTTGCTTCCTCTTGCCTAATCTCTGAAGATTGCAGGACCCTGCAGCATTTAGAACTGTAGATGGATCCTCTCTACTCAAATTCTGGTTGGCAACAATGTCATGATCTAGAGACTCTAGTGTCACGCTTCCAGTTGTACCTTTGTCTGCAGAAGCTGACGAAGAGTGAGTTTCATTCACAGCTGAACACTGAACTGCATTGCTTCTTGCCTCTGAACTGACTTCCCCATAACCATCTGTGCTTCCATCTGATTTCATAGGTTCATCAGTATGTGGGGGATCCATGCTCCCTCCTGTAGCATGAATCTTACTGAACTGTACCAGTTGGTCAGGGACAACATGTTGCTGACATGAAACCATTTCTTCTGAAACTTGAGAATTCTTTGGTGCAGCTGATAGGAATGTCGAGGGCACAGCCTGCTCATTCAATTTGAATGCAAAAAAGTTTTTATCACAGTCATCACAGGTGACCAAAAGGTTCCGTTGGTAGTAGACAAATCGCTTTTGACAGTGCGGACATATGGTCCAGAACACAACTGTCGAATCATATGGTTTCCCACGTTTTGCCACACATCTTCTGTTTGGTAGAGTCATGTCTGAGAGCTGTGTAGCCTGTCTTTTGATGTCATAGCGAGACCGCTTTACATGATCACACAATATCGTATGAGCTTCTGAAACCAACTTGAAAGCAGCTTCAGCACCAGGAAGAGTATTCTTGTTAGGATGAAGCCAAAACACAAGTTCATCATATTGCTTCCTTATGACTGATTCATTTGCTGTTACCTCTACTTGGAGAATACTATACCAATCTAACTGTCTGTTCATCCTTTTCTCTGCTGCACAGTACACTTTACAGACAGTTAACAACTGGCATAAGTTCTCAAGCTCTGGATAAAGCCTTTGTACCTGAAGTGCAACCCTTTGGGCACCAAAAAAATCTCTTTTCTCCAGCTTCTTTAGAGCAATTTTTCTAGCTCGTATGGCTTCTTCTCTATTGAGTTCCATCACACTCTCTAGCAAGTTGGCCCAACCAACTTTTACATTTCAATCATGCAAACAGAAACTCTTAGTTCATCAGATCCTGCAGGTATACAAAGAATATTTTTGTTAGTAACAGAAAAATGCGTAGTCCTGACAAAAGTTTAGCTGAAGTCAACAATTACATAAGGATATTACTATTCTTGGAGGTATAGCTTCATTAACCACCTAAATGAATCAAAATTTCAGAGTAGATGAATGAACATTTAAGTTTACTACCAGCAGAAATTAATATGATATAATAGGCAAAGTAATAACACACAAACAACAATTTCATGTCTAAGACTTGCAACTCGGATATGTGAGAGGACTGGAGCTAGCCTCGATAACTACATAGTAATTAAACCTCAAATTGACCATGCCATTACTCGTTTCTCATGATGATTTGATCCAAGTCCATTTGTTTCAAAACTAGCACACGATAGATCTGATTTACTCATTGCAGCATTCTTGCCTCAACCTCAAAGGAGGCAGGGTTAAACAGGAATAGGTCCATTCATTGGAGTTGCATATGTGCAGAAAACTAGATATTACACAAATCTCATCAGAAAAGAGTCTTAGATTTGACCAAGTACATAAGCATAAACACAATAAAGAAAAATAGATGAAAATATAAAAATAAAAGTCATTATCTTTTACTTCAGTATCAGGTAAAGCAAATTTATTAGCAGTGGCACTAGCTAAACACATCAGCTCACACTCCTTTGTATTGAGTTGCATGCACCAACCAGTTCAACTCAATAGCTTAAGATGATAGGGAAAGGTGGGCAATTCACTTATACTCCAACACTCCCCCTCACGTACAGGCTCCCCCAGGCCGCATACTTGGATATTAGAGTGGGCTGTAATTATTTTAATTAACGTGCTCGTCAGGATTTGAACTCGAGACCTCTGGCTCTGATACCATATTAAGTTGCATGCACCAGCCCGTTCAACCCAATAGCTAAGCTGATAGGGAAATGTGGACAATTCACTTATATTCCAAAGCACAGCATCCATCTAAAAAGATCGAGGTAAGCTTCATAACCCCTCCAGACTAACGACCCACATACACACCAGCAACATCAGAGACACTCAAAATTACACACTTTTTCAACCAGTAGCACAATATGAAATTAACTATGTAAACCTGGGCAAAGTTTGCTTTATATTCCCAGTACCTATTATATCATTTTCATTGCACCTGATTACTATAACTATATTTTTAATAAAGAACAAGGACTGGCCCCTGGTACCATTTTTATAGTACGAAAAAGGGGGAAATTGCAAAGAGAGGAAAAACCATCTGGATACATCATTAAGAGAGATATTCAAGAATCAAGACCATAAAACATGTGTGCCAACCACATAGTGTTCTCACAAGTACAAGGAAGGGCAACCACACACATCAAACATATAAACAAGACATTCAGAGAGGGAAAGAGCTTTTTTTAACAATACCTCAATGTGACCTGCAGTCCTGCACTACTCTCCAGCCATCAGACCAAATTCCAGTTTCCTGTCCACAAGCAACAAGAAAGGATAAAGTTTGTGCTGGCAAAAGGGTATTTCATTCTCTATGGTCGAGATAGAGAGCTCAATCATTAGGGGTTCCAATTGAAATCAAACAAAACAGTAATCAAGCAAGCAAGATACACGCAAGAGGGAAGGAATCTGTGAGGATGCGACAGCAGAGAGCATCAAAGGAAGACGCCACCACCAAATGGGAGTATTCAGTAAAAAAAATTACTGGTATCAGCACTCCTTTGGACAATAGGGGGAGTATTCAGTAAAAAAAATTACTGGTATCAGCACTCCTTTGGACAATAGGGCTACCTTTTAAACAGTAAAAATGTCCCTTTTGGGGATTTTTGTGAACAAGTCACTGAGGCTCCGTTTGTTTCCTGGAAATGAATTGCAGAGGCAATTCCATTTCAGACTGAATTGGAATTAGGCAGAGGTTTCAATTCAGCTGTTCGGATCACATGAGAAACTCAATTTGGAATCCAACTTCATGGGAATTCCAAGGGCTGTTTGGATGTAGTGCTTTGAGAATTGGGATAGAAAGCTACAACATGATGTAAGCTATTTTTTGATGCATTGCAACAAGATAGACAGATTAAAAAAAAAAACCAAGATAGACAGTGTTAAAGCATTTACAGTTCCAAGTTGCGCAGCATCCATCTATAAAATTCAAGCTAAGCCTCATACACAACCCCCACAAGACTAACAACCCACTTACACAACAGGAACTTCAAAGTGTCCCAGGAACACCAGAGACACACTCAAAATCACACACTTTTTCCACCAGTAGCACAATACGAAGTAAACTGTGTAAATCTGGAAACTGCCATGGTTTACTTTGTATTCCCAGTACCTATTATATCACCTTCACTGTACTTGATTACTAAAGCTACCTTTTTAATAAAGTGTAAGGACTCGATGTCAAGAATATACAGCCCCTGGTACCATATTTAGTAGGGGCAAACGGGGGAAATTGCAAACTGCCGAAAAAATCATCTGGATACAACATTAAGAGAGATGTTCAAAACCATGAAACATGTGTGTCAACCACATTTATGTGTTCTCACAAGTACAACTAAGGGCAACAATAACCACACACATCAAACATATGAACAGGAAATTCAAAAGGGGGAAAAGGAGCTTTTTTTTTTACAATACCCCAAATCCTCAATGCGACATGCACTACTCTCCAGCCACCAGACCCAATTCCAGTTTTCCTGACCACAAGCAACTAGAAAGGATAAAGTTTGTGCAGGCAAAAGGGGTATTTCATTCTCTAGGGTAGAGAAAGAGAGTTCAATCATTAGGGGTTCCGAGTGAAATCAAACGAAACAGAAATCAAGCAAGCGAGATACGTGCAAGAGGGAAGGGATCGTGAGAGGGTGCGGCAGCGGAGAGCATCAAAGGAAGACGTTACCACCAAAATGGGAGCGCCTCGCCTTGGTACAAGATGGAGAAGAAGGGAGCTCAGGGAGAGAGGAAGGGGAAAGGACGTGCAATGGCGATCGCCGACGAGAACAGGGGGGGTAACTAACCGGAGCAGCAGGTGGCGGCCGCCTGAGCCGGGTGCCGGAGGGGGAACGGAGCGACCGGTGGGCAACGGAGGGAGGCCGGCGACGCGCCGTCGGTGCCGTGATGGGCTGATGGCTGGTCCGCTGGTGGCGGGTGCCGTCGGTGGGGACTGGGGAGTGTGGTTTTGCGTAGTGAAAATGCGAAGTGCGAGTCGCGCCGCGGGCCCGCGGGGTGTGTGTGGCGATAATTATCTTGGTACATCTCACCCGAGCTCTTTCTTTGTACTCTGTTCTTAAATACATAACACCGTTGTTCTTTTATTTTAACATTGACAGTCAATATAGATTAAATAAATTAGTTAATTAAAGTAAAATGTATATTATTATATCTATTATCAAATGCACTTTCGATTTAACTTTTTAGTTTAACCATTTGCAAAAGTATTTGTACAAAGACGAATAATCAAACAAACGCAAAGTTAATGGTGTCATATATTTAAGAACTATTAATGATGTCATATATTTAATAATTGAGAATTGAGTTGGTACGAATTTATTACCCATTAGTTCTAAAAACTAGACGGTTTGCATCAAATGTTGAGTTTGTTTATAGTCTTGGTTCCCTCGGTTGACTGGATCGAACCGAATTAAGGCAATTTGGTTCCTAAGGAATAAGAACCGACATGAACCAAATTTTTGGTTACAGTTCTTTCTGTTGGAGTATAAGTGAATTGCCCACCTTTTCTCGTCAGCTTAAGCTTTTGGGTTGGCTGGTTGGTGCATGCAACTCAATATGGTATCAGAGCCAGAGGTCTCGAGTTCGAATCCTGGCGGGCGCGTTAATTAAAATAATTACAGCCCACTCCAATATTCCACGTAAGCGGCCTGGGGGAGCATGCACGTGAGGGGGGGTGTTGGAGTATAAGTGAATTGCCCACATTTCCTCATCAGCTTAAGCTTTTGGGTTGACTGGTTGGTGCATGCAACTCAATACTTTCGGTGAGTTCTCGATTATTTCGGTTCGATTCCCGATTCTCGGTTTCTATGCCCACCGTGACAACACACACCCTCCCCCCTCCTACCACAGGCAGCTTAGTCTGCAGGCCCCGCCTTGTTCCCTACCCTGCAAGCGTGGGTGGGCTAAAGGTCCGGCGAACCACCACGCCGGCCCGTAGTGCTGCTTGACTTGTTAACAAAACGAGCAAAAAAAGATGGCTTGACTTAGCTCGTTAGTAGATGGAGCTTGCTTGTTAGGCTCACAAGCTAGATGTTAAATTAGAATTAACATCTCAATATATATATATATATATATATATATATAATTTTTTAAAATTAATAATTATAAACATCTAAATGCTAAATTTCACCGTGTGTGGAGTATCTCTATATGCACCGTCAAAATTTAGGCTTGGTTTGGCTTTGAAATCTCGGCTTCTTATGTTGTATCTTTTGCTTTCTAGATTGTTTGGCTCGCAATGAGCTTGCGAGTTGGCTCGAGTCAGCTCGTTAACAAAACGAGCAAAAATAGTTGCTTGACTCTTTACAAGTCGAGCTACAAGCGAGTTGAGCTAGTGCACGAGTTTCTAGCTCACGGTCCAGCCGTCCCACCACCAGGCTCTCACGACGGCACCTCCGACCAACACAGCTATCATCGTCAACACCCTCGTCCTGGTGACAGCCCATCCGCCATCCTTCGCTTCCCGCCCTCCTCCTATGGCCAATGTTGCCCTACACGGTACACGGTCGGTCACTCTTCGTTTGGTGAATAGTCGGACTATACGGTTGAGTAAACGGACAAAAAAATGGATTGCATGGGATTAAACGAATTAAACGTCCTACACAGCCAACACGGTTGACTGCTGAGTAGCATTTAAACGTCGTGTAAACGGCCTACACGACCGTTTACGACAACATTGTCTATGGCCGACGGTGAGCTGCCCTCGGCGACCCCGAAGCCCTAACTTCGGAATCTTAACTTGCACCCTAACCTCGTCGGAGTTGGAGAAGAAGGACGATGGGGTGTGAAGATTGAGGTGCATAAAATTTTGTGTGAGGAGGAGCTCCAAATCACATGGAGAGATACAGCTTTCCCTTTATTATGTATGAGAAATCCCTTCAATATTTTCTCTCAAGTGGTCAGAAAAATTAAAAGGACGGTATATGCAAGTAGTGATCGGTTCGAATAGAATTGGAATAATAGTATTTGCCACATTTTAATTCAAATTTGAATACACATACAAATATAATCAAATAAGAATACAAAATGGATAGGACGCATTCAGATATTTGCTCGGCTTATAATACGTCATTGCAAGCATTAATTGATTTCTTGATGGATTTATAGTCAATCATGGAGCAAATTATGAGCATCATACACAATAGATATCTTATTAAAATCACATATTTATTAATATTTTTTAGAAAATGTGAATAAGTATTTCCATAAATATATATCATGTAAAAATAAAAATAAGATATCAGTATATTTAAATAATTTGTTCATTTAAAAATATGGTGTATTTAAATTTAATATGATCAGCCATATTAAAGTTAATTAAACTTTATCACATCATATCACTATTAATGTTAGGTTAAAATATAGTTATTTGTCGTATAGCTAGTAATAGTTTAAATGATGCAAATAATTATTTTTAAAAAAAGTTCAATCTTACATCATTTTTAATTAGTATTTAGTAATACAAATAAGTTTTAGATGGTTTTATTTTTTACTTTATTCTTTGTGGATACAATAATGTGTCAAATATGAATCTGAAATCGGATGGAAAAGACACTCAAAATCGAATTATTTGATATCCATATTCAAAAGGAATACGGATATCCGTATTAGCATTTTTAACAGATACAAATTCAGATTTCCAGACATTCATATTCATTGCTACCTGCAAGTACCACAACTACTTTACAACCATAATAACAAGACCTATGTTACAATACTTTTAAAGTATTAATGGTACTCGTGGATACTGTCCTTTTTATTCTTCTTTAAAAAGAATTAAATAGATTACATATAATTAAAGGATATTGGTAGGTGCATTATATCTTTAGGGCGGCTCCAATGTTGTGTTTTTAGTGGTTGTTAGAAGTAAAGAGAAGAAGGAACACTTAACTCACCAAATTAAAAAAAATGCTAGCACATAGAGCTAAATTTTGCCCTAGGCTACTGCCCTAAATAAATAAAAAAACATTTTGCCCTCTATTTTCGTTTTGTTCAACAGTTGCTCTATACTCTTGTTCCGCTACTCAAGCTCACATGCATGTATGAAAAAACACATTATTTCCTCTTGATTCTACTCTGGAAACTTATCATAAAGCTAAGAAAGATGTTACTGCATTTTGAGTTAAGAACATCTTCAGTAGGCTCCTCGTCCTCATTACCAAAACATCTTCTCTCTTCATCTTCAATATTTACTTTGGCATTTTTGGTAATTATTGTCTCATAGACCCACAAGCCCTCGAGGGCGACACGGGAGGACCCAGGCTGCCGCCGCTCAACTCCTCTCCGGTCTCTCCCTAGTCGTGCTGCTGCCAGAGTTGCATGCCGGATCGGAAGTCCGTGTTGTGACGGTGACGGCGGCGGCGAGGTTTTTTGTTCCTTTCTTAGATTTATTCTTCCTTGGTTCTCCTCCACATGTGTCCAGCAGATGGGTGCGCCAATGGTTGCGGGTTGCTTCTGCTAGGGCCAGCGGTGGTGTGGTGTGCAACACATCATGGCCTCTGCTACGACTACGATAAAGCTGATGGCGGCCGTTGTTCGAGGGGCAAGGCGTCGCATGTCACGCCCAGGATAGTGAACGTCACCACAAGCACGAAGATGGGAAAGTAACAAGGCGTCTTCAGGAGGGCGGGAGGCCTAGTCTAGCAGAGAGCGTATCATGTAAACGAGCAGGACCGTGTGTGGGTCCGGGTAGTCAGTAGGCGTAAGAGAGAGACTACTTATTCACTAGCGTTTTGTAATGGAGACAATCAACTTTATTCTCAAGTAAAACAAACTGAACGCGAGGAACCTTTCCTCTGCTATTCCTCTGCATCTCGATTCCAATCTCGTCTCTCTCACGTCGCCGGTGATCATCGGCGGCCATGGGTCCTGACAGTTGGTATCAAAGGCAGTCTATCCTCGGCCGGCGGCGAGTGGTTGCAGCTCACCCGCGTCAAATCTCCATTCGATTCGTCCTGATTACCTTGGTTCTACTCCAATAGCGACGGATTTCGTAGAGGCGAGGGTTTCCCAACGGTGTTTGGGTGTAAAATTCCGTAAGCCAAAGCGAATCTGAGCGCGGTGGCGACGGCGGGGGACTGGAATCAACTCGGGTTGCACAGCTAGTCTGTGTGTAAAATCCCTTGGTTGTCGCAGGTCCAGGGCGGCGGCGGAGTTCTGACTAACGAACTGGCGAAGGCACAACCCGAGCTGTCTCGGCTGAACTGGTGATTGGCGACACGGATTCGTATATCTCGTGGAATCACGACGCAGTGCAGGTAATTCATCACGACACCTCCAAAACCTTCTGTTCAGACTCGGTTTGTGTTGGACACCATGGATGAGTTTGCGAAGCAACAGGGGGTGTGTTGGGATGATGCAGCACGGCGAGATGAGGAACGTTGGTCTCACATCAAGGATAGTCTAGATTTGCTTTTCGCACGGGTTGGCGATATCAGTAAAGTGCAAGAGCAAATGACGGTGATTCAGGATCTGGGTGCAAAAGTGATGGAACAGGTGCTGAAAGACCAGGCGAAACTGTCTCAACAGATCGAGAATACGGGGAAGGCAGTAGCGCAGTTGACACTGGACCGTACGAGACAGGAGGATATGGATGATGTTCCTGATGGCGCTGGCACTCATAACTATAGTCAGCATAATTGGTCACATCGTCAGCATCAGTCAGCAGAAGCATATGCGCAGCCGTATGGAGCAGTAGGAAACCATGGATCTGGAGACAATGTTTCAGGCTATAAGAATGTTGTTCCCAAGTTATCATTCCCTAAATTTTCTGGCCGAGATCCAAAAGTGTGGCGTCACAAGTGTGAAGACTTCTTCCACATCTATAATGTTCCTGAGTATTTGTGGATCACCACTGCTACAATGCATATGAAAGATAATGCAGGGCGCTGGGTTGAGGTTCAGAGGTTGAAGGGTGAACTGGATACCTAGGATAAGTTCATGGATGTGGTGGAGAAGAAGTTTGGGGCCTATGATCATGTGCACTCACTGAGTGAACTGTTAGAGCTCAGACAAAGTGGCACAGTGGAGGAGTTTGTGACAGAATTTGAATCTCTTCAGTTCATGACTGAGATGCACAATACAGGCTATGACAAGTTGTTCTTCATTACTCAATTCACAAGAAACCTGAAACCTAAAATTGCAGTTGTGGTTCAATCTCAAATACCCCAGACAATGGAGCATGCCATTAGAATTGCAAAGGTGCAGGAACAATTAATTGATAGACAAAAATTCAGAGGGCATAGACAGATTTCAGGTCCCAAGAACTATGGTGGAACTCTCAGTAAATATGAGCAGAAATCTGCACCACCAGTGTCCTCTCTGCTGAGTAAGCAACGACAGAAAAGAGAGTATTGCAAGGCTAACAATCTCTGTTTCTATTGTTCTGAGCCATTTGATGCTGCACATTTGGCCAAGTGTACTAAGAGACCCAGATCTCAGGTCAATGCTCTAGTTGTCAATGACCTGGATGTAAATCTCACAGAGGAAGTGCTAGAACAGCTGGATTTGGAGGAACAACTTAATGCTGAGTTCCATCATCTCTCTCTTAATGCTGTTACTGGTACTGATGAAGGTGATGCCCTGAAACTCAAATCCATGGTGCATAACAAGGTTATGCTTATACTGGTGGATAGTGGTAGTTCCCATAGCTTTGTGAGCTCTTCTTTTATTCAGAAGTGTGGGATCAGTACCTCTTCCATGAAACCCAGTCAGGTGAAGGTGGCAAATGGAGAAATTCTTATTAGTGACAAAGTAGTGAAAGACATGGAGTGGTGGATTCAGGGACACACTTTTCACACTGATATGAAAGTACTGGATCTGGGGCCATTTGATGCAATCTTGGGTTATGATTGGTTGAAGTCACACAACCCAATGGCTTGTCACTGGGAGAATAGAACTCTGTCAATTGATCATCAAGGCAGGCAAGTGTTTCTCCAGGGTGTCCAACCTTCTCCACCAGCTCTACTGGAAATTTCTTCCTCTTAGCTGACTAAGTGGGTGGCTGGGAATGATATTGGGGCTTTGGATATGGTAGAGGTAATTAATACTGTGCCTCCTGTTTCTGTCCCTGAAGTAGTGCAACACTTATTGGATGAATATGCTGATGTTTTTATGACCCCAAAACCTTACCACCAGCCAGATTTCATGACCATCATATTCCATTATTACCCAATGCCATACCTGTTAATTCCAGACCATATAGGTATTCACCTTTGCATAAAGATGAAATTGAGAGACAAGTGAAATCCTTGTTAGTAGCTGGTTTGATTGTGCCTAGTTCTAGTCCTTTTGCATCTCCAGTTCTCTTAGTCCAAGAGAAAGACAATACATGGAGATTTTGTATTGACTACAGGAAACTTAACTCCATTACTGTCAAGAATAGATTTCATATGCCTATTATTGATGAAATTTTGGATGAATTGGCTAGAACTGCATATTTTACAAAACTAGATATGAGGAAGTGGGTGCCATCAGGTGAGAATGGCTGAAGGAGAAGAGTACAAAACAACTTTTGAAACTCATCATGGTCATTACCAGTTTAGAGTTATGCCTTTTGGGCTCACCAATGCTCCTGCTACTTTTCAATGTATCATGAATGACATCTTGGAGCCTTTCTTGAGAAAATTTGTTCTGGTGTTTCTGGATGATATATTAATCTATAGCCCCACTATGGAACTTCACCTTACACATTTGAGGCAAATTCTAGAGACTCTCAGGCAGCATCAATTTTTATATGAAGGCAAGCAAGTGTTCTTTTGCTCAAACCAAATTGGACTACTTGGGTCATATCATCTCACAAGAGGGTGTCTCTACTAATCCTGAAAAGACCACAGCTATGCTGAATTGGCCAACTCCCTCTACAGTTACTGAGTTGAGGGGATTTCTTGGCTTGACAGGATATTACAGGAAGTTTGTCAAGCACTATGGTATTATTGCACGGCCATTGACCAATGTTTTGAAAAAGAAGCAATTCACTTGGTCTGTTCAGGCTCAACATGCTTTTGAACAACTCAAACAAGCTATGGTGACTGTCCCTGTACTGGCCATCCCTGATTTTGAGCAGCCTTTCATTATAGAGATTGGTGCCTGTGACTCTGGTATTGGGGCAGTGTTGATGCAGAAAGACCAGCCTGTGGCATTTCTTAGCAAGGCTTTGGGGCCTAATCATCAGAGATTGTCCATTTATGAGAAGGAGTTTCTGGCACTCATTATGGCTGTAGAAAGGTGGAGGCCCTATTTGCAGAGACATGAGTTCATAATCAGAACAGATCATAAAAGCTTAGCATATTTGACTGAACAAAACTTGCATTCTGACATGCAAAGGAAGGCCATGACCAGGCTCATGGGTTTGTAATTTAAAGTGGTGTATAGGAAAGGGAAAGAAAATGTAGCTGCTGATGCATTGTCCAGGATCAGTCATCTGATGCATATACAGGTTGCTTCTGAAGTAAAACCTATGTGGCTGCAACAGGTGCTCAACAGCTATGTCACTGATCCTTATGCTCAATAATTGCTGGCCAGATTGTCCATTTCTTCTCTTGATGAGAAAGGTTTCTCTCTACACCAAGGCTTGATCAAGTACAAAGATAAGGTGTGGATAGCTAAGAATTCTGCATTACAGACTAAGGTTATTGCAGCTTTACATTCTAGTGCCATTGGAGGACATTCTGGAACCAAAGCAACTTACCACCGCATTAAGCAGCTCTTTAAGTGGAAGGGCATGAAAAGTGATGTTGAGCATTATGTGAAACAATGACAGATATGTCAGCAAGCCAAGCATGAGAACTGTCACCCAGCAGGATTACTGCAGCCCTTGCCAGTGCCCCAAGGTGCTTGGCAAGATATTACTATGGACTTTATTGAGGGGCTTCCTTCTTCTGAAGGTTTCAATGCTATTTTGGTTGTGGTGGACAGGTTTACTAAATATGCTCATTTTATCCCTCTCAAACATCCCTTCACAACACAAGGTGTAGCAAGGCTGATCATGGATAATGTAGTTAAGCTTCATGGTTTTCCAAAATCCATTGTCTCTGATCGAGACAGGATATTCACCAGTGTCTTTTGGAAGGAGTTGTTTGCTCTCTTTGACACAACTCTGATGAGGAGCTCAGCATACCATCCCCAGACATATGGGCAGTCTGAAAGGGTGAATCAGTGCCTCGAGATGTACCTGAGATGTTCAGTTCATGATTCTCCAAAGAAATGGAAAAGCTGGTTATCTTTAGCTGAAATATGGTACAACACATCTTTTCATACTGCCCTGGGTTGTTCCCCATTCAAAGCTTTGTATGGCATGGATGCTAATTCAGGTATATCTGTTCCTGTTAATGCCACTGTCTCTCCTGAAGTTGCTGCTGTCATTTCTGAGAGGGAAGTTCAGTTGTCCACTTTGAAGGGGAATCTTCAGAGAGCACAAAATAGAATGAAACGATATGCTGATCGTGCACGAGCTGAGCGGGAACTCTAGGTTGGGGATCAAGTACTTTTGAAACTTCAGCCTTATGCTCAACACTCGGTGGTGAATAGACCTTTCCCTAAGCTGGCATTTAAGTACTTTGGTCCTTTCACCGTCCTGGAGAGGATTGGGCAAGCCGCATACAAGCTGCAACTTCCTGAAGGGAGTTTGATCCACCCAGTGTTTCATGTTTTTCAGTTGAAGCCGTTCACTCCCAACTATACCCCAGTGTTCAAGGATTTCACTACAATGGTTGATCTCAGTGCTCAGGAGCTGCTACCTGAGGAAGTGTTGGACCGTCGTTTGGTCAAGAAAGGAAATCGCGCTATACAACAAGTGTTGATCAAGTGGAAAGGGCTTCCAGCTGTTTCAGCGACCTGGGAGGACTGGTACGTGCTGAAGACTCATTTCCCTGACATAGGTGCTTGGGGACAAGCACCTATTGAAGCCGGGGGAGATGTCACGCCCAGGACAGTGAGCGTCACCACAAGCGCGAAGACGGGAAAGTAACAAGGCGTCTTGAGGAGGCCGGGAGGCCTAGTCTAGCAGAGAGCGTATCATGTAAACGAGCGGGGCCGTGTGTGGATCCGGGTAGTCAGGAGGTGTAAGAGAGAGACTACTTATTCACTAGCGTTTTGTAATGGAGACAATCAACTTTATTCTCAAGTAAAACAAACTGAACGCGAGGAACCTTTCCTTTGCTGTTCCTCTGCATCTCGATTCCAATCTCGTCTCTCTCACGTCGCCGGTGATCATCGGCGGCCACGGGTCCTGGCATCGCCCCAACCTGCGCGTCGTGTTGACCGGCTGTCGCGATCGACGCGTGGCGTGGATTGACGGCATGCGGTCACGGATCCGTCGTTGTCGTTGTTCTCCACTTGGTATTTCTGACGTAACTATTTCTTATGACAAGTTCTTCTTACGTAAACAATTTCATCTATACAAATTCAGAATCATCTTGGTTTCGATTCACGGGTTCGTCTGCTCTAAGATATCCTGCAGACTTTATGTATGTGCCTTTTTGGCACTTCGTGATAAAGTTATCGTGGGACACTGAAAGTTTACAACCGATTGAAATTGGCTAAGATTGAGTGTTATGGTTCAACTGCTCGGAAAGAAGGGGGGCAAAACCTGAGGGTCTTCGTTTTTTACTGATTCCTATGACTCCGGGGAGAAATCCCTAGGTCTGACCTTAGCTGGTTGTGCCTGCAACGACCTTGTTGAAGACACTGATTGGAGTTCGATGAATTGTTCTCTAGGGTGAAAACCAATGGTCCGACTTTTACTAGTTGGACTATGACAACGATGGTGTGTGCTTGCATGACTTTTCCTTGCTGGAGGCGTTGTATTTAGGGAACAATTTTGGTAGTCAAGGTGTTGGTAGGGTAGTGCTTAGTTTTAAAGGTTAAGTTGTGCGGTGTAGTTCGTCATGACATGTCATATGCTGGCATGTCATTATTCCTTTTTCTTTTTTTACAGGTTATATGCATCTTAGCAATGCAGAGGTCCGGAATGGTCTTAGTTTGATTGTATCATCTTGATGTAATTGGCTAAGATTAATAAAATTCCCTTATCAAGAAAAAACAAGCCCTCGAGGGCGTCTCACCCCTGCCGGTGCCACTGAGCCAAGCGCCGGCACGTACGGCAACCGGCGGAAGGCACCGGCGACACACGCTGCGCCGCACGCGGCGGCAGGTCGCGGCGCGCCGCTGGCCCCAGTGGCCGCGCCGCCGCGTTACCGACGACACGCCCCGACCCGGCGCCTTCGGAGGGAGCAGTGCACGCGCGCACTGCCTGGTGAAAGACCGAAGGGGATCGCCGATCGCGCGGCCGATGGCGAACGTCCAAGCAGGGTGGACCAGGGGCGACGTGCCGTCGGGAGACCGACCTGCCGGCCTGCCTCTACGTCGTCGGCGCTGATGAGTGCCTGGGTTCATTCGTGGCGCGCGCTCATGTCGTGCGAGCTGCTTGGCGGCCGCGCGCGGGGAAGCGATGACGGGGCCAGGGAGCGAGGTCTCATCTCATCGTAGGCGTCCGGAGAAGCCATCGACGTCGTCTCTGGGATACGGCATCGACAGGGGGCCTCCGTCCACGGCGGCATGGCGCTGGAGGCTGGCGCCAACGATGGCTCTTGCGCGGCCGGGCATCTCCGCCGCCCGTCGACCGCGCCCAGTCCGGCCAGCACAACGCGCTCGCCAGCGCCGCGCACGCACAGAGCGGACCACCGTTAGCATCAGGTCCACGCCGACCCCGCTCGCCGCCGGCCGCCTTCATTCACCCTTCAGGCCGTGGGCAGCCTGTTGTGCGGCGCGGCGACGGCGATCGGCGACACGATCGGCCAGTCGTCCACGACTCCACTGCTGCGGCTGCTTCTTCTGTGAACATGCATGTGGTGCACGCAGCACACCGGCCGGCCAGCACCATAACCGCGGCGCACAGACGCGGTCAAACGCCGGTGGCCGGAACGTGCAGCAGCTTCTGAAGGCCAAAATCGAAACCCGGGTACTCCACGGTGATAACTGATGAGGTACTCCACGACAGGAGCTCAGACAGACAGACAGGCCGCGCTTAGTCACCCATCACAGAAATACATGAGAGAAAACTGACAAGTAAATAAGAGTTACTGTGTCTGCAAATACAAGAAACCTTACACAAATTGACACCGGGTGTCACTGAACACAGGATTTGGCATTGGTTACGAAATGTTAGCAATCTACAGCATAATGCCATGACTATCAGGTTGACACGGTATCAAGCGGAAGGTTTTGAAGATGGAATGGAACATATCCTGACCTAATAATCCTAAAGAGATTCAGGTCTAATTCTGCCGCCAGAACGGTAGTGCAAACTTGAGTTTTGTGTTAACTTCAGTACAGTAAAATGATCACACCGATGGTAAATTCACAAGCATTGCTGCTCTCCAACAACAGTGACTGGCACATAGAACATGTGATTAGTTTGGTAAACAAAAACCACTTCTACAAGCACCGATGTACTAACACAAAGTACCAGTGAACGAAGGTTAAGGGCTTACCCTTATTACAGTACAGAATGGCAACTGAAGAACAAAGGATGCCCTCCACTTAACATGTTAGCAAGGTTTCGGTTCTCAGTAAGACTAAACTGGATTGCATATATTTACAATGAAAGGTTTCGGTAACAGAACATATCAAAGACATTATACTCTTAGTGTGATAATAATCAGGTCCAGCTCCAGTCCGAGTCAGCTTCAACACTTCCAAACCGGAATCTCATCACGTGCCCCCATACAGGAAGACATCAGGGAGAGAAGCTGGATCAAGCTCATGGAAGCCCCGTAGCGTGCCACCTCTTTCTTCGGTCAGGCGGTACGAGGGTATGCGGTGGGAGAACCTCGAGTTCTCTCTAGCAGGAATCTCCACGAATTCAGTTCTGTCGTCGGGTTTGAAGACGCATCTGAAGCCACCGACTTGAGTGATGGTAGTAAGCTTTGTACCAGCTTCAGTACTCTCAATGATCTCACCGACATCAAATTCACAAGTATCGTCGCTGGATGGAACCCAGTCAGGTGCCCAGTTTTTGTAGATGGCCCAGATCTGACCAACTTGTGGAAGAACCTCAAATTGCCGCTTCATGTTAGTTTGTCTAGCATCTACCAAATGAGAGAAAAAACTAGTTGTGTCACACTTGGTTCTCCACTTCTGAACTTCAAATGTACCACAACTGATAGGTTTCCCCTGCTCTAACCACCGTTTCATCTGCTCTGACTGAGGGCAAGCCTCAAGCCAGGTCAAGTGCACCATGAAAGGTTCTGGGTCAACTTTTCTTATCCAGGCATAGAAATTGGGGAATTTATCAACATCACTGTACATAGCCCATATTTGTCCACGTTTAAACTTCTTGCACGAGCGGCCTTCCTCGAAATCATGGAAATCAGAGTCAGGATATGGATAATCGTTGGGGGAGTTTTGTTGGGCGGACTCTCCAAATTCATTGGCATCATGAGCATTTTTCTCCAAGAATGTATTTTGTTCAGAAGATATATCATTAGTGTCATTTGTACACATTGGGTGGCAAACATTTGGTTCCGAGGGATTCTCCTTTAGAGCAATCGGCGCATCTCCAGAATCCATTTCACTATCTGTAGCATCAGCAGTCAAATCAAAGAACATGTTGCCTATCATACTGCCGAGAGACATGTAAGAGACAAGAGCGACAGAAGAAAATGCTGCATCCAGGTCAGCTGGGAGACATGCAGTGTCAAGTTCCATAAAGCCTTCTGGGACACCAACTTGTTCAGTTCCATTTGTTCTATAAAAGGGAATGCTGTGTGAAAATCAAAGTAGCTCACTTGATGGTATAACAAATGAGGACTTGCCCTTAGCTTGAGCGAACAAACTGACAAAACCCTTAATCCTGACCAATGGGATAACAGTGGCATCATCGTTAGCTGACATAGTTGACAAGACTTCCACAACCTCATACTCAAAGGATCCATGGTTACCTGCATCTGAGCTCCATTGCATGCCCCATCCCTTGTAAAGAGCCCACACCTCGCCCCCATTAGGATATATGCTGTACAAGTTTCCTTTCTTACCTTTTGTCCATGCAACAATGTGAGAAAACATGAACCTGTCTTGTGACGTATCTATTGTTTCCTGTAAGCGGAAGTTTCCACAAGCAACAGGCAGTTTTTTATCAGTCCATTTCTTCTCTTGTTCATCCATTGCAACATGTTCCAGCCAAGTCAAATGTATTTTGAAGTTGGAAGCATCAAAATGCTTTATCTGAGCATAAAATCTTGGCATGACATCATGTTTATCATAAAGGGCCCAAATCTGACCAACTGCAAACCTCTTGGCATCTCTGAAGTTCTCAAAATCAAAAATATCAGGACAACTGCAGGGAATCATAGAATTGCCAGCTGCCTTCTGGGTAGAAATATCAGAAGTATCTTTCCTGCAAATTTGCTGATTTTCTTCATGTGTTTTGTCTCCTTCCTCTGGGTTGCAATCTTTGCTGGGGTGATGAGCAGATGATTGATTGTTAAAACCAGCAGTATTCTCACTACACACTTTATGATCACTCAACTTGGCATTGGAGACTGAACCAAAGTTCCTCTGCCTCTTATTGTTACAGCAGTCCATGTTGTGTCTACTGCTGGTGCCATCATCTTCCTTTCTCTTGCCAAACCACTGAAGATTGGACAATCCTGAGGCATTTGACACTAAAAGTGCATCTTCTCTCATATTCTGAGTGGCAATAAAGTTTAGTTCCTGTGGCGGGCTTTCAGTTGTATCCTTATCTACAGAAGGTGCAGGAGAGTTCATTGGGTTCACTACTGATAACTGAACTGCCTCGCCTTTTGTCTCTAAGCAGTTTCCTTGTCTATCATCACATGGCCCACCATCCCATTTTACATGTTCATCTCTTTGTGTGGCACTCATTGGCAGTGGCGGACCCAGGAAATTTGACAAGCCCGGGCAACTAACAAAGTCTAAGTAACAAGCGCTCGTTCCCGTTCCCCGTGCCCCTTCTCCCGTGCCCTCTCCTCCCGTGGAAGTGTACTTGGCCTTAAGAGCCCATAGACGACGAGCCCGGGCACCGGCCCAGGCTAGCCGGGCCGTAGGTCCGCCAGTGCTCATTGGTGCTCTGGAATGCATGCCCCTCCCTGTAGTTTCAAGCTTTTTGTATTCAAGCCATGGAATGGGGCGACATGAAAACATCTCTGGTGAAACTTGAGCATTATAATATGCAGCTGGTAGGAATCTCAAGGGCACAGTCTCCTCATGCAGCTTGAATGTGAAAAAGGTTTTGTCACAGCCATCACAGCGGACCAAAAAGTTCCGTCGGTAGAAAAGAAATTGCTTTTGACAGTGTGGGCATATGGTCCTGAACGCCGATATAAAATCAGATGGGACCCTATGTCCTAGTGTATCACCTTTGTCTTTACAAGTATCATCTGATAGTTGCGTAGCCTTCTTTGCCACTTCTCTGATAACAAACTGTGTTTTGATGTCATACAGAAATCTCATCATAGGATCAAGCAATATTTTATGAGCCGTAGAAACCAACTTGAAAGCAGCTTCAGCACCAGGAAGAGTATTTTTATCAGGATGAAGCCAAAAGGAAAGTTTGCAGTATTGCTTCTGTATGACCATGTCATCTGCTGATGCTTCCACTTGAAGAATGTCGTACCAGTCCAACTCTCCATTGATCTCTGCCTCTGCTGCACAATGAATTTTGCAGACAGCTAACAGCTGGGACAAGTTCTCAAGCTCTGGATAAAGCCTTTGAGCTTTAAGTGCAATCCTTTGGGCACCCCAAAAGTCTTTCTTTTTAAGCTTCAATAAAGCAATTCTCCTTGCTCTTAAGCCCTCTTCTCTGTTGCATTCCATCATTACCAATTAACAATCTCTTCAAAGTTAGCTCAATATATGTTGTATCAGCTTGACATTAGTATGCCCTCACCAACATGTGTTTTAGAAACCAAGTATCTTCAAACAATATTGATGCAGATCTCTGGATCACTTTATGCAACAAAATTACAGAATGAGAAATTTTGCTGCATCAGGTCCTGTATGTATAAAGCGAATCTGTTATGGTAGTAACAAAACGGAAAATGTGCCCTGTAAAAATACAGGAGACCCAACAATTGCAATGTTTTGTTAACTACACAAGAAGGTTGTTAGCGTCAGACAAGTTAACCTAGCTATCTATGTGCATCGGGAATTCAGGATAGATGCATGAAGTTATTATGACCAAATACAATTTAAGTTTATTGCTAGTAGAGTTCAACATGATAATACATGTGCAATTCTGAAATGGTGCATGATAAGAAATTCAGGTCTCAGTACTGCAACTTCTTGCTGACGGAATATCTAATTGCTCTCACCATTTCTTGTCTGTCATGGGTATGTTATCTGAGTTCATTTATGGTTCAAAACTACGTACACAGCAACCCTGAGTCATTCACCAATCACCATTACTTGGCTAATCAGGTAATTATGCATCCATGAAGGTACATTTAAACAGCAATAGTTGCATGTAAAGGTGAATCTCAGAAGCTAGACATCATATCAATCTCAGAAAATCAAGATCCCAAATTTGATCAACAGATAAGTAGAAAACACTAGACAGACACATTAAAATAAAGAAGCATAGTATAAATATCTGAAATCAAGCAAGAAAAAATTATTATCAGCTTCTGCTAAATCCTCCAGAAAAATGTTATCGCCATCAGTCTTGTTCCACCCACCAATTCACACCTGGATATAGAAAGCCTCCCCTTTGAATTCTTTTTAAACAATTAACTCAGTTACCAAAGATCTCCGCACAATGGAAAGAACTGTATATGTACATTCTACCGATCAGCTTCCAATCTAAGCTACTTTTGCTAGATACAACAAATACAGGAAACAAAAATGGCTTCGGAAAATGTCCCTCTCTAAACAGGGTAACTGATTGTTCCGCTAACCACAACAGCACTATAATCAACCAAAATATTACTACAGTAGCACCCTCTCTTCAGAAGGGTTCAGACGGAAATACACTGCAGATAGTATAATCTCTGCTTAGGCAATCCGAGAAACGCTAGAAACTAGACAGTCTTGCACGATTTCACATTTCAAGCTAATAAAATTAGTCCCTTTGAGCAAACGATTTTTCTTCTGTGGAAAATGTATCCCTCTATACAGGATACCTGACCGTTCCACCAAACCGCTGCAGCTCTATAATAAATCAAAACATTACTGCAGTAGCACACTCCTTTCAGACGACATACAGAAACACTGCAGACTGCAGACAATATCATCTCAGCAGAAACATTCCAACAAACGCCAGAAATGAGGACCATCTTGCGACGATTTCGCTTCAAGGCAACAAATTTAGTTCCTCTTTCAGCATTTTACTGGCTACTGCCAATGAAACACAAGGCGTGAGGTCTCTATGCCTATGCTACAGGCCTTGCATTGATTCCCCACCGCGTTAGGCTAGGCGCCAACCAAACCAAAATGCCCTAGCTTGAGAGCGGCTAGCGACTGACGCCGCCGCCGCCTCTGCCGCCGCGCGAATCGAAGGATGAGGAGGAACGGGAGGGACCTACCGGCGATCCCGCCTCCATCAGCCCAGACGCTCAGGTAGGAACAGAGGGAAAAGGGGGAAATGGTACGCGACCGCGGCGGGGTTGGGGCGACTCACCGGCGTGGCGTCGATTGCCTGAGCTGGGGGCGTGTCGGGTCCTGGAGCGGAGCGAGGGCGGCAGCGGTGGCGGCGGCAAGCCGGCGAGGGAGAGCGGCCGGGGCGCCGGGCAGGGGAGGGTTTTGCGGCGTGGAACAAGCTAGTGAAGGCGGCTGGTGCTATTTATGTTGGTCCTTACTGTTACTGTTAGGTGGTTACCCAACATGTTTGTTACTTTGTTCACACAAACCATGTTTCACTTCACCATTTAAATGTGGATAAAATCCTTTTCTGTCCATTCAACTCTTATTTCGGTTTGATTTTCGTCATCGAATTTCAAAACTAGGTATCTTTGATCATCTGATTCTTAAAACCGTTCACAATTGGTCTTCAGGTAGTTTTGGTGGCCAGTTTCGCTGATGTGGACGTCGCGTGGCGGTGAGACCCACATGTCAGCCCACTTCTCCGTCCTCTCTCCTTCTTTCTTCTCTCTCCATCACCGGCCAGCGGCTGCCTCCACCGCGCCCACACTTCCCCTAGAAGTCGTGCCTCATGTGTTCCCTGCTCCTTCTCGGCAGCGGTGCCATCTCCCTCTTCCCCTCACCCCGCTCCCTCCTCAATGACGTCGCAGGAGGCAGAGCTTGGTCGATGGCATTACATCGGCTCTCTGGTCGACCCCTCCTACGCCAGTGCTCCTCCTCCTCCTCCTCGGCGGTAGGGAACGACCCCCGATGGCTAAGTCGCATTCTCCGACGGGCTTAAGACGGCTTGTCGTCACCTCTCCCACTCCCTCCTCAACGATGCCACGGCCAACACAACTCGACCGGTGGTGTGACATCAGCTCCTTGGGCAGCCCCTTCCGCGTCGGTGCTCCTCCTCGGCAGCAAGAAGCTGTCGTCCCCTGGGAGGGAACAACTCCCGACGACCCTGAAACGTTCTCCGTCGTCATCTCCCCCCCTCCCCTCTTCCTTCGCGTGCCTCCCCTCCTCCTCCTAGCGCCCCGATGGACGGGCAGGCCGGGCAGCAAGTTCCCGATGGACGGGGCGGGCTGCCACTATGCACGGTCGGGACTACCTTCGCAAAGGTGTTGAGCTCGGAAGCCAGCGACGAAAAGAAGAAAAGAAAGAGGGAGAAAAGGAAGAGAGAGGAGAGAAAAGGGATGACATGTGGTGTCCACGTTAGCGAAACCGGCCACCAAAACCGTCTGATGGCCAATTGTGGATGTTTTGAAGAGTTAGATGATCACATATACTCGGTTTTGGAATTCGATGGTTAAAACCAAACTAAGGTAAGAATTGGATGGTCCAAAATAAACTTGATCCTTTAGAGTTTTGACCAAAAGTTGTCAGATTCTAAATCTTTCAATGATGGGAGATGCAATTGCAACATTTGTGACTCTGATACAACATAGGAGGAAAAAGAAATTTCTTAAAAGAGTTGGATTATGCAACATCTGTGTTGAGATTGTATAGACCTCTTCGATTATACTCAACACGAATCATATACTTAAGGTGACCGAAACCAGATAAATATAAATTTGACATTGAGTTTGCATCTTCACAAGGAGAAGAGTTAAAATAAATGTCAACATCTAGGTCTAGAGTGTTTGTCTTGACCCTTTACAGACAAAAATAATCTAGGCAAGGTGGTGTGTGGTAGTTGGTAAGGTGCAATGCCATCGATAAAAGGATGATCAACCGTGTCAAAGACGAGGGAGCAATATCTAATGCTCAGTTAGTGAGGGGGTGCTCGTTGTCTTGATCATGATTGTACCATCGTATACTCCCTCCATCCTGCAAAGAGTTTCCCTTTAGATTTATTTTAAGTCAAATTGTTTTATGTTTAACCAAATATATAGTGAGTATCAATATTTATTGTTTAGAATTGGAGGTAAATGAGACATAGGACAAGAATGAAAATGGTTGTCTTTTGTATTAGTCTCATGAAGTCTGTACATATATTTACATGATGAATGTTGGAGAATTCAGGAAAACCCGTCACCCTCGAAACGTTAGGTTTGACAAAGTTCTTGAGACATGTTTTCCAGGGACAGGGAACTCACGATTTTCGGAGGCCTGGAACCTGCGAAGCCTCGCATTCGCGAATGTATGAAGTTCGCGGATCGTGATTCGATGAAGACGTGAAGTCGCGAACATGCAGAAGCCCGGAACCTCGAGCTGGTGATGGCGCGAACTTCGAAGAAGCGAAGGCCGATTCGGGAATCTGTCGGGGACCCAGTTCGGGAGTCACGCGTGAAGACATTCACGAACCGACAAAGAAGCAAAGGCCGATTCGGGAATCTGTCGGGGACCTAGTTCGGGAGTCACGCGTGAAGACATTCACGAACCGACGAAGAAGCAAAGTCAAAGTTGTTGTCCCAAAAAGTCCGGGTTTTGAGTGTGAACTAGTGGCAGATTTGTAAATATGTTAGACGAGAAAGACATTCTTGTATGCGTTCACACTAGGAATATTCTCTGAGCTTGAGGGTGTTTTGGGTATGTAAAAGTCCCTTCATCTCCCTATAAAAGGGGGTGCGAGGGCACGTGTAAACGGATTCAGATTTTTGGGAACTTGTGCAATCTGCAGAGGGAATCACGGTCTCTCTGCGCTCTCACTTTGTGTTTGAACGTGTAAAGAACTCTCTCTCTCGTGTTAGGGGAATCATCCGAATTTTTCGTGTAGCCCCCCAACATTGGCGCCCACCGTGTTCCAGCCGAAGAGAAGCTCACGATGCCACCTCAGAAGAAATCCAAGAAGAACGTTCCAGCAGAGGCAAATCGAGACGATCACCATCCTACCCAAAGGAATGAAACCTCTTTCGTTCCTGAACCTTCTAACACAACGGACCAAGAGCGGAGAGCGAAGCTCGAAGCTCTGATGAAAGCAAGAGTAGAAAAGATGGCCCACACCCAAGAACAACTTCCTGAACAGCAAGAATTTGAGAATGTCGAGGACGATGATGACACCATAGACAGGGAGCTAGAAAGGGTTCAGCAAAAGATACAGCAGCTGCAGAAAGACAAGGAAAGATTCGCAAGTCAATTGCAAGCAAAAAGAAAGATCTCCGAAAAGCTAGAGCAACTAAACAAAGCAAAAGAGCAAATCGAAGTGATACAGAGAGAAATTGATGAGATGAAAGAACAAGAGAACAGTTCCCTGTGGCAGGAATCACCACACTAGAACTCTGGGCCAGCAAGAGAACCCCCGAAAGAAAACTTCTTCGCGGGAAACGGAATCTCACACTTCGTGGATTCTGAATCGCCGTTGTCTATTGGGCTGCAAACAACACCTTGGCCGCCGAAGTTCAAGCCTGTCTCTCTCCCCAAATACAACGGCTTCGGAAATTCTAGGCAATTCCTCATGAGATATGAATCAGCTGTGAATTCGGCAGGAGGGGATGATGTTGCACTGGCCAAATCCTTCATCATTGCTTGCGAAGGACCAGTACTGAATTGGTACTCCTTGCTGCCTCCACACTCAGTCTACAGCTGGGTAGACCTCAAGAAAAAGTTCATGCAAGCATTTCAGATGTTCCACGACACAACTGCGGAAGCATCAGATTTGTACAACTGCAAGCAGAAAGACAGAGAGCCAATGCAGAACTTCGTGAGAAGGTTCATGCAACAAAGGTCTCAAATCCCCGAAGCTGATGAAAAAACAACAATCAATGTGTTGATCAAGGGCCTCACTCCAGGGCCAACAGCTTCACATCTCACAAGAAAGAAACCCAAGTTGGTTGAGGAACTTTTTCGCGAATTGGAAGAGTACATTTTGTTCGATGACGACCATCTCAAGAGAGTAGCCGAGCGGAACGAGGCAAGAAAGGGCAACAGAGAAATGACATGGAGAGCACCATCCCAGCATCCGCGAAATGTCAACAACGTCGGAAATCCACAACCTGAACAAAGCAACAGGCCAAACACCAGGGGAGGGTTCAATCCCAGAGGAAGGGGGGGAGGAAGAGGACCCCCGAGACACACGAACCATAACCCAAAAGACCCTTACTTCTATTGCCAGTATCACGGGAGGGGCCATAGCACCGAAGGGTGCCCAGAAACGAAGAAGAACATGGCAAGAATTCAGCAAGAGAAGGCACTAATGAGCATCGCATCCTCAATGCCAAGCCAGGTTCGCCCGAATTTTTGGCAGCCACAATTCGCGAACTCACAGTCAAGTTCTGTCCCAGTTCAGCAATTCCCGCAACCACAGTCAGCGTGGCAGCCGTCGCAACAATTTTTCCCTCAGTCGCAAGCAATCCAGTCAATCCAGCAGCCACAACCCATTCAGGAAATCTTGCCACCACCTTCAGAAAGTTCGTCAAGGCCTCAGTCAAGTTCGAGATCTCAGAACTCCAAAGCATTGCCATCGTTCGGGACTATCATGCCAATCACAGGCGGGTCAGCTATGGAATTCGAGACCAAGAAGCAAAGAAGCAATTACTTCAGGTCTGTAAACACCATCATCAATGACGGCCCAGCTGCACGTCCGGAGTGGGCAAAGGTGCCAATCACCTTCACGGAAGAAGACTTTAGGCTGAAATCCGCGATTCACAATGATGCCATGGTCATTGAGGTGAACATAGCTGGGTGGGTCATAGGAAAAGTCCTAGTTGACAATGGAAGTTCAGCAGATATCTTGTTCTTGAAGACTTTCGAAAAGATGAATCTGAGCCAGCACATGTTGGACCCCCCAGAATACCCGCTCCAAGGGTTCGGAGGAAATCCCATCAAGCCGGTTGGAAAGATATCACTCCCGGTTTCCTTCGGATATCTCGAAAATGCCAGAACGGAGAGTCTCACTTTCGATGTGGTTGACATTTACCACCCGTATCTCGCGATTTTCGGCAGAGGTTTCATGAACAAGTTTGACGCAGTCATAAGGCAGCAGTTCTTATGCATGAAAATGCCTGCGCCCAAAGGAGTCATCACGGTGTTCGGCAATCAACAAGAGGCCAGAAACATAGAAAAAGGCCACACGCCCGGCCAAACGAACGTGTACTAGTTGAAAACAACTGACGAGAAGAAGGAAACTTACGAAGATGCCAAGCGGGATAAAGAAAAAATTGAAATAGCTGCAGATGGCGAAACCAAGAAAGTGTATCTGGACGACATGCCTGATAGAGCAGTCACAATAGGGGCGCACCTCAGTGCCGAAGAGGACAGAGATCTCATACAATTCCTGAACAAGAACAAAGATGTTTTCGCATGGTCAGCTAAGGACCTGCAAGGTGTGGACAGAGACATCATCGAACATGCCCTGGAGACAGATGAAAAAATACCTCCCAAGAAGCAGAAACTTCGGAAAATGTCCGAAGAAAAAGTGAAAGCAGTGGAAGCTGAAGTTCAGAGATTGCAAGACGCGCAAGTAATCAGAGAGGTGAATTACTCGGTCTGGCTAGCCAACACAGTACCAGTCAAGAAGAAAAATGGAAAGTGGAGAATGTGCGTGGACTTTACAGATTTGAACAAGGCATGCAAAAAAGACGATTTCCCCTTGGAAAGGGTAGACAAAATCGTAGATGATGCAGCCAACAGTGAAATGCTATCACTCCTGGACATGTTCTCTGGATATCATCAGATAAGGGTCCGTAAAGAGGACGAAGAAAA
Source organism: Cenchrus americanus (assembly GCA_947561735.1). Classification (NCBI taxonomy): domain Eukaryota; kingdom Viridiplantae; phylum Streptophyta; class Magnoliopsida; order Poales; family Poaceae; genus Cenchrus; species Cenchrus americanus. The sequence goes on along the minus strand of OX387239.1, from coordinate 40,266,688 downwards.
GACAAGTTTCATCACCCCATTCGGAACATTTTGTTTCGTGAGAATGCAGAGGGGCTAAAGAACGCAGGATGCACATTCTCAAGAATGATAGCAATAGTACTTCATCCCCAGCTACGGAGGAACATCTTGGTGTATGTGGATGATATAGTTGTCAAAAGTGTTCAGAGAAAAGATCACATCAGTGATTTGGCGGAAACATTCGCGAATATGAGAGCAGCGAACCTGAAACTGAATTCGGAGAAATGTGTATTCGGCATTCACAAGGGGAAAGTTCTCGGATGTCTAGTTTCAACAAAGGTCATAGAGGCGAATCCCGACAAGATCAGGGCTTTGGTGGAAATGCAAGACCCAGTTTCAGTAAAGGATGTGCAGAAGCTGACAGGGGGAGTGGCTGCCCTTAACAGATTCATTCCCAAGGCTGCAGAAAGAAGCCTACCATTTTTCCAAGTTCTCCGAAGTGCCAAGAATTTCCAGTGGTCCGAACCTCAGAAACGAGCTTTCCAAGAATTGAAAGATTATTTGTCCAATATGACCAAGCTCTGTCCTCCCGAACCAAAATCGCCACTTCTGCTATATGTGTCTGCATCAAATTCGGCAGTAAGTGTGGTGCTAGCACAAGAAAAGGAAGAGGAAGGAAAACTCAAACAAATTCCTGTTTACTTTGCTTCCGAAGCTTTGTCTGGCTCCAAGATCTTCTATTCCGAACTGGAAAAAATCGCATATGCGGTCATTATGGCAGCAAGGAAGCTAAGGCACTACTTCGAGGGTCACAGGATAAGAGTCATCACCAACCAGCCACTGAATGATCTGTTCGCAAATAGAGAGGCATCCACCTGAATCATCAAGTGGGGTGCTGAACTTTCTGAGTATGTGGTGGACTTTGAGAGAAGAAGTGCAATAAAATCGCAAGTTCTAGCAGATTTTGTCGTGGACTGGACTTCACCTACTCAGAACTTCGAGGAAAATGCACCTGAACCTTGGATGGTACAGTCCGACGGGGCCTGGTGTTACAAGGGGGTCAGAATTTCGGTACGTTGTGACGTCCCCCGACGGGCGTAGTCATAAGATACGCAGCTCGGCTCGTATTCGCGAACAATGAACATTCCACGAATAACACAACGGAATACGAAGCTCTTCTGTTGGCATTAAGGAAAATGAGAGCCTTGGGGCAGCAGACCTTCATAATCAGAACGGATTCGAAAGTGATCCAAGAACATATCGAGAAAGAAAGCGAAGCAAGAAATCCCGTTCTCATGAAGTATCTAGAAAAAGTAAGGGAAATGGAAAAACACTTCAAAGGTTATTTAGTCCAGCACATCCCAAGGGATGACAACAATGAGGCAGACAAGCTGGCGAAAGCAGCAGCCAGAAATCAAGAACTACCCCCGGATGTGTTCTTCGAAATCATCAGAGAACCGTCCATCAAGGATTTGAGGGCCAAAATCGTGAATGTAGTGGAAACTCCCAATTGGAGAGCAGAAATCATGGCTAATCTGAGAGGACATTACGAACCACAAGATGAGTTAGAAGAGAAAAGATTGAAGCAGAGGGTTCGGGGCTATACAGTAGTGAATGGAGAACTGTACAAATCAGGAGTCACTGAACCTTGGTTGCGGTGCATCACCTCCGAAAAAGGTTAGGAGCTTCTAAAGGAAATTCAAAGTGGATTCTGTGGGGCGCACATAGGCACCAGGGCTTTGGCCGGAAAGGCAATAAAGCAGGGATTCTATTGGCCAACCATAAACATTGATGCCAAGACATTAGTTCGGCAGTGTGAAGCATGCCAGAAAATGGCGAATCAATAGAATTTGCCTTCAATGCCAGTTCACTTAATTCCACCGACTTGGCCTTGCAAAGGTGGGGAATGGACCTAGTGGGCCCGTTGCCAACGGCTCAGGGCAATTGCCGATTCGCAGCTGTTGCAGTCGATTATTTCACGAAATGGGTGGAGGCAAAACCACTTGCGAACATCAAAGCAACAACAGTTCAGAAATTCTTTTGGCAGAACATAGTCTGCAGGTTCGGGGTTCCTAGAGAACTAACTGTTGACAATGGCAAACAGTTCGACTGCTACACCTTCAAAGAATATTGCAAAACCTTGGGCACTCAGGCGAAATTTTCGTCAGTATATCACCCGCAGTCCAACGGAGCAGTTGAAAGAGCCAATGGACTGATTTTTTCGGGAATCAAAAAATGCTTGTTCGACCAGAAGAAGGGAAAGTGGGTAGATGAATTACCAAAGGTGATCTGGTCTCACAACACCACAGTGTCGAGAGCAACAGGTTTCACGCCTTTTCGCCTACTTTTCGGCACTGAGGCTATGACACCGGAGGAAATTAAGAATGAAAGCATGAGAGTCTTGAAAGGAAAAGAGATAGAGGAAATCTATAAGAAAGTGGAAAAGGACATGATCGAGCTGACGATCCTTGAAGCCGCAGAAAACATCGAGAAATACCAAAGGGAAACAAGGGCTTGGAGAGACAAGAAGGTGGTCCGAAAGGACATCAAAACTAGTGATCTTGTGTTGAAAAGGAAGAAAAATTGGGAGAACCCAGGAAAACTTCATGAGTCTTGGGAAGGGCCTTACATCGCCAGGGAAACAGACATGCCAGGGGCTTTTCGCTTAATGGAGCAAACTGGCGAAGAGTTGTCGTATTCGTGGAATGCTGACAGCCTAAAAAGGTATTACCCATGAAAACCCCAGTTGTAGCTAGATGTAATATATAGTAGTTTTTCAATTTTCGCAAGTTATATTCTAATAAACTAAAAAATCTGAATCACGTGTCTATAAGTGATTTCGGGAGAAAACATTAGCTTTCCTTTTCCTAGTTGTATTAGAATAAGAAGGACCGTACTCTTTTCCTTGCAAAGCAGGCTCTAAATCAAGAGGCAAGGTTTTTAACGAGGCGGATCCTATGTAAATACTCTTTGTGATATATGTATAAAAAGAGTCTTCCCCCAAATCGCGTATTTCCAGAGTTCCATCGTGAAAAAAGAAAAAAGTTCATGAGAAAGGCTTCGTGATAGCCAGAATCCCATCGTGAAAAAAGAAAAAAGTTCGTGAGAACATCGTGAAAAAAGAAAAAAGTTTGTGATAAAGGCTTCGTGATAGCCAGAGTTTCATCTTGAAAAAAGAAAAAAAATTATGAGAAAGGCTTCGTGATAGCCTGAATTCCATCGTGAAGAAAGAGGCCCGAGACAACAACAAGTTGTGGCCTAAAAAATCCCATCCACGAAGCGATTCCCACCGAAAAAAGGCCAGAGACAACAACAAGTTGTGGCCTAAAATCCCACCCACGAAGGGATTCCCACCAAAAATGCCCGAGACAGCAATAAGCTATGGCCTAAAATCCCACCCACGAAGGGATTCCCACCAAAAAGGCCCGAGATAGCAATAAGCTGTGGCCTAGAATCCCATCCACGAAGGGATTTCCACCGAAAAAGTTTGCATGATGATTTCGATCAAGTGAATGTGTAAGGAGTTGCTTACAGATTTTTCTTTAGCGCAAATTGCTGAAAAGTTTTTCGTGATAACATTGTTGTAATAAAAGGGCAAGGGGCTCCTGCAGAAATTCGTAGAAAATCATGGTTGAAGCAACTGAGGGTTGCAGTATCAACCAAGGCAAGTCTGCCAATCGGATCAAGTCCACAAAATTCGAAAACAAATTTTGTCGACTTGCGCAACGACGGTTGAAATTTTGAAAAACTAACGAAGATTTCTCCTGAACGTATGCTCGATTGAAATACTCGAATAGTAAACTTCGTCAACTTGCCCTCAAATTTTCATGCAAAACGGCAAGGTGGGGGAGGGTGACGTTTTTTAAAGAAAAAACGCATTCATTGACTTATTTGCATAAAAACTTCGGAATAGTTCATCAACGATTACAGCAGTTAGTGCAAAAATCTAGAATGAAAGCTCCACAACATGTCCTAGTTTACAGCTATTGTCTTCGGCAACATCGCTAGCGTAAGCGAAATCAGACGCGTCTGCTAAGGGGCTAAGGGGCTCCATCTTCGGAATATTCACGGAGCACGAAGTAGCGGATGCAGAACTTTCCTTCTTACAGAATAAGAAAAAGGAAGAAAGATCGAAACAGCCCATAGAAAATTTAAGCGAGGTTTCGAGCCAAAAATCAGAGAAGTCTTGTTCGGGATGAGCTTGTTTGAACAAGCGCCACGCTTCTCCGCTAACGAACATCCTATCTCGATGAATTTGCAGTGGCATCACGTCCTGCGCAGGCCCAGCTTGCAGGACCTGCGCAGGTTAAAGTTTACAAAATAATTGTTCAGAAAAGCTAAGTGAATATACAAAAAGCCTTGAGGATGTGCAAGGTTCGGATAAAACATCTAATCCATGACGTCCACCTTCGGAGAACTTTCATCGCACCCAGAAGCTTGCCCGTCGTTGCTGCCCTCATCGCTGCTACTGCTGCTGCTGCCGCCGCCCGAACCCCCTTCGCCCGAATCACTAGAATCTTCGTCGAAAGTAGACCCTTCGGGGGACGCAGCGATATCCTCGCGATCTGCTTCCTTGTTCAACTGAGAAGGAAAGAAAAGCAAATGTAAAGGGAACTCGAGAAACTGAAACATCGATAGCCAGTCCAAGTGACGAAATCGTACAAAAATTTACCTCAGCAAGTTTAGCACACGCGATGACCTTGACGGTCTCCTTTCCGCTGGCGAACCAGAATTCCCTCACGAATTTGTTCTTGATGGCATGAACATCTTCGTTAGCTCGAATTATCAAAGTGCTCGTGGCGCTGGGGAATTGAGAAATCTTGTCGCGGAATTTCTCCAGATCGGCGCAGTCGAAGTCATGAAGAATCTTCAGTATGCTCTCCACAGAGAAGGCAGCTGCGAAGTCGCTGGCGCCGGAGATTACCTCAGAGAGGGCCTTGAATTCAGTCTCCATCCAGTCCATGAATTCGGGAATTTCAATATTAGCCGGAAGAGGAGCAGGACGAACGCCAAACTCGTTCAGCGATTTCTTGTATTCCTCATAAAGGAGCTTCAGCTTCTCCAGAATTTCGGACATGTTCTTCTTCGAGGTTTCACCCTGCTCCGCCAGCGCTTTCTCAAGATCCAGAATTTTTCGATCTTTCGTGCTCAAAGACTTGGCGAGACTGGTGTTGTTAATGCGAAGACTTTCGACAGTTTTCGCAGCCCTCTCGTGTTTCTCTCGAAGATTTTCGATCAAACTAAGATCGTATTCATGAGCCTTCTGAACCTTTTCCAACTCCTTTTTAGACTGCTCAAGTGCTGGCTCAGCAATCTTCTTTTCGTCTTGACTGGTCTTCAAGGCCTCCGCCAGTTCAGCCACCTTTTTCTCAAGATCGATGTTCGCGGACTGAGCGAGGGCGAAACTGCGCTTAAGTTCCTTGGACTCCTGGGAAAGTTGCTTGTTTTCCTTCTCCTGTTCAGCAAGCCGCTCAGCTGCAACTTTCCCGAGCATAGAATGCTTAAGGGCGTAGTCTTCTTGAAAACGCGCCAGCTTCGACGGAGAGTAAGAACGGAGAAGATCCTTGAATTCTGAAAAATTCGTGATTAAAGTTTCAGATTGAAATTCGAGAATCGGAAAAAGCGCGAAAAAGTAATGAAAAGAAACGAACCTTGCTTGCTGAAGTGCTGCATGGTGACCTTTTTCGTCGAACCAGAAGAAGCCTTATCCTGAGACGAAGGGGTGGTTTCGGGAGTAGGGTGAGGCCCCTTCTCAGAGTCCCGAGCAGCTCCCCCGGGTTGTTTCGAGCTCTCCCCTCCTGTTTCATCAACAATTACAGGCGATTTCCATAGTGTTAAAATCTTGGACGTCTTGCTCCCGACGCTACTTGTCTTGAAACCAACACTTAATAGCTCGTCGCGATGAGACGTACCAAAACTCTTGTTAAAAGCAGCCAAAGAAGGAGAGGGAGCCTGATCTTCGGGAACAACCTCCCGAACTTCGAGCAAGGGAGCACGTTCGGTAGGATCCTCCCCCCTTTGAATGGTGAGTTCAAGTTCCTTGGTGAATTCGGGGGAAGCCTCATCACGGGAGCGAGTGGACAGAGGGACATCGGCAGCAGGGGCTTCGGCAGCAGCGAGGGCTTCAATAGGGGTAGTAACTTCAGCAGCAACAGTGGTCTCATCGCCAACAACAAGCACAGCCTCTTTGAGAACTTCGGGAGCAGCATTTGAAAAAGAATCAATATCCACGAACTCATTCTCAGAACTCGACGGACAATTGTCTCGAAAGTTAAACAGAGGCCAGAAGCAAAAACCTTTCTGGCTATCCGCTCCCACGAAGATATCGTCGTCGAAGGCAGATGGAACTCGCCGAATCCCGAAGGAAGAAACCTTCTTCACCGCCTTCTTCAACTTTTTGCGACTCATCTGGGCTAGGCCGGAAGCCACCTGAAGCTTGGCGTTCGAAGTTCGTTCAGAGGTTTTGCGCTTACGCTTCGATGATTCCAGAGATCTTGTCCTGGAAGGCTTAACCCCAGAGGAAGTGCTTTCACTGACAGCCGATGAGCCTCGCTTCGAAGATCTTATTCGTGGGGCATTGATAGGGGCAGCCGAACAACTGGCCACTGCAATCGCGGGAACCTTCAGCTTGGGACCCGGACCTCGAGAACTGAAAGACTTGTCTCCACAGACCTCGGTGAACACGCGATTGATCCTCTTCTTGTGTTTCACAAGAGCCTTGTACGTCTTGTACTCGTTCATGGTGTATTCGCCTATCATGACGTTCACTCTCTTTTCTATCTCGACCATGAAGGCGTCAGCGCTCTGATTTTCACGAAGCTTAATCCCGAACTTCGGGAAAGGCACTTCTCGAGCTGCCCAGTTGACATTGAAATATACGATCTCAATGGGAGCCTAATCGCTGGAAATCGGCCAGATCCGGGCAGCAACGAACTCTTCAATGATGTCGCGGCCCCCAAGTATAGTACTGGCGAGATGAAATGCACTCTCGCAGTTTCTAATCCCCACTGCCCGGTGATTGAATTCGGCAGTGTTCACCGCAGTCAGGGGCGCGATAGGGCAGGACAAGGGGGGGTGAGCCGGGCCTGTGTAGCCAGAAACTTCCGACATGTTGACCTTCAAATAGAACCAATGAGAGTTCCAGTCGTCGGTGAGGTTGGTCTTGCAGCCGGGAGCAATCTGAATTCGAGTGATCCCTTTTCGGGTGTTCTGGCGCCGGGTGTTGAAGGTGCAGCACGCATGTTGAGCGTGGTAGAACTGCCCGTCACTGGCCTTGATAACCTCGGGAATAATTACCAGTTCGTAGAATCTGGCAAAGGCGTCAACACTGAGGTTACAGCCGAAGGTCTTCATGACCCAAATGAATTTCGACATCTCAAGAAAAGACGTCGGCGAAAGTTGGTGGATCTTCACCGAAAAGGCGTCCAAAATCGCCGGCAAAATCGGGTCGCAGGGGAATCTGAGTCCACAGATGAAGAAATCACGAAAGACGACAACTTCTCCGTCCTCAGGGGTAGGGATTTGTTCATCAAGTGGGGCTCGCCCAGCGCCCAGAGGGAAGAACCCGGTTTTTTCATATTCCCGAATCATATTGGTCGTGACTTTGGACTCTCCGAAGGCAAGAGAGGGTGGCAGCGGTCCTGCAGTCTTCGCTTTAACCAGATCACTGACGCCGGCGTCCACATCCCGGATATCTTCGTCGTCATCTGTTTGAACCTCCCCGTCCTCGCGACTCCTGGAGCCGCTAGGAGAGCCTGCATCTTCAGTTGGTGCAGCATTCTCAGCACCTTCGACAATTGGATCAACTGGAAAACCAGCTGCGATGAGTTCTTCTGTAGTCATGGGTCTCGCGGTGCTTTTGACTCGAGCCACCTAACCAACAGAGTTACACATACGAAGCAATGAGAACAACATTTGAGAATGAAGTTCACAGAACAAATATACCATTGCAGCAAAAATAACAAGTAAGAATTGAAAGAGAGAAATAAGATAATACCTTAGAGAGATCCGAAGAAAACCGGAAGTTTACGAACTTTTAAGTAGAAGACGAGATTCTGCGAGCAGAAAGATTCGCGAATCGTAAAAAAAGCAGGAGAGCCGTAAAATTTTTTAACAGCGGGAGCCTCCTATTTATAGGGGCGGGGAGGGGTAGTTCCGCGAAACCTGCCTCGATTCAACCGTTTTAGGGTTTCCGGGCGACGCGTTTCCCCTCCGACGTTCCGAGGGTGACGTTTTTTACTAAATTTCCGAAATATTCATGGAATCGGATCGTCGGAGTCAACCCGCTTCCCCGAGGGGCTAGTGTTGGGGAATTCAGGAAAACCCGTCACCCTCGAAACGTTAGGTTTGACAAAGTTCTTGAGACATGTTTTTCAGGGACAGGGAACTCACGATTTTCGGAGGCCTGGAACCTGCGAAGCCTCGGATTCGCGAATGTATGAAGTTCGGGGATCGTGATTCGGTGAAGACGTGGAGTCGCGAACATGCAGAAGTCCGGACCTCGAGCTGGCGATGGCGCGAACTTCGAAGAAGCGAAGGCCGATTCGGGAATCTGTCGGGGACCCAGTTCGGGAGTCACGCGTGAAGACATTCACGAACCAACGAAGAAGCAAAGGCCGATTCGGGAATCTGTCGAGGACCTAGTTCGGGAGTCACGCGTGAAGACATTCACGAACCGACGAAGAAGCAAAGTCAAAGTTGTTGTCCCAAAAAGTCCGAGTTTTGAGTGTGAACTAGTGGCAGATTTGTAAATATGTTAGACGAGAAAGACATTCTTGTATGCGTTCACACTAGGAATATTCTCTGAGCTTGAGGGTGTTTTGGGTATGTAAAAGTCCCTTCATCTCCCTATAAAAGGGGGCGCGAGGGCACGTGTGAACGGATTCAGATTTTTGGGAACTTGTGCAATCTGCAGAAGTAATCACGGTCTCTCTGCGCTCTCACTTTGTGTTTGAACGTGTAAAGAACTCTCTCTCGTGTTAGGGAAATCATCCGAATTTTTCAGGTAACCCCCCAACAGCGAAGAGGCACCACGAAAGAACATGTTAATTAGGACATGTAACAACTCCTATCCACACTCTTTTTTAATTAGATCACACAGAAATGTTCTCTAACATTTATAGCACTAAATAGGCATGTTATGAAAATATGTTTTACAATAAATCGAACAAAACTTGCTAGCTATTAAAAGAATTGATATATATTCATATAAATATAGTCAAATATGGGATGGTTTGACTTAGTAGGATATAAAAAGGACACTCTTTGCGGGATGGATAAAGTGGAATTAAACCTGATTGTATATTATGAATCCAGATAATGACGAGGTTTAGTACATCACATGGTCAAATTTGAGCTTAGAGTAACGCCTCGTTCACTCGCTACGACTTCAACAAGGGAAATGAAGTGGATGAATAACCAATGAATGATAGCTACAAAATTTTTCATACAAGGAAGAGCACATAGCTACTACAAAGTTTTCTTTTCGTGCCAAACGGATTGACTACCAACAAAATGTCAGAACGAACACACTGGTATGTTTTGGGTACCATTCATTGGTTACTCATTGGTTATTCATCCACGTCATCCCCTTGCGTAAAAATGATACGTGCCAGTGTTTCCACTTCATTCCCCTTGCATAAAAGCTCTATAAGCGTACTGTCACACCTGTTTTTCCAAAGAAAACCAAGTGCAGATCCATATGCATGCCAGGATCAAGTTTCATGCATATAGTGACATATAAGTGAATACAGAAACAGTATCACGTAAGAAAAAGAGAGATTATCAGAGATTTACGCTTTATCTTGGAAACGAAGGCTCCAAACATCACAGGCAGTCGACTGGGGGTTGCGTACGCCTAGAACTCAGCAACATCTTCAGCAAACTCCAGAGTAGCTTCCTCTTTCTGAGCAACATTGTTTATAGCAAGGGTGAGCAATTGTCGTACTCAGCAAGTGTGGGGAAAGGATGCATGCAAAGGCTTTATAGTGGACTGGGCTATGAGCATTTATCATTTTAGTTGGTCAAATTTTATTAAGCAACTATTACTAACAAGTGTAAGTTTATACCAACCCACATTAAGCATAAGGTAAGATGCACCATAAGAATATGGCGAGCATAACCAGAGAGCACGATTTAAGTCCATCTTCAAGTTCAATTATCATGTGAGGGTCCAGGCCGCTCTTGACCGTGAGCACGGCTAATCGATTAGTTTAACACTCTGCAGAGGTTATACACTTTCACCACAAGTCGCGTAAAAACTCCAAAGAGTTTTGGACCCAACCATGTGATGTTGGCCAAGCATCATACCACACTACCGAGGTGTGATTGCATAGGGACGCTACGAGGCCTTTACGAAGATCCTTCAATGAGCAACAACCCACTAGGTTTCAGGTCGAAGCGGGGCATAAAGTCCCCTAGCGGGTCAAAACCCCACCATAAATAACAAACCCAACTCCCCGCTAGAGAGAGTTTATACTCCGTCAACGCCTCCCCATTTGTCCCTTTCGGGTAAGGTTGCTACAACACTAAAGTCTCTAGTTATTCAGCCAAGGCAGAGCCATGTGCCTTGTGGTTGTACGGTTTTCCTGGGTGGTTCTCCATGTTCCGATTAATCATATGATCTTGTATTAAGTAACCAAAGATAAGTTCATCTTTAATTTTTATATTACCACCATAACCCAGATAGAGCAACTAAGCATAGCTACCCAACATAAAGGAAAATCCGGTTGATCAAGGCACGTGATAAACAACACTAGTCAAACCTTAAACAAGGGTCCCATCATATTAAATGCAAAGCAATGCAAAGTGATTAACAATAGTTATTGGGACAAAAGAACAAGGACACGCTTGCCTTTAACCAAAGTAGTGATGTTGCTCAGAATGTCTTCATCTCGAAGCTCTTCAAAGCTCTCGAACCGCGTTCACTCTATGCGCATCAATCATCGGACACAAAGAAAACAAGCAAGCAAACTAAGAACAATGCACCACTCAAAAGAAAAACTTTAAAAGAACGTACTAAGAGATAGGATCAATTATATGGATCACTAAAGAACACAAAGTGTGCTTGGAAGGGAAGGGCTTGGTTAGCTTTAAAGAGATGGTTGTGGAAGATTGAGCAAGGACCGGAAAGATCACACTGAGATAGAGCTTGATAAAGAACGTCTAACGAATGATTTGCATATATGAGAGAACAAGACTATAGGCTTAGGTTTATTTTAATTAGCAAAAATATGCAAAGGATATTTCATAAAGAAAATACCCTAAGTTGGATTTAATGCAAATTAAATTTTATTTGCAAAACCGGTGTAAAGAACTAGTCAAGTTTTATTTACAAAGATTCATATATAGATTAAACCAATTAAACATTTAATTTTAGAAAAACTAAACTATATGAATAATCTAAACGTAACTTTGTGAGTAGATCATGTTATTATTAAAAAAACAGCATTACATTGGTATTAATCAAAATTAACACTTGTTTATAAAGCCAGAGTAAAAGCCTAATCAACTTTTAATTAGAAAATTTAATTAATCATTAAGAAAATTAATATTTGACTTATGGAAAACCGGGTAAAAGATCTAATTAGATTTTAACTACAAAAGCATGTAAAGTAATCATTAATCAAATTAATATTGATTATGAAAAACGGGTATAGATCAATATTGCTTTTATTTATAAAAGGCATGCATATCTTGGCAAGATTAATATTAAATTTATTTTCAGAAAACAAACATGATAAAAAAACACACCACTAATGCGTGCTTTACATTATTATGGACCTAACGCAACTTGAACGGATGAAAACGGAGCAAAAACAAAGATTCTATGAGCAAAATAAGATTGCAGGGACCTATCTGCGATTAACTATAGACTTCAGGGCTAGCAAACAAGAAACCCGAGACACAAGAAACAGCGCTCGCGAAACTGATAAAGCTCGGGGTTAGGTCTGAAAAAGATGACAGATTGGATCTAAATGCAAAAGATCTAAAAGATCTAGGGTTTAACTCGCAAAAGATGCAAGAAACAAAACTAATCTAAAAGTTACAGGAAAAGTCAGGGGTCTTACTGCAAAACCGTCGGGTCTTCTTCTTCCTTCAGACCCGTGCGCGCACAGGAGCTCCTGCCGGCTTCAAATCGCCGGCCGTCCGGGCGATGGGGAGCTCGGGTGACGCATGCAAGGGGCGGAGGAGAAGCAGTAGAGGCCTAGGGAGTGCTCACCGGCGGAGGAGAGGAGCGGGAGCGGCCGGAATCCGCGGAAGACGACGGCAGTGTTGACGACTGACGACTTGGTCCGGCGGCGACGTCTTGCGTAGGTGATGTAGGGCGGCGGCGGCTAGGACACGCAGGGGCGCGCGGCTCCGCCCTTTATAGGGGCGTGGGACGCGAGGAGCCCCGGCGCGCACGCCCACGCGGGCGGCGGCGGCGTGGTCGCCTCGACCTCTCGGCCGAAATCGGATGGGCCTCGCCGGGCCCGGCGACCGGGCCGGTGGGTGCGGGTCGAAGCGGGTCGGGCCTACGGGCCGGCCCAAAAGGATATGATAGGTTTTGTTTTTTTGAATTTATTTTTAATGCAAAAACAATTCCATAAATTCTAGGAATCGTTTTAAAGGCACGGAAAATAATCGAAAAATCACTAAACTTCCATGAAAATTCCCAAAGCTAGGTTGGAGTATGAACAATCCAAATAAAGTATTTGGAGTTCATGAAAAGTATTTTAGAGCTTTCTAATAAATAGAATAAGCTCAGAGAAAATGAGAATAAATTCCAGAAAAATCCGGAAAATTCTCGAGAAAGTTTGGACCGCAACTAAACGCATTTTTGAAACCTTTTGCACTCAAGAAGCACCAAGATGCATCGGCATGAATGCAACACTCACAACTTTTTATTTAATTTCCGAAAAACAAACAAAGGTTTTTCCTATACTATATTTCCTGTAAAGAAAATAAAATGTTGGAAAAATTTTAAAATTATGAGAAAATCATTATTTACTTATTCTCTATATTCACATCCTGAAATTGGAAATTTCAGGGTGTGACACGATACACAATTTTTTCTTATTTTTAATAGTTGGTGGGGGACATGTGCCCCTCGCGTACGTAAAAAGATACAAGTTCTAATAAATAAAAAAACATTGTAGAAAATACTAGGATGACCGTAAAAATATCGATAGACACCTCACGAGTTGTGTGTTCGATGAAGTGTAGCCAAATCTGAATGAGGTTCTTTCTTCCAAGTGGACGAGATACACTTGTGGGGAATTGTTGAAGCTCGAGGAGTTACGCACATCCTCACCTAGTTACCAGCTGGTTAGGATAGTTGGTCTGTCTTAAAAAAAAAGAATATATTGATATTTCAACATCTGCATCCAAAGTTATACATATAGCTATCATTACACAAGGGAAAAGCTTCATTTCTAATAGCACATAAGCCTAAGAAAAAGGAGCAAATAAATTAAAAACATCTATCATGTAGCAGAATATCCACCAAACGAACCACTACCTCTGTGTGACTACCATGATAACAAAAAGTCATAAGATCTAGCCTAAACCTTAGTTGTGTTATAACCGGTTGCCACTAGCTCCAATCCATCATCCCTAAAAAATCATGTCCAAAACCAAACATACTAACACATCTTCTGCGACTATAATAAGCACATGAAAAGTGGTGGTGTTCCACGTACCTTAACCCTGAAGAAAAGTTCAGAGCTACCACTATAAGACCAACGATTTCACACAGATCCAATTTGCCAGCTTTAAATATTGTGGCCGCAAATCTCAAACCCATAAAAGGATCACTAAAGATATTTGACAACATCAACCGACGTAGAGCTGGATCATAGATGAAAAAGATAAGCCTGGTGTCTTGTAGGTCGAACACCGCCTTGTCCAAAGTGCTACATGTTGTGTAACGGGACATCTTCCACCATTGGAAAAGGATCGGGCACTGTGGACATAATTTCCAACTTCCTCACTGCCTTCCCACACTATTGGCGATGCACAAACACCGCAAGACAAGGCCGATCCCAAAAAGCGACGCCTCCAAGGAATAAAGTGACGCCAGAGGTGCCGCCAACACTTGTCCACTTGTGGACAGGGTTTTTCACCCAGAGACTTGTCATGCAACATGTGGAGCAGCTCCAATAACGCCCCCAACGGGGAGAACGACACGTCTGAGGACTGAGGGCACCATCACTAAGGCTTTCACCCGAAGTACCCATCTGCTGCACGAACTCAACCTGCCATGTACGATCAACGATGTCGTCAACAACCCGACAATTGTTGCCGCCGCCACACGACCGGATGCAGCCGCCGGTGTGCGCAAATCAGGGCTCGGGAGCACTAGATCAGCCCATCTAATAGTTGGTCCTGGTATTGGGTCTGGACGGACAAAAGTGTTGAGAGTAATAGAGTGATAGTTTTCGTGTGAGGTGATTTATTTTTACTTAGTCTGTTTCCCCCCGACATATAAAACAAAACCAGTATACTCTGGACGTCTCTCACCCACCTTTTTCTCAATTTATTTATAGATATGTAGTTCTCCCGTGTGTAAAAAATTAAAAAAAAGGACAGTAGAGCTTTCGCAGAGCTTGCTACCAAGGCATTTGCTATAGCCAGATTAATTATGCGCCTGATTTTATGAAATGGTGACACGAAAACGTATTGTCTCACGATGAACATGCTAGTTAGTCATCTCGCCGTCGGCAATCTCTGGATGGAAGAACCAAAATAATGACCGGTGTTTCCATCGTCGATCGATACGATGCTTGCCGGTGTGACCTTTTACCTTTAGGCTAATCCTAGTATACATTTTATGGAGGTTTCATACATATTGATTAGGATGTAATGTCAGCATTTTTTTTTATGATGTGACAGTGAACTAATGAAGAGAGAGGTGAAGAGATTTCATTATGAAACCATGTATGCGCAGTTACCAACATAGTTTGTGTCTTTCAAATAGTGCATATGAAACTACACCATATAACTTATAGAGATTGTTGCAACACAATTTTATTTTTCATGTTGCTTATACGGCTATATTGGAAATATAAAAATAAAACTCTTCATTGAAATTAGCCTTACCAATAGTTATGGTTTTAACCGGTCTTTACCTGCGCCGAACATTCCGACTTCAATAACAAAAGTTTCTCAGTGACACATTCGAGATATCAGAAGTTTCGTCTCGATACGCGTGAGGTTTTGTTGCAATTCAGATCTACCGTGATCAATCGAAGTTGTCTGCAGGGAGGTGTGAATAGCTTGTTGTTGCTGGGCCTCAACTATGAGTTTGTTAAGCAGGCCAGGCCCACACGAGCCAAGCCACGTTATGGCAGAGATGATGACATGAGCAGCAAGCATAAGTTTGTGAAGAGTTGGTTCCCTTGTGGCTAGTGAATTCAAATTCATAGTCAGTCATGGTGGAACCGGCCGAAAGTAATCAGCCAAATGACAGCATTTGTAGATCATAATGCCAAATGACAGCATTTGTAGATCATAATTTAACCATCCAAGCTATAGTTACATCTCTAAACTTTAACCGTCCAGGTTACGGAGGTATCCCAGTGCACACAGCAGGAGACCATTTTACTCCGCAGGCAACTGGTGACAGTTTCACCACCTGACGCACCAGCAGAGAGTACAAAATCGCTGCCCCACAGCACAGCACAGCTAAACCAGACCTCCCCATAGCTGTAATCCGCACGTACGGTTTCAGTAAGATAGTAAGGCTAAGCTAACCAGCGTATATATACACCCTATAAATCCTGACATTTGATACGACAAAATAATTCTAGCATGAGTAGACTTGGGTTCAACTAAATTAGAGCCTGCATCAACATTTTCGAGTAGCGGTAGTCGCCGTCGTCGGGTCAGGTGTCCCCGTATAGGAAGGCGTCAGGGACGGAGGCGGGGTGGAGCTCGTAGAAGCCCCGGAGCTTGCCACCTCGTTCTTCCGTCAGTTGGAACGAAGGGATCTCGTGGGAGAACCTCAGATTCTCGCGAGCGGGTATCTCCAGGACGCCTTTCTGCTTGTCAGGTCTGAACACAGATCGGTACCCGCTGACCTGGGACAGGAAGGCAACCTTCGTGCTGGCCTCAGTGCGCTCAATGACCTTGCAGATTGCGAACTCACAGGCGCTGGCGCTGGACGGGACCCAGTCAGGTGCCCAGTTCATGTAGACGGCCCAGATGTCGCCTGCTTCCGGGGTGACTGTGACCTCCCAGCTTGTGCCGGTTTCCCTGGCGGATACTTTATGGGAGAAAGTGTCTATTGTGTCATAGGTGGCCTTCCAGTTTCGGACGGCCCTGAAAGTGCCGCAGCTGATGGGTATGTCCTGCTCCAACCACCGCTTCTCCTGTTCATTTTCAGGGCAAACCTCAAGCCAGACCAATTGCACCCTGAAAGGTTCTTGCTCGACTTTTGTTATCCAGCCGTAGAACTTGGGGAATTTATCAACATCACTGAACAAGGCCCAGATTTGCCCACACAAAATCTTCTCACAGGAGCGATCTTCTTCAAAGCTGTGGAAATCAGAATCAGGATATGTATATATGCTGGGGGGGATGTTGGTTTGCAGAGAGAAATCATCAAGTTCATTGGCATCACTGGCAGTTTTCTTCGAGGTCGTATTTTGTTCAGGAGGTTGGCAAGCATGTGTGTCAGAGTTATTTTCCTGAGCAATTTGCTCATCTCCAGGATCCGCTCTACGACTTGTACTGTCAGAGGGCATGTCAACAAATGTGCTGCTTTCTTTCTTGCCAAGAGACAAGTAAGAGTCAAGAGTAACAGAAGAAAATGCTGCATCCAGGTCAGCAGGGAGACATGCATTGTCAAGTTCCAGAAATCCTCTTGGGACACCAACCTTTTCATTTCCCTTTGTCTTATAAAATGGGATGCTATGAGAGAATCTGAGAATCTCACTTGATGGTATCACAAACGAGGATTTATCCTTAGCTGTCGCAAATAAACTAACAAATCCCTTGATCCTAATCAGTGGGGTAACGGTGGCACCTTCATCGACTGACATACTTGATAGGACTTCCACAATCTCGTACTCATATGATCTATGGTTATCTGCATCAGAGCTCCATTCCATGCTCCACCCCTTGTAAAGAGCCCACACCTCACCTTTATTAGGATATATGACATACGAATTCCTTTTTTTACCTTTCACCCATGTAGCAATGTGAGAAAACATGGACCTATCTTGTGATACGTCAGTTCCTTTCCCAAGGCGAAAGTTTCCACAGGCAGTAGGCAGTTCTTCATCGGTCCAAGACTCCTCAATTTCATCCATCGCTTCAAACTCCAGCCAAGTCAAATGCGCTTTGAAGTTGGAGGCATCAAATTGCTTTATTCGAGCATAATACCTTGGCATGCCATCAAGATTATCATAGAGGGCCCATATCTGACCAACTGCAAACCGACTGATATCCCTGAACTCCTCAAAATTGAAGATATCTGGATCAGGAAATGTTACCACCTCAGAATAGGAAGGTTTCTTTTCGCTCACAGTTTCAGGAGCTTCTTCCTTGATATTGTCTTCATCACTTGTATCAACTTCAGGGGCTTCTTCCTTGATATTTCCCTGATCACCTGTATCATTAGTTTTTTCCATCTCTTGGACGTCAACATTGCTGGAGACATGAGGTTCCTTGATATTTCCCTGATAACCTGTATCAGTAGTTTTTTCCATCTCTTGGACGTCAACATTGTTGGAGACATGAGGTGGATCTGATTGTCTAACATTAGATGGCAAATCATTCTTCCTCTGCCTCTTTTTGTTATGAATGTTCAGGAAAATATTTTCATCAGCATCTTGCTTCCTTCTACCTGAACTTCGGGTGCCAGAGGATCCTGCAGCACTAGGCACTGTAGATGCATCTGCTCTAGTAATGTTTGGATCAACAGGATCTTGCATTGATCTTCTGCCTGCAACGTACATCCTTGAATATGCATCTGTCTGTCTACCTACAGAAGAAAGCTTCACAGAACAAGGCATATTCATAGCATCTGGCTTCGCTGATGCATCTTCTCTAACCAATTTCTGTTTGTTGACAATGTTTGGATCAGAAGAATCTGGCATTGACCTTTCATGCATATTCCTGTTTTCAGTTGGGACAGAAGATTTCTCTTGATTCAGTGCTGAATATTCAAATTTCTCCCTTGAAGTGTCTGGGTGATTAGCCTTCTCATCAGAACCTGGCCTGCTATACCTTTTCATGTATTCATCAAGTTGGGCCACATTCATCCTCAGCTTCACATCTGTGTTTCCACCCACAGAAGGCTTCTCAGGATGAGAATTTTGACAGGGAACTCCATGCTGTTCATTTGGAAACATGTGCGAATCCTCAGAACCATTTGGCTTCACATATGTGTTTCCACCTGCAGAAGGCTTCTCAGGATGAGAATTTTGACACGGAACTCCATGCTGTTCATTTGGAAACATGTGTGAAGGGTCCTGAGAACCATTCGGCTTCACATAAGTGCCTCTACCTGTACATGAAGGCTTCACAGGGTGACCTTGTTTACTGCAAGTGTCACGGTGTTTACTTGGAAACATGTTTGCAGGAACTTGGGAACCATAGGGTACACTTGATGAAGTGGGGATGTGTTGTTCATGAAGATTATACGCAAAAAAATTTCTTTTGCAGCTCATACATTGGACCATAGTGTTCAGGACCTTGATGTAGTACTGGAATCGCATCTGACAATGTGAGCATACGGTCCAAAATGCTTCTCCAGGTCCAGTCCTGTTTCGTTTATTTGAATCAGCTTTCTTTGAGGGCTGCTGCTTAGCTGGCTTTGGCACATTTCTAAACCCATTCTTCCTTTTCAGGTCATACTGGAATCGCTTTGTGGGATCACATAGTACAGAATGAGCTTCAGCAACCAACTTGAAAGCTGCTTCAGCACCCACAAAACAATTTTTATCAGGATGAAGTGAAAATGCAAGCTTGCGGTACTGTTTTCTTATCATAGCTTCATCTGCTCCTTCCTCCACTTGAAGGATTCCATACAAGTCCATCTCTCCATTCACCCTCAACTCTGCTGCGCAGTGCACATTACAGATGGTTAACAGCTTAGATATATTCTCAAGGTCTGGAAAAAGCTTTTGAGCTTTAAGTACAATCTTCTCAGCACCAACAAAATCTTTATTTTCCATCTTCTTTACAGCCATTTCCCTGGCCCTGAAGGCCTCTTCTCTACTGCAGTCAATCATATTCTCTGTAAAGTACAGCACAAAATGGGCCTGATGAGTATACTCTGGAAAACTGTCATTCATTATCCAGAAACTATCATTTTCTCAAGCAATATTAATGCCAAAACCTTTTAGTGAATCAGCCCAGAAAATTTATTAACAAGTAGTTGAAAACATGCCTTAAAACAATAGCATTAGTAGCACCGCTTCTTCATAATTCAGTTGACAGAATTGCTAGTTCTGTTAAATTAAATACTTAAATGTTAATAGTAGTTGAAATAAAAAGAATGAGAAGTAAAACAAGATCAAGCGTACTCAGTGATTCAATCTGTAACGTGATCCAACCAATATTTTTCTTATATATATGCATATTAAACACATATGATCCAAATACTCATTCTAAATGAAGAAAAGAAAATTTTTCATCCCTAACGAATAACAAATTCACAAGAATGTATATAACTTTTTTTAATGCACCATCTGATGTAGCACTGAGTCAACAAACAGAAGTGAACACATAAAATAAACCTGATGACACTGTATATGATATATTCATATATCATTGTAAATAATAAGATTTTCAGCAAATCCAATGGCACATCATCACAAAGACAATGATAGAATAACACTATAACAGGAGACAGAGCAAAATAAGACACATAGGTAAAGCATGGACAAAGATCAAAATCAGCAAAAGGAAAATTTATATCAGGATTGCATCACTTACAGTGACACGTTTGAGTGTAGCAGTATAATTTATCCTCTACACGTATCAACTTTCTTGAGAAAATAGATATGCGGCTTCAGTGGTTGGCTGTCATCAAAGAGTACCAGAGGTAGTAGCTGTCGATGGGAAAGATCTGTTAACATTCTTTGCATTATGCATCATTTAGTGACCAAAAAACAATTGCAGCAGATGAGTTAAGGCACAGAAAGTAGAAGCAAAGTGACGACAAATACTTGACTCTTTAGTGTTTACTATCCTAATTAGTTAGTTAAATTAAAAAACGGTGAGCTAGAATGGAGTTAAGAGAATGGCATCTCCGTTGATTCTAGAGAGGTTAACACCAGCAGCCAATTGCAACTGTAATGTGGTTGTCAAAGGGCCGAGAAGGAGTTTGATAGGCCCAAGTAAGAGAAGTAAACAGGAGGATGAGAAATTATCTAATTGTTTGCAAACAATTACAACACACTCACCTCCTAACATATATGCAGACTTAACTGTACAGAATCACAAGAAGTATGAAAGTAACATAGATTCTCACTTCTCAGTAACTGGAAACAAACTAACACAGATGTGCAAACATACAGACTTCAATTTCACCAAACCTCAATGATATTTTAGTTGTATTCCCCCTTCTCCAAACAGTTATGTGCTACCCTCATTAACAGTGTCGCTCTAAGGGAAGCAAGTCAAAGAAATAGTATTGGTTTATCGAACCCTGAAACCCCTTGTTACATATTAACCTCTTCTACTTTTATGGAGTCATATTACCCCGAAACCCCAATGAGGCAAACTTAGCACTTACATTAAAAGCAAACATAGCTAACAAGTAGGAAAGGATTGTAAGCCCAGTTGAAATGACCCAGGTCCAAAGAGGCGTATAAACTGATTAATCTAATAGGTGTGTGTGACATATCAATTTTTCATCCAGTGTGCATGTTAAGAGGAAAGGGAACTATTATGAACAGGGGTTACCTGGTGTGCCTATGGAACCCCAAGCAACCCTGGGTCATCCTTGTGAATCGTTTATGATTAATCGCTCCATTTTTCCTGAGTGAAATAATTGTTATGCAGTGTGACCTGCACAATTGCACATAACAGATTTTATGAATAAATCCATGCACATACATGTATCAATAAATTAATAAGCATTGAATCATAGTATCATACAATATGCACATGTGCTACTTTTTGTGTCCTCTGTTGTCACACCTTAAATTGTGCACACAGCATAACATTAAACATGTTCCAGCTATGAAATTTTAAGAACAGTGTTACCATTTTTTCAGTAAGATGGGCCACACAAACACGTGCACGCGCACACAGAGGGTACGGCAGTTATGACGTATGAACAGAGGATGCAAGATTCATAACAAATTTCTCCAACCAATGCACTGTCATAAGGAAGTATTCATTCAGTTACCTAGCCCATAGTGATTGTAAAGCCTAATCAGCCTGACTATATGTCTAAAATCTAAACGGCAATCACACAAAAACAGGTAGGAGGCCCAATCAAGCTATGTGGCCTGGAAGGCCTGTTTCTGGAACTGATTATTTGTGCATCTAATTTCATATAAGCCCATCAAAAGTCTACATTCCCACACAAATATCAATTTGGGTACCTCCAAGTTTTTGGTCTGTTTGAATAGTGTTAAGATTTAAAGCAGCACCATCTACAATAAAAGAGATACAGCACAAGGTCATAGATAAAGCTAGGTTGCTAGAAAATAGAGAACATAACCATTTATGTGACCAAAATAAAAGTTCACCAAGCAACAACCAACAAGCAGACTACCCTAGAAACCAAATCAGAATATGTTCAGGCAAAGCAAAACACCACTTAGTTACTACCTCCATCCATTTATATATGACTCCGGCTAGCTCAAAAAATGAGCCCACCAGCGTCATATATAAACGGATGAAAGGAGTACATCAGAATGAGCACAGGTACATACCACCAACATTAACCCATTTTTACATAAACCGTCATGGCGTGAAATGCTATATGTCAATTTCGGATACATTCAACAATACCACAAAAATCTAACCATTCCCCTCCTATTTCCCTCAGATTCGGCCCCCTATCCCGCTGCCATCCAGTGCGGCTGACCGCCGAGTGCGAGTAACAGCAAAATGCGAAGAGCGCGGAGGGCGCCACTGGCGCCGCCGCCGGCCATGGAGCCGGCCCCCGACGACGCCGAACCAGAAACCCTAACCCAATCACCACCATGCCTCAATCCGAGAGAGCTATGAGGAGCAGGAGCAGGGGGAGGCCCACCTCGTCGCCGGGCGCCGGCCGTCTACCACCAACACACCAGACTACCAGAGTCGGACGAGCACGAAGCGACGGAGAGAAGAGCGAACTGTTCGACCACGGACGACGGAGAAGGTGCGGCAGGGGAGGGCGTTTGCGTATAGACGAGACACGACAGGGTCCGTGTGCGCCCCAAGGAGACGTAAACGGCTGCGCGATTGCAATTACGTTTTCCCACGCCATGATAAATAATGGCTCTAATTACGCCTCCTTTGTTGCTTTGTGTCCGCGTGCTTCATGGGGTTGCACCGCCCAAATACTCTCGTTCACTCCTTTGCTTGCATGATTGATCATTCCACTTCATTATTTTGTTTTGAGTCACTTTCATGCTCCTTTGTCTTATATGTTTCCATGAGATTCCTTCAAAACAAAGCTTTTGCTGCCACTCATGCTTGTCCTTAGTATGCCCTTTGATGATTATTGTTGAAGAAGCATCCCATGATGCATCATGGTGTATGTGTGGTTAGGTGAACCCAATTACCTCCCTCTAATCATGTTTTAATGCTAAGCACTCCTCTAATTTCGAAAAATTAAATTAAACTCAGAGCTTGCAATGAGTTCAAATATATTTAGAGGAGTTTTTAATCATCAAAAATAAATGTGAGTCGAAAATGTTTTTCGACTACTTTTATTTGGTCGCACCGGTATTGTTTGCTTCCATTAGTTGAGAGCAAGCTTTTCCCGGTTTGATCATGGGGGCATAAGTTTAGGTTCTAATTTTGGTTAAATATGAGAGAGATTTTGAATGAAATAAAATTAAGTTAGGTTAGAAAAATTCTAACTATAGAGAAACCAAGAACAAACCAAAAATTAAGTCTCTAGGTTCATGCGAGTCCTGTCATGCGCTGAAATTTAAATATCATCTAGGTACATGACGTGGCTCTACTCGTGTGTTTTAGCATGTAAATGAAGTCAACCATAACATCATGAAGAGGATGAAAGGTTGAGATAGGTCCTGAAATTTTTGTTTTGATTTCTCAAAAGGAAGCAAATAACACATAGGATGGCTCACGTAAAGGGTTTATGATCAAATAAAATATCCAAATAAGATTTATAACTCTAAGCATTATCCAACCATTTAAGAGTCTATGAATGTCTTGCATAGCAAAAATCTAAAATCAACTTACTTGAAATACTTGAAAAATATTGATCGGGTTGTACTCCCGGTAGCTTATTCTTGACTCGACGAACGGGTTGCCTCCAGCCTAACATTTCATTTATAGTCCATGGCTAGACTTCTTCACTTGATTACTTCGAATCAACGCTCTTTGCGGGTGTTGCAATCTTGGATACCCACTTCCACACCATCTTTGGCACAAGCTTAGGCTTAGTCATCTTTTTGTCTTTACATGCACTTTTGTTCCTTTATCTTGACGGATGCAACAACTTCTTTGATTCTCTTCGTTTCCTTCTTCTCCAGTTTTTCCTTCTTCCTTGGCTCTTCCTTACTAACGCGACAATGAGGTGGAATATATTTAACTTTGATCATATTGCATACCTCGAAGCGTGGTCGAAACTTGAAAAAACTCCTCTCGCTGTTGATGTAAAACTTGATTTCCCCCTTGCCGACGTCGATGGTAGTTGT
This sequence comes from Cenchrus americanus, assembly GCA_947561735.1. Classification (NCBI taxonomy): domain Eukaryota; kingdom Viridiplantae; phylum Streptophyta; class Magnoliopsida; order Poales; family Poaceae; genus Cenchrus; species Cenchrus americanus. The sequence continues at coordinate 40,242,908 of OX387239.1, read as the reverse complement.
GACGGTCTTGAAGAAAGGCCTCTCAAGGATGAGTGGTGGCTTCTCCCTTTCTCTCATCTCGAGCACCACAAAGTTGACGCGGATGAAGTGGTGTACGACCTTCACGGCACATCCACGGCGATGCCCAAAGGGTAGTGAATGAAGTTGTCACCCAACTCCAAACACATGGTCGTATGCTCTGGCTTCGGTAGGTGTAGCATCTCGAACACGTCTCTTGGCATGACGCTCACACTTGCTCCAAGGTCGCATAATACCTTCTCGAACTTGAAGGAACCAACGGAACATGGAATCATCAGGCATCTAAGGTCTCTTTGCTTCTCTAGTCCGTTTGCAATAGCGGCACTACATTGCTCAGACATCTTGACGTGACCCACCTCGAGTGTTGCTATATCATACTTGTTTGCAAGTATATCTCTGAAGTAGCGAGAATATGTAGGAACTTGAAGGGCATCCAGTAGCGGCATGTTGATGCTCAACCTACGCACAACCTCCACAAACTTCTCAAAATGATGATCAAGTTTACCTCGGAAGTAGTGTGACTTGAGTTGCGGTATCTTCGTGTCTTCTCCTGACATCTCAAACTTGGACTCTTCGGTGATGATTTCGGTAACCTTCTCCTTAGTAAATTACCTCTGGCTCGGTAGATGGTTTTGGCTTTCTAGCTCCTGCAATACTTTTTCCTCAAACGAGTTTGAATGGCCTTCGTCGTCTTAGGACCTCGAGGTTGTCTCGGTAGCTTCCCTTCATTAGCGGATAGGCACCCGGCAAGCTGACCCACTTGTGTCTCGAGCATCTTCATCATGTTGAGCACTTGATGGTTGGAGCTTCCGACCTCCGCTACCTTGCTATCGATGTTCTCCAACACCTTGTCTATGGCTTTGAACTTGGTGACGGTATCCTTGTTGATCTTAGCTTGCTTGTCCATGAAGTCCTTCAATTGCATACAAAGAGGAACCGAAATTAGAATGGACGAACTTGCATTAAAATGAGGTCTACCTTGCCCGTGGTGGATGTTCAGCAAATCTCCCTTCCTCATTTAGTCGAGCATCTTGGCTTCCTCCGGGCAATCCTTTTGGACATGGTCATACTCTCCACACTCTTCACATGTGCATCTTGCTTCGGCAGCCTTTAAGTCTTGAGCTTCTTTCTTCTCTATCTCCATCTTCTCCAACCTCCTCATAATTGAATCGATCTTGCCTTCGAGTAGATCTTCCTTCTCCACTTGCAAGACTCCTTTGACGTTCCTCGTGGGTTGAACCAGAAGTAAGCGTTCGGATGACACCCACGTGTCATTGTCTGTGACCTTCTTCAATAAAGTGAAAGCTTGGGTCGGTGTAAGCTTGATGATGGATCCTCCCTCCGATGCATCGATGATCGTCCTTGACGCCATGGTGAGTCCTTGGTAGAACTTTTGAACGAGATCTTCCTTCGGGAATTTATGATGTGGCACCGCCCGAGTGTACTCATTGAAACGCTCGAATGCTTTCGATGTGGTCTCAATAGGATATTAAGCAGTAGCAATCATATTGCGCAAGTTTTGAGTCTTACCCGGTGAGTAGTATTCCTTCATGAAGGCTCTCATCAAAGCATCCCAATTTTGCACCGTCTCCGCCGGTTGAGAGTAGAACCATTGCAAAGCTTTTGCGAGTAGTGAGAACGGAAAGAGCCTTGCTCTCATTTGGTTTTGAGTCACTCCTTCCATGTTGAATGTCTGATAAAGTTGAATGAACGCTTGGAGGTGAAGGGTCGGATCTTCTTTACCGGTAAAGGGTGAATGTTGCACCATACGGATTGTTGATCTCGATCGACCTTTTGATCTTTGTGGGGTTCAAGATTGGTTGGTCGACGATGTTCGGGGTGCATAGCTCCCTGGTCTTGCACTCCGGCTGCGGTTGTTCTCCCATCAGTTGTGGTGGAAGTTGATTCTCCCTATGGCTTCGAGGTGGTGATTCCTTTGGTGACTTCGACAATCCTTTGGCCTCCACTTTTGGATCTGCAAATTCCAGGTTTTTAGCTTGTGCTTCACATCTCCTTAGCCTGTAAAGTTTTTCTGGATCATCCACAAAATTTTCGGGTTTGTTGGAGAGGTAGTCGTCCATCTCCTGTTAGGGTTAACAATAAACAAAATATATATAAAAAAGTAAAAACAAATCTAAGAAAACTAGGGTTAGTCAAACTAGATTAGATTGATTTTTGAGGATAATCAAAAGTTAGTAAATGCAAAAATAAAAACCAAAAGACAATTGTAAATATTCACAAAAAGCAATAAAGGATCGAATCTTGATCACTTGTTACTCGGCAACGGCACCAGAAAAATGGGCTTGTTGACGGTGTATATGCGTATCAAACTTTGTTTGGATTGCAAGCGGACAAATCCTCCGTCGTAGTCAAGGGACCCTTATTGCCTTATGTGTAAACTCAAGGTATCGAATCCGTGGAACAAATGTGTGATGCAAGAACTAATCTATTAAAGCCGAGAACTTTGATCTTCAAAGGAAACTCTTATGCATCTAATCTAAAGAACATCATGAAAATGAATCTAATTTATGAAAACCGGAGGTAGCAAGAGATAGAGGGATAGGTAAAACCAATCTAGAGAGATTGGATCAAGCTCTTGTAGAAGTTTCAAATGAAGAAGAATAAACCAAGATCAATCTCATAAAAGCTTCTTTAAACCGCGGCTTCCGTTACAACTCCGAAGACTCCCACCTTTTGGAGCCACCATTTTGTCACAATGCACTCTTATTCGTGCGGCTTAGCCTAGAGTGAGTCCAAAGGACAAGCTGAAATCTCTTGGTAGGTCAGGCGTTCACCTTGTGACAGAACCGCCCAAAATAGTTCCGTATTATCGCCTAAGCCTGTCCACGTGGCCATTAAGCAATATTAAAGAACTATTCTGTCGCTTCCGTCGGGTAAAGCCCGGTAAATCACATACAACAGGATCACTGATATGCGCTAAGCCCACACGAAGGCGGGACCAGAGTACAACGTTACATTACATAAAAAGGTTCACAAGTTCAATATTATTACAAACCAGGTTTTTCGTACATGAAAGTAAAAGTGATTCAGAGTTTAAACAGCGGAAAGTAAACTAACGCGTGATACACATAGGAGGCCATCCATGCATATCACTCATCATCATCGTTCTCCCATTCAACCTCCCATCCCTCTGGAATGACACCAGGCCAGATAGGATTACCTGAAATGAACAAATTAAGCAACGCTGAGTACTAATACTCAGCAAGACTTACCCGACAAAAATAAAGTAAGACTAGACATGCAAGGCTTTTTGGCTTGTGGGTTTGTTTTACAAAAAGCGACTAAGAGTGGATCCTTATTTTCAAGTTTTAGCTCATATTCTAGTATGTTAATCAGTCTAGGTGAGCACATGTACTAAACAAGCATGTTGTGCAAACAATATTAAACAGGTAACAATATTAATCCAAAATGTTCCATAAATAAACATTGGGTAGCCAGTGGTCAAGCCGACTCAGATAACGGCAAGTGACCGACGATCGATCGATTTATATCCTTGCAAGGTAAACCCAAGATACACGGAAGAAGTAGACCCCAAGAATTCAAATAAAATCAAATGCGAGGTCTAACCCGACCAGGCGGTTCCCGTCATTCCCCGGATTAGGAAAAGATGCTACAGTCCTAAGTACAAGGTTACTGGAACGCCCTCACACGGCCCGTCCAGGATCACACTTGCACTACCGGGAGCAAACCGGGAGACGCATCTCAAGAGTAGTAGCGATAAAATTCCCGCACTGGTTCATTAGGTACTAGGCTTACCGGTCCCATTCCCGACAAGCACTTGGTACGTTCAATAGCTTAGACCAACACCATGCTACTCGGTCGAGATCGAACCCATTGCTCTTACCACATGGGCGAGTCAATTTAACCAACTTATGATTCCAACATAAGCATCCGATGTCTCGCGAGAAATGAGTCATTACTCGACTTCTACCGTATCCTTAGAGCATGGCGCTAGCGTTCCTAACATACTAGTAAAAGAGTATAGGAGTCCTAAGGATCATGCATCTAGGTTTCAAAGCAACTCCTGAAACTTAAATGCACAAAGTAAAGCATAAATACTGAAAGGTAGAGGACATGATTTTTAATTTATAAAATGGGTTAGATGAAACCGGTGCTTGCCTTCCTCAGACTCAAAACCCACACAAGCCTTGGGCTCTTCTGGACTTTGGTCCAGGTCTTGCTGCACACTAGCTTGATTCAACTCTCCGATGGGCGCTCCCTCCTCCTCCCGGGGTGAGCGTGTATGTCCCGTCAGGAAGATCTACACGTTTACATGCACATGCATTAGATTAAAGTTAATCTTGACGGTGATTGTGTGCACATCTAAGCAATTTAAGTTACTTAACTTCACCAAACAACAAGGGGGTGTGTTTGTCGTATGGACCTCCCTGGGCCCGCTACCTCGGTGGGTACCAGGACCGACTACTCGGTGGGCCCCTGGGACTACCCGGCTTGCGCTACACGGCACCTGAAGGCGTGGAGCACAAGGACTACACAGGAGTAGTACTCGGTTAGGGAGCTGTACATGTTCCGCACTGTATAGAGGACTCCTAGACGTACTCTACTAGTACCCTCTCCCTACTCCGACTTGTAACCCTGCCTCCCGGACTATATAAGGCGAGGCAGGGACCGATCTCAGGATCATCTCATCCAATCCTCTACAACTCACGGCGCACTATTGCACCATCTTGTAATTGTGCCCTATCAATCCAGAGCTACGCAGCATACAGGACGTAGGGTATTACGCACCTCGCGGCCCGAACCTGTCTAAATTGTGTGCCACGTGTCTCTTCCTTCGAGTTACCGATCTCGGCGAGTCACATTCATCTACTTCGGGTACTCCCCGTAGTAGGTTGCCGGTCTAAAACACCGACAGCTGGCGCGCCAGGTAGGGGCTCTCGCTCGAGATCACATGGCGAACTCGACGGCTTCCGTCCTCTTCAAGCCAACCGTCGCCTTCAACCGTGGCGACACCTTCGTCTTTGGCGCCTGGGTCCCGCACGGTCGATGGCGCGAGCTCCTTCCAACACCACCTGACCATGCAGCCCAACCCGAAGACAGGCCTCGTGACGCTTCCCGAAGCCGTCACAGGCGAACTCGCCGGCAAGTTCGGCGAAATTTCGCTCTTCAACCACCACGCTGACTTCGAGCTCGAGTCCGTCTCCAACTCGAACTCGACGTCGCCATGGGCCATCGCATGCGAGCCGGCTGCTCAGCCATCGCAGGCGGTCCCCTCACCACTCGATCTCTCCGCGCGCGGCCCCCGCATCCTCAGCCGGGCCCGCACGGGGGGCTCCCACTTCGCGCCGGACCGGCAAGGAGCCCGTACCCGAGTACAACTCGGACTCCGACGCCGCCCCCGATCACGCTCCGGACTCCAGCCCTCTCTCCGAGTTCTACTCGAACCCGGACTACGAGTTCGACTTCGGGTCGGACCCTGAGGAGCCCGAGTCCGAAGACGACTCCACTGAGCTTCCCTTGTCAGGGCCAGCCTCCGGGCTGGTTATAAAATCCACGCCGGCCGGGAGATACGTCTACGGCCGGACCGCAAGCCCGCCGACCGGCAAAGGGAGACTCACGCTACGTCGCCTACATCGACTCGCTACCGTTCCAGGAGGGAACACCGTTAGCCCGGGCTGACTCAAACACACCAACTGAGGTGGCACCCTCCGAGTCCAGCCTTGGCACCCCCGATCGCCAAGTCTTCATGGCTGCCGGCGACACCCCGGGGCCTTCAGGCACGGCTTAGGACCAGTACCTAGAGGACATCTCCGCCGACGAGCTCTCTGCTAATGCTCCACCCAACGAGACTCCGGCAGACAGAGACGCTCGACGTGAACGCAACCGGAAGCGCAACGAACGTCGTCGACGCATCCACGACAACCTCCCCATCCGCAACCTTGCAGAAGCTCTCGAGGCGGTCGAGAGCGAGTACACACCACACACCGAGCAATGCCTCATGTCGATCACGGCGATCGCACGACGGGCTCGGGGCACACGCGCCGGGAGAGGTCATCGCCAAGCTCGGCCGAAGAAGCCTACTTCATGCGGGTCGACAACGAGTCAACCGGCCTCTTCCCGGCTAAGCCCCGCGACAACGAAGCTACTAGTTGCGGCGCCAACAACGGTCCCAACCGTACTCGAGCCGACCTCCCGGCCCGAGCCAAACCGTCGCCGCTCCAACGCTCGCGGACCTTCACTACAAGACCGCGGCAACCGGGATGTTGTCCCCCACCGCGCTCCGGCGGTGGCGGCGGCAACGACCCCGATGGCGGCGGCGGCGACGGCGGCGGCTCCAACCGTGGGGCCAACAGAGAGCCGGAGGCGGCGGCGGTCGCGGCGGCCGAGGCCACGCAAACGACCACGCCTCCGTGCCTCACAAGGCGGGTACGACGCTCGCCAGAAGATTGAGGAGGCGCGGCAGAAGAAGTCGACCACTGCCGCTGAAGGCGACGGCTTCCCCGCCTTCTCACCTCGACTTCGCAACTTGCTCCTCCCCGACAAGTTCAAGCCTTCGGGGATCACCAAGTACGACGCGAAGCAGGATCCCATCCAGTGGCTCCGATGCTACGCTCTCTCCATCGAGAACGCTGGCGGCAACAGCGACACCAAGTGCCTCTACTTCCCCTTCTGCCTAGACCAAGCACCACTCACATGGCTCGAGTCGCTGGACAAGCACTCGATCGACAAGTGGGACCAGCTGAAGGAGCAGTTCACAAGCAACTTCGCGGGCGCCATGGGCCGGTCGGGTACTCGCATGGACCTGGCGATGATCAAGCAGGAACAAGGCGAGACCCTCCGCAAGTACATGCACCGCTTTGCGACAAGCGCGCCACCGTCGTCGACGTCACCGACAAGGAGGTCATCAACCTCTTCCAGGACGGTCTCTACCATCGCCACACCTTCGAGGACTTCGGTCGTCGCCGTCCCAGGTCCATCCCCCACCTCAAGGACATGATCACGTCCTGGGCGGATGAAGAGGACAAGGCCAACGCCAAATACGACGCCATCCGTGGCAAGACCAAGCAGAACCAGGGCGGCGGCAGCGGCAGCAATGCGAACCAAGGCGGCCGCAACAACAACAACAACAACTCGGGTCCCAACCGCAAGCGCAAGCCAGACAACACTGTCGCGGCTATCCAGCGCTCCGCGAAAGGGAACTCGAAGAAGAACTCCGGCGGCTTTAAAGACCTGCTGAAGGAGAAGTCCCCGTGGCATCCAAACGACAACCATACTACCGAACAGTGCTACCAGCTCAGGCATGCACTCAAGGACACGCCAGAGCCACCGCACCCTCACGATCAGAAGGCCAAGAAGAAGGACGGCGACAACAACGACTTCCAGGAGCCGGACAAGACCGTCAATGTCCTCTTCGGTGGGGCGCCCGGCGGCGGGAGCGAAGGGCTACCCGCCGTGAAGTAATGTCCATTGAACCAGCGGTCCTGACCCCTCTCAGGTGGTCAGAGGTACCCATCACCTTCTCCCGCGCGGATCAATGGACCGGCTTCTACGAACCGGGACGGTTCCCTCTCGTCCCGAAGCCAACGGTGGCGGGCTCCAAGCTCAACAAGGTACTCATCGACGGTGGAAGCGGGCTCAATGTCCTCTTCACCAAGACCTTGAAGAAGATGAAGCTCGACATCACCCCCATGCTCACCAAGAGCAGCATGCCCTTCTACGGCATCGTCCCTGGCAACGCGGCTATTCCACTGGGCTCAGTGGTCCTGCCAGTTACCTTCGGGGCATCTCGGGACAACTACCGTACCGAGTACATTAAGTTCGAGGTCGCGGACTTCGAGACCTCCTACCATGCCATCCTCGGTAGACCGGCCATCACCAAGTTCATGGCGGTGCCCCACTACACCTACTTGGTACTCAAAATGCCAAGTCCAGCCGGTGTACTCTCCCTCCAGGGGGACTTGAAGATCTCCCACGACTGCGACACAGAAGCCGTGGAGATCGCTTCTACAAACCAAGTACCCAACGCAATGATGGAGGTCTACGCTGCGTCGAAAAAGCTTGCTACAAGTGAACTCGACATCCCGCAGAGAGTCGACGGCACCAACAAGCCTCGGCCACCGAGGAGGTACTCGTCAAGCCGGTCGACCTTGGCACAGGCGACCCCAGCAAGACCACCACCATCGGGGCCAGCCTCGACCCCAAATAGGAAGACGCGCTCATCAGCTTTCTTCGGGCTAACCGCGACATCTTCGCGTGGAAGCCAGCGGACATGCCAGGAGTGCCCAGGGAGCTGATCGAGCACGCCCTTAACGTCGATCTTAAGGCCACCCCCAAGCGACAACACCTCCGACGCTTTGCCGACGACAGGCGGGACGCCATCAAGAAGGAACTCGCCAAGCTACTCGCAGCTGGCTTCATCAGAGAAGTCTTCCATCCTGAGTGGCTCGCCAACCCCGTCCTCGTCCGCAAGAAGAACTCGAACGAGTGGAGGATGTGCGTCGACTACACCGATCTCAACAAGCACGCCCCAAGGACCCCTTCGGGTTGCCGCGGATTGATCAAGTCATCGACTCCACGGCGAGTCGCGACTCGCTTCTGCTTCCTCGACGCTACTCCGGGTACCACCGGATCGCGATCAAGGAAGAAGACCAGGAGAAGACCGCGTTCATCACCCCGTTTGGCGCGTACTGCTACACGACAATGTCATTCGGGTTGAAGAACGCTGGCGCTACCTACCAACGGGCCATCCAGGCCTGCTTCAAGCGGCAACTCAACAAGAACGTCGAGGCCTACGTGGATGACGTGGTTGTCAAAACCAGGGACTCCATTACCCTCATCAACGACCTCGAAGAGACCTTCGCGTCACTGCGCGAGTACCGCTGGAAGCTCAACCCGAACAAGTGCGTCTTCGGCGTCTCTTCGGGCAAACTACTCGGCTTCATCATCAGCCAGCGCGGCATCAAAGCCAATCCCGAGAAGATCTCCGCCATCACCAGCATGAAAGCTCCCACGAGCATCAAAGACGTCCGAAGGCCGACGGGGTGCATGGCGGCGGCGAACCAATTCATCTCGAGGCTAGGAGAACGGGGCCTCCCCTTCTTCAAACTACTCAAGCATCAAGAGAAGTTCGTGTGGACTCCGGAGGCGGATCAAGCCCTTGCCCGGCTCAAGGACTTCCTATCAAAGCCACCGATCCTCACGGCTCCTCACAAGGGAGAGCACTGGTCGCTCTACCTTGCCGCGACTACCCACGTGGTCGCATCTTGCCATCGTTGTCGAGCGGCAGGAAGACGGCCACGCCTACCCGGTCCAGCGTCCAGTCTACTTCGTCAGCGAGGTTCTATCAGAGTCCAAGGCCCGCTATCAGCCCGTGCAGAAGCTCCTGTACGCTCTACTCATCACCTCGCGGAAGCTACGACACTACTTCCAGCAGTACTCGGTCTCCGTCGTCACCGACTACCCGCTTGGCGACATCCTACGGAACCAAGATGCTACTGGAAGAATCTCCAAGTGGGCCATCGAGCTCGGCGCCCTAACCATCGACTTCAAGCCACGCACAACCATCAAGTTGCAGGCGCTAGTCGACTTCATGGCAGAGTGGCGGGAGAACCAGCTACCTACTCCCACCGTGCGACCAGAGCATTGGGTGATGTACTTTGATGGCTCACTCAACCTCGAGGGCGCAGGTGCAGGAGTACTCCTGATCTCTCCAACGGGCGAACAACTCAAGTACGTCCTGCAGATCTTCTGGAAGGTCTCAAACAACGAAGCCGAGTACGAAGCCCTCCTACACGGGCTCCGCCTCGCGGCTTCACTGGGCATCAAGCGGCTACTAGTCTACGGCGGCTCCGCAGTGGTCATCAACCAAGTCAACAAGTCCTGGGACCGCAACAAGGAGAACATGGACGCCTACTGCCTAGAGGTCCGCAAGCTCGAGAACAAGTTCTACGGTCTCGAGTTCCATCACATCGTCCGTGACAACAACGTCGCAGCGGACGTCCTCTCCAAGCTCGGATCCACCCGCGCCCAAGTGCCAGCGGGTGTCTTCGTTCACGAGCTTCGCGCGCCATCCATCCCGGAGCGGCGCCACCGACCACGCGCCCGCCCCATCCAACGGCGGGCGGAGGTCATGATGATCGACGTGGACCGGAGGCAACCCTTCATCGACTACCTCGGCGAGCGAGAGGTCCCCTCCCGACAAGAACGCAGCCGAACAACTCGTCCGTCGCGCCAAGTATTACGTCCTCGTCGGAGACAAGCTTTACAAGCGGGGCGCATCTTCTGGAGTACTCATGAAGTGCGTCCCTCGCGAAGAAGGCAAGGACATCTTGGAGGAGATCCACAAGGGCGTCTGCGGCAACCATGCGTCCTCACGCACGGCGGTCGGCAAGGCCTTCGGTGAGCTTTCTGCGGCCCACGGCCTTGGGCGACGCCGAAGAACTCGTCAGAAGGTGCCAAGGATGTCGGTGCTTCGCCAAGCGGCAACACGTCCCGGCCTACAAGCTAGTCACCATACCGCCAACCGGCCCTTTGCCTGCCGGGGGCTCGACATGATTGGGCCACCGCCAACCGCGCCGGGAGGATTCAACGGGGTGCGGTGGCTATCGACAAGTTCACCAAGTGGATCGAGGTCAAGCCGGTCACATGCCCCAAGGGCGACGAGTACTCGACTTCTTGGATGAACTCGTACACCGCTATGGGCTACCCCACCGCATCATCACAGACCTGGGATCCAATTTCAACAACCACCAGTTCGGGAGTACTGCGAGAACAGCGGTATCGACGTCAGATACGTCTCAGTCGCCCATCCACGGGCCAACGGACAAGTCGAGCGCGCCAATGGGATGGTGCTCGACGCTCTCAAGAAGCGGCTACACGACGCCGCGAACTCTAAAGGGGGCAAGTGGATCAAGGAACTACCCAACGCACTCTGGGGGCTACGGACTCAACCATCCAAGCCAACGGGGCAATCCCCCTACTTCTGGTCTACGGCTCCGAAGCAATCCTCCCCGCCGACGTCATATGGAACTCGCCGGCGGTGGAGCACTACGACGAAGGCGTCTCGGAAGACGACGGACGAGTTGATATCGACAACCTCGAAGAAGCTCGCTGCGCTGCCCTCGTCCAGTCAACAAGGTACCTAGAGGGTATCCGACGCTACCATGATCGCAACGTCAAGGAACGCTCCTTCAATGTTGGAGATCTCGTCCTCCGCCGTATCCAGAACACGGAGGGACTTCACAAGCTCAGCTCCCCCTGGGAAGGTCCCTTCACCGTTGCAAAGGTGACGGGGCGGGCTCCTACCGCCTCCAAACACTTGAAGGCGAAGACATCAACAACTCGTGGAACGTCGACCAACTCTGTCGATTCTACGCCTAGTCTACACGACTACTGCGGGGTTCAAGTCTACACGACTACGCCAACACCCCTCGCCGCAAGCGACCCCCCGGGTCCTGGCTCCAGTCTCCGGACTACTCCTCTCCAGGTCCAGCCTGTACGGCTACCTACGGACCTGGGCTGCGACGAGCGTCAAGGACTCTAGCAGCGGTCTACTAAGAGACCACAATCCAAGATCCAGCCCACACGGCTACCTACGGATCAACTGCTGCAAGCGGCCATCCGCTCCAGCTCTACTCGGTACAGGCGGCCTCACGGTCCAAGCGACTACTTTGTAACTACGGCCCTGGCCACCCAGGTGTACTTCTTCAGTAATAAAGATTGATTGTTTATCAACTTCTTTACTGTCTACTCCCTACATCGGGACTACCAAAGCCGAGTACTACTACTCGCATCCACTCCACGATGGGCGCTCCGCACTCTGAGATCGCGACTACGAGTACTCATTGCTGGAAAATTTTCTTTCATTGATACTTGATACAATTCATTAGAATTGTTTTCTTGTACAACTATGGCTACTAGCTACCTATTACAGGGCTACTGGAGGTTCAGCTTCTCAGCTACCTGCTCCGCGATGGGAGCCATCTGCTCCAGCAGCTCTGCATACTGCTCATCAGAGCAGTTGGTGGCTAGCCCGCCGGCGACTACCTCCACTGGGGCCTTCGGGAAGTACGACTTCATGAAAACCAAGACTTGTCTTGGGATCGACCTGGCCATGTGCTTCACATAGGCGGCCAGCCGGCTTGGAGCTTCCCGAAGGCGATCCACCAGAGGAGCTATCTTGGGGCCGCCCGGGTGCGGCACCAGGAGTCTCGCGATCGGCAACGCGGCTTCTTCCAACTCCTTCAACTGGGCCCGCAATGCCTCGCAGTCTTCGTTCAACTTCTGCAAGGATTTGTAGCAGTTGACGAGATCCCTGTCAGAAGCAATCTGAAGCTCCATATGCTTCTCGCACTCGAAGGCGAGTTCCTTGTAGTCGAGCTCAAGTACATGGAGGGCTTCCTGCTCCCGGTAGAAGAGGTTCTTCATGCTCGTCTCCGAGGCCTTCAGCTGCTCCACCTGGCCTTCGAGCTCTGCAACACAGCAACGCAACAGCGGGTCAGATGCTTCTCGACTTCCAACAAGTACACGACAAGTTCAGGGGTATACCTTTGTTCTTGTTGCGGAGGCCTTTGTTCTTCCGCACCAAGTCGTCGCCCTTCGCCTGAAACTCCATGACGTCGTTGTGGTACTTGGCGAAGGCGGCGTCGAGCTTCGACTGCATAGCAGCAGCATGCCTGCGCGACTTCACAAGTTGCTCCTCAAGCGCCTCGGCTCGGAGCACCGTGTCGCCGTAGCCCTGCAACAGGTTCGACTTGTCGCGGGACCGCTCCGCAACGTCCTGCACAAGACAACTCAATTCAAGAAGAGTACTCAACGACAAAGGATTGACTACTCAAAGGCTACGGCTACTTACCTTAATCCACTGCTCCGCCTGACGGATCGCCTCCAGATGCTTGGCCACCGTCGCTGGCTCGATAAGGTCATCTGCGAGCAGCTCTATACCGCCGCGGCTACTCGCGGTGGCCTCCGTCATCGGCGCAGCGCGGATGGGCTCTGTGTCTTGGATCTCGGGGGAGCGGATAGCCACCTCCAGGGCAATCCCTGGCAACGTGGTGACCGCCTCTCCCCCGGCGGTCTTCTCGACGACCTCCTCCACGGGCTCGGGGGCTCCTTCCGCAGCCTCCAGGACCTCTGGTGTCAACCTCTGCATGGGCACCCCTGCAGGGATGTCACCACCTTCAGCGCCTGTCAAAGAGAAACAAGTGCATCAGTGCCTACGACTACTCCTCGTGAAGCCCTGTAGCTTCAAGAAGGGTACTCACCTTCGACTACGCTGGCCTCTTGCAGCGGCGCCTCGGCAACCGGTGGATCAACCGCAGCTTGGGTAGCGAGCACGGATTCCTCGGCGGGCGGCGCGACTTCTTCCGCCACCGCTGATGAGGGCTCATCCCCATCCCAGGTCAAATCTGTGGATTTTCTGCAGAAGCACACACAGATGGTCGTCAGGCAAACATCGACTACTACAACAAAGTACTACTCGCAAGGATATGGTACTTACAAGTTCGACCGGACAATGGTCACGGCCGGAGCACCGAGGATGCTGGCGATATCGACCAGTCCACCCTCGGCGGGCGCCTCCTCCTCCTGCGCCCCTGCCGCTACCGTCTCCTCCACAGCAGCGGCGGCCGGCGCAGCGGTATCCTGCGCTCCTGAGGCCACCACCTCTTCAACGGCGGCGGCCACGGGTCCCACGCTCCCTTGCGGAGCTGGGGGCTGGCGCTCCAATTGCGCCAGGATCTTTTCAACAGTGGGGGCTGGACTACGACCTCCGGCTGGCTCCCCCACCGGGTCCCACACGTCCTCGTCGCCCTCTTCGACGGGCCCCGCTCCTGGTACCTCCTGCACACAAGGAAGACTACTCGTCAGCAAATGTACTCGAACAACGGATACTCGACTACTCTACTCAAGACAACCTACCTCCTGAGGCGTGGTCTCTGAGACCTTCAGCTTCTTCGCCACCCGCTTCCTGGCGGGGTTGCGCGGCCTCCGCGGCGGCGCAGCAAGGCTAGCCTCTAGGCTAGCCGGGGGGTCTTGTACCAGAGGAACGTGAGGCAAGTCCGGGCGGCTAAACCTCGACCACAGCTGGAAGCGGTCTTGCAGCGTCTCCTCGTCTTCGTCGTCGTCGTCGGAGGTATCTTCCACGACGACGGTGTCATCGCCTTCACCGACTTCACGCCGCTCTTTCGCCTTGCCTTCCTTCGGGACCTCGATTCCGCTCGGAGGTGGCTGCGGCTCGGAGATGAACCTCTTCACATCATCCTGCGCAAGACACAAGACGTCAGCAACTCTACTTCAAGTAGTCGCTACTCGACTAGGGTGGTTCGACTACTCACTTCTTTCGGTGGGCGCGCGGCGGAGTACTCCTCGACAGGGCACGTCGTGTACGACGGCATGTCCTTGAAGATCCGCGACAACCTCTCGATGATGTCGTTGTCGTCCAGCTCGCCTCCTGGCATCCGCGACGCGTCGTCGTCGCTGGTGTACTCGAAGCCCAGGGTCTCCCGAGCCATCAACGGCTGGATCCAGCGCTTCATGAAGCTGAAGGCCACGTGCTCGGCCCTCAGTCCCACCTCCCTGAGCACCTTGATGCGTGCTAGCAGCTCGGGGAGCTGGATCCCTTTTTGCATGGTGGGCTCCGTGTTCCACCATTCACGGTGCCTGGGCTGCCGTCCGCTCGGCTTCAGCAGGCCGGGGTGGTGGTTCGTGATGTAGAACCACCTAGTCTTCCAATCGGTGTTGGAGTCAACGAGCTTGTACGCCAGGTACTGCTCCGCGGCGTCCTCCCTCAGCTGGATGCCGGCTCCTCCGACTACTCTGGGATTGGTGGCACTGGGCTGCGGCTTGACGCGGAAGAACTTCCGGAAAAGCGCCCAATGCGGCTTGATCCCGAGGAAAGCTTCGCAGAAGTGGACGAAGACTGACGTGTGGAAGATGCCGTTGGGGTTCAGGTTCTGGTACTCGATCCCGTAGTACCCGAGCAGCCCCTTGAAGAAATCGCTGTCCAGGAGCGCAAGACCGCGCTCCACGAACCGCGAGAACATCGGGTTCTCGTCTTCGGCTTTCTCCATCGGTTATGGATCTCCCGCGGCGGATCTCCACATGTCGACTTCCTTCTCCCTGATGAACCCACTGTTCAGGAGGGTCAACAGGTCCTCTGTCTTCACTTTGGATTTCTTCCACTCGCGGCTCGGATCAGCCCGCGGTGGAGACATTGGCGGCCCCGCTCCGGTGGCAGCCGCGGCGGCCTCTTCGCGGCCCCTCTTCTTCCCGGCGGCCTTGGACGTCTTGGACGGCGACGGCTTCATCCTCCAAGTGCAGGGCGTCTTCACTCGCATCCGCTCGGGGGCTACCCTAAAGGACTTGGGTGGCGGCGCACTTGGATCTACTACGGCGGCAGCAAGCGCTGGGAGTGGATTCGCTTCAGATGCAAAGGGAATGGCTGCAGCTCGAATGGGTGAAAAACCCTAAGGCTTTTGGCTTCTATTTATAAGTCAAACCGGCTCCGCAACGGCCGCTGGATAAGTCCACGCGCGGCTGACTCAGCGGCCGCGCGCGACCCTTCGTATTCTACTAGTCGACGCGCCTCACCTCGGGGGCTCGGCTACTTCTACTCGACTACCTGGGAAGCGGCTAGTCTCAAGAGCATCTCAGGACACATTCTTCAAGAAGACCCTTCAATTCGAGAGGAAGTACTCGACTCAAGGCTCGGGGGCTCCGTGCCACGTGTCCTTCGGTTTTTTCTCTCCGGATTTTTCGGGATTTTCTTGCCAAGACTTCAGATGGATCCTCAGCCAGAGCCCGCGGTTCAGGGCTCGGGGGCTACTCTATGTGGAGTGCGGTTTTGCAAGTCACACCTCCATATCAGCTCCGGCTTCAAGACAAGACTGGCATTTTTTGAAGACCTTCGAAGGCAGTTTTCGAGGACGCTTGGAACTACTCGAGAAGACTTCAAGATTGCTCAAACATCAGCTGGAGTACATTCCAGCCTCGGGATGCTTCGACTACTCTTGAGGACTTTTGACTTGTAGCACTCAGGGACGATTGAGGACTACTCGTTAAGGCCGTCAAGACTACTTGCAGCTATCCTTCTCGACTACAAAGTACTCGGGGGCTTGTCGTATGGACCTCCCTGGGCCCGCTACCTCGGTGGGTACCAGGACCGACTACTCGGTGGGCCCCTAGGACTACCCGGCTTGCGCTACACGGCACCTGAAGGCGTGGAGCACAAGGACTACACAGGAGTAGTACTCGGTTAGGGAGCTGTACATGTTCCGCACTGTATAGAGGACTCCTAGACGTACTCGACTAGTACTCTCTCCCTACTCCGACTTGTAACCCTGCCTCCCGGACTATATAAGGCGAGGCAGGGACCGATCTCAGGATCATCTCATCCAATCCTCTACAACTCACGGCGCACTATTGCACCATCTTGTAATTGTGCCCTATCAATCCAGAGCTACGCAGCATACAGGACGTAGGGTATTACGCACCTCGCGGCCCGAACCTGTCTAAATTGTGTGCCACGTGTCTCTTCCTTCGAGTTACCGATCTCGGCGAGTCACATTCATCTACTTCGGGTACTCCCCGTAGTAGGTTGCCGGTCTAAAACACCGACAGTGTTCAAATTAATAAAAACAGAAACAAACATGATTTCATAATTTAAACACTTTAATTTCCATTACTTCCTTTAATTACTTAAAACAAGCCTTTCAACCATAATTCCGTATTAAATCAAAGACAACTCAAATGAGCCTTATCTTTTGCACACAGCAACATATGCCTAATTTAAGCTCTCAAATCAAAATTTAGATTAAGATCATTTATAAATTAATTTAAATTAAAAAGACAAATTTCAGCCTAGTAAATCACCATTAATTCTTATAAAAAGATTTAATAAACTTTTGATCTCAACTTTCTCCTACAGGTCATGTATGTCAAAAATGAGCTTTTGACCAAAGCATAAGTGCAGATTCAAATTATTTTTCAGATTTTGAATTTAAACGCCTACACAAGATTAAATCCAAATCACCTATTAAACAATTTCCTAAAATCACATCCATCATACCAGAGGTGCTAATCAACAAGGCAAAGCCCTAGGGTGTACTTGTGGTTGCAGAAAAGTTCATTAAAGGGGCTATAAAAAGCATCAAACTTAATCTAGCATAAAGCTTAAATAAATCATAACAGAAAATATACATATCAAAATCATACAAATTTTTGTCAAAGATCTAGACATGCCGTAAAGAGAAACATATCCAAAATTCCAGTTCATAGCATGTGTATATTTTAAATCACACCAAAAACACTTCAAACTGAGTTTAAATTTTTAATTTAACAACTGTACAGAAAAACCCTATACATGTTTTCTAGAAAACATAGATTTCTTCACCACGAATACAACAAAATTGGTTTTGCATTTTTCTAATTTTTCTACGATTTTTAATGATTTTTCGAAGTTGCTGCTGTAACCCTAAAACTGCTTTTACAGGGGCCCTCGAAAGAATTTTCGGAAATTACACATACGCCCCTAGTTTACATAAATCACCCTGGATAAAAGCAAATCGTTGCAATGTTGTCCTTGGGCGGCCTGTACCTCACCGGCGGCCGGAATTCCCGGCCGGTGAGCGCCGGACTTGGCCGGCCGCGGGCCTAGGGATGCTAGGGATGCTCACCCGCTTCGATTTGAGTTGGTTCCTTGGCTCGAGGTAGGGGCGTCGGGCGCCGTCGGCGGGGCGCCCCCGGTGCGCCGGTGCTGCCCCCACCGCGGGCGGCGGTGGCGCGGCTAGGCGGCCGGCGGCGGTGGGGCGAGCTCGGGGAGGGCAAGGAAAGGGGGAGGAGCAGACAAGTGGTGTTGGCTGGCGCGGGAAGTGGAGTTCACTGCGGCGGAGGCGGCTATGGCGTGCGGCGGACGGACACCGGCTCTGCTCGGGCTCGGCTCACAACTGAGAGGAGAGGGAAACGAGGAGACCGTGTGGGCACTCAGGGTAAGGTCACTCGTCTTCGAGGCCAGCTGGACCGTCTGCATGCTCGCGGGGTATCGCGGCGCGCGCGCGTGCGCGCGCGCGTGGCCACGCCGAGCCCCCTCGCGGCGCCGCGGCTTGCCCGGGCGTGGTGTACGGCTCCACGGCGTGCGGAGCCACCTAAGGCGCGGGTGGGTCCACAACGGAGTTGCCCGGACCTCCGTACGCCAGACTCCACCGCGGGCGCCACGTGGTCAACAGCTGGGCGCGGGCGCGCTCTGCGCCAGAGCGCGGCGAGGACGACGCCGGTGCCAATTTTTATTTCATGTGTGCAGATTCAAACATACATAACTCCCTAAAGTGGCAACTAAGTTGAAAATCTCCCAAAAGCAAAGTTGTAGAGGAGCTATAGACCTACAACTTTCCCAAAGGGCGACATATGTTTTTATCAACGGTTTGTCCGGGAACGTCGGGCGAAGTTGCAGTTTTTCCACGGCTCGAGTTACTGTTCACAGCGCAGTCAAACCGATTTTTGGCTAATTTGCACTCAAAATTGGAATGTCCGCCAATTACGAAAAATGTGTTCCCGGAAATAACGAACAACTTTCGTATTGGTCGATTTTGAACTTCTATAGTGAAATTTGGAGAGCGCGCAAGAAAACCATTTCAGCCTTAAAGGAGATATAAGGTTTGACCGTGATTTGGGACTTTGACCAAGGTCTTTTGTGAAAATTTGTGACAAAAAATGTCAAACATGCTTATAAGGTAATTAACCTTGATTAACTCATCTAATTAATGTCTTTAGCGCAAATAAACATCAAGGATGTTACAGCCTACCCCTCTTAAAAGAAATCTCGTCCCGAGATTTAGGATTTAAAAGATGGAAGTAGGGGGAAGGAACTTACGTTGCCTTGATTCAAGAAAACCCGGATAATTCTCATTGTGATAATGTTCAGTTTCCCATGTAGCTTCTTCTACGATATGATGACTCCATTGGATTTTATACATCTTTACAGATTGTCTTCGAGTTTTTCTTTCCTTTACATCAAGAATCCTCAGAGGATGTTCCACTACAGAGAGATCCGGTTCAATCCAAGCATTAGCTTCTTCAATCACTTCTCTAGCCGGTTCATGTGCACATTTCCTTAATTGTGATACATGAAACACATTGTGCACGGCAGAGAATCGTTCGGGCAGCCGAATACGGTATGCCACTGGCCCACAGACTTGAATGATCTCATAAGGGCTAATGTAGCGAGGAGCTAACTTCCCTTTTACACTGAATCTTTGGACACCCTTGGTTGGTGAAACTTTTAAGTACACAAAGTCACCAACTTTGTATTCCCTAGGTGCCTTTCCCTTGTCATAATGACTCTTTTGTCTTTCTTGAGCAATTCTCAAATTTTCCTTGATTACCCTCACCTTATCTTCGGCATCCTCAACTAAGGCTGGACCGAAGAATTTCCTCTCCCCGGTCTGTGACCAGTTCAAGGGAGTGCAACATCTTCGTCCATAAAGAGACTCAAAAGGTGCCATTTTCAAGCTGGCTTGATAACTATTGTTGTAAGAAAATTCAGCCAAGGCGAGACACTTGTCCCAACTCTTATCAAAATGAATCACGCAGGCTCGCAACATGTCCTCAAGAATCTGGTTTACTCTTTCAGTTTGACCATCAGTCTGAGGACGATAAGCTGAACTGCGTATGACTTTTGTGCCAAGTGACTTATGTAACTGTTCCCAGAAATGTGACACAAAAAGAGATCCCCTATCGGAAATGATGGTTTTAGGAACACCATGCAAGCGAACAATGTGCTCAATATAAAGACTTGCATAATCTTTGGCATCATATGTAGTGTGGACTGGAATAAAGTGAGCTGTTTTTGTCAGTCTATCCACGATAACCCAGATGGAATCATGTTTCCTAGATGTGAGTGGCAATCCGGACACAAAGTCCATACTTATGTCATCCCACTTCCATGAAGGTATGGGTAGGGGTTGAAGAGTACCGGAAGGTTTCAAATGACTTGCTTTAATTCTTTGACAAGTATCGCATTCCGACACATACTTGGCAATGTCCATCTTCATATTGGACCACCAAAAGTTCTCCTTTAAATCTTGATAAATTTTACTACTCCCCGGATGGATAGAGAATTTAGAGAGATGACCTTCATCAAAGATTTCCTTTTTCAACTCCCAATTATCTGGATCAACAAGGCGTTGTCCAAACCAGACTATGTCTTTCTCATCCTTCCGGAAACAATCATGTTTAGGATCCTTTTCTAGCAATTTTTGTTTAATTAAGAGAATACCCTCATCTTGAAGTTGAGCCTTAACAATTCTATCAAATAGGTTAGACTCCGCGGAAAGAGCATTTAGGCTTCCTTGTTCAACAATGTCCAAGTTTAGCCTTCTCAAATCCTCACATAGAGTGTCACTGTAAGGTTCCATTGATAGGCAATTGCAATGAGCCTTGCGGCTAAGGGCATCTGCAACTACATTCGCCTTTCCAAGATGGTAATGAACCTCAAGATCATAATCTTTGATTAACTCTAACCATCTTCTTTGCCTCATATTTAAATCAGATTGAGTGAAAATATATTTGAGACTTTTGTGGTCAGTAAAGATATTGCAGCGGGTTCCCATAAGATAATGCCTCCACAATTTCAATGCATGAACAACCGCTGCTAGCTCTAAGTCATGTGTGGGATAATTCTTTTCATGAGGGCGAAGCGCTCGTGAGGCATAGGCAATAACCCAGTTTTCTTGCATAAGAACACAGCCAAGACTCGTGCCTGAAGCATCACAATAAACTTCATATGGCTTTGAATTGTCCGGCTGCGCTAGCACTGGGGCTGAAGTTAAATGTTCTCTTAATTTTTGGAAAGCTTTATCACAAGCCTCACTCCACACAAATTTCACGCATTTCTTTAGCAACTCGGTCATAGGCTTAGCAATCCTAGAAAAATCCGGAATAAAACGGCGATAATAACCAGCCAATCCTAGAAAGCTGCGGATTTGATGAGCTGATTTAGGAGGTTGCCAATCCATAACCTCTTGCACTTTTCTTGGATCGACAGATATGCCTTCGCTGGAAATAGTGTGCCCCAGAAATTTAACACTATCTAGCCAAAACTCGCACTTGGAGAACTTAGCATAGAGTTTATGCTCTCGCAAGCGTTGTAAGACAATGCGAAGATGTTCCACATGTTATTCCTTATTCTTGGAATAAATAAGGATGTCGTCAATGAAAACCACGACAAATTTATCCAACTCCGTCATAAATACGGAATTCATAAGGTACATGAAGTATGCTGGTGCATTTGTGAGACCGAACGACATAACCAAGAATTCATATAGGCCATAGTGAGTAGAGAAAGCTGTCTTGGGAATATCACTAGGCCGGATTTTAATTTGATGATAACCAGACCGAAGATCGATCTTAGAGAAGACCTTAGCTCCAGCCAACTGGTCAAATAGCATGTCAATGCGGGGCAACGGATATTTGTTTTTGATAGTCACCGCATTGAGAGGTCGGTAGTCCACACACAACCTCAGGCTACCATCTTTCTTTTTCACAAAGAGGGCAGGACAGCCCAAAGGAGAAGAGCTTGGGCGGATGTAGCCCTTATCAAGCAACTCTTGAAGTTGTTTCTTTAATTCAACAAGTTCTTTGGGTGGCATTCTATAAGATCGCTTAGAAATAGGAGCAGTGCCAGACTGTAGCTCAATGACAAACTCAACATCTCTGTCTGGTGGCAAGCCAGGCAATTCATCAGGAAAGACATCCATGTACTCACATACTACTGGAATGTCCTCAAGTTGAGTAGTTATGGCTGCATACACACATGAGCCTTTATGGCTGGTTGAGGGAAGGTAAAGAATTGAATTCCGGACAAAAGGTGAGTTGATTTCTAACATCCTCTCAGAAATATCCAGTACAACTTTGTGCTGAGTCATCCAATTCATGCCTAGGATAACATCTACCCCTTCTAGGTTCATAGTGACCAGATGAGTTGGAAAAGTCTTGCTACCTATTTCGAGTGGCACCCTCAAGGCTACTTGATTTGAAGCAACCTTTCCACCCGGTGTGGCAACCATATAGGCCTGCTTGGTATGACACCACTTCAAGTCCAATTTACACACGGTTTTCTCATTAATAAAGTTGTGCGTAGCACCAGAATCAAATAATATAGTAATTGGACGACCATGAATAGAAAATGTACCCGTCAAGACTGGTGTTCCCTCTGGTAGATCAACCACTGTGGTGAAGTTTAAACGGCCTTGCTTCACTTGCACAGTTTGTTTCTTTCCCTGCTGTCCAGCCTTAGAGCCTTGCCCCTGACTTTGCTGATGTTGCTGTCGAGGGCGTGTGCACTTGTTAGCATAGTGCCCCAGTTGTCCGCAGTTATAGCAACGGCGATCATCATTGTTGCGGGCAAGTGGGGGTGCACTAGGCCTAGGAGCGGTCTGCTGAGTGTTGCGATAGCCAAAGCTGCCAGACGGCTTAGATTGAGATTGCCTCATCACCCAGTGTCCAGCTAAAGATGGTTGGGTGGCACACTGCACATTCTTCTTTACAAACTTAAATTTCTTGCCTTGGCCACTGCCTGAAGCTTGATTGAACTTCCTCTTTCTATGCTGTTGAGCCCTCTTCATGGCGTCCTCCTGAGAGATGGCCAAATTCACGAGCTCGGGATAGCTATCAATTTTGATTAAGTTCAACCTCTCATAGAGCTCTCCATCAAGCCCTTCACGGAAGCGCTCCATCTTTTTCTTATCAGTATCAACATGATAGTCCCCATACTGATAGAGACTATTAAACTTCTGAGCATATGATAGACTGAGTCAGAGCCTTTCTTGAGATTCATTAGCTCTATCATTTTCCTATCAACAAGACCCTTAGGAATATAATGCTCTTTAAAGGCTTTCTTGAATTCTGCCCAAGTAATCTGGTGACCCTGTGGCTGCATGGATTTGAAATGCTCCCACCAGATTAATGCTTCACCCCTCGATTCTTTGAGCGACAAAAGCCTCGCCTTATGTTCTTCTGAGCAAGGCAGTGTGAAGATGGAAAACATGGCCTCTAGGGCCCTGATGAAAGCATCAGCCTCTAGGGGCTCCTCCGCCTTGGTGAAGAGGGGTGGCCTCATAGCCCTGAATTTTTCATAGGACATGACTGCATTAGGCCCATCCTGAACATGGCCTTGATTGTGCACAGGCTGCTTCAATCTTTGTGCAATTTGCTGTTGAGTCTGAAGTATTTGGCGCAGCACTTCGGTCTGAGCAGCAATGAAAGCTTCTGCGGGTGTCATGGGTGGAGGTGGAGGAAGAGGAGCATCACCACTGCCTCCCACACCCCGAGAGTCATACTGTGTGTTATCGGACATCTGAAAAGTTGAACTTTCATTAAATACATATTCAAAGCTTGCTTAAAGTAATACAAGAAGAATATGCATACGAAAATTCAGACTTATAGAAATTTCAGAATTTAGACAGCATCACAGCCCTGAGTAAATAAATCATAACTCTCTGTACAGAAGTCAAAAATTCCTAAAATTTGGTCAGCATGTGTAGAATTTTATAAGCTTCAACTTTTGTATTCAACTCCAGATCAGATTCATCCTTTACAGGGGTCGAAAAATTCAGTTTCCAAAGTTCTGTCTAGCAGTTTGGACAGCAGCCAGCAGCTTACTAAAAATTCGATATTTCTTAAACTACACATGCAAAAATGCTGAATTTTGGTGAGCATGACTATTATAAAATTTCAAACAACTTTGGTAGTCATTGCAAAATCCAGAAATGACCATAACTTTCTTCATTTCATTTCTTAGGCAGATTGCTGCCGGAAAGGTGTTTTTCCACCATAATTACAGATTACAAAATTCGGTGGATCACCATTACATAGGGGTCACTATGTAGCTTGTAGCTACACAAAAGAATACTCTAAGTCAGCCTAGCACCAAAATCTAACCAAAAGGGCTAACAAAGAGTACATGTCAAGTTTTCCTACTACAACATCTAGGATCTAGGTCCTATGTACAAACTATGGAGAGTTTCCCGCGACATGTAAGAATAGAGCACCAAGCTCCTCTAATCGAGTCCGGGAACGTCCTGAGCCTCCTCTGGATCCAGCTGGATCTCCATCTGCTCATCGTCTCCAACAGCCGGTGGGTGGTGCACCTGCTGGAGCATAACCACAACACCCTCCAAGGCCTGTATATCGAGCTCGAGGTCCCCAACCTGCTCCTGCAAATCCTGGATGTGCTCAAGGTGCACAAGCCTCTCAACATCCCTATCATCCAGCTGAGCCTGCAGACCCTATTGCCCAGCCTGTAAGTCCAGAATCTGCTGCAAGTGGTCACCTCGCTCAAACAGAAACTGGTGTGCCTGACCCTGGAGCTGCTGTATCTGATCCTGAAGGTCAGCAATAGTCTGCACAGCCTGAGTGTACTTAACATACTGCTCGGTGAAGAGACCGACAACACAGTAGATGTACCAAGTAGCTCCAGTGAGGCGACCAGCCAAGTCATCTGCGATAACTCGACGAAGGTCCTGTAGAGCGTACAAGGCCCTCAAGCACGTGCCCAAAGTTTGTACTGTGTCGTAGGGTGGCACAGTCTCAAGAAGTGTGGCTATATTGGCCATCCGTCCTAGCCACAAAGGATCGTTGGGGTCCAAAGCTGGAATCAACCCCAACGGTGTCTGAAGCATCTCCTGCGGTCTGTGGGTGGAGAGAGTGTGGAGCACCATCAAGGCTGCCGACTCCACTGCCTCGGCAGCATGGAAACAGAGGAGCTCCATGCTCAAGTCTGCCCACTCGGGGTGGCTCGGGTGGGGAAGCACAGTCACTCGAACTCTGCAGCTAGGTACGCCCAACTCCTCGTACTCCACCCCCTCGTAGAAAGGAAGGGTGGTGTAGCCGACAACACATAAGGCTCTCCACGCAATGCATGTGAAGCCCTCCCACTGCAAGCCAGTGGTGGCAAACGTGCCATCAGCACTGACCGCAACAAACTCAGGGGCAGCCATCTGTAAAATAATTAGAAACACATGTTAGAACCCAAAAATATGAGTTTAACATGCAATATGGCAAAACTGACAGTTCTGATCAAAAATTCATAACTGAAAAACCAGTACCCCAAAAATTCTAAATTTTTGTGAGCAACTTGAAAAGGTTATAAATTACATTTTTGGTACTCAAAGGTCGAGCCAATTCAGATGGGAAAAGGGTGCAAAAGGTCCAT
Organism: Cenchrus americanus; assembly: GCA_947561735.1. Classification (NCBI taxonomy): domain Eukaryota; kingdom Viridiplantae; phylum Streptophyta; class Magnoliopsida; order Poales; family Poaceae; genus Cenchrus; species Cenchrus americanus. The sequence continues at coordinate 40,217,704 of OX387239.1, read as the reverse complement.
TTTCAGAGTGCTGTTGCCCAGAAAATTTCAGCACGGCAGAGCTTCACTAAAAAGACCATAACTCAATAAGTGAGTACCCAAATACCATGAAATTTTTACAGCATAATCTATGCTAGATAATGAACATTTTTGCTGTAGATTCTCAGGTCGAATTAGTTTTGGAACTATAGGTAAAGATTCGAGTTTTCTGCCTAACTCAGAATTTTGACAGCAATTCAGCAAGACTTAGGCTAGCCATTTTGATCCTAACTTCAGTTTTAAACATCCTAATATCATAAGAAATTCAGGGAGCAAACTTAACTAGGTGATGAACAATTTCCCTAAAGAGCACCTAGTCAGAAATTTTCTAGATAATCCTTAGGAAGATTTGGACAACAGCTAGTTAATTTTTTGCTTAATCACACATCAAAGCATCAAACTAGCATGATTGATCCTTAAGAAACACAATTTAACTAAAGAACAAATGACACATGATTTAAGTTCATTTTTGGTTCAATAGCTTTTACATGATGCAAAAGCGTCCTAAACTTCCTTATAAAGCTTTTAAGCTTAAAAACGAAGTTAGTGCCGGTGGCAGGGCATATATAAACGTCTCTCCCTATAATAACTAGTCGGAAGCTATTTGTTTCTTAATTACCGTGCCTAACAACCGTGGTTAGTATACCTGCAAAAAATCACAGAACATCCAGAACCTTTCGTGCCAGCACTCACGAAAGCGTCCACATTCATTACCGTTCACCATAGAAACGGTATCCATGCATCAAGCCGCTGCATGGACAGCGTCCAACCTCGGACACCCTTCGTTTGAATGGAGTGTACCCTTGCCTCGCATGAGCGATATGCAGAATGCACACGTATGAAACACGTGGCGACACACAACTCATAAGCAGACGCGAAGATGGGATCCGTGTAATGGATCACTCCATCAACCCTCGCAATTCCCGTGATGCGGAACAGCACACGTATAAAACACGTGGCTCATCTAGTTTGGTTGTGCAAGAAAGTAAGTTTTGACAGGAATAAATGTGCTGGAAGTCAGACTAAATACACCATAGAATACTAGCCACCTGAAAGAACCCAAAAATTCCCTCTAGGGCCTCTCGGACTAGATTAGACCTTAACGTCCTACTCTTTTAGCAAGATTATTAATCTTGGCAAATTTTATTCCAAAAACAAGTTTGTTAAGGTATTTTAATTACACTGATGCATATCATCGCTCTGGTACTAGCTGTGACAGAACCGCCCAAAATAGTTCTGTATTATCGCCTAAGCCTGTCCACGTGGCCATTAAGCAATATTAAAGAACTATTCTGTCGCTTTCACCGCGTAAAGCCCGGTAAATCACATACAACAGGATTGCTGATATGCGCTAAGCCCACACGAAGGCGGGACCAGAGTACAACGTTACATTACATAAAAAGGTTCACAAGTTCAACATTATTACAAACCAGGTTTTTCGTACATGAAAGTAAAAGTGATTCAGAGTTTAAACAACGGAAAGTAAACTAACGCGTGATACACATAGGTGGCCATACATGCATATCACTAACCATCATCGTTCTCCCATTCAACCTCCCATCCCTCCGGAATGACACCAGGCCAGATAGGATTACCTGAAATGAACAAATTAAGCAACGCTGAGTACTAATACTCAGCAAGACTTACCCGACAAAAATAAAGTAAGACTAGACATGCAAGGCTTTTTGGCTTGTGGGTTTGTTTTGCCAAAAGCGACTAAGAGTGGATCCTTATTTTCAAGTTTTAGCTCATATTCTAGTATGTTAATCAGTCTAGGTGAGCACCTGTACTAAACAAGCATGTTGTGCAAACAATATTAAACAGGTAACAATATTAATAAAAAATGTTCCATAAATAAACATGGGGTAGCCAGTGGTCAAGCCGACTCAAATAACGGCGAGTGACTGAAGATCGATCGATTTATATCCTTGCAAGGTAAACCCAAGATACACGGAAGAAGTAGACCCCAAGAATTCAAATAAAAGCAAATGCGGGGTCTACCCCGACCAGGCGGTTCCCGTCATTCCCCGGATTAGGAAAAGATGATACAGTCCTAAGTACAAGGTTACTGGAACGCCCTCACACGGCCCGTCCAGGATCACACTTGCACTACCGGGAGCAAACCGGGAGACGCATCTCAAGAGTAGTAGCGATAAAATTCCCGCACTGGTTCATTAGGTACTAGGCTTACCGGTCCCATTCCCGATAAGCACTTGGTACGTTCAATAGCTTAGACCAGCACCATGCTACTCGGTCGAGACCGAACCCATTGCTCTTACCACATGAGCGAGTCAATTTAAACAACTTATGATTCCAACATAAGCATCCTATGTCTCGCGAGCAATGAGTCATTACTCGACTTCTACCATATCCTTAGAGCATGGCACTAGCGTTCCTAACATACTAGTAAAAGAGTATAGGAGTCCTAAGGATCATGCATCTAGGTTTCAAAGCAACTCCTGAATCTTAAATGCACAAAGTAAAGCATAAATACTGAAAGGTAGAGGACATGATTTTTAATTTATAAAATGGGTTAGATGAAACCGGTGCTTGCCTTCCTCAGACTCAAAATCCACACAAGCCTTGGGCTCTTCTGGACTTTGGTCCAGGTCTTGCTGCACACTAGCTTGATTCAACTCTCCAGTAGCTGCTCCCTCCTCCTCCTGGGTGAGCGTGTATGTCCCGTCAGGAAGATCTACACGTTTACATGCACATGCATTAGATTAAAGTTAATCTTGACGGTGATTGTGTGCACATCTAAGCAATTTAAGTTACTTAACTTCACCAAACAACAAGGGGGTGTGTTCAAATTAATAAAAACAGAAACAAACATGATTTCATAATTTAAACACTTTAATTTCCATCACTTCCTTTAATTACTTAAAACAAGCCTTTCAACCATAATTCCGTATTAAATCAAAGACAACTCAAATGAGCCTAATCTTTTGCACACAGCAACATATGCCTAATTTAAGCTCTCAAATCAAAATTAGATTAAGATCATTTATAAATTAATTTAAACTAAAAAGACAAATTTCAGCCTAGTTAATCACCATTAATTCTTATAAAAAGATTTAATAAACTTTTGATCTCAACTTTCTCCTACAGGTCATGTATGCCAAAAAAGAGCTTCTGACCAAAGCATAAGTGCAGATTCAAATTATTTTTCAGATTTTGAATTTAAACGCCTACACAAGATTAAATCCAAATCACCTACTAAACAATTTCCTAAAATCACATCCATCATACCAGAGGTGCTAATCAACAAGGCAAAGCCCTAGGGTGCACTTGTGGTTGCAGAAAAGTTCATTAAAGGGGCTATAAAAAGCATCAAACTTAATCTAGCATAAAGCTTAAATAAATCATAACTGAAAATATACACATAAAAATCATGCAAATTTTTGTCACAGATCTAGACATGCCATAAAGAGCAACATATCCAAAATTCAAGTTCATAGCATGTGTATATTTTAAATCACACCAAAAACACTTCAAACTGAGTTTGAATTTTTAATTTAACAACTGTACAGAAAAACCCTATACATGTTTTCTAGAAAAGATAGATTTCTTCACCACGAATCCAACAAAATTTGTTTTGCATTTTTCTGATTTTTCTACGATTTGTAATGATTTTTCGAAGTTGCTGATGTAACCCTAAAACTGGGGCCCTCGAAAGAATTTTCGGAAATTACACATAGGCCCCTGGTTTACATAAATCACCCTGGATAAAAGCAAATCGTGGCAATGTCGTCCTTGGGCAGCCTGTACCTCACCGGCGGCCGGAATTCCCGGCCGGTGAGCGCCGGACTTGGCCGGTCGCGGGCCTAGGGATGCTAGGGATGCTCACCCGCTTCGATTTGAGTTGGTTCCTTGGCTCGAGATAGGGGCGTCGGGCGCCGTCGGCGGGGTGCCCCTGGTGCGCCCGGTGCTGCCCACCGCAGGCCGGCGGTAGCGCGGCTGGGCGGTCCGGCGGCGGTGGGGCGAGCTCAGGGAGGGCAAGGAAAGGGGGGAGCAGACATGTGGTGTTGGCTGGCGCGAAAAGTGGAGTTCACTGCGGCGGAGGCGGCTAAGGCGCGCGGCGGACGGACGCCGGCTCTGCTCGGGCTCGGCTCACAACTTAGAGGAGAGGGAAATGAGGAGACTGTGTGGGCACTCAGGGGAAGGTCACTCGTCTTCGAGGCCAGCTGGACCGTCTGCATGCTCGCGGGGTATCGCGGCGCGCCGCGTGCCACGGCGCGTGGCCACGCCGAGCCCCCTCGCGAGTGCCGCGGCTTGCCGGGCGCGGTGTACGGCTCCACGGCGTGCGGAGCCACCTACGGCGCGGGTGGGTCCACGGAGGGAGTTGCCCCGGACCTCCGTACGCCGAACTCCACCGCGGGCGCCACGTGGTCGGCGGTCGGGCGCGGGCGCGCTCGCGCCGCAGCGCGGCGAGGACGACGCCGGTGCCAATTTTTATTTCATTTGCGCAGATTCAAACATACATAACTCCCTAAAGTGGCAACTAAGTTGAAAATCTCCCAAAAGCAAAGTTGTAGAGGAGCTATAGACCTACAACTTTCCCAAAGGGCGACATATGTTTTTATCAACGGTTTGTCCGGGAACGTCAGGCGAAGTTGCAGTTTTTCCACGGCTCGAGTTACTGTTCACAGCGCAGTCAAACCGATTTTTGGCCAATTTGCACTCAAAATTGGAATGTCCGCCATAACGAACAACTTTTGTATTGGCCGATTTTGAACTTCTATAGTGAAATTTGGAGAACGCGCAAGAAAACCATTTCAGCCTTAAAGGAGATCTAGGGTTTGACCGTGATTTGGGACTTTGACCAAGGTCTTTTGTGCAAATTTATGACAAAACATGTCAAACATGCTTAGAAGGTAATTAACCTTGATTAACTCATCTAATTAATGTATTTAGCGCAAATAAACATCAGGGATGTTACACACCTCTAGCCACCACGACTACAAGAACACCCTCTATGATCTATCTCGAGAATAGATCTTAAAGTAAGAAAAGTCAATCGAAATCAAAGTCGTAGAAGAAGCACTTGATCGCTAGAAATCGGATTGCAACTTGATAATTCAACATACTCAAAGGTACCTGGACAAGATCACCACTGGGATCCTACCTTGATCTTGCCCCTGGCTCCTGGAACTCCGACGTGGTCTTCCTTGCAAGGTTCCCACGCCGGCTAGGGAAACCCTAGACAACTAGCTCGACCCTCTCCTCTTTGGAATGGTGTCCCTCTTGTCTCTGCTCCTCGGCGGTGAATGGCGAATGAGTTAATGTGTGGCTCTTGGCAGGGGGACTATAAATAGTCCGAGGATCTTCTAGGTCAAAGGGGCCGGCGAATGGGGCCCAAAATGGGTTGGGTCGGCCGACCTGGGCCTATTCTCGCCCATCCCGCGGCCTCCTTTGCTGGCGATGCTTCCCATGTCTTCTAGAACGTTCTCCCTTCTGCATGTGGGCCCTTGACGTCAGTTTCTCCGCGGTTTGGATAGAGATCCTTGTCTCGCAAGATTCAGCATTTTCTGTTCGGGTCCTCAGAGTTTTCTGTCTTCATGGGTTGGTCCTTGGGTTTCTTGGAGTCATGTTCACTTCATTGCTTGACTTGTACCGGGCTTCATGGTCTTCTCACGAGGTGCTTGATGAACTTCACTCGAAAGTCTCGCTTTCAACGCTAAATTCCTACATAAACATCAAACTCCAAAACCGACATGTATGAACGAACTTGTTATATCAAGGGGGTTAGTATCAACGGATAAGATATAAAATTGATGCCAACACCGAAGGTAAACTCATGGCTAGGTTGACGGAAATTCATCATCAACACCGTGTTGATTTCAATAGTATGAATGCCTTCTGTTCGCATGTCAAACAATGTGGTTTATTTGATCTGGGTTTTAGTGGTCCTGCTTACACTTGGTCCAATAAGAGATTTTTTCATGCCTACTTATGAACGTCTTGATCAATGCTTAGCTAATGCAGAGTGGTGCAGAGTGTTCCCCACGACTACTGTCTTTCATCTTCCCATGATGTACAGTGACCACGCCCCTATCCTGTTGCTTCCTTCTTCACAAAGACAACGTCCAAAAAACCCTTTCGATTTGAAAACTAGTGGCTCATGGAGAAAGACTTCCACAACATTGCGCAACTCAGCTGGCAACAATCTACTCAATGTCCTTTCTCTCATAAAACTCATTTTCTGGCTACAGATTTAAAGAAGTGACATAGAAAGAAACCAAAAACTAGTGACCAACTTCACTCCATAGAAGCTCAGATTCTAACCAAGCAAAGCTTCCACCCATCCAACCAAAATCACTCTCTTCAACACCAGCCCACCAACAGCATCAAAATTTTCTAGCCAGATAAGAAGCTTACCATATTCAGAGAGTCAAGAAGCAATGTGCAGTCAAAGGAGACAGAAACACAGAATACTTCCATCTCGCTATCATCAAAAGAAACAGAAATAACAAGATTACTCATCTCATCAATCCTGATGATTCTCATTCAACAACACCGGCGCAGCTCTCCTCCACTATAACAAACTACTTCCAATCCATCTTTGCCTCCTCCTCAACACCCTCTACCTCTCCCTCCCCTCCTCTCCATCAATCACCCTCCCCTCCTCCTGCAACCCAGACCCCCTTCCACACACCAGCAACTCACCTCAACATCCCACCCTTGTTCTTCCCACAAACTCCATAGACCCACCCACTTCTTTACCAAATCCTAATCTCTCCACCTACACCTACTCTATTCCTGATCTCAAAGAGCTACACTCCATCATCAACAAAATGACAAGCAATACAGCCCCTGGCCCGGATGGCCTCAATGCAGCTTTCTATAAAGCTTCTTGGAATTGGGCAATGAACGATATTCATCGTTTGGTCACAGATTTCTATACCCAAGCTACTTTACCCACTGATCTCAACCAAACCTTTATCACTCTCATTCCTAAGAAGCCCAATCCATTATCACCCCAGGACTACAGACCCATCGGTCTTTGCAATGTAATCTACAAAATCATTGTTAAATCCCTAGCCGACCGAGTTCAACCCCACCTTCCTAATTACATTTCCTAGGATCAATCGGCTTTCATATCCAACAGACATATGTCCTCGTCCTCCAATGTAATCCTCACATAGGAAATCATACACTCTTTCACTCTTAAAAGTTGGTCTTCCCATGCCTTCTTCCTCAAACTAGATCTAGCCAAAGCCTTTGACAGATTAGAATGACATTTCATTATTGCTGCTCTCACCGGACTGGGTTTCAGTGAACACTTTATCCATCTCATTTATACTTGTATCTCCACTTCTTATTTATCTATTTTAGTAAATGATGAACCCACTGCTTACTTTTATCCTAAAAAGGGCTTAGGCAAGGCTGTCCTCTCCCCCCTATTTCTTTGTTATAGCTATTAATGAACTTTCTTTGAGATTGCAGGAAGCATAAAGGAATTTCAATATGTAGGTGTCATTCTGGGTGATGGAGTCCCCCCCATACACTCCCTACTTTTTGCAAATGATCTCATATTGAGCTGGATAGCAACAACAGAAGAGGCCCAGGCAATCAAGACCATACTCTATGATTTCTGTCATAAATCAGGTCAAACTCAAAACTTACAAAAATCTTTTATCTTCTTCAATCAAAATGTTCCTCATCATATTAAATGCAAATTCATGGTACTTTTCTTGTTTCCAATCTCCTATCTAACACTATGCACCTGGGCCACCCCATGATTTTCTCTCACAAAGATAGGAATAAGGCTTACAATTTTATCTACTCTACGTTTCATGCTAAGTTTGGTACTATTAAAGCTAACAAGCTTAACCATGCAGGCAGACTGCAATATATTAATTTTGTTCTTTCTTCAATTCCTGTTTATTACATGTCAACTGTTCTTTTTGTCAAAATCTTTTATTGCAAAAATTAATGCCATCATCAGGAAGTTTTGGTGGGCTGGTATCCAAGTAGAAAACCCTTCAAACCCTATGGCCTATCGATCCTGGGATGATATCTGCAAACCCAAAGCTCAGGGAGGTCTTGGAATTAGAGACATGGAGCTTATCAACAAAAGCTTAATCATACATTCTGCCTGGAATGTAGCTACTCATAAAAACCCTTTTCTATCCAACATTCTCAAGGCAAAGTATTACACAAACTCAACTTTTTGGATAGCCTCCACTACTGGACCTAGATCTATTTTTTGGTCTTGTGTCTTGCAAGTCAAGCAATATTTACATGACAATTCAATTTTATAGATTCATGCAAGGAATTCTTCTATTTGGTCTTCACCATGGATTTACTCTTGGTCCACCATTCATGACAACATACTTTTACCTGTCACTAATATACCTATGCCTTCCTTTGTCTCTGATTTGTGGTTGCAGGGAACACAATCGTGGAATGAGGAACGAGGACCTCCTTTCCACCACTTTTACTCCACACATAGTCCAAAATATAATCACAACCCCAGTTGTACACTCCTCAACTCAAGATATTCTAAGATGGAAACCTGCAACCAATGGAAATGGTACCTCCAAAGCCATTTATACACACCTGTAACATCAGCAGCACCACACTCTACCCACTACAGGTTCTAGAGCAATCTCTCGTCAAGCTGATATCATACTCTAGAAAATCTGGAGGGGGAAAACCATCGCCCTTCTCAAAACCCTTGCCTGGCGACTCATTCGGCTTGCTTTAGCTACTGATGAGAGAGTAGGGAGATTGTAACACCATAGGTGTTTATTAAAGATAAATATCTCAATTAGTTGTGTTAATCAAGCTTAATTTTCTCCTAAGCATTTTTGACATGGTCTTGCACACTTTTGTGCAAAAGCCCTTGGTCAAAGTCCAAATATGTGGTCAAACCCCTAAGGATCCAAGAGGCTGATTTGGTTTTCTTGCGCGTTCTCCAAATTTCGCTATAGAAGTTCAAAATTGGTCAATATAAAAGTTCTTCATTATCTCTAGGAACACATTTTTCATAATTGGCGAACATTCCAATTTTGAGTGCAAAGCCGCTTAAATTAGGTTGAAGTTTCTGCGCACGGTAAACCGGGGCCGAGAATTCCTGAAAGTTCAACGCGATTTTGCCATGAATCCGTTGATCAAAACATATGACGCCCTTTGTGAAAGTTGTAGGTCTATAGCTCTTCTACAACTTTTATTTTTGGAGAATTTTGACTTAGTTGTCACTTTTGGGAGTTATAAAATTTCGAATCAGGTCACAGGAAATAGGTACCGACACCGACGACGACGTCGCCGCGCCTAGAGCGCGCGCGTGTGTCTGCTTTCCGACTTTGCCACGCGTCGTATCGAGCGTCCTCCGGCGTACGGATGCCCCGGGACCTCCGTTGTGAACCCGTGCCCGCTCGTGGGACACTCTGCACACCTCGGGCGTCGTACGCCGCGTCCAGGCGCACGGCCGCAGGCGGCCGCGGGCCGGCTAGCCACGCGCCGCCGCGTGCCTCTGCCGCGCGCGTCGCACGCATGTGTGCAGGGCCAGCTGGCCATGTTGCTCCGTCTGCCATTGGATACCCCAGCCTCGTCTGCGTCGTTCGCAGGTGCGTAGTGCCAAAACGCGAAGCCACCGCTCTGCCGGACGCCTGTACCGCCGCCAGTCTCCATGGCCGCCGCCGCCTAGAATCCCTTCCTCCAAGCCGAGCCGTCGCCAACGTCAAGCTCCTACACCTTCTCTTGGTCGCACACGAGTCCCCACCGCCCTCCTTCGCCCTGCACTGCGCCGCCGCCGCCGAGAATTCAGGCATCGGCGGGAGCTCCCCTGCGCACCCGCCGCCGGCGTCGTTCCAGTCTCCTCCGGTCGAATCCCTGCTGCCCGACCTTCCTCTCTCCTTCCCTTGGATCCCCTGCACTAATTCCCACCACTTTTGTCGTGCATTGCGGCCCAAGACTCCGGCGGACGGCCACCCTGTGCGCCGCCAAGGAGCTCGCCGGTGAGGTCTCTGATCCGGCCGACCCTACCTGGTGGTGCAGGTGAGCCCCCAGGTGCCTCCCGACTACGCACTCGCGCCCCTCCGCCCCTGCTCCAGCGACTGGAGTTGGCCCCTGCGCCGATGAGGGTAGTTGTGTGAGGATTGAGTTCTTCACAGGCTGTTTTCAGCAAACTAGGGACCTGAGCGTAATTCTGAAATTTGTTGCAAGGGCCTGGTGGTAAACGTGTTTTAGGGTTTTCAGCTGAACCTTCAAAAATTCGTAGAAAATCGTAGGAAAAACAGAAAAATGCAAACCCAATTTTGTTGGATTCCTCGTAAAGAAACCTACCTTTTCTAGAAAGCATGTATAGGGTTTTTCTGTGTAGTTTTTGAACTAAAAATTCAAACTCAGTTTGATGTGTTTTTAGTGTAGTTTAAAATATACACATGATATGAACTTGAATTTTGGATGTGTTGCTCTTTATGGCATGTTTAGATTTGTGACAAAGTTGGTATGAGTTTGATGTGTAGATTTTTAGTTATGAATTATGTAAGCTTTATGCTAGATTAAGCTTGATGCTTTTTATAGCCCCTTTAGTGAACTTTTCTTTAAGCACCAGTACACCCTAGGGCTTTGTCTTGGTGAGTAGTACCTCTGGTAGGTTGGATTTGATTTTAGGCTTTTGTTTGATTCATGTTTTATATTAAGCTTGTTTAGGATGTTAAATCAATAATTTGAAAAATAAATTTGATCTACATTTGTAACTTGGTAGGAGGCTTAATTTTGGTATAAACGACTTGTAGTAGAAAGTTTACAAAAAAAGATTAATAAATCTTTTTATAATATTTATTTAAGTTAAGCTAAGCTGAAATTTGTCTTTTTCGTATAAATTAATTTATGGATGATCTTAAGCTAAATTTTGGTTTGTGAGCTTAGTTTATGTATATGTTGTTGTGTGCCAAAATTTAGGACCAATGGATATGTTTTTAGTTTTATATGAATTTTTGGATGAATGACTAGCTAGGAATTGAATAAATAGGTTTATGTTTATTATTTAAGTTTAATCAAGGTTTTCATGTTTGTTCCTGTTTTTAATCATTTAAACACACCCCCGTACTGTTTGGTGAAGTTAAGTAATTTAATTTGCTTAGATGTGCACACAATCACCATCAAAGTAATATTTAGTTCATCATGAGACCACCCTAATAATTTTTGTGAGGAGATTAATGTTTAGATGAATATGGCCAACAAGAGTTGGTTTTGTGGTAATTCTCCCACCTTCACCCTAATCTAATGCATATGCATGTGACGTGTAGATTTACAGGACGGGACATGCACACTCACTCAGGAGGAGGAGGGATCCGCTAGTGGTGAGCTGAACCAAGTTAGTGGGCAGCAAGACCTGGACCAAAGTCCAGAAGAGCCTAAGGCTAGTGCTATAGTAGAGGAAGGCAAGCACCTGTTTCATCTAACCTTTTGGATTAAAAGTTCATACTCTTTTTCATTTCAGTATTTATGCTTTACTTTGTGCATTTAAGTTTCAGGAGTTGTTTGAAACCTAGATGTGTGATCCTTAGGACTCCTATGCTCTTTTACTAGTATGTTAGGACGCTAGTGCCATGCTTTAAGGATACAGTACAAGTCGAGTAATGACTCATTGCTCGCGAGATATAGGTTGCTTATGTTGGAATCATAAGTTGGTTAAATTGACTCGTCATGTGGTAAAAGCAATGGGTTCGGTCTCAACCGAGTAGCATTGTGCTGATTTAAGCTATCGAACGTACCAAGTGCTTGTCGGAATGGGACTGGTAAGCCTAGTACCTAATGAACCAGTGCTGGGACTTTATAGCTACTACTCTTGAGATGTTTCTCCCGGTTTGCTCCCGGTAGTGCAAATGTGAGTCTAGAAGTGTCGTGTGAGGGTGTTCCAGTAACCTTGTACTTAGGACTGTAGCGCCTGTCCCTAATCTGGGGAATGACGGGAACCACCTGGTTGGGGTAGACCCTGCATTCGCTTTTATTTGATTCCTTGGGGTCTACCTTCTTTCTTTCGTGTATCTTGGGTTTACCTTGCAAGGATATAAATCGATCGATCGTCGGTCACTCGCCATTATCTGAGTCGGCTTGACCACTGGCTACCCCATGTAACTATGGAGCAGTGGATTAATATTGTTGCCTGTTTAATATTGTTTGCAGAACATGCTTGTTTAGTGTAGGTGCTCACCTAGAATGGTTAACATACTAGAATATGAGCTAAAATTTGAAAATAAGGATCAACTCTTAGTCGCTTTTGGCAAAACAAACCCACCAGCCAAAAAGTCTTGCTTACTTTCTTTTTGTCGGGTAAGTCTTGCTGAGTATTAGTATACTCAGCCTTGCTTATTTTGTTGATTTTAGGTAACCCCATTTGGCCTGGTTCTATTCCAGATGGTTAGGAGCTTGAGTGGGAGCAGGTTGACGACGAGTGATACTCTATGGATGGCCTCCCATGTGTATCTTTCACTAGTTTTATTTCTGTTGTTTAATCTCTGAATCAGCTATACTTTTATGTATGAAAATCTGGTTTGTAATAATGTGAACTTGTGGACTTTTGTGTAATGTTGAACTTGTACTCTGGTCCCACCTTCGTGTGGGCTTTGCGCATATCAGCGATCCTGTTGTAAGTGATTTACCAGGCCTGACCCGGCAGAGGCGACAGAATAGTTATTTATTATTGCTTAATGGCCATGTGGACCGGCTTAGGCAATAATACGGAATTATTTTGGGCGGTTCTGTCACAGAGATATGCCACTCAAATAGATAACATTGTATTATTTGTGGAGCTGTTGAAAATGATTCACATCTCTTCTTTCTCTGCGATATGCCTCAACAGGTATGGGCTTCTTCGGATATACCTCCTTTCACCCATTATATTGATCATGTTACCGATGGAATTCAACATATACTACCTCACTTGTTTCCTTCCAATTCCACTGAGCACAGGGACGGAGGCAGCGAGGGGGGCGGAGGGGGCTCCAGCCCCTCCTACTGTCTGCGTAATAAAGGAACTCTTCTTCAGCCTTCTTTGAAATTTTCTGCTATAAATGAGTGTTTAGGGGTAGAAAAAGGTGTTCATACCCTTGCTTGCACAACAATGAAGCCCTCTTTCACTCTCCTCTAAAATTTTTTGCTATAAATGAAGTTTTTCTAGTGTCTAGAAGTAGAAGAAGGTGTTCAGCCCCCCTACATCTGAATCCTAGATCCGTCACTGACTGAGCAGTCTATTACAACTGTATATTTGGAAAGCACAAAATGATCAACGCTTTCAAAGGAAAGTATGGACTTCTTTGTAGGTTCATCATGCAGTTGCAGCACACTACCATACCAAGCTCACTGCTTGGGGAGACAACTCTACATCATCACCTCACTATGGCGCCAACAACAAACTCCCCAACACCGATCAGTTCTTGGTTCATTTTCCTACTCAATTGCAGGGGTACCGATGCTACACAGATGCTTCATTACCTCCAGATCAACAAGGACTGACACACCCAAGCTGGAATTGGCATTTTTATAGTAAACACTGACATTTCGACAACTATTAGTGTTTTCATCAAAGCACACATGCAAAGGGCAACTTCAGTGATTATGGCAGAGACGACTGCTCTAGCTTTGGCAGTCTCTCTTCTACAACATATGCAAGTTACTGATATTCACTTTCTAGTGGACAATTAGTTGCTTGTCAACTTCATTAATGGTCTTGATTCTTCTAATCCCCCGAATTGGAGAATCACACCATATACTTCTACTGTCAAAAATTTTCTTGCAGGTTCAACCTCAACTCTTCACAGAATTCAACGCTAACAAAATCAGATGGCTGACCTCCTTGCCAAACAAAGCTTCTCCATTATTCAAGCCATAAAACTAGACTCTACAGGATTATGTGTTGATCCTTCTCATTCTCATGAATGCCCTTCTCTTATGGCATTTCACAATGTAAACTTATCAGATGTAAACAGCTTCTTGATGTTCATCAATGAAGGTTATGTTTGTTGTCAAAAAAAAAACCATAGACGAAGCTATATGGAACTAGTGGGTGTTTGATTTTATGCAGCAAGACGGGAAGGGAGGGGAAGATGAAGGCATACCCCTATCAGATGCTCGATGTCGCCGAAGAACTGGCAAGCGGCGCCACTCGCTCTGCCTTCGCCTACTAGGAAAGGAAAGCCGAGAGCCCGAGAACGGGGAGGTGCGCCATTGTGTCGCCCGTCGCCGCAGGCCCACGGCGGGAGGGCGGAGGAGGGGCGCGCGTGATTATGTGGCGTGGATGTTTGGGCGAGGGGATTTTTTTCTTTAGGGCTTTGCATTCAGCTAGTGAAGAAAAAAGTAGTTTTTATTTACACCGTAAACCTTAAAGATGAAACAAAAATTTTATCTGAAAAATGATAATGGTCGAGTAATCTGACTTTTTAAGGTTGGATGGTGAAAAATTAGGAGAAATTATTTTAGAAAATACAAATTATAATATCTAGAATTTTAAAGACTTCTTTTCTGAAGAACTATGATATAATAGTTTCTTCTTTATCACGTTGTTTTCTGAGATTGGAAAGGGAAGTTATGAATGTCCATTGAGTGTACAACTCTATAAATGCTCATTAGTAGACTAATAAAGTCGGCTCCCAAATCATTCAGGATATTTATAAAGAGAGATGAAGAGAGTGTATTAAACTATACGACATGTCACAGGGTGTGATATTTATGATAAGTGAGGAAAAGAGTTTATTCAGAATGAAACCCCTATGCTCACCATCGTATACACATGGATGGTACCAACATTGTGGTTCCTTCATTTTGTCGTCACATGGATTCTCGATCTGCATATGATAGTGGATCTTCTAGTTATAATTAAATCAATTAGATGTGGTGCATAATTCATATGTTAAATAAAATTCATACAATAGCATTGGCCATTGGGGCTCCTTCATCCTATCTTGGATTTTCAATCGAGTGTGGCATATGATTAAGCATCTACGAGTTACAAATCAAGCAATTACATGTGGTACATTGAATCCATAAACCATGTGTTATGGTTAATTGAAATTGCATAATGGAATATTCATATATCCAAACCTATTTTGACAATGTGTTATTATTGGTAACCGTACATTGAAACTTTGCATCGGCAATGGCATTGTAAGTAACTCAGAAGTGAAGAAAGAGAATGCTAGAATATAATATAAATAAGTGACATTAACTCTTTAAAAGGGAAGAAATGGGAACACTAAGCCACTAAGGGCACGTTAGTTGGGCAAATTCACCTAACTTTCTATGTTTAGCCATCACATCGAGTCATCTTCTCACAGTACGCGGTCCAATAAGACATTTTTTTCTATTCCAACACTATTCATAGGCGCAATTTGCCGAACTAAACGGGTCCTAAGAGACAATGAAGTGGCTATGAAGTCCTCAAATAAGGTGTAGAATAAGTTGAGAACTATAAGGTTCCTCAAAAGTGGAGAATGAGAAAACTTGGACAATACAATTATTTAGTATTTTCAAAATATTTAATACCAACAACTTTTGAAGACAACTTTTGAGCATTTGCCTTATTGGTAATGTAGTCGGATTAATGTGTATTTTTCATCCCTCTAGTGTTGCAAAAGTGTGTCATTCATCCTGCACATTTCATTTGGTGCAAATCAGTTACTTAACTAAATCGGTGCATTTATTATCCTCACATTTGCTTAATAATGATTTAGTGCTACATAATATCAATTTAGGTCATGTAGTAAATATGTAATCATCTTAATAATCACCACTTGGTCATGCCTGATAATGTTGAATTAAAAGTCTGGTATGAATAATTTTCGTCAATTTTTTTGATAGATTTTGTATGGGTAGGTTTTATTGGATATTTTTTGCAAACCTTATATCTTGGACTCAGCATATTACTTTAAATAGTGGTTAGTCAAATAATTACTTAGGCACAGACCACTGTTTGATAGCACTACATTGTTGTTAAACTATGGTGAGGTGATAAATGCATCAATTTAGTTAGTTAAACTGATTTGCACCAAATGAAACATAAGGGGTGAACATCACACTTCTATTCTACGATAGAGGAATGAAAAATACATTTTTCCCTAACAATTAATACCTTCATTAGTAATACAAGTCACAACAACATATGTGATTTAATAAGTTCAAAACAAACGATTTAACAGGGCCCAACAAAATATACAAAACGTAGCCAACGATGGTAAACATATAAAAACAGAGTATATCTGACCGTGCTCATCAGCAATGCAAAGTGGGCACCCTGCATTGTAACGTTACCAAACTAACAACCATCAAGACAACTTTCATTCTACTCTCTAGAACTTAAGTACCACTTACATGAGCTCAGTTTGTGATAAAATGAACAAACAATGGAGTTACATGAGCTCAGTTTGCGATAAAATGAACAGACCCCGGAGTTACATAAGCTCAGTTTGTGTGATAAACTGAGGACAAACCCTGGTGTCAATCATTTGATACATCAGGACAACAATACCAGGAAAGGACTCGCAAATTCCCCATGGGATATTAGCTCAATCATGCGACCCTCCCAAAACGTGAACTCCCGGCACCCAAAATCTTCTACAGAACAAGCCTAGAGAAGATACAGATGTTCCCTGCTCTGAAAACTCGCAAGCGTGACACAGTGAAAACAAGAGTACAAAGGTGAAAATGTGAAACTAATCCTCATCCATCCCACCACCAGGCTGGGCATCTCTTCTTGGCCCTCCTGCGGGTTTTGCCATGATGATCTGCAATAGTTTATGAATCCAACTTATGAGCCTCCTTATAATCTTATTGTCTAAAAAAAATTACTCCCTCTGTTCCAAATTATAGGTTGTTTTGACTTTACTAGATCCATAGATGTTGTAATGCATTTAGATATTCACTGTCTAAATGCATACTGATATCAATGAATCTCGAAAACACAAAAATGACATAATTTGGAACGGAGGAAGTATAGCATTAGATTGGCATTCTTACCTGGTCAACCCGTAGTACGGTGCATACAGCATCAGCAGAGTATTTTAGGGCAAAAAACCTGTGAAGGCAAAAATAAGCAAAGAGAAACATATGCTAAAAGACAAGCAAAAACAGCTTGCCAATATAGAAATTGTGCCAACCCATGCCCCAAATTGAAACACAATGCATACGAGGACAACTAGTGCAGCTATGACATCTATGACAAACCTAGCAGCACCAAGATAAAAAGATCATATGTTCTAGTAACACGAGACACACTAGCTATGAAGATAAAAAACATATCTCATGATTTCTAACAGACATTTGTTCACACAAAATGTTAATACACTAACTTACTTTGTGACGTAGAGGTCCCATATTTTCAAGGTGGAAACATCCTTGCAAGCACCTTCCTCCAGGTCAATACCAACTTTTGTATTCCCGGCAGCATGCTCCGCATATAAAGAAGATATTATCTCCATCGCGTTTAGTCCAGCATTTTCGGATAGGGTTCTTGGAACCATCTCAAAGCTTTCAGCAAACTTTGCAATGGCATACTGGTCCAACCTGCATTAGTTAACCATCAACAATGGTGAGGAGAAACATACTACATAATTCTATATAATTCACAGTTTCATGGTATCATCCACTAAACAGTTGAGAGATTATATAGAAGAGACCCAACTAAACAATAAAACACCCACTTGTTTCTAAATATGACAATAAAGAAAGGCATGAAATGATTTTTGTCCCATATATTCCCAATAAATGAACATCATACTGGATTCCATATACATCAATAAAACTTGTCATAAACGCATGTTAAGATCCTTCTGTTCTCAAATAGAAACATGTTAGGATTCACATCCTCGAGCTAACATGGTACATGGCAAAAATATCTTACCCTGTTTCCTTGAGAGAAAACTCCTTCAATCTCTTTGCCAGTTCTATTTCTGTTGCAGCTGCACCAGGAATTATCCTACTGTCCCTGCACATTGACTATAAAATACCAACAGTCAGACATTGATTATAAAGGAAAAAAACAAGTGTAAAATATATCTATTGAACCAAAACAATGAAAAGAAGTAGACAAAATCAGATTTCACAGATATACCTTGTAAGTATTGACACCATCATCAACAGCTCTTTCAAGATCATCCAGTATACTGTCAGTACTGCCTCTTAAGACAACAGTAGCCACAGAATTTCCACCTTCCTCGTTCTTGACAACAGTAACCTGCAGAACAAATTAAATGTTGTAAGGAAAGAATGAAGCACAAACTGTATTTTAGGCCAACAAAGGTGGACAACATACTCGAGCACCACCAATTTCCTCCACCGAAACAGAGTCTGCATATCCTAATTCGTCCGCATTTGGTTGGCTAAGTTTCAACTGTGTCAAACGAAATGCGAAATGAGGAAAAAAAGGTATGCTTAAATGCTATGCAACAAGCATTCTTTAAAAGCAGAACTTACAATTGCAACAGACCCAGTAGTACGGCAAAATCTTCTCAGCTCGAACTTAGAGCTGATTTTCAGAACCATTAGTCTGCAAACAGAACGTCATTAAGTGAATGGAGATAGCAACGAACGGTTAACATATACACGACACTAAAAATCAAGCTTTGTGATGCTTTCTTGAAGACAACAGAAATTGAGGGTTTTAGAGAGACTTATAAAGTATATACAATCGCGCTCCTAGTCTAAAAAAAATTCCAACAAAGAGAAGCATGGCACAAAACTGTTCAGATGAGGAGGCAACTCACTTGTAACGTTCACAGAAATGTAGCGCCATATCACCAACTGCTCCGCCACTGACAATAACCTTGGCACCTGAGTCAGCAACAGCTTTGATAAGCTCCTCCACCTTAGCTTCCTCGGTCTTAGCATAATTTTCTAGCTGCAACAGCAATTTGCAGATTACAGAACTTTCCATGCACCATAAAAGCGAAGCAATATTATGTGCTTCAAAGTGTTACTAGGACACAGTGAGAGTTGAAACCAAATTTACTACATATGAGACAAATCCATAAGACAAAAATAAGCAACATGCTGTTGGATGTACAACTACTACAGAATGCAAGGCTATACCCTGTAAATAGAAGTCGACTTAGTTTAGAGACACAACAATCTAGTCAGGTGAAACTAAGAACAATACCATCACAGAAAGTGGGAAAATTCCTCATGGCAAGAACATACCTGCTCAGCAGAATGTATCAGCACAGTTCCCTTTGTTTCAGTTGCAGAAGTATCAACACCACCGGCAAATACTGCAATCTAAATAGAGGCTGATCTTAAGACTTCAGAAAGAAACAGCACTAGACATCATCAGCGAGCATTACGTTTCTAGAAGCTTAATATAACATATTAATGATATCTCATTTAAAATTCACAATTTTTCCATTCACTGCATTTAGCAGCAGTGTAAAATTAAAGGACACAAAAAAGTTTTAAATTAAAGGACACGAGTACATAAAAGTAACACTTTGTAAATTGTAAATTTTGGACATTTTAAGCACTGAGTACCTTTACAACAGTACTGAGTGAAACAAGTGCATTAAATGTACCGTGTTGTGACCGTTCTAGGAAAGAAATGATTCATAATGGCAACACTTGCAGAATTGGAGCATGGATGCAGAATTAATTTGGCATGTGTAAATAATGATTGCAGCTGTGCACCCTAACAAAAATACACTGTAACTACACAACTACAATCACAACAGCTTCCATTAAGAAACATAAAACTTAATAGAATAGATAAAAGTATAGAGCATTGACATATATCTGACCAATTTGCAATATGAATTAAGTGTAGCACTTTGAGATTACCTTTGCCTTTTCCACCCTTTTGATGCTCCCAACAGCATCATTTTTAAGAACCATCCCACGAACCACAGCAGAATTGTGCAAACCACCTCCAACCAGCTTAGCCACCCTAACATTGTCGACATTGAAGTTTGCAGGATTTTTGGGGCAAACTTGCATGCAGGCCTGGAGCAAAACGATACGACAAACCCATCATTAGTTGCTACCAGGATGGTGCATGAAAGAAATAGCTCCATACAAGCTGATATGGATTAGCTTACATCAGCCACAAGAGGGCACAGTATGTCCTCCTGGCCAAATTGCTTGCTCGCAACAGCTGATCTCATCCTCAGCACAACCTCCTCCTTATTCCTCACATCCATGTTCTCCGAGCCTTTCTCGACAAGGTCCTCCAAGATCTCAATCGTCTGCATTCCCAAATATAAAGGCACAATGAGAATCCCATCAGACTGCAGGTATTCAACAATACAGAAGCCTGTTGCCCTATTCGATAGGCAGGGTGAGTCACCTTGTTGATGGCCTTGTTGTATCCAATGATGATCTCGCTCGGATGCAAGCCCATCCTGATGAGTTCCTCAGCCTTCTCAAGCAGCTCACCGGCGAACGATATGGTGAGATTGGCTCCATCCCCAATCTCCTCCTGCTGAGCCCTGCTGGCAAGTACCAGGATCTTGGCAGCCGGGTGCTGAACCTCAAGCTCGTTCACAATGGTTGCAGCATCGTTCGTCACGAACAGCTTGTCCAAGTGATTGATAACCATCTTGTTCATCCCTGCATAAAGGAAAAGGAAAAAACGAACAATTAACATGTATCAATAACCTTTCATCATCTTAAGTGAAATCAATTCAGATGAGATTTGCTACTGCTCTTATTTAAAAAAACAGAGAGAGATTTACAGAGAGGGTATAGTAGGCTAATGGTGATGGACAATCTAATTGCTCATGATCTTACATTGCGCAAAACAATAAGATATTTCAATCTGCACGCCTGTGCACCAATTGCTTCACACTACCAAAACATTCATATTATATTTTCCCCCACTAAGTTCCCCAACAATCAGCTCACTCTCGCTCCAGATCCCCCTTCTCTACCCGACCGTCCCTCACTACCTCGCGATCCGGCGGCCTCACGCCTACCCACCGAGCACACTCCCCTCGGTCCAGACTCCAGATCCCCGTCGTTCCCGCAAGCCACGGACACCCTCACCCCCAAACCCCACAGAGCAGCACGCGCGCGCGTCGAGGCGGAAAGCGCGCGAGAGAGAGAGCGAGCGCGGAACTCACCGTTGGGGCCGAGGGAGGTGCACGTGATGGTGGAGAGCTCGCGGCAGGCGTCGATGTTCTTGAGCACGGCCTCGTCGAGCCCGGAGAGGTGGCGGTGGCCCTCCTTGAGCATATTCTGGATCGCGTACCCCGGCATCGCGCCAAGCCCCACCATCCTCGGTCTCCGGCGGGCGGGAGAGGCGGCGGTGATCCGGCGGGAGGGCGGGCGGCGGCGAGGCGGATCGGGGGAGGAGGAAGTTTAAACCCTAGTGGCCGCTGCTGGGGGGAGGGAGTGCGAGTGTGTAGGGAGGCGGGGAGATGCGGAGGCCGCCGATGCGTTCTAGAATGATGGGGGGAGGGAAGAAGGGAAGAGAGACGGGGAAGCCCTAGGAGGCCAGAAGGTTCGGCCCTGGTTGCTCTCATGGGCCTGATGGACCGGGCTGGAGGTGGGACAACTGCTAATGGGCTTGGTTCTGAAATGGGCTGAGCCTTATCGATTGGTTAAGTAATGGCCTATCATCCTTCTCGCTGGGATGCTGTGGGGACTCCAGTGTGACATTGAGTCACTGGCAAGCGGACCAGAACGGTACTGGTAGTTTTCTTCTCGACACAAATTTGCGATGCCCAAACAGAAGCCAGACTTTGTGCGATCCAAATGCCGAGGGTTGCCTTGCTAAAATTCATCGAATCAGATGGGCAAACGTGAATTTGTGACTACCCAAAGAGTTTTTTTTTTTGAATTTGTGAATGCCAAGGAATCTCCGGCAATTTGGACTTGGAGCATTTTGCCACCATATGGACTTTGAACATCGGCAATTTGAGCACCCCCAATGATGTGTTTATCTCGTGTTAAATTAATGCACTTTGAATTCTTATATTTCCTTTTTTATAAAGGCTTTACAAATGGACTGATAATTCACCATGGCGCTAGCCTTGGATCTAGCGTTGAGAAGATTTAGGTATGTCGTTTGACTGCCTAAGCGTTATGAAAGCTATCCATGGTGAGGGTCTAGGACTATATGGTCAGCTCATCAAGGAGATTCGGGCTTGGTTGACTGCTTTTGAATACTCTGATATTATGCATGAGAGCAGGTCATCTAATACTGATGCCCATGCCATAGCAAGATGCTCGGTGAATCGAGAAATAGGAAGACGTGTTTGGTTTATAGAACCCCCGGAGGGTATTTATACTCTATACCCCAAGTCAATGAAAAAAAGATGTTGGCTAGCTAAAAATGCTAAAATTTATCGAATCAGATGGGCAAATGTGAATTTGTGACTACCCAAAAAGTTTTTTTTTGTGAATCTGTGAATGCCAAGGAATCTCTGGTAGACTTTGAACATTGGCAATTTGAGCCCCCCAATGATGTGCTTATCTTGTGTGTTAAATAAATGCACTTTAGATTCCCCCTTTTCCTTTTTTTATAAAGGGTTCACAAATGGACTGATAATTCTCTCTAAACCCATATCATGCACCCCTTTTGTCATAGAAGGGCTTACAAATTTACAATGAGCTAAATAACCTCTCACTTATGAGTACATTTTTTTTTGAAAATATGACAAACACCTCATGTGATCAAAAGCACTTAGCAGTACATCTCAATGGCGTTCCCCTACCTACAATCTAGAGCGCCGCACTCTCACCTCGCGTAAGCTCAAAGCAACACGAGAAGGAGAGCCGCCAGCACGGCCGCCGTCCCCACCGGCGCCGGCGCCGGCGCCCCCGACCCGACGACCCCAACACTGAACTTGCACGCTCCCAGCGATGGGTCCTTGTCGACAAGGACGGCGAGCCCCTGGAAGTCGCACGCCGACTCGACCTGCCCCTGCGCCTGGTAGTAGGCGTTGAACGCGTACGACGCGTTCCCGCGCGCGTCCAGCGCGCCGCCGCCGCAGCTGCACCCGTACCCCAGCGGGGTGCAGTCGGCGCGGCCGCACGCGTAGCCGACGTTGCCCGCGAGCCGGTCGTCGTCGCCGGCGGCTGCGGCGTCCGGGTTCAGCACGCACCACCGGCGGGGCAGGTACTCGACGCCCTTGGCGGGTACGGGCATCGCTGGGCGCCCGACGCCGCGGAGGTCGAGGGGGAACTTGGGGCGGCCGTCGAAGGTGAAGAGGCCCCAGTGGCGCTCGAAGTTGCCCGGCGCCACGCTCTTGGTGTCCTCGTCCATGAGCCCGAACAGGTACACCTCGATGCGGGTGTTGGGTCGGAGCGGCGTGCCTTTCCTCGCCGCGAGGCGCCGGAGCAGCCCCGCGTAGAACCGCTCGGCGAGCGCCACCGTGGCGTGCTTGTCGCCGTCCGTCGGCCACCCGACCTCGCCGATCATCACCGGCAGGCGGCCGAACCCGACCCGCTTCAGCGCCGAGACCAGCGTGTCGAAGTTGGCGTCGAACACGTTGGTGTAGTTGACCCGGCCGTCCACCACCGGCTTCGCCTTGCCGGCGCCGTCGAAGAAGGCGTAGTCGAGCGGGAAGTCGTCGTTCCCGTACAGGCTGAGGAACGGGTAGATGTTGACCGTCAGCGGCGCGCCGCTGCGGCTGAGGAACCGGACCATCTCCGTCATCACGCCCGCCACGTCGGCGCGGAACCTCCCCGCGGACGGAACCGGGTTCTCTTGCGGCGAGTCGTAGACGTCCGCGTTCACGGGGACCGTCGCCTTGACGGCGCCGCCGTGCCCGGCCTCGTCGAGCGCGCGCTGTATGTTCTTCAGCGCCGGCACGGTGACGCGGTCGAACGAGCCGTTGTACGCGCGGAGGAACGGCTCGTTCCCGACGGCGACGAAGCGGATGTTGACGCCGCCGTCGAAGGCGTACCGGGTGACGTTCTCCTTCACCCACGCCCTGGCGCGATCGTAGTCGGAGACGGCGGCGAGGAGGTCGTTCGGCACGGCGACCATCGTCTCGATGCCCGTCCCGGCGAGCCCCTCCAATGTCCGCTCGTCGGCGTCGAAGATCTTCACCTTCCGGAACCCGTTGTCCGTCAGGAGCCGCGCCATCACCTTGGGCGGCAGCTGGCGCGTCGACATCGTGCCCCAGTTCACGCCGAGCGCGTCCGCCTTCGCCGCCGCCGACGCCACCATCACCACCAAAACAGAAGCGAGGACGCAGCGGAACTCCGGCATTGGATGGATGGATGGATGGATGGATGGATGGATCCTCCTCGATCTGCCACGGTCGGTCAGGAAAGAAACGCCTGGATCCCGCGGGAGGTTAAAAGGGAGGGAGAGATCGGCCACCGCGACGGGCAGGCCGACAAGATAATGGCGAGAGGACTGCTGTTACGAAGTGAATGGGTGCGGCTTCCTTTTTGCAGGTGGAACAACCGCGGCGAGCTTTTCTGTCCTGCATCAGAAAGCAGATCGCCGCTGCAGCATTCAATGGCGGCGGTAATGATTGGCAGTGGCAGGGGTTAATAACGGTTAACATGATTGAGAACTGGAGGTTAGGGACGATGGAGCCAAAGGTTTTACGGCGTCGATGACCGGCACTCTGAGCCATGGCTGCGTGAACTGCGCCAAGGTGTGGTTTTGATGACTCAGCAAAGAAAATCGAAGAAATTATTACTCCGTACGTGTGTTGATATATTTTATTACAATGCAAGTTAATTTTTTCATTGTCTGGAGTTATTTTTTCATGTGCAACCAAGCATATCCAATGCAATGCTGTTGTCAAAAAAAAAACAGAGAGTGTGAATCTTTTTTCATTGTATGTTATCTTTTTTTTATTGTCACTAGAGGAGCATCCCCACCTAAATTTTTATTAAATTAAAGACAAAGAGAAGGGTACGACACAGTAGTACAACACACCTCACTAACAAAAACAAGAACAAAGCATGACACATCTAACAAAAACAAGAACAAAGCATGACACATCTAATTGTTAACCGTCGATTGTTGAATAGCGCCACCATCGAAAAACTTACTTGCCGACTCCTTCATGGCCTTTGCACACTGCACCACCCCTCGTGGCTACGCCGCCCCGCTGCTTACCCTCCATTAGAGGTCTAACAAGTGGAGTGGGGAAGGCAGCAAAAGGTACACAAGCCAAGGTTCACCGGAAAACGACGACCTCCCTTGAAGCTAATGGCGACACCTCCAGTGTATCCGGGCTCCACGTACCATCATCCAACGTCATTCAAGGGGAGGAATCCTTGAAGAGGAATGATGGAAGCAGTGAATCACCACCCGAAAATTTACTTACTGTCACCACCAACAAGGAGAGTGTCGACGAAGCAAAGGTGCCGACGGTAGAAATTTCAAATCACAATTGCAACCAATCATCACTGCTGGCCTCACCAATGAAGAGTCGGGAGGGGTGTAGAAGCACGACTGGCAAGAGACGCCAAGGGACCGAGCAATAGAGCAGAGAGTGACATCTCGTCAATGCCTCCACGGAGGATAGCGGCGCCCAGGGGGCGTCGCCATTGACGGCACCGGTGCAAAGCCGAGCTAGGATTTCTCATGACGGTCACGCATCTGAACTAGCATATCCTCTCGGATTGGGAATCACCTCGGGACAACGCCTCCAAGGAGCAAGAATGACACCTAAAGGTGTCGTCATTGCCGACACTGGCACAAAGCTAGGCTTGGATTTTTCCTAGCGATTCACAACCCACCTATTGCAGCACAACAGAGAGCATCGAGAGGAGGCCATACCTGACCACCACAGTGGCTGTCGGGGGACGCGAGGACAAGTTGGGGGTGAGACAACCGCCGTCCAGACCCTTGGAGCACTACGGCTGCAAGGACATGTTGGAGGCTGAAAGTGCATCTAGGCTCCTAATTGTTTTAGTGATAACGACAATGCAATTTGGGAGGATTAATGCTTTCAATGAGATGTGTGCAGGCTTTAAAGTGAAATAAATATGAACTCTCAAAGGAAGGCCCTCATTTTCTTACATATGGTGTTGAAGCTCAATTGGTGATTTAATTTTAATTTTCGGTTTGAATTTGAGTTTAGGAAACACCGTACTATAAAGAGGGATGCGGTCGATTAGTCAAAGTTTACTACAAGTGCTTCTTGTGATCTTCTCTCATCTTTTCTAAGAGTGAAAAACCTAGAAAAACCTTTAGAAAAATAAAAATCAGCCCCTTCTTGTTAAATCTCTCCCCCTCCAGTCCTACCGGGTCAACCGGCACGAGTGGCCGGGCCACCCGGAACGGTGCTGGAGGGAGGCGGGTGACCCGGCCACCCGTGCCGGGTGACCCGGCCAGGACGCAGGTTGCCCCCAATGGTTAGATCGGGGGAAGTGGGTATATATACCCCATCTTCCTCCTCTTTAGGGTTCCGCCTCCTCCTCCATTGTTGCACCCCCAAAGCTTCATTTCCACTCTCCTAACTCATTCCCAAGCACTCTAATCAAGAATTCCTCCTAGGGTTTGAGTGTGAGAGCTTTTGAGGTGTAGGATTTAGCCCCTTTGTGAGAGCTTTTCATTTCCTCC
This sequence comes from Cenchrus americanus, assembly GCA_947561735.1. Taxonomy (NCBI): domain Eukaryota; kingdom Viridiplantae; phylum Streptophyta; class Magnoliopsida; order Poales; family Poaceae; genus Cenchrus; species Cenchrus americanus. The sequence continues at coordinate 40,191,219 of OX387239.1, read as the reverse complement.
TCTAAAGAAGCACTTGTGGTGGCTTTGGTTGATTGATTCGTGTTTATTACTCTTGAAGCTTGCTTCTAGACGGTTAGGCGTCGCCCGTTGAGTGCCCTCTCCATGTGGAGCACCCGGGAACGTTTGTATTGCCCCTCCTTTGTGGAGTTTTTCTTAGTGAGCACTGTGACAGAACCGCCCAAAATAATTCCGTACTATCGCCTAAGCCGGTCCACTTGGCCATTAAGCAATAATAAAGAATTATTAAGTCGCTTCCGCCGGGTAAAGCCCGGTAAATCACATACAACAGGATCGCTGATATGCGCTAAGCCCACATGAAGGCGGGACTAGAGTACCACATTACATTACATGAAAAGGGTTCACAAGTTTAACATTATTACAAACCAGGTTTTTGTACATCAGAGTAAACATGGTTTAGAGTTTAAACAGCGGAAAATAAAACTAGCGCATGATACACACGGGAGGCCATCCATGCATATCACTCCTCATCATCGTTCTCCCATTCAAGCTCCCAACCATCTGGGATAGAACCAGGCCAGATGGGATTACCTGAAAACAACAAATTAAGCAAGGCTGAGTACTAATACTCAGCAAGACTTACCCGACAAAAATAAAGTAAGACTAGACATGCAAGGCTTTTTGGCTTGTGGGTTTGTTTTGCCAAAAGTGACTAAGAGTGGATCCTTATTTTCAAGTTTTAGCTCATATTCTAGTATGTTAATCAGTCTAGGTGAGCACCTGTACTAAACAAGCATGTTGTGCAAACAATATTAAACAGGTAACAATATTAAGCCAAAATGTTCCATAATTAAACATGGGGTAGCCATTGGTCAAGCCGACTCAAATAACGGCGAGTGACCGACGATCGATCGATTTATATCCTTGCAAGGTAAACCCAAGATACACGAAGGAAGTAGACCCCAAGAATTCAAATAAAAGCAAATGCAGGGTCTACCCCGACCAGGCGGTTCCCAACATCCCACAGTTTGGGATCAGACGCTACAAACTCTGGTACACGGTTATCCGGAGGGTCTAACCCGACCGGTCCGGACTCACACACTATACCACGGGTAGCTAGCCCGGAGACACATCCCAAGCGGGTAGCTAGAAAGATCCCGCCCCGGTTCGAAGGTACTAGGCTTACTCGGTCCCATTCCCGCAAGTACTTGGTACGTTCAATAGCTTAAACCAAAGACAATGCTACTCGGTCGAGACTGAACCCATTGCTCTTACCACATGAGCGAGTCAATTTAACCAACTTATGATTCCAACATAAGCATCCTATATCTCGCGAGCAATGAGTCATTACTCGACTTCTACCGTGACCTTAGAGCATGGCACTAGCGTTCCTAACATCTCTACCCCTAAAAAACGCGTAAGGGCAACGCTCCACCCGTGGTTCTGCCTCCCGTGGTTCTGCCGGCAGAACCACGGGCGGGTCCGTACCTCTCGCCCCGCTTCTTTTTTCACGCAAAACCCTAACCGCTGCCGCACCAGGACGGCGTCTACGCTCGCCTCCGCCACGACCTCGTTGCCCTCGCCATCTTCCCACGCCACCCCCCCTCACCCAGCGCGTCCGCCTTCCGCTCAGGCCGCACGCGCGTCCGCCACGGGCTCCCTCATCCGCGCGTCCGCCTTCCGCCTCCGCGACCTCACCTCCGCCTCCCATGGCAGACGGGCACGAGGGTAGCGGTGGAAGGGGCTCCTCGACGGCGCACGCCTCCCTCCATCCGTCTCCTGCTCGGGGACGACGAATCAACGACCGGCGATGCTCGATTTGCCCCATGGGCCTCCTCCCCGCCAGCGCCGCCACATCAACCTCCTGCGCGGAGATTCAGCGGACACGACTCCCTCCATGGCGGCGCCCGCTCCCTCCGCCGTCGAGGTCTCACCGGCGCCTCCGGATCGACGTCGCCGCCACCGTCACGCAGTCGCATCTTCAGGTCGATGCCGCCACCAAATTGCTGGTTCTCCGACCGCCATTGAGCGGCGAGGCAGCCCTGCCCCTCCCTTGCTCCCGCCGCCGAGGAGGTGCGAGGCCGCCGGAAGAGCAGGGGACTCTTGCAGTGCCACCCCCTCTTACTCCCCACGCCGGCGGCCCCTCAATCTGGAGCAGAGGAGCAGGGCACCCTTGCAGCGGCGGGAGGACCAAGGGCGGACGGCTGCTGCAGACCAACCCTCCACTCATCCTTTCGTGAGATGATTTCTTCAACTCCTTGCATGAAATCGATTGATTTGTGTTAATGTTTCTGTTCCTCCATTTATTTGCTTTATTTCTTGATCTGATTTAATCAATTTGGGATCTAATTCTTTGTACAACAATTCAATACTGTAGGCTTACAGTGATTCATCCCGTGCTATAACATTATTTCTAATTTCTGAATATGAGATTGCTGAATATGAGAATCTCAAAATGATGGATGATGCATCTATGTATATCATTATATTTATCTGCTTCCCTTATTTCAATTTTGTTCTTTGTAGGATATCAACATCTGTGTGCAGTGAAAGAAACAGGTTGAGAAATAAATATGACAGTAAGCTACTTTGAGAAATAAGGATGCCAATAAGATCTTCAGTGTGCAGTGACATGACTCTTTCTATTGACATAAGGATGCCAGTAAGCTGGCCATTCTGACTGGTGTCATAAATGTTATTTCAGGCCGCAAAATTTGAAACCGAGAAAGTGCTTATTACTTCACTTTTGTGGTAAGTACTAAATAGTACACTTCTAAAATTTGTATTGTTTCTATTGAATAAGATGGAAAGTTATTATGCACATGTACTAACAACAACAGGTTCTCATGGTGACCGCATATTAGTATCTTTTTCTGAAGATATCCTTCACACTCTCTTGTACTGATAATTTGCAGGTGCTACCCCTAATCTTCAGTAAGGAAGTAGTCCCTCATTCCCTTACTCTATTGTCTTTTCACATCTAAGATTCTAGAGTCTGAAATTGCATAAATAATTGTCGAGTCTAATGTCGCATCTAAAATTTTGTAGTCTGGAAAAGCAAACAACTATTTTTCTTGGAATTAGTTTGCCCATTAACATTGTGCTTTGTTGCTCACTAGGCAGTAAATGTTGGATGTTTCGTAGCATGTAAAATTAGAGTTGCTGGGAACATGTACTGACTAATTGTGCGGAGGAATTTATTCAAAGGATTGTGAAGCTCTTAGAAAAAATGAGAGGAATGGGTCTCAGTCACACCTACGAATGCTTAAAAGAAACACATGTATATTAGTGAGTGTTTGTAGATGCCTGATTAATAATTAGTACATCTGTGACATATATACGTATATATGGTGTCTATATGGTGTGATTTTATATATCCATATATCACGTCTCAGTGTATGTTTGGAAGGAAATAACATCAGTATCCTTTGGTATATGCGTCTATATGTGTATATGCGTGTTTTAGTATAGATTCTGCAGTTCCAGGTGCACTTAGGCGTTGGTTGCTTTAGTATGACAGTTTTGCTCACACATTGTTAGGATGTTTTCAGAATTAGCAATTACATCCATTGTCTGTGTGTAAGAAGATAATGGAATTCTCTTATTACTAATCGTCTTGTCATTGCTCATCTCATTCTTCGGTATCTTGCTTCAGGTCCTTTGTTGGCCTCTAGATATGCATAGGTGAGGAAACAGTTATTTCATCGGTGCCGAAATTCTTTGTGTGATTGTATGTTTCACTAAATTGGATTGCTCTTAATAGTACACAACCGGATCAGTGTGTAAAATTTTGGATGTAACAACAGGGGCAGGCTCCTATGTTCTTAATTCTTTTTTGGACTTTGATGTGCGGCATAGTTAGATTAATTGGATAGAGCACTACACTAACACATAGGGCCATAACAAATTTCTCTCGATTTCTTTATTGTTTGTAGAAGTAACAACAATATTAGAGTAACATGAAAATGTAGCATAGAACCGAAACCCTCTTCCTGCTGTCAATGATTTTTTGGACCGAAGTTTCTGTTGTCAATGATTACTTGAAACAAAGTACTATGGATATTTAATTGTCGAGCCCTGTTCATTTTGAGAACTGGTCTGTGTTGCCAAAGAAAGGTTAAACATTCTAATAATGTCCACGTCTATCTGATTAAAGTTTTCCATTCGTTATAGGTAACTTCCATGGATTATCAACAAACTCAGAAGAGGTGAAATGTCTGCCTGGTGCCAAGGCCAAGAAAAAGGTTGTTCCCTACTCTAGCTGATAACATGATTTGTTATTATAGATACTCTAGCTAACACATACCTGAATTATAAATATCCCATGGCTCATATTGATATAGTTCTATCACACAATCTGTCTTTTCTGGTGTATTTCTGTGCCTAGGTCTGCCATGCACTGATGTGGTAATTACAGTTGTGTTCTTAAGAATCTTTCTCTTGTTATTTAAATTCCAATGTAAGGCTAACAAACTCCCTTTCACAAATGGAATTTTATTTAAATTCCAATGTAGAGCTTTGATTGATGGTCCTTTGAGATCCCGGTTATTTTAACTTCGTTATTTCAATCGGTAAGTATTTTCGTATATGTACATTACTTCGGAAAGGTTTTTGAAATCATGTTTAAGCTCTTGAAGTTGAGACTCGTAATTTTCGATTACGAGTGGATCAGTGTCATATTACGTCAGTGCACATAGCTTGAATATAATGATGAAGTTCAATTTGATATTAAAGCAAACCCATTGATTTAGTTCCAAAATATAAAACATAGGGCTGGAGAACTTCTGTATGTTTAACATGACTGTGATCGAAATGGATGATTATGTGAGATTTGGTCTTGGCTTTGCCTCATGCGTCTAAACAGTGTGTTTGATTCCTTACTGTGTAATGATTAGGTTTTTTCTTTGCTGTTCTTATGGGAGCATCTTGCAGGTGGAGTTTCAAGTGTGGAAATTTGTCAAATGAACCAAAAGTGAAATATATATTGGTTATCAATACCAAAGGTCATATGCATATCAGTTATTTATTCCCAGCAAACACGCTTGCACATTCTCTATGTATGAATTTTAGAGATGGTGTGTTAGATATTTATAGGACCGGATGTTGGTATTGACCAGAAATCATTTTGTTGCATCACAGGCCATGATAACTGCAACACCATCAGTTGCCAATCGGAGTGGGTTACTCACACATCTACAAAACAGGTATTTTGCTGCATGTATGTGACTTTAGGTGTAATCACAATAAGAGGAAACTAAAAATTGGATGAGTCAACACATCAAAGGAGGAATATGTCTATTAGTAGATAATAATAAAATATAATTCCTCCAAATTTTGGCCCTTGGTTAGAAAACCTGCTATTATCTATTATTTAATTGAACGTCAATTTCCTTATGCAAGAGACCCGGGAATGTGAATACACCTGCTTGCCTTTTTGTCATATGACTAAATTAGACTCCTTTTTGTGTCTCTTTTCAACATGCAGAATTCTGGCTTTGGTCTGTGAAATAAGCAATCATTTGCTAACAATAGTGTCGGTGCTTATCCTTTGGTGCTTGGGAAATCTTTCTAGGAAGGAAGTATTCTGAATTTGAGGATCAACAAAAAGGTACAATCTTCGACACACAATTTGTGGCTCAGTTAATTCCTTCTTTTGATAACACTTAAACTTTTTTTTTGCTTCAGGACAACTCAGTTGAGAACTACAAATGAGCATACAGAATTTTCAATGTTAATTCTCAACCCCGATGTTGTTGCGCTTGCTTTGCATTCCCAACTTTGGAAACACACATCCCACTATTGTTATTTACTTAATATTTGTCTATCCAGGTTCATGTTTGTGATTTTTCAAGGCAGACAAACATAATAGTAATGAATGAATGGAATTGGCTACTGTTTCCATGTAGAACAATTGGTGAAAGCAAAGGAGATAATAGTTTAGGCTTTCAGCTCTACCAAGTAGGAAGTCAAGGGGCAAAGGAAATCAAATGGACACAACAAGAACCGAAGACTCGCTCCAACTAGACTTGAGTACTAAAGGCGGATATATATACATGACCTCTCCTCTAGAGTAATGCCGGCATGTGATCTAGATTTGAAAATCAACCGGAGATGATACATAGATTTTGTTCAAGAAGTTGATAGTTTTGCGAAGTTAACTCTTTTGCTATTAGGTTATTTCTTTCCCGTGGCTACGGGGTATGTTTGTTCACGGTTTACAAAATTGACTTTCTCGTTAAAGTAAAAATCCATTGAAAGAAATTTATGAATAAATTTGGGTATTGTTTGAAAAGCTTGAATTCTACACATATGAATAAATTTGGGTGTTGTGTGATACTATGATTCCTTATTTTCCCTGTTTTCATGATCCAAGAATATACACTTAGCAAAGCTAAAACGTCCAAACACATTTATTGGACAAGGTAATATATGCTAGAAAAAAATGCCTTAAAATTTTGAGTTTGTAGAGGTAAATATTTTAGATGACAATGTTTGATGCTTAAATGAAATTTATATTGCCCGTAGCAACGCACGGGCATGATCCTAGTACTAGTAAAAGAGCATAGGAGTCCTAAGGATCATGCAACTAGGTTTCAAAACAACTCCTGAAACTTAATGCACAAGTAAAGCAATAAAGCGCTGAAAAGTAAAGGACCTGATTTTAATTTAAAACATGGGTTAGATGAAACCGGTCCTTGCCTTCCTCAGACTCAGTTCCTAAACAAGCCTTTGGCTCTTCTGGACTTTGGTCCAAGTCTTGCTGCACGCTAACTTGATTCAACTCCCCGCTGGCTGCTCCCTCCTCCTCCTGGGTAAGCGTGTAAGTCCCGTCGGGAAGATCTACACGTTCACATGCACATGCATTAGATTATGGTGAAGGTGGGAGAATTACCACAACACCAACTCTTGTTGGACACATTCATCCAAACAACATTTTTTTCTTACAGAAATTATTAGTGTGTGTGATAAATAACAAAATACTATTTTGATGGTGATTGTGTGCACATCTAAGCAATTTAAGTTACTTAACTTCACCAAACAGCAAGGGGGTGTGTTTAATTTAATAAAAACAGAAACAAACATGATTTTACAATTTAGCACATTTAATTTCCATTTCTTTCTTTAATTAATTACAACAAGCCTTTCTACCATAAATCCAAATTAAATCAAAAACACTTCCAATGAACCTAATCTTTTGCACACAGCAACATATGCTTAGTTTAAGCTCGCACACCAAAATTTGGCCTAAGATCATTTATAAATCAATTTATACGAAAAAGACAAATTGCAGACTAGTAAATCAACAGTAAATCATATAAAAAGATTTAATAAACTTTTTGATCTCAATTTTCTCCTACAGGTCAAGTATGCCAAAAATGAGTTTCTGACCAAGACATGGTTGCAAATTCAATTTATTTTTCAGATTTTGAATTTAAGCTCCTACACAAGATTAAATCCAAAATACCTAGTAAACAATTCCCTAAAATCACATCCATCCTACCAGAGGTACTAATCATCAAGGCAAAGCCCTAGGGTGCACTTGTGCTCAAAGAAAAGTTCATTAAAGGTGCTATAAAAAGCATCAAACTTATTCTAGCATAAAGCTTAAATAAATCATAACTGAAAATATGTGCATCAAAATCATGCAAAATTTTGCCACAGATCTAGACATGATATAAAGAGCAACATATCCAAAATTCAAGTCCATAGCATGTGTATATTTTAAATCACACAAAAAACACTCCAAACTGAGTTTGAATTTTTAATTCAAAAACTGCACAGAAAAACCCTATACATGTTTTCTAGAAAAGGTAGATTTCTTCACGGCGAACCCAACAAAATTGGTTTTGCATTTTTCTGATTTTTCTATGATTTTTAATGATTTTTCGAAGGTACTGTTGTAACCCTAAAAGTAACCTTTACAACCGGGTCCCTGGAAACTTGCAAAAATCTCCCTGAAATTACCTTCTCGCTTGCAATGTAGTCCCCGGCGGGGCTGCCCGCGCCGGTGGCCGGAATTGGAGGCCGGCGGCGGTCGGGCTTCGGCCGGGGGCGGCGCCAGGGTCGTCCCCGACCGCGCCCCGGCCGCAGGTGGCCTCGGCCGGCCGGCCGCCGCGCCGGCGGGCCATCCCCGGCGGCGCACCGCTCCCCGTGCGTGGGCGGCCGGTGTTGGCTCGGAGGCAGGAGTCGGGCTGCGAGCACGGCGAGCTGGACGAGGAGAACGAGCGCTGACACACCCTCTCTCCCTCTTATACCCCGCGAAGGACACCTGGAGGGCGCGCACGCGTTTCATGCCTCGCGGCCGCCGCGGCCTGGCGTGTGGCGCGGCCGGCGCGGGGGCGCGCGTAGGCGCGGCTCACGGCGCAGGAACGGGCGGAGGAGTCTAGGCGTGGGGGAGGTCCACAGCGGAGACACCGAAACGTCCGTACGCCGGAGGAATCGGCGGGCGACGCGTGGCGCTCTCAGCCACGACGTCCATGGCGCGGGAGCACCTAGGGTGCTGGTTTTTATTTCATTTGCACAGATTCGAAATTGCATAACTCCCAAAAGTGACAACTAAGTTGAAAATCTCCCAAAAGCAAAGTTGTAGAGGAGCTATAGATCTACAACTTTCCCAAAGGGCGACATATGTTTTGATCAATGGTTTGCAGATTTTCCACGGCTCGGTTTACTGTTCACAGCGCAGTCAAACCGGTTTTTGGCCAATTTGCACTCAAAATTGGAATGTCCGCCAATTACGAAAAATGTGTTCCCGGAAATAACGAACAACTTTCGTATTGGCCGATTTTGAACTTCTATAGTGAAATTTGGAGAACACGCAAGAAAACCATTTCAGCCTTTAAAGTAGATCTAGGGTTTGACCGTAATTAGGGATGTTGACCGAGGTCTTTTGTGCAAAAGTGTGCCCAATCATGTAAAACATGCTTAGAAGTTAAGTAACCTTGATTAATTCATATAATTAATGTCATTAGCGCAATCAAACATCCGGGATGTTACAAGCACCAATTTGCCTTGGTGGTGAATTGGAGAGGCAAGTGGCTCTTCGTGATAGCCCTCCCTTTGTGGGAACCTCAACGGAGACGTAGCCTTTTTAGTGGAGGTGAACTTTGGTAAACAAATCGCTTGTCTCTCTTGCTTGCTTGTGTTCATCATCTTCACCCTAACCCTAGAAGTTATCTTTGAATCGATCTATATATTTGTGTTGTGTGTAATATCCTTTGTTGCAGGTTGTTTCCACTTCAATTACACCAAGTTGGTTCATATATTTTCTGCAAATTCACTTTCCTCTTAAGTTATTATGTTTTACTCCTGCGCACTGGTTGATCCGGCACAACTGCCAGGGTGACCCGGACCCCCGGGTCATCCGGTCAATCGTGCCGGGTCATCCGGTCCCTGATCCGCTGCTCAGATTTTGCAAATTTTTTAAAGTGATCCTATTCACCCCCCTCTAGGCATCACAAGATCCTTTCAATTGGTATCAGAGCCTAATCCCTTGATTTAGGCTTAACCGCTAAGGGATCAAGATGTCGGGGATTGGAAGCAACCCAACCGCCGAAGAAATTGCCGCGAAAGAAGCTCAAGAGAGAGAGCTCAAGGCTGCTCAAGTCGGCGACCTCATCGACAAGGCTCCAAGTCGTACACCATCCAATGTCGATAGCTCTGACGACTCATCATCGGATTCCGATTCTGACTCGGACTCCGATTCAAGCGATGAGGATGTCAAGGATGATGACCATGCGACAAAGAAGGCGGCAAAGAAGAGAAGAAAGGCCAAGAAGAAGAAGAAGGCCAAGAAGATGGCAAAGAAGCTCGTCAAGAAGATGATCAAGAAGGAGCAAGCCAAGTACTCGCACTCCGGCTTCTACGAAGTGCCCCACAAGTACGGGCAAATTCCGGGCAACAACTCTAACGACAAATTTTATTCCGTGCATTTGGGAAAGCCTCCTCATTTCGATGGGAAGGACTATCCCAAAAGGGCTTATGATATGCAAATGCACCTTTACGGGTTTCACCCTTCTCTTTGGAAGATTGTGGTTGTAGGTGTGACAATTCCCGCCGAAGGAGAAGCTCTCACTATCGAGCATGAGCAAGACCTACACCGCAATGTACAAGCTACAAGAGTCATCACGGGATCCTTATGTGCACAAGAGTTCAACAAGGTGCAGAACATCCAAATTGACAAAGTAATTTGGGATACACTCAAGGAAGCACATGAGGGAACCGAGCATGTGAGACAAGGAAAGATGGACCTAATCAACGGAGAGCTTGAGTCATTCTTCATGAAGGATGGAGAGACCGTACAAGAAATGTATGATAGGCTCAGGATACTTGTCTCGGACATTAGAGCTCTTGGAAGTAAAGATTGGGATGACTCAAAGGTCACAAAGAAGTTGTTAAGAGCTTTTGCCCCTAAAGACAAAAACTTGACGCAAATGATAGGAAGAGATCCAAGATATCCAACAATGACTCCCACTCAACTCCTTGGAGAAATATTGCATCAAGAACTTGTTGACCAAGATGTAGAGAAGTCTCTAACATTGAAGATGGGGAAGAGTCTAGCTCTCAAAGCTAGCTCTAGTGAAGTAGTTGAAGAGAAGCCCAAGTCCTCCAAGAGCAAAAAGGAGGACACTAGCGATGAAGAAAGCACGGATCAAGAAACTGCCTTTGCTATAAGGAAGTACAAGAAATTCTTGAAGTCAAGAAACTCAAGAAAAGGTGGAGATGAAAGAAGGAAGAAGTCACAAAGAAAGTGTTATGTGTGTGGAGAGTATGGACACGTTATTGCCTTATGCCCCAAGAACAAGAACAAGAATGAGGAAGAAAGAAAGTTCAAGGAGAGGAGCAAGGAGTACAAGAACAAGTACCAAGGGCGTGCACACGTGGGTCAACAATGAGACTCAAGTGATGAAGATGAGGAACCAAAGAAGCAAGGGATGGCAACCATTGCCATGGCACAAGGATCATCCTCACCACGCCTCTTCAACAATCTCTCCGATGATGAAGACCACTCTCACTTTTGCCTCATGGCAAGGGGGAGCAAGGTACTAGAATCTTCCGTCTCATCTTCTCCAACCTCCTCTTCATCCACACCTATTAGTGACATAGAAAACATAGATGAGGAAAAGGAAATAGAGAACAACATGATAAAGAAATTTGGTAAAAAGGGCCACAAAGAAATTAAAAGGCTTTTGGACAAACTAGAGAAAAAGAAAGAGATTCTTAATGAGCAAGAAGACTTGCTTATCCTTGAAAAGGAAAGAAACCTTGCTCTAGAAAAATCTCTTGCCGAAGAGAAGGCTAAGGTTGAAAAGTTGACCATGGACTTGTCCTTGATCAATGATTCTAATAAGAGGATGTCAAAGGATTACACCTTGGCAAATGAATTTTTAACTTCCCTAAAGGCTATTCATAGTGAGCTTCAATCAAGCTTCTCATGCTTGACGGAGAAATACAAAACTCTTGAAGCTAACTTTAGTAGTCTTTGGGAAAGCACCAAAGCCACTCCATCGGCAAGCTTGGACTCTAGTACCTCCACTAGCAAAAATTGTTCTTCTTGCTCTAACATTGATATAAATGCTCTCAAGACTAACCATGCTAGACTTGAAGAGAAAATTAAGAGCAAGGACAAGGAAATTGCCCGATTGAACATGTTGATCACACAAGGCAATATTGGTGCCAAGTCCATACCCAAGGTAGTGGACAAACAAGGACTTGGGCATCGCAAGAACAACAAGGCCAATGGTAGAGCGGTGGTGAGAGGGCATGAGATCCCCTTGTGGAACAAGGGTGGCTACCTCAACACAATCATGGATATTGCCCATGGAGTCACCACATCTACCACAACCAAGGACATGCCAAAGTTGGTGCAAACCACAAAGGGAAGTGGTGGAGTTAACACTCCAACCAAGGTATCAAAGAATGTGGTTGAGCATAAAACCTCACCCAACTATACTTGTGACTACATTGTAACTTTGGACCATAATGGTAAAATGGTTGTCAAGTATGTTGGAGCCTATGCCATGAAGGCCATGAGAAAGAGTGTGTGGGTTCCAAAAGTTTATGCATCTAACCTCCAAGGACCCAAATCCTTTTGGGTACCTAAACCAAGAGCTTAAACTTGTTTTGTAGGCCTACTCCTCCGGTGGAAGCGCGTGGTTAATTGATAGTGGTGCCACTAACCATATGACCGGAGATGAAGGCTTGTTTGCATCCCTTGATCATTATGACAACCCTACGGAAACTATCATCTATGGAGACAATGGTCAAGGGGATGTCATTGGTTTAGGTAAAGTTGCTATCTCAACAACAAATTTAATTGAAGATGTTTATCATGTGCAAGGGTTGGGATACAATTTGTTGTCGGTTTCACAACTTTGTGAGAAAGGCTACAATTGTCTCTTTACTCATGAGGGTGTGACCGTCTCTAGAAGGGAGGATTCCTCTATTGTCTTTGCGGGTCATCTACGGGGAAAGCTTTACTATGTGGATTTCACAAAGGTTAAAGTGGACCCTAAGGCTTGCTTAGTGGCAAAATCCGACTTGGGTTGGCTATGGCATCGCCGACTAGCCCATGTTGGCATGAGGAACTTGGCCAAACTTCAAAAAGACGAGCACATCCTAGGACTAATGAATGTTGTGTTTGAGAAAGATAGATTGTGTAGCGCTTGTCAAGCCGGGAAGCAAGTTGGAGCTCATCATCCCGCCAAGAACATCCTATCCTCATCAAGACCATTGAAGCTACTACACATGGATTTATTTGGACCAATTTCCTACATAAGCATCGGTGGTAACAAATATGGTTTAGTAATTGTTGATGATTTTTCCCGTTTCACTTGGGTATTCTTTTTGCAAGATAAAAGTGAAGCAAAGGGGATTGTGAAGAAGTTTATTAGAAGAGTTCAAAATGAGTTCGAGCTCAAGGTCAAGAACATAAGGAGTGACAATGGCTCGGAGTTTAGGAACACACAAGTTGAAGAGTTCCTAGATGAAGAAGGCATCAAGCATGAGCTTTCCGCTCCCTATACACCTCAACAAAATGGCATCGTTGAGAGGAAGAACCGTACATTGATTGAGGCGGCAAGAATAATGCTTGATGAATACAAGACTCCGGACTCGTTTTGGGCGGAAGCCATCAACACCGCATGCCATGCCGCCAACCGACTCTACCTCCACAAGTACTTGAACAAGACTCCCTACGAAATCATCACCGGTAAGAAACCTAGTGTGCATTACTTTAGGGTCTTTGGGTGTAAGTGTTTCATATTTAACAAGAAACCCAAAGCCTAAAAGTTTGCATCCAAGGTTGATGAAGGATTTCTACTTGGTTATGGAACTAACGAGCATGCCTATCGTGTTTTCAACAAAACCACCGGTTGTGTTGAGACCACGGTAGATGTGAAGTTTGATGAATCCAACGGCTCTCAACGAGAGCAAGTTAGTGAAAACCTTGTAGATGATGAAGAGCCCCCAAGCGTATCCATCTTTAGAATGGGGACCGGCGAAGTGATGCCTCGTGAGATTCAAGTACAAACTCCGGTTGACACAAGCACCCAAGATCCACCATCATCAACAAGAGTGGAACCACCAAGTTCTCAAGTTCATCAAGATGAAAGTCAAGTTCATGGTGACGATCATGGATGGGGCTTTGATCAAGGGGGAGCACAAGATGGTGAAACTCAAGAAGAAGCTCCACAAGTTGAAAATGATGATGATGGACCAATTCAACGTCAATCTCAAGCACCACACCCAAGAGTACATCAAATGGTTCAACGGGATCATCCCGTTGACAACATACTTGGGAGCATTCAAAGAGGGGTAACAACTCGCTCAAGATTGTCAAATTTTTGTGCATTTTACTCGTTTGTTTCCTCTTTGGAACCTCTTAGTGTGGAACAAGCTCTTGAGGATCCGGATTGGATTATTGCCATGGAGGAAGAATTGAACAACTTCAAGAGAAATGAAGTTTGGGAGTTGGTACCAAGACCCAAGCAAAATGTGATCGGCACCAAATGGGTCTTTAGGAACAAGCAAGATGAATTTGGTGTCGTCACGAAGAACAAGGCAAGGCTTGTTGGCAAGGGTTACACGCAAGTTGAAGGCTTGGACTTTGGAGAGACTTATGCTCCGGTAGCAAGGCTTGAGTCAATTCGTATTCTTTTAGCCTATGCTACCCACCATGATTTCAAGCTTCATCAAATGGATGTGAAGAGTGCATTCTTGAATGGACCTCTCCAAGAAGAAGTTTATGTTGATCAACCACCGGGCTTTGAAGATTCAAGATTTCCAAACCATGTGTACAAGCTCCACAAGGCGCTCTACGGGCTTAAACAAGCTCCTAGAGCATGGTATGAATGCCTTAAGGATTTTCTTCTTAAGAATGACTTTGAAATAGGCAAAGCCGATTCTACTCTCTTCATACAAAGAAATGGAAAAGATATATTCGTTTGTCAAATTTATGTTGATGATATTATCTTTGGGTCTACTAATGATGAATTTTGTGAGGAGTTTAGTAGAATTATGACCAAGAGATTCGAGATGTCTATGATGGGTGAATTGAAGTTCTTCCTTGGATTTCAAATTAAGCAAATGAAGAAAGGGACGTTCTTGTGTCAAACCAAGTATGTGAATGATATGCTCAAGAGGTTTGACATGGCCGATTCCAAGCCCATCAAGACTCCCATGGCACTAAATGGACATCTTGATCTTAATGAAGAAGGAAAGTCGGTCGACCAAAAGGTATTCTGTTCCATGATTGGCTCCCTCCTTTGCCTTTGTGCATCTAGGCCCGATATAATGGTTAGTGTGTGCATGTGTGCAAGATTTCAAGCCAATCCTAAGGAGTGTCATCTAATGGCCGTTAGATATTTGGTTCACACTCCTAACCTAGGCTTGTGGTATCCCAAAGGCTCCACTTTTGACCTACTTGTCTACTCCGATTCGGACTATGCCGGTTGCAAAGTAGATCGAAAGAGCACCGCCGGGACTTGCCAATTTCTTGGTAGGTCTTTAGTGTCATGGAGCTCTAAGAAGCAAAACTCGGTTTCTTTATCCACGGCCGAGGCCGAATATGTGGCGGCCGGTGCTTGTTGTGCACAACTCTTGTGGATGAAGCAAACGTTGAGTGATTATGGTTGCAAGTTTAGTAAGATTCCACTCTTATGTGACAGTGAGAGTGCTATCAAGCTAGCGAACAATCCAGTCCAACACTCTAGAACAAAGCACATAGACATTATACATCACTTCTTAAGGGATCATGAGGCTAAGGGTGATATTGCTTTACGTCACGTAAACACCGAGAGGCAACTTGCCGATATTTTCACTAAGCCTCTAGACGAGCAAAGGTTTTGTGCTTTGAGGAGTGAGCTAAACATCTTGGATTCTCGTAACTTGGCTTGACTTATTGCACATACTTGATTGTTGCCTAGATAGGTTGAAAATGGTTTATTTTTATTTGTTTGTGTGAGTTTTTCGAAAATATTGAATCTTGAGATCTTTTGATCAAATCCTCGGTCTAAGTGACTATTGTTATGAATGATTGATTGTGGCTAGTCACTTGTTGCCGAGAGTTTATTATGTGTCCACTAGATGAATTCTTTTACTCATCTCAAATCATGAAAAATCTCACATCTATCAACACATTTCCCAACCCATTCTCATAAATTTCTTTTGTCGAAAATACTCTTCCAATCTTGAGAATTTATCTATCTTTAATCCTCGTGTATATTCATATACATCCTTTTTTTAAAAGAAAAAACTCTACATCTTTTGAAGGGTACATGTGCTTTTCCTGGGCGAGGCGGGTCAACCGGCACGGCTGACCGGTTGACCCGGGGCGGTCTCGTAGGCGGCGGGTCGACCGGCCACCGTGCCGGTCGCCGGGGGCGGCTCGTTGGCCACCGGTCGACCGACCACCCGTGCCGGTCGCCGGAACCCCCCCTCGCAGGAGCGTTTGAGGATTGTAACTGGTTATTAAAAAAAAGACGACCTCAAACCCTAAATCCGCCGGGTCGACCGAGCACAGGTGCCCGGGTCGCCCGGGGCGTCTCTGGAGACCGCGGGGTCGCCGGCCACCCGTGCCGGGTTGCCCGGCCCCCGCGCAGGTCGTATTTAAGGCCCGTGGCCGACGCCTTCAACCCTAACACCTTCCACCCATTCCAGACCGCCGCCGCCGCCCCAAAAATCGCCCCTAGGCGATTTTGCTGCTCCTCCACGGATTTCTCGCGCCAGGTGGAGGATTCAAGCCTCTCCCTCATCTAGAGCTCCTTCCTCTTCGGATTTTCCGGAAACTTCGCGGGAATCCAACGGTAAACTCTTTTCAAACTCCGGATTTCCCGATCTACTCGTGTGATTCGTTTTAGATGATTCCTCTTGGTCAAATGCCTCTATTTAGGTCCTAGAACAACCTCCCATGATTTTGTCTCAATCCCATGGCTATATTTCTCAGACCATCGATTTCTCGTTCTAGGGTTCATCCCGCCGAGCCGGTTGACCCGGCCACCCATGCCGGTTGACCCGGCTCCGGCTGGGGTGACCCAATAACACTTGTTTTGTGCACCTTCAATCAGTCAATCTTATTCCTTGCATATCTTATCAACTTTCAGATGGGTCGTGAGAAAGTTAGCTCTCGTGGCAAGGAGATTCGCTCAAAATCAAGTGAGGAGGGAGATGAGGAGATTGAGGAGTTTGAGGAGCGCTCTTCCGGCGAGGAGTTTGGCATTCATGTGCATGAGAAGAGGACCAAACCTCAAGCTCCTCCCTCTCGTGCTCAAGGCCGAGGACGTGGTCATGATGGCAATCCTATTCTCAAGAGGAAGACACAACCGTCGGTGCTAGGACCAAGAGGGCGAGCACCGCTGCTGAGGTTGGAGACCGCTATGATGACAACATTGACTTATCTATCTATGAGCAGATGGCAGTTCCCGTTCACCGTCCTGAGCGCACACGGCGTGATCCGCCTTTGGTTAACTTCATGAAGGCGGGCACTGACATGAGGTCCCTTCGGTTTTGGCCAGAAGATCCAAGGCGGCTTCAGAGGTCATTCTTCAGTGATGATAGGTTTTGGCTTGCTCATCAAGCGGATTGGTATGAGTCGACCATTCTACCCAAGGGACGTGTCACAACTGAGATGAAATGGGTGGATTGGCCGTACTTGCTTGATCTTCCTGCTCCCATTGAGGAGGTTATGCAGGCTGTTCACACTCGGTGCCAGTTCATGGGGATTTGCTATCCCATGGGACTTCGGTGTGACTACTCTCAGGAGGTGGTGGCACAGTTCTATGCCACACTGTATGTTGATGAAGATGAAAATGAGATGCACTTCACTCTTGGTGGTAAGCGCTTCAAAATCTCAGTTTATGATTTTGCTCAACTTTTCAAACTTAGAGGTGCAACCACAACCAATCAATTCAAAAGTGATCTAGTCCGACTTCATTGTGAGAATGAACTAGAGGTGACTAAAATGAGGTTTATGTATAATTGTGCCTATGGAAACATCAACTATGGTCATACTAGTGGACTCACCCCGTATTACAAGATGCTCAATCTTTTGTTTAGGTACACTCTTTGTCCTAGGGGTGGGGATTCCGATAACATATCACATAGAGCTAGAAACCTCCTTTATCAAATGGCTCCCGGTCAACCTAAGTTCAATGCTTGTCACTTTCTTTGGAATGAGATCATCATTTGTTCACACACTTCTTCTAGTGGTTGTCACTATGCGCCCTATATTTTCATGATGGTTAAGCATGCTACTCAACTTGATCTCAAGACGGATGTTGTTCATGAGTCATACAAGACTAGTAAAGGCAAACTTGCTCAATCTTTCCGTCTTGGCAAGCACACCACCGGTGTTGATGCTAGAGGAAGCTATCCGGGTATTTATACTATTGATGGACCAACTGATGCGGGTGCCTCTTCCTCTCAAGCTCCACCAACAAAAGGCCCATATGATCCACTTCCTTTGGAGGGTGCCTCTCACTCTCATGGGGCTCCTAGGGGTAAGAGAGGCAAATTCAACTTTCTTGCAAAAGGCTTGTTTGCTTGCTTCAACATGCTCCGCAAAGATGCTACGGAGCGTGAGACCGATCGTCGGTGGTTGGCTCAAGAGCTTCATAGGCATGAGAAAAATCAAAAGGAAATGGCCGCTAGTCTTAATCTTCCACACTCTCCGGTCCATGAGATGAGAACCTTTGATCCTCCTTCTCCCGTTCCAAATCCTTGGGAGGACCTTGGCTCTTGGGTCCCAGTTGATGATGAAGAGGAAGACTATGAAGATGAGGAGGAGTACGACGAGGACGCCGAGGAGTAGCTTCCCTTTTTGGTACTTGATGCCAAAGGGGGAGTGAATTTGGTGGATGGAAGCCCGATGGAAGCCCCTACCTCTATCTTTATCTATCGTATCGTTATTCATGTAATAGAACTAGTGGACATGTAATGAACTATGTGTGGTGTGATGGATGTTGGTGTGCCAAGTGCAAAACTTTTATTTGTAAGACTTAATTGTGGTACTTTTATCTATGCTAGTGTGATGTAAGGATCTTAATGGTTATTTGTGATGCTTGTGATTGGTGGATGATTTGTTATTTCTCACTTTATTGTCATGATATATTTTGTCATTTGCATCACGGGATATTTCTTTTCACAGTTGTGCACAATGTGTTTATGCAAAGATTTAGGGGGAGTTCTTGCAAATATGTGTGCAAAGGCATTTGATGCCTCTTTTATTTGACAATGCACACATCTAGGGGGAGCTCCTAACTAAATTGTTGGATATACACATCTCTTTCTATTGACCAAATTGTGTTGTCATCAATCACCAAAAAGGGGGAGATTGAAAGTGCATCTAGGCTCCTAATTGTTTTGGTGATAATGACAATGCAATTTGGGAGGATTAATTCTTTCAATGAGATGTGTGCAGGCTTTAAAGTGAAATAAATATGAACTCTCAAAGGAAGGCCCTCATTTTCTTACATATGGTGTTGAAGCTCAATTGGCGATTTAATTTTAATTTTCGGTTTGAATTTGAGTTTAGGAAACACCGTACTATAAAGAGGGATGCGGTCGATTAGTCAAAGTTTACTACAAGTGCTTCTTGTGATCTTCTCTCATCTTTTCTAAGAGTGAAAAACCTAGAAAAACCTTTAGAAAAATCAAAACCAGCCACTTCTTGTTAAATCTCTCCCCCTCCAGTCCTACCGGGTCAACCGGCACGAGTGGCCGGGCCACCCGGAACGGTGCTGGAGGGAGGCGGGTGACCGGCCACCCGTGCCGGTGACCCGGCCAGGACGCAGGTTGCCCCCAACGGTTAGATCGGGGGAAGTGGGTATATATACCCCATCTTCCTCCTCTTTAGGGTTCCGCCTCCTCCTCCATTCTTCGCACCCCCAAAGCTTCATTTCCACTTTCCTAACTCATTCCCAAGCACTCTAATCAAGAATTCCTCCTAGGGTTTGAGTGTGAGAGCTTTTGAGGTGTAGGATTTAGCCCCTTTGTGAGAGCTTTTCATTTCCTCCTCTAAAGAAGCACTTGTGGTGGCTTTGGTTGATTGATTCGTGTTTATTACTCTTGAAGCTTGCTTCTAGACGGTTAGGCGTCGCCCGTTGAGTGCCCTCTCCGTGTGGAGCACCCGGGAACGTTTGTATTGCCCCTCCTTTGTGGAGTTTTTCTTAGTGAGCACCAATTTGCCTTGGTGGTGAATTGGAGAGGCAAGTGGCTCTTCGTGATAGCCCTCCCTTTGTGGGAACCTCAACGGAGACGTAGCCTTCTTAGTGGAGGTGAACTTTGGTAAACAAATCGCTTGTCTCTCTTGCTTGCTTGTGTTCATCATCTTCACCCTAACCCTAGAAGTTATCTTTGAATCGATCTATATATTTGTGTTGTTGTGTGTAATATCCTTTGTTGCAGGTTGTTTCCACTTCAATTACACGAAGTTGGTTCATATATTTTCTGCAAATTCACTTTCCTCTTAAGTTATTGTGTTTTAGTCCTGCGCACTGGTTGATCCGGCACAAGTGCCAGGGTGACCCGGACCCCCGGGTCATCCGGTCAGTCATGCCGGGTCATCTGGTCCCTGATCCGCTGCTCAGATTTTGCAGATTTTTTAAAGTGATCCTATTCACCCCCCTCTAGGCATCACAAGATCCTTTCAGAGGCGCTGACAGCCGCAAGTTTCACCGCTGGAGTCTACGTCGAGCGTCGAGCGCCCGGTCGTGAGGCCCCCACCGAGTGGAAGGACCAACTAGCGTAGATGGTCGCGAGCTCCGCCGCAAGGGGCGCGCCCGCTGCCGAGCAGCCGACCCACGAGCTCCAGCCGCAAGGGGCGAAAGGGGACCCGAAGAACTCCAGATTTGAGCTCCCAGAAGACTAATCCGGCACCGGGAGGTGTGACTCTAGTGACCGGAGGGCCGGATTTGCGCTAGTGATGGAGAAGAGATGGGGCATCTGCTGGTGTGGTTGGGTGAGGGGAGAGGAAGGGAGGGAAGTGGAACAGGAAGCGAGAGCGACACCGGTTTTTGGGTCCGCCGCCGCCATCGGCGGCGACGGGCGGAGCTAGGGTTCGAGGGGTGTGTGGAGGCTTTGGTGTCACCACCCAAGTCGCCCAAGGAAGGCGACGCGAGGGACCCCTTCCTGCGAATCACTTTGTGGGAATTCAGCTCTGTCACTGGTAGAGCGGGAGGCTTCTGTACACCCCTTTAGTCCTGACTCAACTTTGGAGCTGGGACTAAAGGCCTTTTGTCACCGTGAATACTGATCTTATGATGGCCTGGTGTCTGTAAGTGACATTTCATATGTTTACTAGAAAGGCAACACGTCGTTGTCGCGCGAGGCCAATGCCCCTCATTGTATCGGCAACATCTTTAGGTTATTCGATGTCTAACCTTTTAATTTTTAGCTGAGTCAAATTGTGTTCATTATATAACGTAGCGTGTTCATTTTGGGGTTGTGAGATTTTGCATGGAACAAATTCAGTAATCGACTAATCAACCCAAGGTGGTCTAGGTGCATCGGAATAATGGTGGGCTGAAGATTAATTTGTGTTGTTATATTTTGGAGGTTTAGCTGTGTATTTGTGGGCTGAATAATGTTGGACTTTGAATTGTTTTTTGGTATTCGCGGGCTACGTTTTAGTTTAGGGGCTAGTTTGTGAGGAAACATGAGATTGAGTTGTGGGTGGAGTTTGTAAAGTTTAGTGCGTTGTTGATAATAAGGTTGGGCTATGTGTTGATTTTTTGGTAGGTCGGATTCTTTCGACGGAATCTGAAAAAATGTGATTGTAAACATATTTTTTCAAAAAGGTCAGATGTTTTTCTTAAAATTATGTAAAATGTGGGTATGATTTTCATAATGTGGCTATTTATGCAGGATTTATTGGAAAGGTTAGATTTTTGATATATTGTGGCTAAGTGTAGGACTTTTTTGGGAGAGATTATGTTTTGTTGTTTTGTTAATTTGTGTAAAGTTGAAGGTTTTTCTTTAAGAAGTCTGGGGCCTAGGGTGGATTGCTTCTAAGTATGAGTTTTTTTTGAAAAATTATGGGCTCAAATCATTTGTTTTAAAAGTTTTGGGACTTGTATGTAAAAATTCATAGTATGTGGGTTTTCGGTTCGACTCTTACGAAGTTCGAGGTCCTTTTTGAAAAAATTGTGGACTGTAAACATATGTTCTTGAAAGTTTAGGGGTTCATACGTCAAAATCTATGGACCGCTGGCACGATTTTTGCTTAGTAGAAGGGCCTTTTTGCTTAATGGTCGAGCGCTAAAGTGGGAGGGTATTGCAGCAGGATTTAGAGGAAAGGTTGGATTTTGGATATGATGTATTATAGGGTCTTTTCGGGATTTAGAGGAAAGGTTGGATTTTGGATATGATGTATTATAGGGTCTTTTCGGGGGAAATTATGTTTTGGTGTTTCGTTAATTTGTGTAATATTGAAGGTTTTTATTTAAATGTCTCGGGCCTACAGGCAGGTTGTTTCTAAGTATGAGATTTTTTTTAAAAAATTATGGGCTAAAAATATTTGTTTCAAAAGTTTAGAGGCTCGTATGTAAAATTTATAAACTGTGGGGGTTTCAGGTGGATTCTTACTAAGTTCAAGGTCTTTTTTTAAAATAGTGCACTGCAAATATATTTTTCCGAAAGTTCAGGAGTTCGTATGTAAAAATATGTGGACTACAAGCACGATTTTCTCTAAGTGCAAGGGTCTTTTTGCAAAATGACCATTGCTCACCCGATTTGGGCCGTCCGGCCGGTCGATCTGACGACCGGGGTCGGCCGGCGACGTGGCCACGCTCACTGGCCTTTTTACTAGTGTTTGTTTCAAAAGTTTAGAGGCTCGTATGTAAAATTTATAAATTGTGGGGGTTTCAGGTGGATTCTTACTAAGTTCAAAGTCTTTTAAAAAAACAGTGCACTGCAAATATATTTTTCCGAAAAGTTCAGGAGTTCGTGTGTAAAAATCCGTGGACTACAAGCATGACTTTTGCTAAGTGCAAAGGCCTTTTTGCAAAATGACCATTGCTCACCCGATCTGGGCCGTCCGGCTGGCCGATCTAACGACCGGGATCAGCCAGCGACGTGGCCACGCTCACTGGCCTTCTTATTAGCCAAGATTCGTATATAGAAGATTAATAAATTTATTACATTTTTCAACCTACTAATTAACATTTGGCTTTCTTCTTGTGTAGCCTGCAACTTACTGAGATGCGAAGGAAGGGTTATTCAAGAGTTGCTTTCATGGACCCATCAAAAGTTAACCAACAGGAGATCCGGGACCAACGAAAAACAACAATCGAGACAATTTTAGGACCTCAGATGAGTTACATTACAAGAATTGTATACTACTGCCTTACAACTTCGAGTAAGTACGATTGCCATCTAATTATCCTTGTTAATTCTATTTAGTCAATTCTAATCTTTATGAGCATGCATACAGTTTCCACTGGGTTCTACTGATAATCACTGCTGACAAAAGCAACATCAATGTGTATGATTAACTGAGAAAAGATCCCTCACAATACCAAGACCTTCAAAAAAAAATATTTCATGAGTAATAATTCTATCTAAGACATTTTATTTAATGCAATATATATATATATTTAGCTTTTATAATAACCCTGTATCTTTTATTATTTTCCCACAGAGCTTGGACCATGTTCATTGCAAAATACCAAGGACTATTTCGACCAACAATTAGATGGGTCACTAATTTCCGGTATGTATACCAAATAACAACTTTAGATTGGGAATATTTAAAATGTATAGCACTAGTATTTCATAATCTGTTCTCCTCTCAACTTTAGTGTTTGAGACAATAACCAGAAAATAATTTATGCATGTACTACGTCTGTGAGCACATACACGCTTACTCTGGCAACTCGGCAGATGATAGTGTAAGTAAAATAAAAATATAAATAATACATTATTTTTATCCTCTTTTATATATTTAATCGCTCGATGTAATATATTAACCTATTTGCAAATTACAGAAGATTATAAAAAAGGGACGCACTCATTGAGAAGGATCATCTCTTGGCAATTCAAGAAGCTCTCATGAGATTCCTCATGGACGAGGTGGTTGATCCAAAAGGAAATTTTTTTTATGACAACCATCCAATTGACCGACTCACCTCCGAGGAAAGTTAATTGAGACTAGAAATGTGAACTGAATGATATTTTGATGTATATATATATTATAGGGTTTAGGTTTTGAGTATATATACTAGTTTAAGAAAATACTATTTATTTTGATGTGTACAAATTATTATGTGTATATACATTTCTAAATTTATATATGTGATATATAGAGTTTATATATAAGTCTAAGTGTGTATATGGTATATATATAGACAGGTATACATAGATACAAGTGCAAATACATATATGTACATATACGTGTGAGACAACAATTACATCAATTAGAATATACACTCAAATTGAAAAAAAAAGACGATACCCTTTAGTTACGGTTGGTATTACCAACCTCGACTAAAGGGGGTGGGCACAGTCGTTGGCGTGCCCCTAGTCTTGGTTCGTAATACGAACCGGGACTAAAGGACCCCTTTAGTCCCGGTTCGTTCACCCGGGACTAAAGGGGCCTTTTGTCTCTCATCATTAGTCACGGTTGGATATGAGAGACCTAATGCCTCTACCAACCGGGACTAAAGCCCCTCTCACTACCAATGTGTTATCATCGGAGAACCGCAACGACATCATCTGTGCCTGCCCGTTCTCCACTCAAGTTTGGTCTGACCAGACCATCCACACAAGCTGTGAGGTGACAAACATCTGAACTGCGACCTCGTCCGACAAATTTACCACACACACATTTCAATTGCTTCACCCTTCTGATTTGCTATCAAATATGACACACACTGAAATGATGATGTGGTGTTTGACAAGGCCCGATTCCGGGAAAACTACCGCGACACAACACATCTTTGGAGCTACAAATGGCACAACCAAGATAGATAAATCGTGGTTCTCTATATTGTAGCATCATTGAAAAATATATGTACATACAATGAGTGCCGCATTGCCGGTTAATAAAGGGTAAAAAAGACTATTCACAATAACTTCTTGTGCTTCTGGAGCTGGAGCGGTGTAATTGGCCAAACACGAATATCAACTTCAAATATTTTTGGACTCGGTGAAGTGGAGCTGCAAAAAGGTGGAGTGAAGCGTTTTCTTTTGGAGTGGAGTGCTCCCAAACACCCCCTGTAACTACTTGTCGGCTTTTCTAGATATAGAGCTTCTTTTTTCTCCCCCGAGGATAGATAGATAGCTTTGTGAGATCATAAAGTAAGTATTTCCTCCATTCCATATTGTTAGTATTTGTTTTAATTTTTTAATATATATAGTTTTTACTATGTACTTAGATGAATGCTATGTTTAGATGCGTAGGGAAAATTGTGTATTCAGAAAAGTTAAAATGAAAAGGTAACTTTGGGATGGATCCTGCAGGGATCATTGCCTACCAACGTTCAGCAACACGTACATGGAGCCGGACCCGAATGTGTGTACGTGTACCGGGAGCTTTGCGTGATAGAGGGTGGAGTTCGTGTTGATGGGAGCTAGGGTGATATGATGACGAGGGACTGTGAGCGCATCATCGCAGAGACCATTGCGTCGGGGATCGGCATCCTGCAGCAGGTGTGATCAGCGGAGACTGCCACCCCGAGACACCGGCTGTCCGAACGTTTTTAGAGATGGATGTGGTTAGGTTCCAGGCCATGATATGAATGGATTGGAACTTATCACGGTCCAGCCGTGTATATATTGAGACAATGGAATATTGTAAGATTTTTTTTTTGCGGCTGCGCTCTTTCCACCAATAATATTCCTACAAAAATTCCTTGAGGCCAGCAAGAATATTTCAGTTATTTACAATTTCAGGGTCAGAATAAGGCACGTTCTTGTTGCTGCTGCTGCTGTAAGGAGCTAATAGGTCTAGATAGGTAATGTCGCGCGCTCACAGTCCCTTGGTCTGGATGTTGCTGTTGTCAGAACCTTGTTTTACTATCGAAACTCATCTGGATTCAGCCTCAGGTTTCTTGTGTTAATCGATTTGTTATTCACGACCCCATGAATATTTTTTCAAGAAATCAGTCAAAATAACTTAATTACAAAATTTTCACAACTGCCTCAACATCACCATCGTTGCCTATGCCCATCTTCTTCTCCAGCGATCGATATTTCACTGAGCTTCGTGGACCTCGGGCTTGGGTTGAAATTGACAGCACTTTGGTTAGTTGTTCATCTGGCTTTCTTTCATCCATTTCAGTAGTTACATGCGATGGACATGTTGGACGTCAACTTTAGTTGGAAATTAAAGATATGAAAATGCTTATATATCTTTCATCCATCAGTAATTTCATATCCCCCCTTCTTGTAGTTGAAGAAAGCCATTTGAATAACTGATAATGGTGCATACGTTCAATGTGAACCTTGATCCCAAAGAAGCTTACAGCCTGTTCGGTTGGCTGGTGGCTGATGGCTGTAGTCTTGGTTTGTTACGAGAGAAAATCTTCTTGGCTGGTTGTTCGTGGCTGGTTTGTTCTGAGAGAAAGAAATCTTTTTGGTACGGGCGATAAGCCAAACGAACAGGCCGTTAGTCGAAACATCGACCGCTAGAGATGGAGATGGGCATGAGCATCAATATTGATGTGGATACAATTATTCAAAGTTGTAATTTTGACTGATTTTGCAAAAAAAAAAGCCCTTGAATCATGAGTACTGAATCGATCAACATAGGAGACTGGAAACTGAACTCAGACGATACAATTAAACTAAGGTAAAACAAGGTTCTGCCAACAAAAACGACACTAAGAGAATACTGCAAACCAACATTATTACCTAAACCAAACCAACTTCTAGCAAAGAAGAACACAACACTCCTAATTCCAATCTCTGAAATTCTAGATAACTGAAATATTCTTGCTACCCCCTAGGAATTTTTGTCGGAATTTCGGTGCAACAAGTCACGCAGAATTCCTACAAATTCCTGGGGTCTCTCTCAATGCATGGCTAGACCTCGACGGGTTCAGACTCGTCCATGGTCTGAACCGCCACCTCCTGCTCCAAAAACGCTCGGACGGCAAGCGTGTCCGGGTGCCAGTCGCCCCTGACCACCTCAAGGATGCTGATCGCCGAGACACAGTGGTCTTCGGCGATGTCGCGCTCACCGGCTCTAATCATCACCCTAGCTCTCATCACCAGGAGCTCCGCCCTCACCCGCGCGAGCTCCCTGTACACCTTGGGGTCCAGCTCCATGTACGTGTTGCCGTTGCTCCGGCGAGACGACGGGGCGATGTACCTCTCCTCGGCCTCGAGGACGCCGTCGGTGGCCTCCCGGAGCAGCTCGAGCGCGGCGGCGTAGGCAGAGTACCCGGCCACGCAGCGCGCGGCGAGCGGGAGCACGAAGCCCGTGACGAAGTGGGCGAGCTCCGGCGGCGGCAGCTCGACGGCTGCGGTCGGGGACTCGAACCTGAACAGGGACAGGCATGCCGCCCACGTGTGGTCGTGAGCGTTCTTCGCGGCGGCGGCGACGGCGTCCACGACGGCGCGGGCGGCCCGACCGCCGGTGCCTACCTTGCGACCGAAGAGGCGGAAGACGCTGTGCACGGAGACGCACCCGTTGCGCGTGCCCCGACGGGCGACCCCTAGGCGCAGCAACGTTGCCATCGCCTCCTGCTCGGCGCCGCCGGCGAACGACGGCGAGCGTGGCGAGGTGCAGGATAGCTTCATCGTGCGCTTGAACCGCTCCCATGGCGTCTCGACGTCCGCGGCGGCGCGGGCGGCGTCCACGAGCATCGCCGTCGGGACCGGCGCTGGTGCGAAGAAACTGGCGACCTCGAGCAGCCGGAGCGCCACCTTGCCGAGCTCCGCTGCCTCCCGTTCCAGCAGCGAGAAGCACGCGTCCAGTAGCCCCACCAGGCCCGAGTTGTCGCGGAGCGTGGCGCCGTCCCTTTCCCCATCCCACATCGCCACCCGGTGCGGCGCGCGGCGCATCGCCTGCCGAAGCTCGGCCGGGCCGACGGGGACCTCGGACAGTATCGCGCCGACTAGGGCGAGCCCTACAGGCGCGCTTGCTACTGCCTCCTGGATGGTCCTAAGGATCGTCGTGTCGTCGGCGCCGAGCGTGGTGCGCGCGCCCTTCATCAGCCGCATGGCGTTCGCGTCGTCGAGGTCTCCCAGCGCGAGCGTCCTGACCCCATGCACGCCGCCGACGAGCCGCGTCGTGACGACAACGCGTGTACGCCGGCAGCCGCGGGGCAGCAGCTCCTCGATGGCCTGGCCGTCCCACCAGTCCTTGTCGCTCTCGAGGTTGTCGATGATGACCAGGTACGGGATGTCGCGGGTGAACTCCTTGTTGATCTTGGCGATGGCGTCGCCCTCGATGATGTGGAGGGGTCTGGCGGAGCGGCCTTTGGACGGCGAGATGCTGTCGCCGACGGCGATGCCGAGGTGGTCGGCGAGCTTGAGGTAGTTCTGGCGCAGGTACCTCGCCTCGCCGTGCACCCAGAGAACCTTCTTGTACTCGTGCGAGTGCCGGTGCGCGAACTCAAGCGCCAGCTCCGTCTTCCCGGCCCCGGACGCGCCGGTGATGCAGACCACGCCGTCCAGGAAGGTGCTCTCGCCGCTGACGGCGCCGTCTAGGAACATCGGCCTCTTCCCGGCGGCCTTGCTACGAGCACTAGCACCCCCACGGAGCATGGATTCCAGTTCGAGAAGCTCCCTCTCCCGGCCGACGAAGCCCGCGTTCCAGGGGAACGGGATCTCCAGCTCCGCCTCGGCGCGCCACGCCCTGACGGCCGCGGCCACCGCTCGACGCCCGAGCCGCGCGCCGACGATCTCGAGGACGTCGAGGACGCGGTCACGGAGGTCGCCGACGCGCACCTCCACCGCCGGCTCGGTGCGGGCGAGGCCCTCGACGGCCTCCCTCCAGTGCTCCTCCACGCCGTCGTAGGCCATCCAGAGACGGCCCCCGTACTTCTCCCACAGGTCGCCGCGCCGCGCCACGACGTCGTCGGTGGTTGCGAAGTCGCCCCGCCTGACCCCGACGAAGATCGGCACGAGCGCGCCGCGCCCCAGGAAGGTTCGGACCTCCTCGATGGCGTAGGGGTTGGCCAGCGTCGCCGGCGTGACGAGCACCACCGCAGCCATGGCTGCGTCCATGGCGGCACGGGCCGCCGCGTGCGCCGGCGCGTCCGCGCACACGCGCCGGTCCGACGCGACGCAGGGCACGCCCAGGAGCTCCAGCTCGGCGCGCAGCCACGCCGCCATCCGCCGCGCGTCGCCGCCGTGCCCGACGTACACGTCGCACTCGCGCACCATCGCCCGCGCCATCGCCGCCTCCTCGCGCTCGACGCCATCGACGCCCAGGAAACTCCACGGAGTCGCCTGCTGCTTCCTCGCCTCCTCCTCCGCCGGGTCACGGATGCGGATCCCGCGCGTGGCACCGGAGCTCGACGCCGCCGCGGCCATATATTGCCTCTCTTCTCTAGCTCGCTCGAGGGTTTCTTTTTTCCTTCTCACTCGACAAGCGCCTAGATCCGGAGCTAGATCACGTTCCGGTGAGTCCTAGAGGGGATCGACGCGACGGTGCACAGGAGTAGCGAAATCGGGAAGGAGATGATGGAATCGAAGTGGCATTGATGAAGTAGCTGCATGGCCAGCAGTAGAAATAACCAGGTGTTTCCAATTGGAAGCTGAGCAAAGCGGGAAAGTTTTGAACGGAAGGTGCTTCTCGTGGGAGATTTTTGGCATTTTTAATTGTTTTTCGGCACGGGATTAATTGCTGCTAAAAAGTTACTGACCGATTTTTCCTCAAGATCATAATTCATACGAGACCTGATGGTGGGGCCAAGGGAGGGCAAATACTGCGAGCCGCTTATCTTGGGATGGACGGCTGAGCATTGGCAATCTAGAGGGAATCAAATTTTGGCAATATTTTCACTGATTTTTTATTTACCTCACCCTTTTTGTCCTCAAACGAAATATAGCAGAGATTTATAAGTATACTCCTTTGGAATTTTATTCATAAATGCATTCCAGCATATTCACAAGCATATATAGGTAAATGCAATGGCCATATGTATAATCATATTAATTTTTTACTTATAAGTATATATCTATGAGATTTCATCCATAAATGCACCCCTAAGAATTTGCATACATAAAAACATTGGTAAACTTGCAAAAAGCATGATCGAAAAGCATGACCATTACTCAGGTGGCCCAACAAGTTTGATCTTCAAATATAACTTTGTGTTTTACGGGTGCAAAGCACAAAATAACAATCAACTAGAAATTCGAATGACATTTCGAGAAAATCTTTTAGTGGGAAAATGAAACATTTTTTTAAAATATATATAATATCTTAGTAAGAGTGGAGGGTGTGCTTGATTAGCAAATAGCAACACAACAAAATGCATCAATTCAAGAAGGTTAATGCACTTGAAAAATTTCTGCAAACCTCCAAGGGCTAGGCCAAAGTATGGTTTGTAAATATATCGATAGACAACTGGACAATTGATAAAGTTTGCCATGAGGATTTTCCAAATCAGTGACAACTGACAAACAAAAATTGAATCTTCCCTTTGTACATTTCATAAATAGATCAAAAAATTAGTAGTCAAAGTGAAATCAAGCTGGTCAGAAAGAATACCTCATATATACAGATACTAGAAGCCAACTTTGTGGATGATTATAATCTAACAAATCCATAAGCAATACAAAAATCCCATTCTCAAAATTCAAGCGCTAGATTATTTGGACCATGCTCTTCCTGATATAACCATGCACCTAGCTAAACAACATAATAGTAAAGTTATTTTACACTCTCGGGTCAAGGTAAAATATAAGAAAAACAAATGTAGCAAGGATTTAGTACCTATCGAGGATATACACACCTTAATGCAGGTAGCCACATGCTTCTTGTTACAACATATGACCAGATTACATAATGCTCCTTCCATAATTTTCAAAAGATCCTCCTAGTGTCTATTTTTCTTGAACACCAATTAATCCCAGTATAGCCTTCAAATTCATCTGGCCAAAGTACAACTTGGAATGTATCCATATGTAACTAGACAACCAATAAAGTTTGCCATGAAGATTTTTGAAATCCATGATAAGTAAGAAGCGAATCTTCCCTTTGTACACTTCAATAATAGATTGAAAAGTTTGTAGCAAATAAAAATGAAATTATGGATAGTAAGAAAGACATACATCGAATATGTAAATACTAGAAGCCAACACCATGCATCAAGATAATCTTACAAACCCGTAAGTAATACAAACATACATTTCTCAAAATTCAAGTGCCACCAACCACTGCAAAAGGCAGAGCACATCACCCCATGGCAGTAGCTAGCCACATGAGCACCATTGTGTGTGGTCACCACAAGCACTCGTGCAAAGAACACCTCATGCTATCCCTGAAGGATGCTCACAACTTGACGAAGCCCATAACACATGAACAACAAGCCTGGGACCACAACAGGTAGACTGAGGCACACAACAAAGGCACAAAGGGAAGGAGCTCACAATTGTGCTGAACTATGGACACCATCGTGCCCCCTCCAACCTTCCATGGTTGAATCACCCACCGCGAGCCCATACAAACACCCTCCATCATAATTGAGATCCATGAATTCAGTACAGAGGAGCCCCATATATGTCATTCCCCAAGTTGGGAAGTCTCAAACAATTTGCCTGTGGTGTTCCATCAATGACGAGGTTTGTTCAAAGAGGATGTTGGTGTGATTACCCTCATGCTAGGGTTCCACCGATCTTGCCCATGTGGGATGAATAGGAGGGTGGGAGTGGATACACTGTCACCGTATATTGTCATCCTACCCGAATATACAAAGGTACTATGACATCTAAAAACAACAAATCCAAATTCGTAGATTCAATGACAAAGGCGCATGGTGAACATAGAACTCGTAAACACATTTCATAGTCCCCTGAAACCATACTCAACATCAATCCTCACTATAGGTCCACGTTTCTATCGAATCACTAAAATGTTAGATGAAATGGAATTCAAAACCAACGATGTTAAAAACAGGAAGGAAATAGGGGAACCGAAACAATACATATGTGCAATCTTCCTCGCGAACACCACTGATGTCTTCCCCCTCCTCTTACTCCACCTTACCCGAAAATGGATTAAACCCTAGATCTGACTTGTAGTAGCCGCCGCCACCGTCGTCGCCGCCGCCACTCCCTCTCGCATCCGCTCCAACTAGGGTATGGTATTTATAGTCAGCTGGAGGCATGCAAAATAATGGGCCAAAAGTTTCTAAACATTTTCTGATGGCACTTCCCTCCTCGAACCCCAGACAAAGCCCAAGCCCAAGTTAGGCCCATAAGTTCAATGCGGCTATTGATGGCCTTTTGCATTTCCGGTCTCTCTCTCTGCTCAGAAGAGATAGATGTATCCCAACCTCTATTGCTCTCGCGTAAAGCCTTTTTTTTACGCGACAGGAAAAAGTGACTGCGAATTCCCCTTTTTGTTTGTGAATCCCTATTTGTATCCTTTGAGCACACGCCCATTAAGTAGCGATCAAGGAAATCGATCAAACGATTCCAATACCGTGAAATAGAAACTTCCCATATCCAGGGAAGCTTATCATAAAGGGCTTCAACAAGGGGTTTTATTCGTTCTTTGAGCAAAAAGATAAAGATCGGATAGATTCGAATGGCAATTGCAAAGGTAATAACTACTATGCCAGCCCAAATCATGATCTTCACCAACTTGGATTTGGTTCTCTCGTGAAAATTGCGAGTTGCAGAGATGAGAACCATGAAAAGCAAGATTCCGAATAAGAAAACAAAAACCAAGGTAACCAATTCTTTGCTCCTTTTTAGAAGATCATAATCCAAATATAGTGTTGAACAAGTAGGGGTAACGGTGGAGTTCTATGGTGGTGAACTTAATGGAGTAAGTTATTCTGATCCTGCTGCTGTAAAAAAATATGCGTGATGTGCTCAATTAGGGGAAATTTTTGAGTTAGATCGAGCTACTTTGAAATCAGATGGTGTTTTTCGCAGCAGTCCAAGGGGTTGGTTCACTTTTGATCATGCTACCGTTGCTTTGCTCTTCTTTTTCGAACACATTTGGCATGGGGCTCGAACCTTGTTCCGAGATGTTTTTGCTGGTATTGATCCAGACTTGGATGCTCAAGTTGAATTTGGAACATTCCAAAAAAGTTGGAGATCCAACTACAAGGAGACAGACAGCCTGATACCACATTGCTATGGTATCTTTCACCCCCCTTCTCTTTCAATACTCCAAATACACTCCATGCTCTCTTTATCAATAATAAATAATATATTTCACATCTCATTTCACGCTGCAGCAATCATTTTCGATTTTCTTGGAGTCTTATAAGTGCAGTAGACACCTCATATGCACTAACCTTTCCTTTTAAGGAGCTCAATGGTTAGATATGAATATTAATTCAGAAGTGATGGTTTTATACCATCCCCTGGATTTTAGTGGGCTCGTGATGTATATTTTCCGTTAGAATTATTTCCCTTATTCTGTCCAACATTTTTAATTTCCCTTGAAACACATTGGTTTATTCTTACATTTCTTATACGACACATTTTCTATATATTAACTATTCATTGTTTACACAACAATTGAATCGATCAAGCTAAATATTTCATTTTGAATTTAAATTTCCAAAAATAATATTTTACACCAAAGTATGACACTTAGTTTCCACATGTAAACATGATTTGTTGGCTCCTCTTGCTCTTGGTGGTCCAAAGATGCAGCTTGCATGTTTTTTCAATATCCAATTGGCTGAAGAAAATAACATTTAAAATAAAAAAGCATACTCTCGTTGCATGTCTCATTTGGGCCATCTAAACTTCACCCATATTACATGTTAACCTAGATTATAGACTTTTCTCCTCTTTTCTTCCTTTATACTTATCTTTACTTTGCTAAATAATGCTATATCACCCTCACAAATAAAGACGACATCCGTTTCCAATGTCATGTAAATGATGTCATTTGATATGCATTCTTAGTTTTTGTGCACAACTTTAAACTGATGTATTTTAGTGTGTGTGTGTGGGGGGGGAGGGGTAAATTATCATATTTGAAGTGATGGTTGCTTAAGGGCTAGTTTGTTTACATTCACATGATTCAATCCAACCGGGAGTGATATATTAAAAAAATCATGATAGATACAACAAAAGACAGGAATTTATTCTGGGTCGATAACTAATTTACACATGATAAATACAACATGACACCAGGAATAAATCCATGGGAGGTGTGAAATTTATACCTGTTTCTTAGTGTACCTTTCGTGAGTAGATTAGTTTCCGGCTTTAAATAAATCCCGGTCTCTGCTTGTATCAATCATAAATCCCTTGTTATATTTTTTTATTCCCAACACAGAACGAATCCTATGTAATCGAATGAGGGCTAACACGTTTTTTTTTCTTGGTTGTGAGGGGGGTTTTGCTCCACCAACTTCCCGGGTCAACAAGATCATGGAACGTGGAATGCCGCTTGCAAAAGGCTGCGACAATATGTTGATTGTTCCCACATTTCTCGGAATGGGAATGCCATTGTTGGGACCAAGGAGATGACTTGTTCCATATGCCTCCTACATACACAGGGCTTGCTTAGGTGGCTGGTTGAAGGATCGGATGGCGACTAGAGAGGGGGGGAGTGAATAGGAGCCGGTAAAAATTCTTCTCAAAGAACCCGGCCTATACCCTAGTCAAAACCCGGTCACACACAAGCGTTGGAACGAATCACACACCAATCGCCAAAACAACGAGTCCTAGAAACACACGCGGAAGCACGAATGAAGGAGGGAGGAATCGAACCAAAGAGCAAAGCAGCCAGGCTCTGGCGGACCGTCCGGACAGAGGGGCGGACCGTCCGCGCGGGCCTCGCGGACCGTCCGGCCTGCCCTCGCGGACTGTCCGCGCCAACCCCGCGGACTGTCCGGCAGTACACCGCGGACCGTCCGTTAAAGCACACAGAACACCAGAAGCGACCCGAGAAAAACGGACCGTCCGCCGAGGCCGGGCGGACCGTCCGCGCCACCCGCGGACCGTCCGCTACTCAAGCCCGGACCGTCCGCAAACTTGCTGCAACAAAAACCAAAATCCAAACCGGATCGAAAACAAAGGCGCGGAAGAACACGAAGAACACGCGAAGAACACTGTACACGCGGACCGTCCGCCTGGCCCTCGCGGACCGTCCGCCAGGTGCGGACAGAGCTGAAAACGCCCGACCCCGAAAGTCAACTCCCCCAAATCATCATCGGATTTCCCAAACGGTTGAAGCTGTAGAGACAAGGGTTTGGGTACTTGAAAAGCGTCACACAAGGATGCTATAGCCCAAAAATCTTGCCTCCTAACTCCCTAAATCACCGGAATCGCGAATCCTTTGAGCACCGCCAAAAGCTAGAGCACCGAACGAAAACTCACGAATCGAAGTGGTTTCCGGCGTTTGAGGGCACAAGATCAAGCACAAAGATGCACAAGACATCTATCCATGTTTCCCTCAAAGAAATCCGGGGAGAAACCCACTCAAATCCGCGGAATCACACCGGAACAAAGGCACGAAAACAAGCACGAAAATAGCACAAAAGGAGCTCCGAAAAAGCAATAAAAGAAATTCGGGAATAGAAAGATTGGCACAAGATTTAGAGGATGAAATCACTATGAATATCTTGTCCAAACGATTACAAGCCACTCCTAGAAATCAAATCTAAGATGGCAAAAAGCTCCAATCAAAGAGCCACTCTCCCCTCTCTCCCTCTCTCCCAAAGCACTCCAAAATGAAAGAGTACAGCAACCTCTAGCCCAAGAGTTGGCTGAAAATTCAGCCCCCCTCCTCCTATATATAGGCCCTCCGGAAAAGACCAAAGTGCCCCTACACTAGGAGTACAACACAAGCCCTCACAGGGGCGTTTTGGTCAACACATGAAGTTCACCATCGGACGGCCGCGCATCCATCAGGCCTTCACGTCCTCCCGACGCAAGCACCTAGATCATGCCGCGTGTCGCCCGCCTCGAAGCTTCCCGACGCACCGGATACCGTCTCCGTCACGTCAGGCCCTCGGGCTCGGTTTTGAGGCCCAAACCGAGAAACCCTCCTCCGATGGTTTTGTGGCCAAACCACCAAACCCCGCGTACACGGCCCGGCCTCACCACGCCAAGCGTCGAGCCCGCCAAGCCTTTCACCTCCGGCGCCCGGACGGTCTACTCAGTCTTGCCTCGTTCCTTGACTTGGCCACCACCGATGCACCGGCTCCATGTCCATGACTTCGTCTTGCTCTTCTTGCACCATGCGGCTCGCACTTGATCCCGTCGGCCACCGGGTCCCTCGAACCAAGCCTACTTGTCTCTCCACTCCTCGGAGGCCCCGCAAGGCTAAGACCTTTCGCGCCTGTTCTTCACCTGCACCAACGCAAACCAAGCCGCAACCAACACCTGCAATACTAGGCCAAGAGTCAGTCCACACAACGTTGTCAACCACTCCTCACGAGTGCATTGACAACACACCACATAAACAATAAGGTAAATACACAAAATAAAACACACACAACACAACTCAACACTACACACACAAAGCTTCAAACCATCCGGTCAATCACTCATCACACACGAACCAAGGTACTTCTCAACTTGGTTCCTCACTGGTGCGGCCATGCCTGGTTTTCTCCAGCTTCTTCTTACTTGACTAGGGAGAGTACAATGGTGCTTTTCTTTGTGACATGCACATCTATGTTTGTTCTTCGGTCACCTAAATCTCTATTTCAGGGATCAGGGTTGTTATTCAGAACAACTCCAGCAACAACACAACCACCAACCAGCCACAGCGAGAGTATTCAACTGCATTTAATTCTCATTCTCACTACATAACTTAACGACCAACAGATCAACACTCAGAAATCATAGCCACACCGTAGAAGAACTAAAAAAATTAAGCCGGTGTGGGGTTAAGACCGCCTCACAATTTTCATTAAGAGAAGGAAATCTAATCCCGAGTTAGAAAATCTCCTGATTGCAAACATACATCAGTCCCCTCTAACCAACTAGGTTAGAGGACATTGCTACCATAGTCAAGAACTTTGGGTCGCAGACAGGGATCACAAGCAAATTCATTAGTAGGCCACATAGCTGAAACTTATGCATTCGCCATACATGATACATGCTAACTGCTCACAAAATCTTCATTCAGAACCATCAAAGTCCGATAAGACAACTAATTAAGTGTCATAGAGATCACAAGGTCATCCAGTATTTAACACATAACCGAAACATAAGAGCTAAAACCATATATATGTAGGTAGCACTTTTATTATCCTAAAAACCCATAAAAGATGCTAATCTGAATGCAGTGCATATAATATCCTAAAACCATATAAAGTTGATAACCAGAATTCCAACGAAAACTAAGGCCTTATTACTCATCTCCCATTCAGCAGTACAGTTTAAAGCAAAGCGGTAGCCGATATCACTATTGACCCCATTATAAATCTGAAGACGCCCATGACGCTGCAAAAGTCTACCTAAACACCTAATTCAGTTGAACTTTCAGAAATTCCACCACATACTTTCTTATACCAGACCTCAAAGGCGCTCGACCAAGAACAGATCCATCACTCTTCTTGCTGATGCGGCACACACCACCACCCATCTGAACAATCAGATCAGGGTCTTCAGTTAGCTGCCCCACCGAAACCAGGTTCGTAGTGAGCCCCGGGACGAACCACACGTCAGGGAGAACAACGGTGTCTGTGATCACGGTCCCTCGGCCGCACACCTGCATCCCCTCACCATTTCCGGCTTGAACAACCTGGTTGCTCACAGGTACAAGGTTGGAGATGAGCGTCCTGTCACCTGTCATGTGGTTGGTAGCATAAGACGCGATGAACCAATCGGCCTCCCCTGCGTTTACTGAGCTGTTGCTGCCGTTGCCAGTGCTATCACTGTCAATAACAGGAAGAAGCATAGCAAATTAATTAGGAGTGCATGTACTGAAACCATTTAGAGGTTTGTATATATACTAGGTTAGTTCAAGATTGTAGTTGCAAGGTCCGAGGGAACTAGCGTACTGCAGGTCTGCAGCAAGTAGTCAAGAGGATTCAGAGGCAAAGATTTATGCAATATTCTAATAGAAACTTAACAATGAATGAACTGAAGCAACCAAGAGTGTTACATACTGATTAATTCAAAACAATGGTCATTGATGGAACAGATGTTAAGGGCTTGCCTGAAATTTTAGTATATAAAAGAAACATATGGAGGAAAAGCAGCTGTTGTTGTTGTACTTGTACATAATTGCAAGAAAAAATTTCGTTTTTTTTGGGCGTCCAGATCTACAGATATATATACATGCCCTAAAGCACATTATTAAGAGAAAACCTACCTCATCCGAGCCAAGAAACCACAGGAACCGGCAACCCCAGAGAAAACCTGACAAAATCAAGAGGACGACGCCTCTTCCCCTCAATTCGTCACACTTTACCTACTGATTCGAGGAACCATGTACAGTAAAAAAAGATGATTCGCTCGAACGTAATCGCGCGCGCAGATAGTAACTTTCTGTGGGAGAAGCGAGAACTAGACAGTGTGAGCGACGGAGGAGAGAGGGAACAATACCTGGTCGCCGCTGGCGACGTGGAAGACGCCATCAGGTTGGGGTTCGGCGAGGCGGCGGCAGAGGAGGCGAGAGTCTCGAGAAGGAGGACACACCAAGCCGGTTCTCTGTTCGCGCAAAACTGCACACCGCCCACACTGTCCACTCGCTCTTTCTTTCATTCATATCCACTCGCGGCTGCAAAACTGGCCCAGCGAAGTGGGCTCCCGTGCCAAAATGCATAGTTGCATTATATCCAAACAATTCATGGAGGCCCAAACCGTCCAAATCAGCCAGCTTAGGGATTTTTTATTTTTTATTCTCTTCTTTTTTTTACTATTTCGCACAAAAATATATGATCTCCACAATTTTTTGCGAAACTAACCCTCCACAACCGAAAGAAATGACGCTTGAGCTCTACAGTACCCGAACCGTCATTTCATTCGGTGGTACGACACTATAGCACCTCCGACCGCCATTTCATTTTCCGCTACTACAGCAGGGGTTACCGCTATTTGAAATAACGATAGCTACCTTCACGTTTTCAAAAACTCTCAACTATGCTCAGATGGAGAAAGGCTTTATACCAAAGTTGTAGACCTCGACGAGATCAATAACTTTACAATTCAAACCATTTGGAATCGTCTTCGTGCCCAGATAATCGACATAACACTCAGATCTAAAAAATCAAATTTTGGATCTCAACATTGTGCTGACTATTTGAGCATGAAGATGATTTCAAATAAAAAATATCTGAACTATAAAT
This sequence comes from Cenchrus americanus, assembly GCA_947561735.1. Lineage (NCBI taxonomy): Eukaryota > Viridiplantae > Streptophyta > Magnoliopsida > Poales > Poaceae > Cenchrus > Cenchrus americanus. The sequence continues at coordinate 40,152,370 of OX387239.1, read as the reverse complement.
GTGTAGATATCGTCGAGGTCTACAATTTTTGTATAAATCTTATCTCCATCCGGTTCATATGAAATAATTACGATGTTTTGAAAATGTGTTGTCCAGAGAAGAGAAATTCTTTCGGTTCATTAGATCTGAACATTGCGTCGATTATTTGGGCAGAAAGATGATTCCAAATGAAAAATGTTTTCTCCAAATACCACCAGATGAAAAGGCGGTTTATGTTGTGTCCAACTGTTTTAGCAATAAATCGCCGGTTCTCAACATATTTGTGAAAAATCATAACTATTTCATATGAACTCGGATGAAGATAAAATTGATAAAAAAATCGTATATCTCGACGAAACCTAAAACTTTGTAGTTCAAACGTTTATCATTTGAAATTTGAGCATGAAGATGATTTCAAATGAAACAAGTTTGAACTACAAAGTTGTAGCTCGTCAAGACTACAATTCTTGTATAAAGCTTATCTTCATCCGAGTTAATATCAAAAAGTTATAATTTTTTAAAAATATGATGTTGAGAGAAGATAATTTCACTGATTCATTAGAGCTGAACATTATGTCAATTATTTGAGCAAGAAGTTGTTTCAAAATGAAAATTATTTGAACTATAAAGTTGAATGTCTCATCGAGATCTACTTTTTGTATAAAGCTTATCTCATCCAAGTTCTGTATGAAAAAGTTATGAATTTTTGAAAATATGTTGGGGAGTTACCGTCGGTTTCATTCGACAGTTTTTGAAGAAACCACCCTATATGGAATGGTGGTAGCCACCTACCGCCGTTTCATCTAGTGTTTGATGGCTATTTTTGTTTCCCCCCGAGATCCTCTACCGTTGCTTTTGTCAATAGTAATGGGGATTTGGTAGTGGCTAGGGTGTGCATGGTGCGACGGTGTCCTTTGCGAAGGATTTGGCACTGATGGGTACATCACCATCGATTTTTTTCTTATGTGTCAGTGATCAATTCCTCTGGATGCTTCCTTATGCACGGAGCCTATAGCATCAACATTAACGGAGACACTTGTCTCACAAGCTACGATATGGCGGCGGATGTGTGGAAGGGTTCTGGACTTATGGTGGTGGATCCCCTGTATTTGGAGTTACAAATCTCATAGGTTTCTCTTGTCCCTCACTTGCATGTGTTAATGCTTTATCCAGTGTTGACTATGCAATGGGAGGTATAGTTACCAACACGAGATGAAGTTGGGTTGGTAAATCCCACCATTTTCAGTGCTTCAGTGTTTTCTGTCCTTTGGCGATTTGAATTTTTTCTGTAGTCTTGTGATTTGGAGTTACTGGCAATATTTGAGGTGTCGGAGTCCTTAGCGCCTGGCGATGAGATGGTCAACGGCCATCGTCTTCTACCGGATCGTTCAACGGTTAAAAAGCATGTCAGTTTTGATGTGCTGCTCAAGACGACGTCCAAAAATCGCGTGTCTTGGCTATGGAGGAAGTCGGCTTCAAGTTCAGTAGTGCTTCGGCTGTCAGCAGCGAGGAAGACCAGGAGGTGCTTACAAGGACTACAACAAAATTTCATTTTCTTTCATTATGTCTTTGTAAGTGTTCGGTTGTAATCACCAAAAAATTGAATGGAATATAAACCCAGTTTCTCAAGAAAACAAAACCACTATTACATGACAAGTACAATATATTTGGATTGACTAGTCCAAATAGGTGGTACCAATGTCAGATGGACTTTAGTTATGGAATATGCACAATGGTTAAGATCTAAATGTAGTCCATAAGGGCAGTCCATAAGCATATGGGTAGTTGAAGCTATGGATTGATATATGGATTACTTGCACAATGTTTATGGATTAGTTGTAGAAATGTTTATTAATTTTGGATTGCTTTTGGGTAATGTTACAGTCGCCCTTAGAACAAAATAACCTCAACATCTATCTATGCAACAAAAACAAAAAAAGTAAATCCATACAATATTTGAGTATCATAGACTAGAAAATAACCAAAGAAAAATAAAGATAAAGATAAAAAATAAATGAATTATGGAAAAAAAATTGAGCAAATATATCCTATTTGCCAAAAAAACACAGAGCAATAATCAAATAAAACCCATATCTTTGCAACTTTAAAAATTATTAGGTCTATTAAAAGTTCTTTACGAGTACAATTTGGGGGAGCATACATGATCACATACCTCACCTGCATGCTTATATGATACGGACACCTGCATGGATGCACTTTAGCACAATCTTAAACCAGATTCTTGGATGTCCATAGTCTCATGCGGACACGTACACTTTACAACTGATGAAGTGGACAAGATCTATCCCCCACTAGTAGTGATCCAAACACATGCTTCAATTTAGCTTGGAGGTTAACTGGTGGTGGCCGGCCTTGATCACCGGGTGTTTGCTAAACCCGCTCGAGGAGAAAATTAAATCCACAGGGTATCTGCGCTGGAACCGCGTGTCTATCGTACGTGCTCCCACGTTTGGTTGTGTGGCAGCTGCTATTACATATCCTGACCAAATTATAAGGCTCCTATAGCCTGTGGCTGCCTGATGTGGCTGTATAAATTGTTGGGTTGTTGCTTGTGTCCAACAACATCGCATCGCATATAGTTGAAAGGAGGCGAGGTAGCTTCACTATAGTGATAAACTAGCTTGGGCGGGCCAGCCAGCCTGATGCAATGGCTCCAGCTGCTCCTGTCCCGCCGTCGTCGAGCCGGATCGCCGCCGCCGCCATGCTCCTCGCCGGCTTGTTGCTGCTAGCCTCTGCCGTTTCAGGCGCCGACGCCGCCACTCGCCGTTTTCTGGTGGATGTTTCCAAGGCAAAAGGGGGTGTTGATAATCCCAACATGTTTCATGAGCAGGCCTCCGCCGCTGGCGGTGCGGCGGGCAGGTTATTGCTACAAGGGCGTAATCAGAATACGCGAGCTGTTGCTGCTGGCCGTGTGGGTGTACGCAAACGCATCACAAAGTTTGTCGTCGTAATGGATGTGACACAAGTTAGTGCAGATGCAGATCGTTTTGATTCTCGAGAGCGTCCCTGATCAAAACTTTGGTTCGTTGGAGATCCGATGCAAACTATATCCTTTTCGATCGACCATTTTTTTTCACTACTCTTTTTTTTTTCATTTCCCTTCATGAGGGTTGTTTGATTTCTCCCCAATTTCTCCACTATCTGTAACAAGGCCATTGGATCTCCTCCTGTTCAGTGATCATGTTTTATTGTGACTGATGTTTAACTCCAATCGATTTTATTTGGCATTCTCATTGTTCTAGTTGTATGTGAGATTCGGCTGGGTTGCTCGCCCCACCTATATTAATAAAGTGAAGCAGCATTAAAAACATGAGGGTATGCTTGTTTGAACTTCCTGTAAGAAAACGCAAAAGTTCAAACAAACAATGAATTTTCGTGCACTTCCAGAAAGCCAAAAGTCTAGAGAAAAAATCGAGTTTCTATGAGAAGCTGGAATGCTCCCTTTTAGACCCGAAAGTTGAAACTTCTTCTAATCATTCTAATCATGTGTTGAGGCATGTCTCAGTGCAGATGAACCAGCTAGCAGGCAAACAACAAAATGAAAATAATATGCAACTTCAATGTCAGAAGAGTTGAAGACTACTCGCTCCATATTGGTATTAGAAGTCGTTTTTGACTGTGACACAGTCTTCAAAACACAACTTTGACTTGTTTTTTATAAAAAAATATCTATTCAAAGATGATATATTTATACTTTTATGAAAATATTTTTCAAGACAATTCTATTTATATGTTTTCACATTTTCAAACTCAATAACTTAAAAACTATCCATGATTTATAATCCCAATGTTTGACTTAAACCTCGTACTAAACGTCTTCTAATACCAATACGGAGGGGGTACCTAAGATGGACTGAAATAGCTTCGAAACAAGCAACAGTCACTTCAGCCTTGTCAGCTTGATTAAAAGACATTCTTGTTTGCCCTCATTTCTGTTGTGAATCATTATTAATGTGGCCAATTAATGGAGTAGAGAGGAGAGGTAGAGGATGGAGAGATGAGAGGGATAGAGATGAATAAATGTTGTATCTACTCCTCCTTTTCTACCCCTCTATAAATAGAGGAGTTACCCCCCTACATACTGATTAGATTGAATCCAGTGAAAGTGACATACAAGAGCTCCTTCTCCCTCTCCATTCACCTGTGTTCGTGTGTGACTCTTTTGTGTTCTTGAGTGCTCTAAGAAATCTAATTTCTAACACGTTATCAGCACGAGTTCTACCGAGCTAAGAAGGTAAAGTAAGAAATCAAGTCTCCTTCGAGCACATACACAAACACATCACAACACGATCTTGACTAGAGTTGTTGGCGCCTCGGTAGCGCCCGGTGACATGTAAGCGGCTCAGCCGTCGTCACCGTCCACCGCCGGAGACGACTTGGCTGATGCAAGGAAGGCCCCGCCTCTGCTCGCCATTGAGAGGCCCTGAGGTGCCGAATCCACCACCATCCTAAAGATGAGCGCGCAGATCGGGTAACCGCCCGCCCACGAGCGAGCCGGGCCAGCAGCCTCAGAGAGCCGGCCGGCCGCCGCCATGGGTGTCGCCCCACCACCGCGGCGTGCGGTCCTCGCCACCGGCGCGGCCCCCCGGCCGCCGCGGGCGTGGGGCCCACGCCGCCTCGTGCGCCCCCTCCCCGCAAGACACGTGACCCTCGAGGCCGCCGTCCACGCGCAGGTGTGGGCCCGCAGGCCGATGGGCACCGCCGCCCCTGCCCCTTTCTCCCTCGTTTCTTTTGGCTAAGTCTTCTGGAAAGGAGAGGATAAGGACAAGATTAGGGTTAGGGTTACACTCTTCCCTTTTATATATTGTGCCGTATGAGTCTATGTCGTCCATCTTGATCAATGGCCATGACGGTTCGGGCTTGATAGGCCTAACAGGCCGGCCCAATAAACGCTCGAGTGGACCCTGAAGGCCTATTTGCACTTCATATTTTCTTCTTAATATATTGATGTGTAGCTCTCCTGCGTGTTCGAGAAAAAACACACTTCATATGCATCGAATTCTGCCAAAGTTTGCCACATAACCTCTTCCTTTTAGTATGGAGATGGTGTTAACGTAGCTACGTAGCCACTCCACCATTGTAAACTATGTCTCTTCTTGATATGGCTATTCAAACAAAGCAGATAATGTTTCTTTTAAAAACACACATGAAGCAAATAATTGTAATTCAGTAGACTAATGTATATATTTTAATGTTGAGCTACTACTTTGGTAGTTTGAAGATCTGTGGTGCAGGTTTCCATGTCCAAGAAAGCAATATGAAGTCACTTTAACATTCAGTTTTGTGTCGCAATTATGCGGCAGAGCATGTTCTAAATTTTTTACACTTATATACAGCTGCCAGCACACTTTAATTAACGTTATATTGCCTAATTACAATCATCGCTCCTGCTGTTTACCTTTTTAATGAACCATGTTGGCATGGAGACTATTGACTTTCTATTTCACAGCTACCAAAATATAAGGTTGGAGATCATTTTTTTCAATATAAGCTGGTGCACCAGCTAGTTATCAAAGTCATATTACCATGTTTTTTTATCTTGTCTCATATGATGTACTACCTCTGTATAAAAAAATTGTCGTTGCTGAGTTATCGTGACATTTAACCCTTCGTTTTATCCAAAAATTATGAAAGTATCATTTTATTTCCCATACTCTATACCACTCTGACGATGGCGATGGATAAACAGGATGACCTATCTGTTGTCATTTCCTGAGTTGTGTGATTATTATTATTTTTTTGAAAGGAATTGTGTGATTATTATATGTACAGCTAATTGCCAGGTGAACATTTGAAACTTCAAACTGCATGAGTAGTAAACATTCTCGGAAACCTGCGCTACTGTGACTGTCTGGTGTTTTTTCCATCATGTTCTGCATGCATGATGAGAATGTGATTTTGGTTCCATGAATCTATGAGAAAGGTGCACGGCAAAATACTATGTTGCTAATTTGCATTTTCAATCATATGCTTGTACGTTTGTCCCAAAAAAATCATATGGTTTGTACGTCAGATTTACAGATCATTTCTATGAGCAGCGTTTATCACAAGTGCATCACTCCCGGTCCCAAACACCCCGATCCCCATCGACACCACCGTGTGTTAGCACCAGACAGATGCATTTTTTGAACTACTGCCTCAATTTCACAGGCACAAAGATGGTTCAGTTAGCACCACACTTCCTGATCTGCCGATCACGCTGAGTGTAGTAGCTTCACGAGAACATCACCGATGGTCAAAAGTCCAAACTGCTTACGGGTGACTCTGCTCCTCCACGTACCTGCGCCACCAGTCTGGAGGAAAATACAGTTGATGCATCAACTGAGGTCAGCAGCCAGTGAGGTGAGAAACAAGCAGGACATGAACGAAAAAAAAGAGGGTTTAAGACCATCCACACTCGTCATCCTTTATATCATCCTTCAAAATAGAATATTTCTGCCTGGTTGGCGAGATTCTTTCTCTTATATCTACTTCTCCCGCACCTATCACTTCTTTATATTCCTTGTCTATCCAAACTACCCATGATGGACCCCACGCGTCATTCTCCATCTCTATCTTTTTCTTCCACCTTCCTCCCCCGTTCCCCTCTCTCCCTCTGCTTCTTCCCCACCTCGACCACGCCGCACCCGGGATCTCCACCGGCGCGCCGTCCCCTCCCTCCCCTCCATCCTTGGGACGCTCGCCACTCCGGTTCGCCAGGGCGGAGGATCGACTGCGCCAGCACGAACATCCGCGCCACTCTGCGTCGTCTCCCCCGCGGAGGAGTAGGGCGAGGAGGGCGTGGGGATCCTGGAGGGCGAAGGCTCGACGATAACGGCGACCCCTCCTCCTTGAGCACTGACATCGGAGTCGAGCTGGGGAAGGGGGGATCAAGCACAGCGACACTCCCTCCAGCAGGTCGTGGGGCCTTCCTCTGCGTGGCGACCCTCTCCCTCTCCCATCGCGCCAGCCAAGCCGCGGCGGCTGGATCCAGAGCTGGGCGGAGCTCGGTGGTGCGGACCTCCTCGCGCAAGCCTGTCGCGGAGCAGATGCGGCGGTCGGCGGGGCACCTCCTGCTCCCGGGTAGGCATAGTGCCACGGGGCGGACTCCCGGCGGCGGCTCAACCCAGGCGTGCGAGGTGATCCACGATGGCCAAATCTTGCCGTGCCGCTCCTCCATGACGTCAGCGGTGCTTCTCCCCACGGTCGACCCCTGCTCTTGGCGGCGCAGGACGAATGCGATGGCGGCAGCTCCTCCTCCCTCTCTCTGCCGCACATCCCTCTCTCTCCCCCTCTTCCTGCTGCCGGTGTGGACGAATAGCCGCTGCGCAGGCCCTATGCCACGCGAGATAGGGGGTGGAGTGCGCGGCGCCCGCGCCTGCCAATGAAGGAGGTTCGCCATTCCTCCATTTCCTGAGGAAATGGGAAGTGACTTCAAAATGAAGGCAGTGATGAATGAAAGAGGCGGTGCGGGTGGTCTAATTTACCCCACGACTTTTGCCCATGAAAAAGTGGTGGTGCAGCCCCGCATCTCCCAGCATCTCAGCTCTGATCATACAACCTTTTCGTTCACATAGGAAGCCTTCTGTTTTATGAGCTCTCCTGCAGTGGTCTATAGCATGTTTTTTTATAAATGGGATAAAAATCTAGCCTCCACGTTCCCTGGAGAATAATGCTTACAGGTAAGCCTGTTAATGGTATGAGAACTGCACTGCATCCACCTCAAACCAATATGTATTTACTCGTCAACTCGCTCCACCCCATCACCATTATTGCTCACTGAAACACCAAACAAAACTAAACCACATGCACGATTCTCCTATTCAAGCCAAACCGTTCCACAAAACCAGTCTTAAACCCATCGGTTCTGCTGTCGGTTTTCTTGCTTGTTTCTTCTTCCTCCATTCGATGCCGACTGGCGACTGCTGCTGGAGGAAGGCGAGCTGCGGCATCGTCTTGAATGGTATGGCCAGCAGCCGGCACCGCGTGTGAGCTCGGAAGCTTCGCGGCGTTGTAGACAAGCGTCGGGTGCTGCTGTAGCTGCATTGGCTTGCTGTCCTCGGTGCAGTGCAGGAGCTCGACAAACGTGCCACCGCTGGAGTTATCGTTGTAGGCGTGGTTGGCTTGATGGGTGCTGGCAGTGGCGTTATCAGTCGAGGCATTGGTGCGCGGGAGCACAGAGCTCTTGCTGGTCTTGGAGGTGATGACCTCGCCGTCGTCTCCGGCAGTCGGCGGAGAGGATACGACGACGACGACTCTAGTGAGGGAGAAGAGTAGCCTAACGATATGTGCTCGTCCATGGCGGCAGCGCCGGCGGCACGGATGAGCCACTCGATGGCCTTGCTGGAATTGGATGGCTGTGGGCACCGAGAGCTGTATGAGGCGGAGGAGATGAGGGCTTGAGGTGGAACGAGGGTCGAGGGGTCGAGCGGACGGGAGGTCGAGTTGGCGGCGGAGAGCGCGACTGGCGGGTCGTGCGATGGCGGGGGGCGGCGGCGCTGGGCGTCATATGCGAGGTTAGGTGTCAAACCGATACCAAACCAAATCCGTTATGAAAAGAACCCGGACCAAAAGCAGGCTTACTTACAGCCACTTACAAGACCAAACCACAGACAAACACGAGTAGTACTCAGACTGCAAAAGTCATTGGTAAATGTCCAACACCAGTCAGAACACACTTAACTCTTAAACTAAGACAGACATTAAACTCCCAATCTGTAATTAGACTTCCACCCAAATCCACTGAAGAACTCCATAGCAGCAACCTCTAGATGATGGCATTTTTCGTTCAAAACAACTTTCTCTTACTCTTTAGATAGCAGCGACTGACATCTTGTCCAATATGTCCCACTGAAAATTACATGCACAAAGGAGTTAGGGATTGATTTTTGGAAAACCATCTCATTTGTATTTTGATTTTTGGAAAACCATCTCATTTCTATTCAACTAAATAGCCCAGCAAAGGGTTGCTGCCCCAACCAAACTTTTCCTAAGCCCCTCAGAGAACCCTCTCAACCAAGACCCAAGCATATGAGAAAAGCTAGTCGGTGGTTGAATTCCGAAAGGTGATAAATACCAAGTTCCAAATTTTTCTTGCCATATGACATTCAAAAAATAAATGTTGTATTGTCTCACTTGACACATCCCTGCCACAGAAACAACATTTGACACATCCCTGCCACAGAAACAACATTTGACACATCCCTGCCCCTTTCTTTTTGCAAGGTTATCCTTTGTAAGAATGACACCCTTCCAAAGGCACCACAAGAAAATTTTAATCTCCAGGGGTACTCTAAGCTTCCAAAAACACACTTTGATGGTACTCCTTCATGTTTCATAATATCCATATACATGGGCCTAACTGAAAATTTTTATCTTTACACAGCCCCCAAATAAACTCATCTCTCTAGTCTTTCAATTCCACATTTATAATTTTCCCCATCAACTCAAACTACTTGTTTAACACATTTCCTCTTAATGTTCTTCTAAATGACACATTCAAAGGAACTATGCTTAGCACATTAGCCACAATATTATCTTTCTTTCTAACAATGTTATACATACATGGATAACTATCCTTTATCTTTTTGTTGTCTCTCCAAACATCTTCCCAAAATCTAGTTTCATTCCCATTTTGCACCGCAGCCTACCCCTTGATAAAACTGCTATTTGATCTCCATCAAATCCGACCAAAAATGAGAGTCATCCAGTTTCTTTGGCACTTGAGATAATGTTTTGTTTTTAAAATATTTTCATCTAATCATTTGTTGCCATACATCATCCTCATTAAGAAGCTTGAACAACTACTTGCCTAGCAAGCCTATATTTTGAACCTCCATGCTTATAATTCTCATGCCTCCCATGTTTTTGGTTTGACAGAGAACACTCCATCTTGCTAACCTATGATTTTTCTAATGTTCATCGCATTACCAAAAGAGCCTTGATATATAATAATACAATCTTTTCAGTACACCTTTAGGTAGTACTTTGTTTGAGAGTTTGCGGCAACTCATCGGTATACCCAGGTATTTGAAAGGAAAGTTCCCTTCCTTATATACATGCATTACAATTTATTAAGCATCTGTTGAAAGATGTAGATTATTAAACATACATTGCAATTTAAAAGAAAAAATAAATTCATATCGAATATGACTGGATAAGACCTAAGAGAACTATCACGTGTTTCAAAATCAGCATGCACTCCCTTTAGAATTTCTCCCGAAGAAGAAACATATATGCCATATTTCAAAACATTTTCCTTCATGTTGCAAAATCAGCATGCGCTCCCTGTAGAATTTGGTATATGCATATGCCGCCTCATCCACCGGGTTGAGATATTCATCCTTGAGAACAAACCCTACTACCAAACATCAGTTCAATGGATCATATCTTTTTGCTTTTTTGTCTCAGGAATCAGGATTAACTGGTTAGACAATGCGGCTTACAATCTACGAGTACAATTGTAAAGTACATATATTGTTGTATATAATAATTGTGCCCATCAAGCCTACATTGGAGAATTATAACCTAAAATACAATCAACTCAGTTTTGATGCTCATGCTTTAACAAACAACCTTATTTGCAATCTTACTATGCAAACTCAAATCAATTGAATAATAAAGAGACATCTACTCAGCTAATTAACAAGCATTAACTACCATGAGATGATTGGATGAGTACTGTTTGATATTATTAAATATTTTAATTTAATTTTTTAATTTTGGGTAGCAGTTTTATGGCTCTTGATCTAGTGAGTTTATGGCTCTTTTGCAGTTTGAATGGATCTCAGAACCTGTTAATTTAAAACAACAAAGGTAAATTTTGATGTGTGTGTGTGTGTGTGTGTGTGTGTGTGTGTGTGTGTGTGTGTGTGTGTGTGTGTGTGTGTGTGTGTGTGTGTGTGTGATATTTCATATGATAAGAATGATGCTTATGAAAGTAATTTTTTTCTCGTAACAACGTAGGGGCACGATTCTTGTGTTATTAATGCCAAAACCTATTTCATAACCCTAGGTAATTCATGAGACGAATCTATCAAGCCTAATTAGGTCATGATTGGACAAAGTGGTGCCACATTATACATGTGCTAATGATGGATTAAATAGGCTTAATTGATTCATCTCGCCTCCATCTCTGTAATTAGTTTTAGAGTAAAATACACGATCAATCCCCGAACTTTCCAGGGTGTGTCATCCTAGTCTCTAAACTTATAAAACTGGAATCTGGGTCCTCCAACTTGTTAGAGGATGTCATCCTAATCCATGCAACATTTAATAAAAAGTGGTTTCGAAATATGTTTTTAGTTAAAAAATCCAAATAACATTGGATATACTTTTTAAAATGTAAAAATATCTCTAAGCCTTCCAACATTCTCCAAAATTCTATAAAATGTAATGGAGAAACACAGAGCAAGGGGAGCCTAAATAAAATTATTGGAACTCAAGAAAAATATCTCATGAAATATGTTTTTCATTCTCCTATTGTTAAATAATTTTTAGAAGCTTCCAAATGTATTTTCAAGAGCTCAAATTATTTTGTCCTCTAGTGCTCCCATGTGTCTCTACTATCTTTCTGAAATTTTTGGAGACTTCGATTTTTTTATATAATTTCAAAATCATATTAGTGGTTACTAGATTTTTTAATTAAAAATACAACATGACCCAAGCCATCCTTAAAATCAATTTTAACTCTTGCATGGACCGGAATGAGACATTAACAAATTTGGGAACCTGATTTTGTGATTTTATAAGTTTGTGGACGGAGATAATACACCCCAACAAGTATGAGGATCGGTAATATATTTTCCATTTAGCTTTATAATAGGTCATGCTTAGATTTCATAATCACTCCCTCTATGCAAGGCCTATTTTTTATTGGCTCAAAGACCCAGGGAAGTACTCTTGAGAAAAACAACTTGCTTTTATTTTGGATTAGATTACTTTGTGCATGTGTTTCACTCCCGAGGTATACATGTAAAGAATTACTACCACACTAATTCCCCAAGCGGGACTCCCAAGGAAAAATAAGAATAGACCTTGCAAAAGTGAATTTTTGAGATTTCATAATAGGCCTTGCATAGATGAATAGAGGGAGTGGCAACCAAACAATCAATGTGACATGTGCTAAACTTTACCATTTGTCATACAAATGCCCCCTCAAATTCACCCATGTTCTCCAATGTGTGTTGCATGTAGGAAGTAAAGATGGTTGCAGCCGTGTCAGCTGGCATCAATGTTTAGTCTGAGTCGAAGTCAGCGCCCGTCTTGGAAGCTGAACGATGAAGAGAACTAAAAGTGCATCTAGGCCCCCTAGGTAGATTTTGGTGAATTGAGTGACAAGGCGATTAAAGGTCTAATTTGTTTGTCTAAGAATGTGAGTAGGTTTTTATTTAATTTTTCATGAGTTAATAATAACATATATTTGAGAATTTAATTATTCATGAGTTAATAATAACATATATTTGAGAATGAATATTATTCGGCTCACATTGAAGAAGGCAAGCAAGTGTGTGATCCTAATGCAAAGTGCTAAATTTCAATCATCAAATGAAGTTAAATATTGGGGATATTTTGCAAAGATTAACTCCATGTCTCTGATAATGTGGTAGCTTGATTAAAAATCAAAACGGACCATAACAAGAGAAATTGGTAATTCTCTCTAAGTAAACGCAAGGCTTCATGTGGTGATTGCAGAATGATATAAGGATGAGTGTATACTTGATGATCCTCAATTGGAAAAGCTTACATATTCGTTGTCAATCAAGAACAAGCATTTGAAGCGGTTTTCAAATGAAGATTAATTGTTGATGAAGCAAAGCCAAACTCAACGTGGCTTAGGTAAGTTATGAAGAGATCAACCGAGATGACTAGGACGAGGTGCTAAGCATCTGAGGTGTTTGTTAAGGTGAAGTAACTAGTATTCATGGGGTCTCGAAGAATCATACTCATGCCTTAACCGAGGGAAGCGATGCAACTCATCTATGTGTTATGGTTGGCAATATGGAGTGACTTAAGGATTTAAGTGTGCACTCTTATGGCATATGGAAAAATCCTAATTCACTAGCTCAAGTATGGATGTGCTCAAGACAATGGCTATGTTCGAAGCACTCAAGTTGGAATTTTTCAAGTATGGCAAGACTGAAGATCTACAACCTCAAGAGGTTGACTCGGTTTTTATTTATTCTTGAGTATAGGAATGGCATACTATCAAGAGGGATGCAACACTAGCTTTATGACAAACATCAAAAGTGCTCATTAGTTGACCTATGTGAGAAAAAGCTTTGAGAGAGTCCCTCAGTGATCTAACAAACCTTTAACCCAACCTTAGCCACTTCATCACGTCATGAAGTGTTTGTGAGAAGAGAAGGGTTTTTGGGCTCTCTCTGTCCAGGGCGGTCTAACCACCTCAGGGGGGGGGCGATTTGACCGCCCCAAGCAGCCAACAACTAGTTTTTCAAACTGGCCGGAGGCAGGTGATCTAACCACCTTGGCCAGTTCTCTAACGGTTAGTTTTCCTTGAGTGGGGTATAAATACCCCACAAGCTCCACTTGTCGGGGCTTCTAGTTCTAGGGTTGTTGAGGTGCTTCCCCTGTTGTTTTTATAAGCCAAAGACAAAGAAATCTCCCCAGCCCTCTCTTTGTGAGATTGTGATTCAAGCCATATCTTTGTGTTATGTTGAGAGTTTGAGCCTTTGTGAGATGAGAAAGAGCATCTCATATCTTGAACACTTGTGATTCGCGTCAGAAAGCCTTTGAAGTATTTGTTACTCTTGGAGGTTAGCCTCCTAGACTGCTGGGCGTCGCCGGCTAGCTCCCAAGGTTGTGGTGTGCGGCGACAAGATTGTGCGGGCTGTGATCTTGCCTCTTCTTGTAAAAGATCGCCTTAGTGGAAAAGAGGAAAGCGGTTGAAAGAGACCTGATTTGTTGTGGGAAAGATCCCTTACAAGCTCCTCAACGAAGATGTAGCCTTTCCTAAGTGGGAGGTTAACTTCGGGAAATAAATCTTCGTGTTTCCTTTGTGGTTCGACTCACTAGTTGATTTCTAGCATATTTACTTTGCTTCCACTCGATCTACTTGGGTGTGCATGTCTTTGTGTGTAGGGATCATTACCCGGCCTACTTGTGATCATCTACTAAAGCCACTCAAGAACTTTGGTTCGTGCTAAAAGTCAATAGAAGCTTAAGTTGTGGTTTTGCATGTTCACTGTGTGGAGGTAGTCAAACCGCCCCTAGACGCGGTCTAACCGCCCCCTCTCTGGTCAGGGCAGCAAGGGCGGTCTAACCGCCTTATAAAGCAGTTTGACCGCGTGGGGCAGAAAAATTCAAGTTTCAAGTGAAAAGTTTTATTTGGTCCACTCACCTATTCAAACCCCCTCTAGGGGGCATCAAAGTCCTTTCAGGAACATTGGACGATGATATTGGTGACATGTCATTTTGTATGTTGGGGAGGGGGGTTTGGCAAAACTAGGTGGGCGTATGTAGGAGTCGCTGTTGTGACTGAATGCGCGCAACGGACTGCTTGCACGTGTAGCAAATATGTTTTATTCCTTCCTACCTCTACAGTGCATACATATAAAAAAATCAAAAAGTGTTGATGTTATGCCCACCTAAAGTTGTTTGGAACTTAAAACCCTATAAATGTTGAACTGAGTATCAAAATTAAATTCCGATTGCACCATTGGATTTTTGACAATAACAACTTTGAAACAAGATCCCACTTGTCATTATTTTGACAATTTTTTTTATTTTTTAATTAAAAATTATATATTTTGTGCAATAGATAACTGTAGAACAAAATTTCAAACTACCAGAACAAAATATTTGTACATACCAAACAAATTATATGAACTGCCGGAACAAATATGTATATGTGTCGAACTAATACTACAAGAAAAATGTTGATTAGTGACGCAACCTAATTTTGGCGTCATATATTTATGACATTCCACGCGAGCAAATTTAGTGACGAAAAAAATTGTCGTCGCATTCCCTGTTACATGCTTGCTTTATGACCGCATAAGCTCTGCAAAATCGTCATAAACCAACTTTGGTACTGCATGTAAACATTATTTAAAGTAGTGTGTTCCGAGTCGTCATAAAATTTAAAAGGGTCCCACGTATAAGCATTCTTTTGGAAATAGAGTGTTCTAAGTCGTTATAAAATTTTGCAGGATCCCACATGTAAGCATTTTTTTTAAAAAATAGAGTGCTTCAAGTTGTCATAAAATTTAGAAATGTCTCAGTCTAAAAAACAAGATCCCACAGTGCCACAATTTAGTGTTATAAAAAGGGAGGAAAACAACGAAAACAACATCAAAAATTTTGTATCTTTGTTATTTGCGCCGATGACATGATAACTGTGCAGTTTGTCGGTGGAGACATAAGTATTGCTTCTGGCCTCTCAGATGTAGTCCATATATTTCAGTTGTAATGCACGTTTGCTACTGATACTAGAGCCAATTATCTGTCAGATTTGCAGCTCTTGTAATTATGTGTTAAGTTGTCCTATTACTGTAAGATGCATGGTTGAGGAATCGGTTAGTTATGTTGGAAAAAACAGCCTAATTATGAATAATCCAGATTTAATGTTGAGGAAAAGCATATTGACTAAAAATGATGCAATCACACTGAAACGACCCCGGATTTTTGGTGAGGAAAACCCGAGTCCCTGTACCTTTGCGATAGTCCCGGGATCAGTAGCTATCGCGTACAGATCTCATCACAGCAGGTAAATCACAACCGTACATCGCATCACACAAATATTAGTACATAATTTATTACATATCCAGAATGGAGTACAACATTACAAGCCTCAAGGCTGAATCAGAGTAAAATTCTACGCGGCGGTAGCTAGCATCTCAGATGGGTCTCTGTCTTCTGATCTTCACGCCCACAGGCATCCTTGAGCGAAGCGACGTATCCCTCAGTCGTACCATCCATCAGTGTTGTTGTCGAAGTCGAACTCGTAGCCTGCACACTCAAAGTCTATCCCCAAGGAGTGGGATAGGTTCACGTCACCGACTGTATGCAGCTTTAAGTGGCCTATCTTCTAAAGGGTAAGAAAAGAGGCAAGGTAGAAGCTCGGGTTTCCTATGCGTAGCAACAAAGTATAAACGAAATCATCTCCATACGGTCCCAAACCAATCTCTCAAACACAGTTCGGAACCACCTGGTACCCCAGGGCCCCGTCTCCACAACCTATCTCCATCTAGGGTCGATGCGAGAACTTCCTCTCCTCGCACCTCAATGATTACATTCGGATCGACGAGGTAGAGGGAGCCACTCTCCTCTAACCGACTGCAACCACGGCTCACCACACTCTCAACTACAGGGGGAGGTAGAAATCCCAAAACATGAGGAACAAGCATGTCTTCAAGGTTTGTCCATGACCGAGGACGCGGCTATACGTATAGATCGAAACTGCGCGAGCGTGTACACTCGTACCCAACTCGGGATGGTACCCGACGGTGATCGCCCGGCCCGAGCCCATCCTACCGTGCGAACTCTCGGTAGTTACGATCCCATCCCCGCATCCGGCCCTCAAAACGAATCCCCCCTCGGAAGGAATCGCACCGGAGCCGTGAAATGCTCCCGTGTGGCCACACGGGAGACGCTCCGAGAGGGTGGTCTCACCTCCACCGCTCCCCCACGGATACCCTCTATCCTTCCCAAGCGTGTATGGTTCCGCACTTGCCGAGCTCAACTCGGCCCTATCCCCACTCTCGGCGAGGTGGTGTGTACGAAAGTCCTATCGACAAGGTTGATCCACTCGCTTTCGACCGGGGCAAGCTCATGTCCTCCATCCGCAAGTAAAACCCCAACACCTAGGCTCCGAAAACCGTCAAAGCGAGGGATACACCGAGGAGTGCATCCCTATCCCCGATCCCAGATCGGTTGTTTCGAGCTCACCCCCGCCAAAGTACCCAAAACGCCTTCTCCTGCCGGTTTTACCCCACTCACGCCAAGAACCACTATTCCCATCCCAAACACATGCATCCCGAAGCTCAGCGCATATACACGCTTATATACACATATATAGTAGTGGGTCAATCAAGGACAGGATAAATAAAGAAGGCAGTGCAAGGTTCATCATCATGCATTTAAAGTAAAGCGCTAGCATTCTACATAGCAATGTCTAATAGGTATTTCAGAATCAGTCGGGCGTGAACACCTGCGTGCGAGTAGTCGTCGGTGACGTAGTCGTAGGTGTAGTCGATCTCCGAGCTCAGCTCCCCGGCTCCAACTGCTCCTATTAACGCGTAATCAAAATAAAGGCGGGTCCTATTGCAATTAACTCCAAATGAACAACAATTAAGAGCCAAAAGAGAGCGAACACTAGCCTAACACTGAGTTTATAATTTTAGAAGAGCTTTGGAAAAGGTTTCACAATTTTCGGAGTTGAAATGAGTTTTCTAGGATTTTCCAAAGATAAAATAGATTTCTGAAATTAAAATACGCATACACAATACACTTAACTATAAGCTAACTACGGCGGGCTCAAAAGGGATCTAAGCTATCTACGAGTCGGCTGCAAGCTAGCTCTTCGAGCTCACATGGCTGCCACATAGGTAGCTATAAGCTGACCCATGCACAAGTGGCTGCCCACATGGCTGAAGGTGTGGCTGCCACAAACGATCTCGGTCGGATCTGCTGCGGCTCGCAGCTGAGCGGCAGAGGTGTGGTGCTTTTGTGGTTGGTCGACCGCACTAGATCCGGCAGGATCCACTACGGTAACAAAGGTGTGTGGGCGCATGTGTGCAACTATTTCCTACGGGGCTCTGGCGTGGGCGCCAGGTGCTCGATGGTAAGTCCCAGAGGAGCGACGGGTGGAAAGGGGCTCGTCGGCGGCGGGGTTGGTCGGTGACTCGACCTCACGCGACTCGACGCGGTTCTGGTACACCTAGGGATTCATCTAGGCAAAGAAAAGGGTTGCCTTGGTCGGAGACTCGGCACGACGGTGACGGAGAGCAGCTTGGCACGCGGTGCAAAGCAGAAGGTTTCGGCGACAAGATTCAGGTGGTCGGCGTCGATGAGGCTGTATGCGCTCGCGTGCCTGAGGGTGAACGCGTACACGAGTTGGTTCGGCGCTCGCGCGCCTCGGCGGAAAGGTTGCTCTTGACGACGGGGTTCCGGTCGCGACAGGCTGAGCGACAGTCAGGTTCGGCTCACACGCGTGAGCGTGTTCACCGGACTCGAGCAGGAAGAGCAAAGGCGACAGCTTGGTCGAGCTCATGCACGAGCGTGCGTCTGTGAGACGAAGCTCCCGGACGAGCACGGCGGTGCGAAGGTAAACGGCTTGGTGCGGCTCGAGCTCCGCGTCGTCGCGACTGGGGTGTCCGCGGTGGCGTGGCAGCTCGCTTGCGAGGGCGTGCGTGCGCGTGAACATGCGCGTGCACCGCTTGGGCAGGAAGAGCAGGGCTCGACTCCCGCGGGTGCGGGTGTATGTGAGCAGAACGTCGGCGGCGAAAGAGAGCGGCCCGACGCGGCGAAGGTTGACAGAGACAACGCACTACAGGGCGGGGACGCCGTCTTGCGAACAGAAGGTCACGGTCATGAACAGGGCTTTCCTGGCAATGAAGAGAAGGGCGGCGGCGAGGGTTTGAGTTCACACGAGATCGGGGCACAGAAAGGTGAGCTCCACGGTGGCACACCGGGGTGTTCGCCTGCGTGCGTACGTGTGGACGAACACGAGCACTGACTTGGCCTGACGCTCGTGCGCCTAGGCGGAAAGACGTCCTCGGTGGCGAAGTAGAGAGACGGGGTGGTCGCGATCTGGATGCTTTGGTTTCGCTCGAGGTGGGGAAGGCGACGACTGGGTTGGCGCGGGTGAGTGCCGGTGGCTCGGCCACGACGGCGATAGCAAGAAGGACGGCGACGCAGTCGCGACAAGGGCAAAGCCCCGGGCGACGAATACGGCTCGGCGGCGCGGTTCCTCGCGCAGCGTCGACGTCCCTCACACGGGCACGTGTGCGAACGGTTAGACAAGGCATGACACTGAGCATGAAAAGAGACGCTAGGGCACCGATAGGGTAGAGAGAAGAGCGATCTTGTCCAGCGTCAACCCTCGGCGACGAGGTCGCGGGTCGGACGGGAGACAGAGATCCCCGGCGGTGGACAAAGTGCCGGCGAGACGGCGGAACGAGAGGTGAAAGTGCCAGCATGCGAACAGAGCATCAACAGCTCGCCCGACAAGCACCAGGGCGTGGTACGGGAGACACGCGTGTTGTGCAGCCGTGAGACTAGGTGTAGCGCGGTGAAGTGGAGCGTCACGACGACAAGGACTAGGGTGTCCATGCTGGCGTGCTCGCTTTCTCGCGTGTGCGTGCGGGCGTGTGCACTCGTTCGGCTAGGAAGGCCGAGTCTCACGCTGGCGGGCGGGCGTACATGGGTTGGACAAGGAGAGCAGAGGGGTTCGACTCCTCGGGTGTACGTGTTAGCAGTTGTGCGAACATCGGCGGCGTGGCCACGGGGGCGACACAAAACCGACGGCGCGTGCACGGCGACGACACAGAGACAAGAGCTCAACGAGCAGATTTAGGCGAGGCGGTGTTCAGGGTCGAAGTGGCCGAAAGGTTCGATCTTGGGGTCGATGGCTCGACGGACACACGTGCGCCGGTGCGTTGGGGTTCGCGGCGACGGCACGGCGGAACGTCGAACACGGTCACAGATAGGTGAAGCGGGGGCTCGGCCCCTCGGTTGCGTGCGTATGTGTGCGTGCCGATCGCCGACGGCTCGGCCATGGCAGCGACACGAAATTGACGGCGTGCACTAGGCAAGGGAACGGAGAACGGAAAACGGCGAGGAACGGCCGGCGGCGTTGGTTGGGGACATACGCCGGCGAACGACCTCGCGTGTGCGTGAGTGCGCGTGCACGGGTTCGGCCGGGAAGGACAGGGCCTCGACCCGGTGTTGGTTTGTGCGGGTAAAAGGTCGGCGGCACAGCCGTGGCGATGGCACAACGCCAACAACATGTGCACAACCAGGGACATAAACAGGGCGACGGCGAGCGGGGAAGTGCACACGACAAAGGTCTGTGCTCACCCGACTCCTGGCCCCAGAAAGGCAGGCCCTTCGCTCGACGGTGGCGTGCTCAGGGTGTGGATGCCGACGGCGAGCCGGAACTCGGCGTGCGCTCGTCGGAACAAAGGTACGACACAATTGCAGGGCAGGGGAGCGCGCGCGGCGACGACGGCAGCGGCACCTGCAAAACGACCGACTCGGCTCGATGACCGGCTCTCAAGCGACGGCGGGTCTGCGCGGCGGCGCGATGCGGGACAGCAGTCAACACACAAACAGCGAGCTCACATGGCTCGGTCCAGCCTCGGCTCGAAGGTCGGGTCCACAACAAGGTCGAGGGGGTTTCTCACCTCGCGTTCCTGGACACGACGGCGAGGCGGCGGTGAAGCAGAGGAAGATGATTGGGAGCTCGGCTCGCTGCAAGGGAAGTAGAGCAGGACGACGCCGTCTCCAGCAGGTCCGGCTCCTACCCCGCGGTGGCGACTTGACCACGGACGGCTTCTTCCTTCCCCGGGCGGCTCCGGCTCCAGGGCGAACGGCATTGGAATCAAAGCCGCAGGCACAAGGTTAGACATTGGCGGAGCACAAGTGGTTCGAAGACCACCACAACTTCCATCGAGCGAGGGGGGACGAGCTCACCCTCTCGGGAGGCGGCGGCGGGTCGGTGGCGTCGCGGTGCGGGCCGGGCGGCGACGTGGGGGTTCGCGGCGCGGCGACGTCGGCCCTCCCACGGGCGGCCTTCGGCTCCTTCTCCCCCGGCTCCTCCTCTCTTTTTCCTCCCCGAACGGAGGCCGAGGCGGGCGCTGCCGCGGGTGCGCCTCACCCCCGCCGGCCGCCAAGGGCCCGGCGCCGGGGCGGCGACCCTGGCCTCCCCCATTCCCCCCTTCTTCTTCCACTCCTCCGGCTTCCCCTTCTCCCCCACTACCTCTCCTTCTTGCGGTGGACAGGGAGGTCTCCCATGGGGCGGCGGCGCAGCTACAGGGGGATCCGGCTGGGGGCGGCTTTAAAGGGGCGGCGCCCTAGGGTTTGGGGAGAGCAGAGCGGACGGCGGGGATTCCATTCAGGGGCACACGGAGTCCATCCGCGGCGCCAGCACAGCAGGGAGGGGGCGGCCATGGCTGGCGTCGGCCATGGGGCCGCGCTGGCGTCGCCCCTTGTAACACCCTAAAAAAATTCCATCACTAAATTATTATAGCAACAAATGGCTAGGTTTAAAAATTCCTTAAGGACATAAAATAAATCATTAAACAAATTGGCTTTTAAATAAATAAACATCACCAAAATAATCTAGAGACAATAAGTGTTTGTGCATCATGATTTGAATGCATGGTTTTCATTTGATTGGAGTTTGAATGTTTGAAAAATGAATTTGAAAGAAATTTGAAAAAAAAAGGCAAACTCTTCTTTTCTCTCCCTCTCTCTCTCCCTTTCTAGCCCAGCCCGCGAGATCCCAGGCCGGCTGGCCTTTTCTCTCTTTCTTTCCCGCGCAAGCAAACCGGCCCAGTTGGCCCAGCCTCGCACCCGCCGGCCCAACACCCCCGCCCCTTCCCTTTTCTTTTTGCTCCAGCCACTGACGGGTGGGACCCGGCCGTCAGGCCCGTCTCCCTCCTCCGGCCGGGTCGCCCGCGCGCACCCCGCGCGCCGCCGGCCGTTACCGGCCGGCTCCCTTCACCCCGCGCCTTCAAACCACGGCATTAAGCGACGGTGAAGCCCCCCATCACTTCCCCCCCCCCCCCTTAATTCGGCCGTTACCCTCCTTTAACCCCCCTCCCCCCTTAACTCCTATTCAACCGTGGCCGTTAATGGCGAGGCCGCCGGTGAACCGCCTTCCGGCGCCCCCTCGGCCCTATTTAAACCCCCCCGGGGCACCCCCGCTACCCCCCTTCGCTTCACACCAAGCTCCGGCGCCTCCCGAGCCCTAGCTTCTTGCGCCGCCGCCGTGAACCGAGCGTCGCCGCGCCATTGCCGTCGCCCGAGCCCGTCCGCCGCCGGTAAAGCCCCTGGACCCCCCTCAATCGTTTCCTCTTCGCACGTACGAGCTAACCGGCGCATCGTATTGAACCCGTAGGCCCTCAAGCACCCCAGGTGCGCGGCTCGCCGTCGCCGCCCGTGGAGTTCGGTCGCCGGAGTTGATCTGCGCCGTCGCCGCTTCTCCATCCAATTCCCGTCCACCGCAGCACCTACCCGCCGTAAGGATCCCATCCCCGCCCTACTTTTTGCTTGCGCCCGACCATAGCGCCGCCGCCGCTTGGCGGCCGCCGCCGTCCGCCCCCATGGACGCCCGCCTCGGCCGTCGCCTTTTTACACCCGTGCAAGCACGCGTTTGAGCTCGCGATGTTCCCAGCTACGCATAGATGTCTTTTCCGCGCGTTTTCGTGGCCGGGAGCCCCTGTGTGGCCGTCGCCGGCGACCTAGCCGCCGCGCGCGCGCGCGCGCGCCGCCGCCGCCGCGCGGGCGCCGCCCCTCGGGCGCACGCGTGCGTGGATGGCCATTGGATCGGCCATCCACGGCTCGGATCCCCCGGGACCCCGCGGGTCAAACCTTATGTAACGGTCAACCCGAGAGCTTTTTGCTAAAGAGACCCCCAACTCTATTACAATCGCAAGCCGGTCCTCCCACCTTTAAAGACCCTTACATTTCAGTCCTGAGTTTTGTATTTAAGCCCCTGTTTTTATTAAATCTTTGCTCAGAGGTCCAGAACAGCCCTTTTAGAGTTTAAACCTTCTGTTTTTAAATTTATTTAAGTTTTAGCCCCTGTATTCTTGCTGTTAGGCCCCTGTATAGTTTAGTTTATCGCAGATTAGTCCTTAAACCTTGTTTTTAGCATAACTTCTCCGTTATAGCTCCGATTTTAGCGTTCTAGTAGTCCTTACGATCGTCTCAGCGAGCCCGTCGTTTTAGTAGCATGTTTTTAGTCTTTAGGATTGTTTGGTGATCTGTTTTATTTATTGTATGCTTTATGTGTGCATCGTAGATATCGTGCCTGTTTCATCTGAGCCACCTCTCGGGGACGATCAGGAGCAGTTGTTCGAAGAAGAAGAAGTTTTTACCGTAGTTGAGGAAGGCAAGTGGTCTTCTCCCCCTGCATGTTCTCTTTTGTCCTATATAATTGCATTACAAATTAATGTTTACTTTATGTTATCATTGCATTAAATTGACGGGAAAACCTTTTTAAGGACTTACCTAGATCTTTTACCCTGATCCTTGGCCTAGCCCTTTTAAATGAAGTTTTGGGTAGAAAACGCTAGTTGCCTAACATGGGTTGGTTAAAAAGGGGTTTTTTATGGAAAATGTTACCCGGCTTATAGTTAATGTTTTGGGTAATATAAGAACACTTGAATTAATCGGAACATGGAGAACCACCCAAGAAAACATGCGCAACCACAGTGTTACATGGCTCTGACCTTAGCCGAATAATCAGGTGTGTGATCGTACTAGTGGCCCTTTTCCGTAAGGAGCAGAGGGGGGTCCGGGTTGCAGGGGTATAGCCCGGCCCTTTTGGGGTAGTAGCCTTTGCTAAGGTGCTGACCACTAGGGAGGGTTATGGTCCGCCCTGATCTGTAACTATGCGGGTCGTTAGTCTTTCACATGCCTTTGTAAAGGCTTCGTAGCGTCCCTATGCAATCACACCTCGGAAGTGTGGTATGGTGCTTGGCCAGCATCGCATGGTTGGGTTTAAAGTTCTTCGGAGCTTTTACGCGAGCTGTGGGTAAAGTGTGCAAACCTCTGCAGAGTGTAAAACTGATCGATCAGCCGTGCTCACGGTCATGAGCGGCTTGGACCCTCACATGATTAATAAACTTAAAGATGAGATAAATCGTGGTTGGAGAAGCTCGTTGAGCTTGGGTTGTTTTGGCATTTAAGTTTCTCTTAAGTGGGTTGGTACGAACTTACACCTAGTAACTAGGAGTTCCTTAATTAAAACTTGATCAACATTAAAATGCTAACCGCTGCAAAACCTTAGCCTACCCTTGTTAGCCTTGCATTTTCCCCCACTTGCTGAGCTCCAACCATAAGTGTGCTCAGCCTTGCCTATCGCTGTTCAGAGGAGAACTTTGGCGGGGAGTTCTACGATGACTTCGATGAGCTGTGAGGCTTGCGGACCCCCAGTCAAGTGCCTGTGGGAGCGGAAGACGAGGACTCGACGAGTAGTTATCGTTTTCCGTTGTTAGAGACCTTCGAGTCTCCCCGCATGAGTGTAATAAGAGGTTAAACTTTGAAATACGTTTGTAAACTCGTTTATGGTATTTCACTCATTTTTGTCTATCATATGTGTGTGAACTGATCCTGGCGCACATATGAGATGCACTTGGTTCCTCTTCGGAAATCAGGTGTGACAGAGTGGTATCAGAGCAGTTTGACTGTAGGAACGCAGCCTTAGCTAGAAATGGACGAAATTTAAGGATTCATGTTCTAGATCATTCTGTCATCCTTCAAAATCACCATATTTTCGCATAAAAATCTAATTTGTTCTTGTTCTTTTGTTGAAAATTTTGCATCATTTTGATTTTCTCTATGCTGAGTTTAGTCTTTTCTTAACAGATGGCCAGGTCTCGTCTTACTGCCCGCAAGAGCACCGGTGGTCGCCTTCCTTCAGGACAGTTGGCTCCACGCTATCCAGTAGTCCCGGAGGAGGCACGGCAGGGAGGAGGCACGGCGGGGAGGTTGGAGATTACCCGTACGATTACGGCCGGGAGCGATTGAGCGAGGATATCGAGCGAGACAACGCATGAAGAAAACGATGAAGAAGATCCATAGGAGATAGTGTTTGAGGAAGATGGGACTGAGGAACATCCACAGCTATATGACGGGGTTTTTCTGGAGGTTAATGAAGATGGAGATATAATATTTCCACCAGAGGTAGAGGCTGAACCAGAACCAGATGTGGAAGGAGGAGAAGAGCTTGATCGAATGCTGCAGGGAATGACCCGCATGACTCGGAAATGATTCAAGCAACGAGTGAAGAAAGTTCCGGCGAAGAAGATGATGAAAGTGAAGAAGAAGAGGAAGAGGTGGACATAGAAGGATTAGAGGATGACAACAATCTTTGTGGGAAATGGAGAAGATAACAATGGTGATCAGAATGAGAGCAACAACAACAATGAAAATGAAGAACAAAGAAAGGTGATGCGCATAGGTACCACAGGGCAGAGTATCATGAACACACATACCTCGGCCCGGACGCTCCGTTCTGTGAGCTATTGGAGGAGCTGTTACAGGAGATAGAATATGCAGTGAGACCGTTGTACATCACCAGACACTATGTGGAGCCGGGGATGAGAGATTATTACACCACAGAGGTCCATGTCAGGGTTGCTACTGCACAGGCAGGAAGATGGAGGACCCGTACCATTC
Source organism: Cenchrus americanus (assembly GCA_947561735.1). NCBI lineage: Eukaryota > Viridiplantae > Streptophyta > Magnoliopsida > Poales > Poaceae > Cenchrus > Cenchrus americanus. The sequence continues at coordinate 40,127,020 of OX387239.1, read as the reverse complement.
ACCCCCGCACAAAGACACTTTGCTTCGAAGCGAGTGCTATCAATGATACCACAAGAAGAGCACTGTGGTCCATCAGCAACACGTTCCGCGATCGCTTAGAAGGCACGGACTTCAGATTCGTCCCCAGCAGAGTCAGTGGTACAGAGAACACCGTGATACCTATGGGGAACTTCCGAGATAGCCGTGTTGACATACTTGCCAGAGTGACAGCAGCTCTTAACACGGACTTGGAGGGAGCGACAGCGGAGTTGGATAGGACACATCAGGAGCTACAGAATGCACAGGCGAGGATAGCCCAGCTGGAGGCTCAGCTGGCAGGACAGCAGCCACCTGACGAAGCAGAAGCATCTTGTCCTTCCCGTTCTCCTCCCCGCAAAAGGCTTCGATATGGCACTCCAGCAGCTACCACTAGTCTTCAGTGGAATAGGAATTAGGATATCCACCATCTTTTTGTTTTTTTTCCGATAGACGTTCCTGCGAGGACGAACGATTGTAATAAAGTTGTTGAGTGAACCATGTTTGATTTGGATCTTTGTTTGAGTGAGTTGTATTGTGGAGTGATGGCCACCAATGCAACGAGAAAAATCATGTTAAGTTAATGGTTAGTTGGGGTTCAATTCCAAGTTGTCTTCTACCTTACTTATCCAATCAAATCAATCGTGCAAAATCTGTTCGCGCAGTCCCTTGACAGCGCAGCAATGTTTTTATCATAACTCAAGCTACGGAACTCCGATTGACTTAAAACCAGTTGGGTTGGTTCACAAATTTTGTGGATCAACTTCTTTCCAAAATTCAGCATCAAAGGATTGCTACACAACGAGTTACAAACTGAACAACGGGGATAACAGAATCTGTAAAAAAAATGTGCTAACACAGCTGCGGTACTCGAATTTTAACTCAAGTTGTGGATCTCCAAATGGGATAAAACCAGTGGGGTTAGTTTCAGAAATGGGTTCTACACGGCCTGGGAAAAGTTTATAATTTTTGAAGAGGGGTACCATGGGATACAACTATTTTATCGGAATCAACCAAATCTGTCACGGAAAGGAAAATCTTGTCGTTTCCTTAATTCAAACTCGTTTCTTTACACAACAGTTCGATAATCTTATCTGAAATATCTTTCTCTAACAATCAGATGGTAAACACCAGGTCAGGAGGAGGACAGGACGTCCCGCCAGTGGTTCGGGCACACATAGCCAATCAACAAAACCCGGTGCCACCTCCCCCACTCAACCCCGCAATGGATCCCGCTACTCAGCAATTCTTCGCTGCCCGGATGCAGCTAATTCGTAACCTCACCGCCGCAATGGCAAAACTTACAAGCCCGGCGAGAATCGCCGCAGGCACCACCCCCGCCGCCACCACCTCGCTCCGAGAGATAAGCACAAGGAGTTTATGAGCCACCACCCTCCCACCTACTCTCACTCAACCGATCCGCTAGATGCCGATGATTGGTTGAAAACCATTACCAAGAAGTTGGAGAGGGCTCAATGTAATGACCGAGAAATGGTCCTTTATGCTTCCGACGCCCGGAAGGGCGGGCATCGATTGGTGGGATGCCTACACGGTCGCCCATCCCGCACCTAACACCATCACATGGCAGCAGCTCCGAGATGCTTTTCGCGCTCACCATATCCCCGATGGGGTACTGAAGCTTAAGCAGAGAGAGTTCCTTGCTCGAAACGGGGCAATATGTCCGTAAATGAATACCCGGACAAGTTCACTCGCTTATCTCGCTATGCTCCCGACGAGGTCAACACAGACCCAAAAAGGCAGGAGCGCTTCCTTGATGGGTTGATAGGACCACTGAACTACCAGCTCCAGAGCCATACCTTCCCAGATTTCGCCACTCTGTTAAACAAGGCAATTGGCCTAGAGAACAAGCGCAGAGAGCTTGGGGAGCAGAAACGCAAGTTTCAATCCCAGGGTCAGTCCAGCAGCCATACTCGCCCCCGCTTCAGCTACCATCAAAATACACCATTCCGCTCTGGAGGGCAGGGTGGTAAGCACCCCCAGAATATGCAGCTGTAGCGTTCTTTCCAGCAGCCTCAACGGTTCAACCCGCAAACCCCACGCACACCAAACTTCCAGCAGAACCGTCCAGCTCCTACCCCAGGTGCACCGGCAAGAAACACCACACCCGTGCAGCCCAACGGATGCTTCAAATGTGGCGAGTTGGGGCATTATGCTAATAACTGCCCTAAGCGTGGAATGCAGACTCCCCAGAGGAGTAACATTCAGAAAATGGGACAGTCATCAACTCCAGCACGCCCTGGAAGTGCAGGCACTCCAGGCAACAAAGCACAGCAAAATTATGTGCGTAGTAGGGTGCACAACATGACTGTGGAGCAGGCACAAGACGCTTCGGGGTTGTACTTGGTACGTTCCCTATCGACTCGTACCGCTACGGTATTATTTGATTCGGGAGCTACGCATTCATTCATTACCGATCGGTTCGTAGCAAGGCATAATATGCCTGTGAGTCCGATGAAGAAACCGTTGCTTGTTAGTTCACCTGGCGGTGAAATGAAAGCCAGCCATCTGTGCCCCCAAGTAAACCTTAAAATCATGGGGATAGACTTTCCATCTAATCTGGTAGTCCTCAAATCCTGGGGCATAGATGTAATCCTAGGGATGGATTGGTTAAGAAAGTATGATGGGGTTATCCAGTGCCGGGAGAAATCAGTTCATTTGACCAGCCCACAAGGGGACATAATAGAATTTATCGCAACACCGTCACCTACCGGGAAGGAGTTAGTGAATTCAATGAAAGGAAAAGTGCTAGAGGATATTAAGGTGGTGAATGAGTATCCGGATGTATTCCCCGATGACCTGCCAGGTATGCCACCCGACCGAGACATTGAATTCAGTATCGAACTCTTACCTGGTACTGCTCCTATATCCAAAAGACCATATAGAATGGATGTCAAAGATTTGGCAGAATTAAAGAAACAAATAGAGGAATTGTTAAGTAAAGGGTTTATCCGTCCTAGTTCATCACCATGGGGAGCCCCCACACTCTTCGTAGATAAAAAGGATGGATCTAGGAGGATGTGTGTAGACTATCGATCTCTCAATGAGGTCACCATCAAAAATAAATATCCTTTACCCCGGATAGAGGATCTGTTCGATCAAATGAGAGGAGCGAAAGTTTTCTCTAAGATAGATCTGCGATCTGGCTACCATCAGCTAAAGATCCGTATGGAGGACATTCCTAAAACAGCTTTCACATCGAGATATGGTCTATACGAGTTCACCGTGATGTCCTTTGGATTGACCAACGCTCCAGCATACTTCATGTATCTGATGAACAAGGTTTTCATGGAGTATCTTGATAGGTTTGTGGTAGTATTCATAGATGATATCTTAGTTTTCTCTCAGAATGGGGTGGAACATGAGGGACACTTGAGACTGGTATTGCAAAAACTTCGAGAGCATCAGTTATACGCCAAGTTCAGCAAGTGTGATTTCTGGTTGAAGGAGGTCTCGTTTCTTGGGCACATTATCACAGACGGAGGAATTGCTGTAGACCCAAGTAAAGTTCGGGATGTGTTAAATTGGACTCCACCTAGAAATGTATCAGAAATCAGGAGTTTCCTCGGTTTGGCAGGATACTACCGACGGTTTATAGAGGGATTCTCGAGAATCGTAAAACCACTCACTTCTTTGTTGGAGAAAGGAAAGGAGTTTAAGTGGGATGACAAGTGTCAAGCTAGCTTTGAAGAACTAAAGAAGAAACTGACCACTGCACCGTACTGATAATGCCTGATATACACAAAGGATTTGATGTGTATTGTGACGCGTCAAGGCAAGGACTAGGATGTGTTCTGATGCAGGAAGGAAAAGTGGTAGCATATGCTTCTAGGCAACTAAGGAAGCATGAACAAAACTATCCTACGCATGATCTGGAGTTAGCAGCTATAGTGCACGCACTGAAGATTTGGAGACACTATATGATTGGAAACAAGTGTCAGATATTCACGGACCACAAAAGCCTGAAGTACATCTTCACCCAGAGAGATCTCAATCTCAGACAACGAAGATGGTTAGAGCTGATTAAGGATTACGATTTGGACATACAGTATCATCCAGGAAAGGCCAATGTGGTGGCAGATGCCTTGAGCCGTAAGAGCCAAGCAAACATGTTAGTAGCCCGATTAATGCCTCAAGAACTGTGTTGGGAAATGGCACGACTCAATCTGGGGATAGCTGCACCGAGCGAAAGTATGACCTTGGAAATGGAGTCAACTCTTGAGCAAGAGATTAGAAGAGGGCAATTGGACGATGAAAAGATTAAGGGGTATAAGAAACTGATTGAACAAGGCAAGGTTCCAGAATTCAGAGAGGATGAACAGGGAACCATTTGGTTTAAGAACAGGAATGCCGCGTACGGAAATCAAACATCTTCGTGAGTCCATATTGAAAGAAGCACACGATTCAGCCCTCTCTATACATCCAGGAAGTACCAAAATGTACCAAGACCTAAAGCGAGAAATATTGGTGGTACGGTATGAAGAAAGATGTTGCGGCTCATGTAGCACTATGCGACATATGCCAAAGAGTAAAAGCGAGCATCAAAGGCCGCGGGGTTACTACAACCACTACGAGTACCTGAATGGAAGTGGGAAGAGATTAGTATGGATTTTATAGTAGGATTACCACGTACACGAGAGGGATACGATTCGATATGGGTCATAGTGGACAGATTAACCAAAGTTGCACATTTCATACCGGTAAAGACCACATATTCAGGAACAAAGTTAGCAGAATTATACATATCAAAGATAGTCTGTCTGCATGGGGTACCAAAGAAGATAGTATCAGACCGAGGCACTCAGTTCACGTCCCGATTCTGGTAGAAATTACATGAGTCTATGGATACGAAGTTAAATTTCAGCTCAGCATATCATCCACAGACAGATGGTCAAACAGAAAGAACGAATCAAATCCTAGAGGATATGTTAAGAGCATGTGCCTTGAAACACGGTGGAAGTTGGGATAAAAGCTTACCATATGCGGAGTTCGCGTACAACAATAGTTATCAGAGTAGTCTTAAGATGGCACCATTTGAAGCTCTGTATGGAAGGAAGTGCAGGACACCATTGTTCTGGAACCAGACAGGGGAAAGTCAACTCTTTGGCCCAGAAATAATAAAGGAGGCAGAAAGACAAGTGGAGATAATTCGGGAAAATCTCAAGATTGCTCAATCCAGACAAAAGAGTTATGCAGACCCTAAGAGAAGAGAAGTGATATTTGAAGTCGGGGATTATGCATATCCGAGAGTGTCACCTATCCGAGGCCTTCGAAGGTTTAATATCAGAGGGAAGTTATCGCCTCGCTTTATCGGACCTTTTCAAGTCTTGGAAAGACGTGGCGAAGTAGCTTATCGGTTGGAGTTACCGGAACGTTTGGCAGGAGTCCATGATGTGTTCCACGTCTCTCAATTGAAAAAGTGTACGAGTGAGGTCAGAGTAGAACATTTACCATTGGAAGAACTTGAGGTAAAGGATGACCTAACATACAAGGAACACCCAGTTAAAATCTTGGATACCTCCGAAAGGGCTACTCGCAGTAAGGTCATTAGGATGTGCAAAGTACAATGGAGTCACCATTCAGAGGATGAGGCTACCTGGGAAAGAGAGGACGAACTTAAGGAAGAATTCCCTCAGCTGTTCTCTAATCTTCCTGAATCTCGGGACGAGATTCTCTTTAAGGGGGTAGGATTTGTAACACCCTAAAAAAATTCCATCACTAAATTATTATAGCAACAAATGGCTAGGTTTAAAAATTCCTTAAGGACATAAAATAAATCATTAAACAAATTGGCTTTTAAATAAATAAACATCACCAAAATAATCTAGAGACAATAAGTGTTTGTGCATCATGATTTGAATGCATGGTTTTCATTTGATTGGAGTTTGAATGTTTGAAAAATGAATTTGAAAGAAATTTGAAAAAAAAAAGGCAAACTCTTCTTTTCTCTCCCTCTCTCTCTCCCTTTCTAGCCCAGCCCGCGAGATCCCAGGCCGGCTGGCCTTTTCTCTCTTTCTTTCCCGCGCAAGCAAACCGGCCCGCTTGGCCCGGCCCTCGCACCCGCCGGCCCAACACCCCCGCCCCTTCCCTTTTCTTTTTGCTCCAGCCACTGACGGGTGGGACCCGGCCGTCGGGCCCGTCTCCCTCCTCCCGGCCGGCCGCCCGCGCCGCACCCCCGCGCGCCGCCGGCCGTTCCCCGCCGGCTCCCTTCACCCCGCGCCTTCAAACCACGGCATTAAGCGACGAGTGAAGCCCCCCATCACTTCCCCCCCCCCCCCTTAATTCGGCCGTTACCCTCCTTTAACCCCCTCCCCCCTTAACTCCTATTCAACCGTGGCCGTTAATGGCGAGGCCGCCGGTGAACCGCCTTCCGGCGCCCCCTCGGCCCTATTTAAACCCCCCCAGGGCACCCCGCTACCCCCCCTTCGCTTCACACCAAGCTCCAGCGCCTCCCGAGCCCTAGCTTCTTGCGCCGCCGCCGTGAACCGAGCGTCGCCGCGCCATTGCCGTCGCCCGAGCCCGTCCGCCGCCGGTAAAGCCCCTGGACCCCCCTCAATCGTTTCCTCTTCGCACGTGCGAGCTAACCGGCGCATCGTATTGAACCCGTAGGCCCTCAAGCACCCCAGGCGCAGCTCGCCGTCGCCGCCCGTGGAGTTCGGTCGCCGGAGTTGATCTGCGCCGTCGCCGCTTCTCCATCCAATTCCCGTCCACCAGAGCACCTACCCGCCGTAAGGATCCCATCCCCGCCCTTCTTTTTGCTTGCGCCCGACCATAGCGCCGCCGCCGCTTGGCCGGCCGCCGGCCGTCCGCCCCCATGGACGCCCGCCTCGGCCGTCGCCTTTTTACACCCGTGCAAGCACGCGTTTGAGCTCGCGATGTTCCCGGCCCCTACGCATAGATGTCTTTTCCGCGCGTTTTCGTGGCCGGGAGCCCCCGTGTGGCCGTCGCCGGCGACCTAGCCGCCGCGCGCCGCCGCGCGCGCGCCGCCGCCGCGGCGCGGGCGCCGCCCCTCAGGCGCACGCGTGCGTGGATGGCCATTGGATCGGCCATCCACGGCTCAGATCCCCTGGACCCCGCGGGTCAAACCTTATGTAACGGTCAACCCGAGAGCTTTTTGCTAAAGAGACCCCCAACTCTTTTACAATCGCAAGCCGGTCCTCCCACCTTTAAAGACCCTTACATTTCAGTCCTGAGTTTTGTATTTAAGCCCCTGTTTTTATTAAATCTTTGCTCAGAGGTCCAGAACAGCCCTTTTAGAGTTTAAACCTTCTATTTTTAAATTTATTTAAGTTTTAGCCCCTGTATTCTTGCTGTTAGGCCCCTGAATAGTTTAGTTTATCGCAGATTAGTCCTTAAACCTTGTTTTTAGCATAACTTCTCCGTTATAGCTCCGATTTTAGCGTTCTAGTAGTCCTTACGATCGTCTCAGCGAGCCCGTCGTTTTAGTAGCATGTTTTTAGTCTTTAGGATTGTTTGGTGATCTGTTTTATTTATTGTATGCTTTATGTGTGCATCGTAGATATCGTGCTCGTTTCATCCGAGCCACCTCTCGGGGACGATCAGGAGCAGTTGTTCGAAGAAGAAGAAGTTTTTACCGTAGTTGAGGAAGGCAAGTGGTCTTCTCCCCCTGCATGTTCTCTTTTGTCCTATATAATTGCATTACAAATTAATGTTTACTTTATGTTATCATTGCATTAAATTGACGGGAAAACCTTTTTAAGGACTTACCTAGATCTTTTACCCTGATCCTTGGCCTAGCCCTTTTAAATGAAGTTTTGGGTAGAAAACGCTAGTTGCCTAACATGGGTTGGTTAAAAAGGGGTTTTTTATGGAAAATGTTACCTGGCTTATAGTTAATGTTTTGGGTAATATAAGAACACTTGAATTAATCGGAACATGGAGAACCACCCAAGAAAACATGCGCAACCACAGTGTTACATGGCTCTGACCTTAGCCGAATAATCAGGTGTGTGATCGTACTAGTGGCCCTTTTCCGTAAGGAGCAGAGGGGGATCCGAGTTGCAGGGGTATAGCCCGGCCCTTTTGGGGTAGTAGCCTTTGCTAAGGTGCTGACCACTAGGGAGGGTTATGGTCCGCCCTGATCTGTAACTATGCGGGTCGTTAGTCTTTCACATGCCTTTGTAAAGGCTTCGTAGCGTCCCTATGCAATCACACCTCGGAAGTGTGGTATGGTGCTTGGCCAGCATCGCATGGTTGGGTTTAAAGTTCTTCGGAGCTTTTACGCGAGCCGTGGGTAAAGTGTGCAAACCTCCGCGAGTGTAAAGGCGATCGATCGGCCGTGCTCACGGTCATGAGCGGCTTGGACCCTCACATGATTAATAAACTTAAAGATGAGATAAATCGTGGTTGGAGAAGCTCGTTGAGCTTGGGTTGTTTTGGCATTTAAGTTTCTCTTAAGTGGGTTGGTACGAACTTACACCTAGTAACTAGGAGTTCCTTAATTAAAACTTGATCAACATTAAAATGCTAACCGCTGCAAAACCTTAGCCTACCCTTGTTAGCCTTGCATTTTCCCCCACTTGCTGAGCTCCAACCATAAGTGTGCTCAGCCTTGCCTATCGCTGTTCGCAGGAGAACTTTGGCGGGGAGTTCTACGATGACTTCGATGAGCTGTGAGGCTTGCGGACCCCCCGATCAAGTGCCCGTGGGAGCGGAAGACGAGGACTCGACGAGTAGTTATCGTTTTCCGTTGTTAGAGACCTTCGAGTCTCCCCGCATGAGTGTAATAAGAGGTTAAACTTTGAAATACGTTTGTAAACTGTTTATGGTATTTCACTCATTTTTGTCTATCATATGTGTGTGAACTGATCCTGGCGCACATATGAGATGCACTTGGTTCCTCTTCAGAAATCAGGTGTGACACCCCTCTGCGCGTCACGGTGGGTATCGGGGGAGAGAAACAGGGAGAAAGGGATAAGATGGTGGCTGACGGCTGGGGCCCACACGTAAGTGGCTGCGGGGGTGTGGCGGTGTTAAGTGGGCTGGCTGGGCGCGTTGGGCCGAAAGGGCTAGGCGGGCTGCGGCGTAGGCGAACCAGAGGAAAGGTTCGGGGTGGTCTAGAGGACTTGGTGAACTGAGTTGAGGCCCAAGGTGCAGAGGCTCCTTTCCTAATTTCTTTAAACCCTAGCTCCTATTTAAACTTTGATTCGAATTTGAATTTGAATTCAAATTTGAATCCCACACAATTAAAGTGCAAAATGAATCCCATAAAATCCAAGGTTCTCACACTAGCATTTTATAATTCCTAAATTTTATGATTTTGCTCAAAATAAATCTAAGATTTTCAGGGAAGGATCATAGAAGACATCCTTATATTTTAATTATGCACTCAATTTCAAATCGAAATTTTGAAATCCACATTTTTGCATTGCTAACATTCCGGGAGAAAATTCCAGGATGTTACACACACAACACAAATGAACAAGCCACATATTAAGAAATTACTCACAGTTCTTGCGCAGTGAGTTGACGAACGCGTCGAAGAAGTAGTTGCAGATCCACCAAGCGGTCGCGTGTGACGCTGCCCAAAAACCTGATTACCGCCCCGTGCAGGATTGTTGCGGTAGTGGTTTCGGAGATCCCGCTTCCTCCAAGCCCGGTGCACGCCGAGGTCGAAGGTCGACGAAGCGCAGCAGCTAGCGGTCAGAACCGCGAACGCGTGGGAGATGAAGTGTATGTCTACTCTGTGTCACAGCCACCAAGACGTCTCCTGGTGTTTATAGGCTCCAACCAACGTTTCATATTCCTCTCATCAATCAGACTGGTAACTGCTCAATTGATTCAAGCAGAAACTGCCACCTTTATCAAGCGGGCTGCGCGTGCGTGTATCAACAGTCTCCTTTTCTCTCACATGCATCTATTTTGCTATGATAGGAGACTCCCATATTTAAACAAGGCAACCTCTCCTTGTCTTGGCAATACGGGACTATTATCGTGCATGCTTTAGAATTTACTAAATGGGCCACATGGACCAAATTCCAACATTCCCCCACCAATTCTAAAGCGATTCTTTGTTCTAAACCACTTTTATATACCGAAATTTCGGTACAAGTCCCGTACGGGTTGAACTTACACCTAGATCAACAAGATCCATCTTTCGGCAGCTTGTGAATGGACTAAGCCTTGAATTCATAGCTTTTTGCTATCAGATTTCTCTTGAAAATCTATCTAGTACTAGACTACCAGAACGCCAAGTCTAAACGGAGCTTTAAAGGTCTTGCTCCCCGATCTTCTCATGAGCTTGCTAGAAAGCACCCCACTCTCATAAACTGCGACCCATGGGCCACATGGACCAAATTCCAACAAGTTATGCCCAGATGAAACACAATAATAATGTTAATGCATAGCTCTCTTTTTATCTCAACAGAGACAGTGAACTCACAACTAATTAATTTTGCTGCAGGTTGCAAGACACCCCAAAGCAAGGACTATGATGTACTGACGAGCTTGAAGGACTTCTCATCTTATGGGTCGGGAACAAGAAATGAAGCATGTGAACGTGATGTTTCCACTAAATTTTGTAGTGTTACTAGAGCCTGTGCTGAGTAATTTGTAGTCTTGGTTGCAAGATTTATTTTGAATTTAAATGTAAAATGAAAAAATTCATATGTTAGGCTGCAAGTCTATAATGGTCAAGTCAGTGCATATTCCAAATTTAAATATTGGGTTTGCAAAATGGGCTTCTAGCTACAAAAGTCTAGACTCATAATGGTCTAGGGCCATGAAAAATGGGATCCAATATGGTGTGCAAAAAAGATGTTCTGGAAAATAGAGCTGAAACATAAAATGGGCTGAAAGTGATCTAATAATATTGGACTGTAGAAGGCTTTTACGTGAATCGGGTTTTAATTCGTGACGAACCAAATCGTCATAACATCCCGGCCACGTCCGTGCCACGTTGGATCTCAGTCTGACGTGGCGTAACCGATGAAATTGGTTTACGACGACAAGTGTTACGAATTTTCACGCGTCATTAAATTAGTGGCGTTGCAAAGTAAGGAATCATCATTAATCGTGGTTTATGACGCTCGATTAATGACAAAACGTTTTCGTAGCAACCAATTTTATAACGAGAAATGCTTTTTTTTCATCATTAATCGGCGTTTTTTAAGTGAAACTATCAGAACCAAACATTTGTACGTACCGAACAAATTATATGAACTGCTGGAACAAATATATGTGTGTGTGGAACAAACTCTACATACTACTAAAACAAAATATTTGTACGTACTGAACAAATTATATGAACTGCCAGAACAAATATGTATCGGTTTCGGACAAATTTTACAAACTATCACAAAAAACATTTGTACGTACCGAACAAATTATATGAATTTCCGGATAAATGAGTATACGTGTCGAACGAATTCTATAAAATGTTGAAACAAAAATTTGTACGTACCGAATAAATTATATGAACTAACAAAACAAATTGTGTATGAGGACCAAATATTTACATATGGGGAAATAAATATTTAAAAGATGGGTTGGGAGACCTAAAGGTACTCCCTCAGTTCTGAAATATTTGACAGATTAAGGAAGAGAACAAATAAAGCATGTGCCCTTCAGTTTGCAGATGGAGAAGTCTATTTGTAGATGGAGAAATTCGGGAGATTGCATCCTGGCCGTGGTGAGCTTAACTAAATCACCATTATTTAAGGAAGAAAACAACTAGTGATTAATAAATTCATTTAATCCTTGTCCTAAAATTCCTAAGATGCATTATATTTTTTGGTACAAATTTTAAATCCTTTGATGTCTTATATTTCTAGACTGATGGAGTAGTTGCAGAGCATCTTCAAGAGTTTAACAAATTTTATTTGGTAAATCTTGTGTTTTGCCGACTTCTACAAAAATATGCCAAGTAAAAAAGAGTTCGTCTCCAACGTTTTGACATAATTCACTTGTCAAAACATTTTGTTCATACATGATGCATCCTTTCTTCGGTTCCCCTGCAACTCGGTCGTTGTTAATGTAGCAAGCGCCATGGATTGACTGCACGCTCCGCCACTATCCTCCAGCAACTCCAACCAACGACACGCGGCGATCCCTTCCACGCCATCAACCTTGCGAGTCATCAGCATCGCCGCCCATCGCCGTCGTCGACCATCGCCGTCGAGGAAGTAACAGTCTCCCACGTGCTGACCGAGTCACCGTCGGCGGGTACACGAAGACAATTCGCGCCCCGTCAGTCGTCACCAGCCAGTTCTTCCGGTTCCGGCACCTTCGCCGCCGGCGGCCACCGCCGGTCCATCGGGTACTACCCCAACGGGAGCACGGCGGACGCCGCCGACCACATATTCTCCCTGTCCCTCTGGCTCGACGACCAGACCCAAGCATGCTGCTGCTCCGGCGGACGTCAAGGCGCGGCTCGCGTTCAGGCTGCTCGACTCCAGCGGCGCGGCGAGCCGGTGGCGTCGCACAGCGCCTCATAAGCTCAAGTACGATACATGACCTTCACTTGTGACGTATCAGCAATGGGTCACTTACACCAAGCTCATCAAGAGGAGCGCGGCGTTGGAGGAGTCGGCGTGCCTTCGCCAACGACTCCATCCGCGTGTCCGGTCTCCGGTGCGACGTCACCGTCCTGAAGGAGACCGCGAGAGAATCTCGAGTGCACCGGTATGGTGGACTGGTGGTGAATGCAGTCGCGCGGCGCCCAGGAATCTCGAGTGCCCGGTCGCTGGGGAGGTAGTGGAAGGAGAGCCCCGGGCCGTCGATGAAGGGATCGACGCTCTCCCCAGGAGATATACCACCACAGCTTCCCGTGCAGGGAGACCATGCCGCCGGGAACCCACTCCCGGTCCAGCAGCGCGGGGAGTGGACTTTTTTCCCTCCATATTATTTTCCAACCAAGAGCCACTAGAAGATTGGATTATATTTTTCTCAAAAAAAAGGTTGTATTATATGTTGCTAAAAAAAATTGGATTATATATTGCTAAAAAAGATTGGATTATATAATAATTATAAGGTAAAGACTACTCTACACACGGCTGTACCTTTGTCCGTCCGCACAGCAGCCGCTGCCGCTCGCATACCGTGACTGCACCAAAGCTGGGAGGGCCCACTAGTAGGGAGGCTTGCCTGTTCATTCTTCTCCCGGTCTGCCCCCATCCTCCTCCGCCTCAGGAGCGCGATGACGGCGGAGCGGAACTGCGAAAGCCGCTCACACGCGCTCCCTGGCGACCGGCGACTAGCTGCTTGCGACTATCGAGCTCTTCCCCGGTGATTTCCTCCTCACATCCACCCGCCTACCGCCTCGTCGTGCCCATGCCGAGCTCCTCCCCATGCCCACCTGCGCCGGCGATGGGGATCCGCGCGGAGAATAGGGACCGCTGCCCCCGCCCCCTACACACAGGTGTTCACTAGTCCCTTGACTTCTCGCCGGCGACGAGCACCCACCAGGTTCGATCGCCTGTGCCTTTCCTTCCCCTTCCTGTTGTGCGAAACAGAGCTCCCTAACCCTAACTACTCCTCCGATTCGGCCCAGACCGAGCTCGAATCCGCGCAATATCGCCGTCGGCGGGGCTCGATCTGAGCCGGGGCCGCCGCACATTGGCGAGGAATGGGGAGCCTGGATGGCGGCGGGGTCCAAGGGATCCATGGATGCACTTTGGTTCTGTGGAATTTGAGCCAGGCTGCTCAATGTTTGGGTTGGATTCTCATGTTCGGTCCACCAATGGATAGCTCTTATTTTCTGTTTATTGATGGTCTCCTCGTCTACATCTTAGTGTTTGATAGTTTAGCTCTAGTTAAGTAGCACTCAGTGTGTATGGCTGACCTTAGCTGTTGTGCTTCAGTTTGCTATGAGATTTTAGTTTGGAGCTGTCGAGCAGTCGACCCCGGACTTGCCATTTCCTCAGCTTTTTTTTCTCTTTCATGTCAAATTTACATCAAACTGTGTTGTAAAATCCTTTGTAGCTAAGCAGTGTGTGTAGTTGATCGAAATGGATGAATGCCTTACTCCTGGAATTCAGTTTGCCTCCAGTGTCATCAAATGAAGAGCTGCGAGAGCTGCTCCGTGACGGTGTGGTCTCCTTTTGTTGCGAATTGGTAGCTCATTCAGATCTATATGTTGATACTGACACGATGATTCCTTGCATGCAGGCAATAAGTATAAATGTGTGTTGTTATATCATGGCATGTAGGCAACTTAGCGAAACTGATTAGGCAATAATAGCGTACTGGATTAGACAAAAAAACCACATGAATATGCAATTTTGTTTCAGTAACATGCTATGGTGTGTCTCATGTTTTAATGCATTTTAAACAGACCAAGTTTCAGCACTTATATATTTTATATGACATCTGATTGCTGCACCTCTGAATCTTTTAACATTTTAATTGCAGGTGTGATGATCTTAAGCATCAACATGGGATCAGATGGAACAAACAGAACCACTGACTCGACGGCAGTGGCATCCACCGACGCGAAAGCGATCTGGTGGCGACGACTCCCTCCTCAGCGAGGGCGCACATGGCGACCGACTCTGGCGAGGGCGCGAGGCAGTGGTGTCCCACCTGAAGCAACCCGGCTGCAGCGGCACCCCTGAAAGCAATCCGGCGATGGCACGAAGGTGACCGCCACAGCCACTGCACCTGCAAGGTGAGGCGGCCTCGGCCCCCCTCCCCCTGCTCCTCCTACTCCTCTTCTTTCTCCTGGTTCTAGGGGCGTGGATTTTCACTCCAGATAAGCAAAAGTGCTACATTTGGGATTTGATTTTTGTTGTCCTTTTCCAGTGAAGACACTACATTTTTTTTCACTCCTACATTCATTGCCACAACAAATTAGCAATGCAATTTGGGATCTGAATCTGATTACTGCCATAGCAATGCAATTCATGTGCTTTGCCTCACTGCTCCTACTTGGTACAGAATTACAGTAATTTATCAATTTCCTATCACATATTTCTAGTTTTTGAAATGATCTCTAATGCTCTAAATGATGTATCTATGGTCTATGCTAGTGTTATTGCTCTGCACCTTTCAATTGTTCATTATTTGAGTTGTGGCCTGCATCTTGCTCCCAGTAGTAAAAAAACATGCAAATGCTTAATCGTGTTTAATCAATGTTTTACTCACCCTAAGCACTACACAGTGGTCTAGCACACGCCTAGCGCCTAACGTTTTTTTAAACCTTGCTAATTATTATTAACTTTCACTGGATAATATATAAGAAATTGATAGATCTAGTTATATGTTGCAAGATTTGGCAAACCAGATTGGCAAATTGTCATCCTGAAAATTATCATAAGCATTGATGTATATACCTTTACCACCAACAGGGTTAAGCATATTTTTATTCTTGGTTAGGCAAACTACTGTTCCCTTACAGGCAAAGTACTGTACTTTAGATAGGCAAAGTAGAGTTATGAGTTAGTCTAAGTATTTTTTGATCTAAGCAAATTGTTGTTCTTCAGTTTAATTTTGTAGCAAAAGTATTATTCATTAAGTAGCAGTTGGCAGTAGCACTTGGGTTGTGCTGTTTATGCTAACATAATCTTCTGTTTTATTGTAAATGAGTTAAATCCACTAGTAATAATTCTCTATTGCTCACTTAAGGTTCATTGATACTAACGGAACATCAACAATTTGTTTTGTCAAATGTTAAAAACACGCATACATGAGAAACGTTTTGGCTGGTCTGTTTTTGGTATTGGCAACAACAGCACCGCTGTTCAGGGGGGCATATCCTTTGCAAAAGGATGAATCTAGTTGCAGACATACATGGTTGATCTGTTTTGACCTGGGCAACATCATTGTTCATCATGACCCAATGATATCGCAAAGCTTAAAGCTGTCTTAAAATCTTGCTATGTGTTTATATGAGCCACTATGCAACTAGGGCTTTCTAGTTTATTTTAGCAACATGAAACATGATTCAGTATTTTGGGCAATCTTTGGGAGCACCTCTGTGTGTTAATAATATAATTCAGCAACTTAGGTCCTACGATGAAGCATTGTAGGCTATACAATATTGCAATTTTAGCAACCATGGTAGGCAAGTTTGCTTGTACGATTTATGAATTGAGAATTTGTACGTATCAATTTTAGCTTTGCGTAAGTGAAGAAGCTTTTAAATTTACTGTAGGAATCACTCATAGCCTAAATGATATTATAACTCAGTTTTGATGTTACTGAGAACTCTAGATTTTTCTTTTTATGCACTTATTTTTGTCCGCATTCATTTCATTAGTGTGTCCTTGTCTTTTCGTTGTATTCTCTAACTACTGATCTTGGAGAATTCCTTTTGTTATGTACTATTTGTAGGCACAAGTTCAACAAGAACATATTACTTGGGTTGGTTTGGACTGCTCTGATCTACATCATCCTATGGTTAGGTAGTGCATTTGGAGTGCTTAGACCACTCCACTGCATGCATATGTCATTAGCTCGAGCGGTAAGCGGCACATCACTCCATCAAAGTTTTCAATGTCAGGTAATGGAGGGCTATTTTTCATGCTATAATGATGTTGCTAGTTCTATTATTTAACCATTGCTTGCTTTCTTTTCGCAGGTCAATCTAGTAGTTATTTAGTTTATTCACTGGAATAACATTTAGCTTATGTGCTTTTGTTCAGTTTATTTGACCAAACTTATAAGTGATTCAAATTTTAGTACTGAATACCAGAACTTAGTCATGAACAACCATGCTCTGTTTGTCCAGCAATTCAACATTATTCAATACCAAACTTAAAACTGAACAACCATCATTTTAACTTTTTTACACAAACCAACTCAGACAACCTAATCCTGTTATGAAATGCATGATTAGCAAGCGATGCCTTTTTTCTCTTCCCCGCTAACAGACCTTTTACTGAGTAGGAACCAACTCCAAGTCAACACCTCTCTCAGCTTTTCTTCGGAAATACATGATTAGCAAGCGATGCCTTTTTTCTCTTCACCATTAACAGACCTTTTACTGAGTCGGAACCAATTCCAAGTCATCACCTCTCTCAACTTTCTTCGGGCAACGCAGAACATTATATTTTGTAGACTTGCACTTGCTGCACCTATTTTCCCTCTTAGACTGTGCATTCATTGCTTTCAACATTGCACTACCAACAACATATCGGCTACCAACAGGACTGGGGCTACTGTTGTTATTAGGAATATGAAGCTGGTCATAGGATCAACTCTGCTTGAGTCAAAAGGAAGGATTTGCAGCCTCCATATCTATGAAATAAAATCAAACTCTGGCGGCAATAGGTTCAAGTCCATGTTGCCTGACACAGCCAACTGTGCATAGTGTCATGAAATTAATTATGTTTAACAGCCAAAAAATAAAACATGAAGGCATGTTAGTATAGTAATCTAGCCAAGTATATAATGTTCTCTCTCTTTTGTTTCCAGCAATAACCATATTTCTCCTTTCCCTTTTTTGCAGCAGTGTGCCCACTAATTATCTTATTTTGGTTTTGCAGATTGAGCAACTGAAAATAAAAATACAGTCAGCTAGAAGGGCACAAGAGGGTTTTGCAGCTGATGTACATATGCTACCAGCCAGATTACATGCATACCAGGATTTAGCAACAACACATCCAAATCGCGTAGGCAACAAACCTCATGTGTGTATGCACCAGTTGAGAATCCTGGTTCCAGAACTAAATCTCATCTCTAGTTCACAAAGCTGCTAAAACTTGTCGGCGATTTTAACCTTGTGGTTCTTTTTCTCGTTTTTTGTGTGGTGAATTCATCAAGAAATTGGTGTGGATATGTTTGCACACACTTTTTTCCTTGTTGATCTTGATTTAGACCCGTCTGCACTGGATCTGGTGACCCTGTCCGGCGCTCCTGTTTCGTGCCGCGAGTACGTGGTGGAACCAACTTTTTTGCTTTTTGACTTTTTCGGATGTGGGCCTCTTTTTTACCGCCAAAACATGGGCCTGCCAATGTGCGCGCCAGCCAGCCCACGTAATCGTTGCCAACAGTCTAACTATACTTGCCAAAAAAAGGAAGGTAGAGAAATTGGTTTTGCCAACTTGCCAAAAAAGCAGCCGGCTGTATGTTTACCTATTTTACAGCTGGTTGTAAAATAGCCAAGTCCTAATTATAAATGAAGTAATGGAAAATGAAAGAAGAATTTCGCTCTTTGCCACAAGAAACCAAATTGGGGGCACGCTCGAACCCACAATGGAAGAATCCAAAATTTTGGTTAAATATCAGTGGGCTATTCTCTTCTAGTATAAAAACAAAATATCATTTCCTATTGGAAAACGACAATGAATTTTTCTATTAAAAATACAAAATAGCAGGGATCACGAAACACCACTTTCTATTAAGTATAAAGGGCTATTTTCACTACAATTGGATCAGAAACTAGTCAACTAGAATAGGTTCTAAATGTCACCAAGATGCAATTGCAGCCCCCTGCATTACAGCAAACTGTGGCATGACTCAGGTGACTAGCAGCCTGTTCGTTTGGCTGGTGGCTGATGGCTGGTGCTGATTTGTTGTGAGAGAAAAGTACTGTTGGCTGATTACTAGTGGCTGGTAGAAAAGTACTGCTGGCTGGTAAGCCAAACGAACCTGGCTGGTAAGCCAAACGAACAGGGCGTAGGTGAGCCAATGGCAATGTAGTGGACTTTTCGTGACTTCATCGCAGCCCAAATATCAAAAATCACATGGAACAGAACCATTATTGGCATCCAATGGTCGAACCTGACCACTCAACAAAGAATTTCTCAAAGTTGAACCGGGCATCCTAGTCGGACAAAACACGAACAAACATCAAATTATGCTCTATGGATCAACAATTTGTCTGTAACATACACAGCTCTCCCAGTGTTAGGTCCTCCTAATCTAAATCGAGCTCCTTTCTGCTCTTTACAGTCGCATTCTGCTTCGACTCCGGGTCAAGCATGTCCAGGTCCCATGCCGTGGCCAAGTAGCCATAGAGGACCCAAGTCCGCTCCCCCTTGGCATCCACCTTCATCACCATGGGGTGGTTGGCCCCATCAGAGGCGATGCTCCGGACGCGAGCCCAAGCTGCCCGCCCGTGTCCTTGGCGCTCAAATAACTCAACAAGCTGAGACGCCTTGTTGAGACCGTCAAGGCTGGCTGGAAACTTCGCATGCATGGACCTCTGCCCGTTCTTCCCAGGCAGTGGCTGCACATCTACACCGGCAAATCCCATCTCTGCGAAAACATAGAGCAGTTGGTGAGCATGTCAGTCTTCAATTGAGAAAGCAAAATCATTGTAAGATTCAAAGATGCTTCGGTTTCACATCAATTACCACCCACCCAAATCATCACGCGGAATGTATCACAGGTTAGATACACTGAAAAAGTGCAGTCCAACTTTTTATAACTACTGAACAGTTGACACATTCTGAATCCTATAATGGAAGCAGAGAAAAGATTTGCCTTATCCAGGTCTCTCTATTCTAGGTTCAAAAAAAGGTCTCTCTACTCTGCAACAGACACAAAGACGCAACAACAGGGCCTTACACTCCCAGAAAGTTGGGATAGGTAGGCTAGGGATGAAATCCAACAGGATCCACCAAAATATACAGTAAAGAAATATTAGTATTAGTAATAATAACAGTAAAAGGAGAACCATAGCCTCCAAATTCAAAGAACAAGTACATATATTTTCGCAGATAGGATCCAATGCTACAACCAGACCATGCTCTGCTACATAAAGAGAGGGAAGCTTGGCCCTAGCCAACACTGTCTATATTTATACTAAGCATAGAGGAAATTTGGCACCATTGTTTGCAAACCTGGTCTTTTTGGAATTTTCAGAGCAGGTGCAACAAAGTGTAAACAAGAAAATATCAAACTGAAATATTGGGGATCCTATAGTTAGCCAATACAATTTTCAACTTTTCTCTACACTTCTCTCTTTAAAAATGAGTCTGGAAGACTACCAGATTTAAAGAAAGCAATTAACAAAATTTGATCCAACCGGTCCGCAGCCGATTCATCCCTCCAAATGAACAAACTAAAGTGAAAATATCTAAAACTCCGATGATCAATAGATTAATCAATCAGAGATTTAGAACTACCAAACCACTGAGACAGCAAGCATTGAAGAAATACCTCTCAGCTTGCTCTCCATATCTTTATTACTCATGACATCCTTTTGTCCGTCGTTCGTTAACTTGTATGTGTTCTCAATAATGACTGTTGGAGGCCATAAGATAAGATCTCCTTGATTGGCTTCAGCATCGGCAGTAGATAATGCTTGGTAAGCGGTTTTGTGAACAGGGGCTACGGAGTAATTCCAACCCATAAGAACACATAATGCTTTGTGAAACCCTAGGTGATCTGCACGATGCTCCGCATTCTTTGCATGGTATGCATGATTGAGGAGCGCATGCAAATCTATAGAATCCCTGTAAATCAAATCATGCAATCAAGAAACTTCAAATGAAAATTATGCATAAAAAGTGTCTTCAAACAAATAATCCATACAACTCTCTTTAAAAGACCGGATTTGTAGCTGATTTTGTATGAACAAAAAAGTTAATAAAAAATTCAGAAAAGAAAAGGAAGATGCAAATCATCTGTGGAACATAAGAACAAACAAATCCATATATACCCATAACAATTGTTCAAAAAAAGGAGATTTAACCCTAGTGGCAAAATAACTTTGCTTTGCAGCTCAACCTCAAAGTTCCAGGCAGTCACAAGGGAAAAACAAGCATTTTGCCATTGACCCATTCATGAAAAGAACAACACAAAAGTTCAACACTCAACTTTGGGTATGCAAATCGTTCGAGGTTGTGCCTGAAAGCCTGATATTAAGATGTCATGTGGTTATATCATCAGAGTGTAGTAATAATTTAGTAAAAAGTGGGTTGAAACTAGTGAATTCTTGTGGTATCCTCCAATCAAAATAATTATAGTTTGTATCACATCAAAGCACACAATACATGTCTCCTTTCCAAGTTTCATGCTCCCTAATTTTTTAAGATTATTCGCTCCTAAACTGGTTTTTATTCACAATGTAGCTATTAATAAAATAATGTCTGCAGCTTTTCAGGCACAAACCGGTCCAGAACCAAAAAAAAATATGAAGGCACAATGATATAGTTGAAGTTTTCAAGAGATCGTAATCCTAGGTTAACCAACCGTGTTGTGAATGAAAACAAATGGACTGCTAGTTTGGAGTAAAGCGGGGCTCTTTGTATGCATTTATTCCAAGTACCATATTTGAATGCCAAGCACCAGTAGGGTCCCTAAGCTTGAAGGAAGGAAGATATTTCACAATAGTTTACACATGGAAATAGGAAACTCGTTGTGGAGTGGAGCAGTATCTAATCAATCCAGGGGGCTGCCAATCCACAATATCGCTACTGTGACTGTTGGGAATAATTGCATTACTGAAAGAAAAGTATAAAAAAATATTTGGAACTCCCTATAAATGTAGCAAAAATGAGTAGGGTAATCCACAATAACTCCTATGTGACCACTGTGAATTGTTACATTATTACTGAGCAAAGTTTAAAACAGCAGTCAAAAAAAAACATAATGCATAAAATGCACTAATGCAGGACTAGCCATTTTTAGGCATTAGGCTGCACAAATGGTTGGGCACATAGGAGCAGGCAGAACTGAGCCTGGTAAAAGCTTTCTGTGCTACAAGTGAGCTTACCAAATAAACCAGCCAAAAGAGGAACCCAATCATCTGTAATGTAATACATCCAGAGGGATAAAATTCAAGTGGTAATGAATTGTTCAATGGCTATCATCTCAACACCCTTATATTGGCCCTGACAGAACCAATGAGGTGTATGGTTCACGGAAATAACTCATCCTATATGGGATATTCCGCAGTGGAATCATCCCATGAATTTGTCGGGGTGACATAATTTATATATTTTCACTAGAATGTGCCTATAGGGAATGAATATTGATCCATGATACTCAAACCAAACAAGTGGGATAATGGATCATCACTACCCCATTCCTCAAACCAACAGTACAGGAAATAATTATCTTCTATCAGGCTAATAGAAATACTAACAGCAATCATTAATTTAACTTGAGTAAATGTTGAAATAACCAAAGGATAATGCAGCACTTAGGGATTTTTCAATTTCAGTCTAGTATCTATAACGCTGTTATATCAAGTTTGTTCAAATACCAACAAATATGACATTGAATGTCCACCATTAGAGAGCAGAGTCAAACTAAAGAAAAAGATTGGAAAATGTTTTCCAAGATATTTCACATGGAGATCAATCTAAACCTTAGGAACCCAAGGCTAGAGCTGACCAAACAAGAGCCAAAAAGAAGACGGATGAAGGAGAAGACCTTGTTTGGTCAGCAAGGTGAGGCATGGATGCCCATGCCCTTCCAAACATCATCCTTATAAAGAAACACCTTGCCAGCCTGATAACAAGCCAAACTGCAGTAGGGAGAAGGGGGTTAAAAAGGAAAAAAAGGGTAAATGAAAAGGGAAGGGGTTGGCCCATCCACCAGGCAGCCCACCAGTGTTCCCTCGTGTATTTATTCTTGGCCTCAAATCACATCAATACATCTCCCTTCACCACTTCTCTCTTGGTGCCGCCGACGCCGCTCTCTCCGTATCTCTCTAACAGCACCGTCGCCTCATCTATCTCTCTGTGCCATGTTCCGCCCTCATGTCCCCATCTTTCTCGTTACATTGCTAGCTCTCAGCTTATCCTACCCATCACTCCTGTGCCCCCTCAGAACAAGGGCCATATCCTGCGGGGACCCTCTTTCTCTCTCCCAAGGTGCAGAGGACTTCCAGGATTAGGCAATGCCTAGACACCTAGGCAATGCCTTGAAAACCATGGGGAAGGGTTGTTGTAGACTTGGTAGGCCAAGGTAAAACCCAGAAGAAACAAGTGTAGCTGTTATCTAAATAGGCTCCAGGACTTGGTACTGTATAATACTGAACCACGGAGCTATACACGAAAACAGCTTCACTGTACTGAACTTATCAGTTGCCCCCCCAACCCAACCCCCTCCAAAAAAAGTAAATGGAACAGAAAAACAAACAAAACAGGCAGAGGAAGTCAAGTAAACAAAATAATGCAAAGGGGAAATAGGGCAGAGGCAAACAAAGGATATGGCCGCAGTTCTCAAAAAAGCCAAAAATTGCTGGTATGAGCTTGAACTATGTGAAGAACCAAGTAGTAGTTCTACTTGACATCAAACGTGGTAATGTAACTATTAGCAATCCTGTGAACACAGGCTAACCAAAGAATGAAGGCTTCCTTGTTTCAAATTCATTTCAAATTGACTCTCTACCTAGAAAAGTTCTATTTATAGGTTCCTTTGTTTTAAAATCACTTCTAATGGAGTCAATCTGTGGAAGTGTCATGCCATGGTAATCCAAAGAGGCAAAGAGTCAAACACGACAGCAGTCTTTTGAACTGTTAAGATTATGTAACACTAATCTAAAATCATTTGTTATACTCCACCCCCTTCTTTTCAGTGAGAAAAAAAAGGAGCTACATGGAATCTACTTAGGTCCTAGTACAAAGAACACTACCAATAACATTATATTTATGAAATTGTTGTTATCATGTATTAGTTCTAAAGAATGCTGTGTTGTGCTAGGTATGTTGTATTGTGCTAGCTGCTAGGTATGTAAATCAAGTATGAACATTTTACTTATCTAGGCAGTACACTCATTTAACGACATCCAAACATAAGCTCAAACCAACAAGGCAAATTCTTTCAGAGTTTTCAGCATACCTTTGACATACAGGGCACTTCAGCTGGCAAAGCTTGCCGTCAGCCCGGTAATTCTTCTTAGCTATTTCATTCTCATTCATCAGCTTCACCATCTTAAGAAAGGAGCTCTTCAGCTCCTTGGGGTCCACCCCCGTCTCCTCCACCTTCACCTGCTTCGCAGCACGCGCATCAGCCTTGTGCTGCTGTTGGCGTCCGGAGGATTGCCCAGGCACGCCACCATTGGGCTGATCCTCCCACTTCCGCTTCGGGGGGACCGGCATGGGAAGCAGCCCAGCAGTGGGCAACAGCGCGGGCCTGGGCATGGGCATGGGTGGCGGAGCCCACCGCTCAATGGGCGGCCGCAGCAGGGCCGGTGGAGGCGGCGGAGGCGGTGGGGCCAAGAGGTGCGCCGGTAGCTGCGGCAACGGCTGGCGGAGCTGCGGCGGCGGCTCGAGCGGGAGCGCGAAGTAGGTGCGCACAGTGCCGTCGGAGAGCGCGACGGAGCGACGGTCGAGGTCCTCCAGGCCGTACCGCGGCGGCGGCGGGATGGCGTCCATCACGGCCTCCACCGCCGCCACGGTGAGCAGCGGCCGCGACGGGGGCGGGGGCGTCGGCAGCAGCGGCGAAGCCCCTAGGGTGGGAGGAGGGTGCGCCTGCGGGTGCGGCGCGGGGAGCAGAGGGGATCGGCCGGCCTCCCCGTTGATGCTCGGGGCGGGGTCCGGGGGCGCGGATGCGGCGCCACTGGCGGTGGAGGCGGCGGGAGCGGTGTTGCCGGGGTGGGTGCGCTTGCTGGGGTTGCCATCGGCAGCAGACGATGAGGAGGAGGAGGCCTTGGAGGCAGCGGCCTGCGGGTTGTGCGGCGCCGCAGCCGCAGCCGCAGCCGCCGTTGCTGGCGCCGCGGGGGGAGGCATCGGCTTGTGCATGGGATTCGGGTTGGCGGCCTTCATGGCGGAGGATTTCTAGGGTTTCGCCGGGATTGATTCCGATTTGGGGACGGCGGAGGGTGGATGCATGCGAGATAGGAGTAACCGGGGAGGACGAGTCCCTGCTGTGGGTGGGTTGGAGATTGACTTCGCCTGTGGGGAAAGTATTGTAATAGAGATAATTCGAGTTGAGCAAGGGGATGACACGGACTTTAAAAAAGGGTGACACGGAAGAGTATTCTCTCTCCAAATTCTTCAAATTTGACATATTTCACTAAATTTCATATTACAGGACGTTTGGACGGAGGCATCGGAGCTTGAAATTTGGATTTTACATTAAGTACACTCGATATAGGTTGTGTGGATGGTTTAGGAATTGGAATTGGAATCGGAAACTTGGATCAATGTCGAAGCGGTATGGGAAACATATAGGAATCCTAGGACATCAAGGAAAGAAAACATGAGGTTGGGTAACGTACTGACTGTATGACTGTATGAGACATCGCTATTTTCACTCGGGACCTCATGCTTATTTTCCTCCAAAATTCATATGGAAGAGCTACAAAAGATTGGGTAGGATTCAATCATTTATTCCAAAGGCTTTCATATTAAAATTCCTATAGAAATTGAACCATTTATATTTTCTACTACCTCCACTCTTAAATATATGACACCATTGACTTTTTCATTCGTTTGATTATTCGCTTTTTTTACAAATTTTTTTTGGAAATCCATAAAACTAAAGTACATTGAATAATAGATATGATGATATACATTTTACTTTAGTTAACTAATTTATTCAATATGTATTAGTGGTCAAAGTTGGAGTAAAAACTAAGAACGGAGGGAGTATATTTTTCCTCCGTTTCAAAGGAGGCCTAAGCATGTTGCTGGAACCGAGCCCTCTGTATTGGTTCGAATCATTGCATTGCCACACATCTCATTGCCCCCATCCCACCTCCCCACCCCGTGCGCGATGCTCGAGCCGGCACCCTCTTCCTCCATGGTGGTCCTCCATCTCCATCCCCAGCGGCACGCGGTGCCGTCGTCTACCTCCCTCCCCATCGACACTTATATGCTTCTCCGCTGAATTAAACTATGATGTTGTCGAAGCTTCCCCGCTGTTTTTTTTTTCGTGGCAAATCTCATCTACCCCATAGTCATTCCCGTGGAGAAGGGGAGAAGATGACATCAATTCTCATTTCGTCGCATACGGGTCAAACATGAATTGGTATTTGTGGTCTTAGCCGAATCTAATAATAAATTTCATCTACACCCAGACAATATATTTGATATTGTAACCCAATTTCAATGCTAGTTTTTTTGGTATTGAGATCAATTCAATGCCAAACCTCCAATATCTACATCTAAATGGAGTGTTAGGATTCATATTTCACATTAGGACTTGATTTGATTTTGAATGAACAATGGTTTGGTACCAATTTGCTCGTTGCTTATGTGCATGTCATGTTTAACGAGGAGACAATACCCTCATGAGTCGTTTTGGATGTAGATATTCAGATCCAAAATTTGAAATTTGTATTGGCCATCTCCAACTGCAACTATTTGGATACTCTAGATTTTGAAATTTGAAACAAATCTCAATTCCAACTGCCATTCACAACCACTCATGTTCTTTCATCCTCGATACCGAGCCATACCCTCATTTTTGCGCTAAATTGGATGTGACCCTGTAAGTCGCGACTTGTGAGAGGCCTCCATCTTTCCCACCCGACCCTCCCCCCCTCCCAAGCGTCGGCACCCTCCCATCAAGTACCCTGGATCCACAAGTGTGATCCTAGGTTGCGCGACCCACACCTTGGCAACAGCACAAGTCCTCACCTACGACCTCTCCCTCCCCTTTCTTCATCCTTGAGCTCCCTCCTCCCTTCCCAAGTGTCGATGACTGGGAAAGGAGGAGGGAGTTTGGCAGTGGAGCCTCGAGATGGCGGTGCACATCTAGCTTGCACATGTCTCTAGCGGTAGGATAGGCTTGGTTGACCAAGTTGTTCGTGGACATGAAAGAATTTTAACTCCATGATTTTGTCACCCAGACAAAAACAAGAATTGGCTGCTCTCTAAAATTCGAAAAGTCAACCAATGATCATCCAAACAGAAGAACTTGAATTTCAGTCATTTCATTACAATGGTTGATTTGGTATTGAGTCCAATTCAATATCAGAACTTCTAATATCATCATCTAAGTGGATTGTTAACGAAAAGGGAGTCGAGAAGATAGAGAAGCACATTCACAAAAGAAAAAACAAAAGGGAGGTGAGTCAGTGGGAGGCAGCATAGCTCTATCCTCATTAGTCCTTAACTCCTTACCCGTACTTTGCATGTTGGTTCTAGAGTGACGGTGGATGTAGATCTCTCCTGCTTAATTGTTTGAGTGGCAGTAGTGATAGAGCCAAAAGCTCAAAATCCTCTTGCCATGATTGTTGTAGTGTTAAGTTTTTCTAAATTTTATCAAAATTTATTTCTATAAAAACGCATGGGTCTGCCACACCTTAAAACTGAGCCTTGCATTTGCCCATACATATACACTTACCACGCACTATATCAGTATATCTCCCATACAACTGATCTTACCACTTTACCACCATCCACAACTCACCACACAACTTAGAACCTTAATCTCCAATAATGTAAAAAAACAGATGTCTATGAGGTATAATGTTGGTGAAGAGGCTAGAAAGACAAGCACGGATGTGAAGACATGGAGAAAAAATATACAAAGTGAAAGATGAGAAAAGACATTGTTTGATTGGAATTTTACATTCACGATGGTTTGCAATCTTACAAGTGTTTTTCATCACGAAAACACACCATTGTGTTTATAAGATTTTTCCAAAAAAAAAGGTTGATCTTTAGAGCTTTTCTTAAAACAGAAATTTAGTCTTTAGAGGCAACGAGCAAGACAGTTATCCAATATACACCGTTACTAATAATCTTTGTATTAAAATAATAAGTTTACTATTTTAGTAAATAAAAAACAAAAATTTATATTCCCTCCATTTCAAAAATATGGTCCGTCTTCTTTTTTCTAGATAGACAGTATACGTCTAGGTGCATAGAAAAATCAGGTGTCTAGAAAAATAAAAAAAATAGCATACAATTTGATATGAAAGGAGTATAATGAAGATTTTTTCTAGTGGTGACGAAATTACTATAATATAGGTTCAATGTGATACTCCTACTGGACAAAAAGATACCTAACTACCTAAGCATGCAGGTTCCAGCAAAGTCACGTTTTTTTATATACGCCATCGATAAACTTCGAATCTATTCATATGATTTCATCTTTGAAATTTGATTTCCACGTTAATAGACTATTTCTCTATTTATTTTTAGCAGCTGGGCCCAAGAGCAACAGAGCCCGCATCGCCGCCCACTCGTCCCCTCCCCACCGGAGCCACCGATCCGACGGCCATCCCTTTCTCCTCCGCTCCGGGCCTACCTGCCAGCCTCCCACCCCACCCACAAAACCCCCGCACCCTCCCTTCCTAAAACCCTAATAAACCCTTGCCCCCTCCCTCCCCATCTCTCACCGCCGCCTCCCTTCCCGCGCCGCCAAAAATCCTCCACCTCCTCCCACCCACCAAGCTCCCCCCGGGCGCGAGGGACACAGCGCGCGCCATGCGGCCACCTAGAGGGCGCGGCGGAGGCGGCCGGTTCGGCGGCGGCGGCGGCCGCGGCGGCGGTGGGGGCCGGTTCGGCGGCGGCGGCCGTGGCGGGGGCCGGTTCGGCGGCGGCGGGTTCCGCGACGAGGGCCCGCCCGCGGAGGTCGTCGGTGCGTGCCCTCGCTCTCTCTCCCACGCTACTCTCCGCGGAAAAGCTTGAGGTTTTGGTTCGTTTCGTGGGTGAGGATTCTCTGACTTCGGTGGTGGTTTGCAGAGGTGTCGACGTTCCTGCACGCCTGCGAGGGGGACGCGGTGACGAAGCTCACCAACGAGAAGGTGCCCTACTTCAACGCGCCAATCTACCTCCAAAACAAGACCCAGATCGGCAAGGTCGACGAGATCTTCGGCCCCATCAACGAATCGGTGAGCGCCTCTTTGCCCCCGCCTCCCGCTAATCCACTTGTCCAACTAGAGTTTTTTTTTGCCTTATGTTCTCTCTCAGAGAAAAGCTGAGAAGTCGTGCTGTGTTCCTTGTGTAGGTAGGACTATGGAGTAGCTGTATTGACTTAGGATGTTGAAGTATTGGTTTCTTAGTGAGAGAACGAGCTTGATTAATTAGTCCAGTTTGCAGTTTTTCAGTCTTGTGGTGCAATGTTGCATTGATTTTGGTTTTCAGATAGGTTTATTAGCGTGGTGATGTTCTTCTTTCAGACATCCCTTGTTCTGAATATCGAATAGTCTGCTTTGAATTTTGATGCTTAGTTTCAGTCCTATGTGCTCATACAAGTGTTGTTTAAGCTGCTCAACTCTGGTTGCTTTGCAGTTGCTCTAGTTATGCCTCTACTGTTGTGCTGAATCTGTTTTTTGTTGCATGTGTAGTTATTCTCTGTGAAGATGATGGAAGGGATCATTGCAACATCGTACAAGGAAGGAGACAAATTCTACATTGACCCCATGAAATTGTTGCCTCTTTCGCGTTTCCTGCCACAGCCAAAGTACATTTCTTATGCATTTTTTGCTTGCTGTTTTCTGGAAAAGCAGACCAAAATTTTCCATTCAGTTGCACACTTTTTTCATGTGATACTAAGTTGGTGTGGAAACTTGCAACTTTCTTCAAACAATATGTGAGGACTCATTTAGTGTGCATTGAATCCTACAAAAGAACTGCCTACTCTCTATGTGAAAGTGCTCTATGTTAGCTTCTTCACTGGCTGTTAATAAATATTAAATAATAAAACTAACTGATTAATCATTAAGAATGAAGTGACAATTTTAGTATGCATCTCTATTTTGCATTGAAGAATCTAATGCTGCTTCCAAGCTACCAACTGATGCAGAGAGTCCAGTTTATTTGAATCTTCTTTGTTACAGTTTATAATTTTGAGAAAAGTTCTTTCTGATAAAATATGTAGTGAACATATGAAGATAAACAAGCATGTTTACTACTATCTAGACATCTAGCTTTCTCTATTTCAGGAGTTAAATCTGACATCATGAGGAGTTATTTGATCATGTTCTGTTTTACTTTAAGCAGGGGACAATCTCAAGGAGGGCCAAGAGGTGGTGGCCGTGGTGGAAGAGGTGGTGGCCGAGGCCGTGGTGGTTCATTCCGTGGTGGAAGAGGACCGCCGAGGGGCCGTGGTGGACCTCCCAGGGGTGGAGGGCGTGGTGGCTTTAGAGGCCGAGGCAGATTCTAGGTGTATTTTGAGTATGATGTTTGTTGAACATCATATCGTACTCTATCGAAGTGGAAGCTTTCATGTTCTTGTAACCTGATGTTAAAGTTGGCAGAGCACTTGCAACTTTTTATGTGTCGAACTCGGATTCTCTATTGAAACAAATTACTAGCTGGCCTTGTTTGTGCTGATCATGGGATAAATAATTAAAATCCTTGTTTCCTGGCTTTGTCTAGCTTGTTGGCAGAGCTGACTGTCACATTGTGTAACATAACATTCAGTAAAACTGAAACTTTAAAACTACTCTCTGAAATGAAGTTACGATTTTTGGTACTTGAGCAGAGTACAATGAAATCCTGGTATATAAATCAGAATTTTACTGCATTTCTTTCCGTAACAGGTAAGATTTATATTCTTTCCAATGAAAGGCCAAAGTATGATTCAATCTAATCATCCTGAACGTGAACAAAATTTGCAAGAAAATGAAGCACGATAAGTTCGGGTTACAAGATGAAGTGCATAAGCACTCTTAAAAACATCTTTGTCTGATGGCAAAAAAAGAACAAGCCTGTTCGGTTGGCTGGTGCTGGTTTGTTCTGAGATAAGAGTACTGGTGGCTGGTTGCTGGTGGCTGTTTTGTTCTGAGAGAAAAGTACTGCTGACTGGTGGCTGATAAGCCGAGCGAACAGGCTGTTTGACTCGAAAACATAACACCAAACTATATTGTACCACTTTAGCTTTTGCCGGATAATACAGCGCACATTACAAACACAAAGCAGGAAGGAGCTAGCTCAACTTCGGGTTACAAGATGAAGTGCATAAGCACACTAAAAAAACATACCAGGATGCTACATGTTTGTCCGATGAACCAAAGAATAGGCGAAGACTCCATTCAGTTTCGAAAAGACACAACACTAACATATATTGTACCACTATAGCTTTTACCACATAATACAACTAGCACATAACACGATGTTACTGATACTACAGTTTGACAGGTACAATAAACTACATACTAACACGATCCTGGCAAATGCGAATCAGACCATTACAGCCAGATGAAACCCTACTGGTTCTACATATTGGGACACAGTAAAGAGGGTGAATGCTTCCCCCAAGCATTTTTTTTTGTGAAGATACATTATATCTGCAAGATTCTGGCTGTCCCTGAGGATACATTTGGCAAAAATGGCAGGTTAACAGAAGCCAAAGCGGGGGTGCTTGTTCTTCAAATATGTCATTGAGAGAACCCTCTTCCCATACATGTTGCTCCGCAGCGTAGCAGCATACGGTCTGATAGCTTCGACAAAGGCAACATGTCGTTCACCCTGCATCATTAAACAACCTCCGAGTTAGGATTGCATATGGAATTCTTTTGGCTGAAGGTGAGGTCATCTTTACCTGGGAATGTCTAAGCACTGTTTGAATCACATAATTCCCGAACTCATGAATTATGATCTCCAGCAATCGAGGATCATTCTTGAGTTCGTTGACAATCCTGTCAGACATCAGCTGTGGTGCCTGCATTATGCAATACTCCACAACGTGGCTACCACTCTTTTGCATAGACAAATGTCCAATGTGACCTTCCAGCCCTTCCACTACTCTGGCTGTTGCCCATTCAATTTTGAGGCCAATAATAAACTGAATAACATAGTTCCTGCCAGAAATTATAGCGTGTATTACGCAGAAGGCATAATTAGATGAAAATAGAGTTAAGATTGAAGGATAACGAGCATACCCATACTGATCTTCTGAAAGCCTAAGGGCACTGGATGTAATCTTGCTCAACAAATCGTTCCTCTGTTCGTTATTTGAATACTCAATACATTTCTGAAGGACACAACAGCCATTACGATCCCTTGCTAGTTGAAGATAGCGTGATGCAGCAGCCTCAATAATAAACTGCAACAGTTATACAGGCATCCAAACTGGGTGTTAAAATGCAGGCTGGATCATTAATGAATAGATGCACTGCTTGGAGAGTGCAGGCTGGATTGTTAATTTATCGATGCACTGCTCAAAGAGTCATATGTGTGTGTTTTTACCTACACTAATATTCTCTGCTGGAAAATTTCAGCTGTGGACTGCACATTCTCTAATGTTAACACTGAGTAAAGAAACTATCTGGTACAATATTATTTTCAGAGATATTTTGAAACAGACCACAACTTAATACAACCAACGCATGTGCATAATAATGTCTACATGCACAAAAGAATATCAGCTAAATCATATGATGTAGCAGACGGCTTACCGCCCTGTGCTCAGGTAAGAATGTTTCCAAGCAGCGGTTCACGACATGGTTTCCATTAGGATCTGTCATCAAACGCACTATTCCGTGGCTCAATGCAGTCACAACCATCGAAGCCTCTGTTGTATTTATAGTCTCTATGACCTTTTGTATTACACGAGTCCTGAAATTTTATCTCTAAAAGATAAGTAATGAAAGGAATATTATTAGTGCTGAAACAACAAAAATCAGATTATGTCATACCCATGCGGGTTGCAACAAACTTTAATAAGATCTGCAGGTGCTTTGGTGATTTCACAAATTATGTGCATCCTTCGGTCATTGTTCCCAAGAATCCTCTGCACCAAGCAGTTGGCAACTGGATCCACCATAAGTTCACCAATATGATCAGTTATTTCACAGAAGACTTTATCAGCATCCTCTTGAGTGCCTTCTGTTAACATTTTGTGCAGAAAGTAGCAGCCATTCTGATCCTTTGCCAGGATACATATTCTTCCAACAACTTCATCAACTGTCAGCTCAATTTTGGGGGACGATGACAGGAGCATGGGATTATTACTCTGAATGCAAAGATGGTCATTACCATAACCATTAATCCTGTGATCCATATCAGCAAAGCCATTTACTGAGGGAGAAAACTTCATAGCTCCAGTTGAATTTCCAACACCATGACTGGGCGCGTTCCTTTCTGTATAACTTGTCCCTAGTCCATATGAATGAACTGGGTTATCAGTTTGCTGATGATGCGAAAAACCTTGTCCAGATGGACTGAAAAACTTTTCAGCTCGCTGAAAATGGCGAAAATCAGCACTGCCACATGAACTTTCAGTGTAAGATGTACTGGGGAAGCCATCTGTGAATGCATTATTCAGCCGGTTACTCTTCTGAAAAGCAGCAACATTGAAGTAAGGATACCCATTTTCTAGCCCATGAGAATTTGGTATTCCAATATTTGAAGATGGGACATTTGCAGGAGTGAAAACTGCAGCATGCTCATTGCTTCTATGTTGATAACCATCAAAACCAGAAACTTGTTGCATTTGTGGACAGACATAATGTGGTTGGATAATAGAGTATGGTTGCACACCGATATCATGTGGCCATATGAAGTTTGAGCCAACATTCTGATCATGGGGCCTGTACATCTGAGATTGCCCATCAACATAAGATTGTTGCTGGAAGGGTGGAGCAGATGCAACTGACGGGTGGTAAGGAACACCAAAATTGCTATTGGAACTTTGCAGGGATGAATTTCTTGTAAATTTCCCCGAGTGCAGTAAAAACCCATAACCATGTTCTTGGTGTTCAATATCAGAATTTTGCTTGTCAAGTGCCGCACTAAACTGCAGAGGCAGAGAATCATCTTGGCGTGTCACAGGCATGTGGTTCAGGCTAACATCCAGATGCCCAGATGAGTAGTGTCCATTTGTCAGCCCTACATTGCGATGGCTGGTAGGCGGATCATCTGTACAAGTCTTGAGACCGAGAGCCATGCCCTCAAAAGCAGATGAAAGGGACTGCTCATCATGCAGACTGGCACTGTGAGAGAAACCCTGAAAATGTTGATTGCTTCCAGCCACAGATGTGCCATACAAGCAAAACTCAGAAGGGAATGACCTTCTACCATTCAGATAAGCCCCTGCAGTCTGAGAAGCAATACCCACATTGTGGAGCTCCCTGTCACCAGCACTCTCCTGGGAAGCACCGGTGACACCGTTGCCAAAAGCTCTGAACCTTGAAGCTTCCTCACTACTCTGTGATCCCTCCATGTCAGAAACAGGATAATCAGCCGAACAAAATGGGCAGCTATTGACAGAAGGTGCCAAATCAATCACACAATGCAGGTTCCTTCACTGACCCCTACAACACAACCAAGCCATTGTTGCAATCAGTGATCACGAAATTCCCATGAAACGGACATAAATAAAGTCAGATCTTTTCAGATACTTCAAACAACCAATGCACCCACAGAAAAGCAGACGAGGCCAAGCACCACATGGAAACAGAACAAATCCCTTTACGCAAGACAGTCAATCCTCAACAAACTGAAGAGATG
The DNA here is from genome assembly GCA_947561735.1 of Cenchrus americanus. Classification (NCBI taxonomy): domain Eukaryota; kingdom Viridiplantae; phylum Streptophyta; class Magnoliopsida; order Poales; family Poaceae; genus Cenchrus; species Cenchrus americanus. Next base: position 40,092,779 of record OX387239.1, on the reverse strand, counting down.
AGCCATTGTGATTTATATAACCGAAAATTCTGTTCATGTAAATCAAATTCCGCAGCAACTAAACGGCCCCCAGATTTCAGCACTGGGACTGGATATCGGTAATCGAGCAAAGCGAACACAAGGGGGGAAATTTATTCCTTTTCACTTGAACATATATATCCCAAGCAATCCATCCGGAAACCGAAATTACAACACCAGCGGGTGGAAAAATAAAAAGTAATCCTCAATTCTAGTACCCAGAGCTGACCAAAATCTCGCCTAGTGCAGGGGAATTGGAGTCTAGCTATCCAACCGCCGGGACGTCATCTCGCAACCCAAAGGGCGCAAAGATTCCAGAACGCCAAAACCCCAAGAAAACCCCACCGATCACCCGCAATCCCCTGCCAAGAAGGCGAACCGACGGAACCCCACCTACAAAAAAGACTTCGACGAACCAGCCGACGAAACCGATCGGGACGACGAACTAACCGATCTAACCCGATCGCCGATACAGCAGTAAAGCCCAACGAAATCAGCAGCGGAAAAAGAGCACTAGGCGCACCTTAATGCGAGATCGCGACGGGTGATTCTTCCGGAATCCCTTCGAGATTAGGCCGAGGAACTAGTCGCGGAGAATCCGGTGGGGGGTGGGGGGGCGGCGGAGGTCGGAGGAAACCGGGAGGCGATTGAGATTTTAGGAGGCGGAAGGCGGAGGCTTGGAAGGGCCAGGAGATGGAAAGAGGGGGGCGTTTCCTCAGGTGGTGCCCGGGTGCTTACCACCCTTGGACTCTTCGCTGCGCCTCCCCTGTCCCTCTCTGCTCTCTCTCCTGGAATACAATGGACGCTTCTATCCTTCGAGCAGAAAAATTTTACATTAGGTGTTACAATTACAAAACTAATTACACATAATTACACAGTTAGTCGGAAAAATCGCAAGACAAATTCATTAAAACTCATTAATTCATCATTAAAGATTGTTTACTGTAGCACACTATTGTCTAATCATAATGTAATTAGGCTCTTTAGACATCTCGAGTTTTGAGGAGGGAGATACGTAATGGGTTGTCATTAATTGGCATTTAATACTCTTAATTAGTGTACTCGTTCATTCAATAAAAATTTGGTAGAATTTTTTGGAGAAATGTTTGGAGCCCCTTTCAAAGTCTATTAGGCGTAGACTAATTACAAAACTACTTGCGTGAATGAACGGAAAATTGCGAGATGAATCCATTATGCCTAAAAAATATGTCATTAGAGATTATTTATTGTAGCACGACATCATATAATCATGGTATAATTAGACTTATTAGATTCGTCACAAAAAATTAAGAGGGTTGCAAAAATGGATTCTGTCATTAATCCACGTTTAATAATCTTAATTAGTGTCCAAAGTTTGATGTAAGATTTTTTTTAAAAAAATATTATGCCAACTAAACAGGGCCGGCGAAACAGGGAAATTTTGGTCGAGACGCACCGAAAAGTTATACGTAACGGTGTGGTGCGTTCGCGCAAGGAAGCGACCGTTTGGGGTTTCTTGTTACATTATCTTTCAGAATTCTTGATATTTATTTAATATCCAGTACAGATTTGCACTGAAGATTGCATATTTAAACAGCAATGAATCACTATACAAGAGACAGGATATTTCCGGATGCGGAAAGATAAGAACTTTTTCATTTCCTCATCTTTCACCTAACCGGGGAGAAAATGTTTTCCATGCGTACTACTATCATAGTTGTAGGCTTTATAGCAAGGGAAGATTGGTTAGTTCCTCATATACTTACTTAAAGATAAAAAGCAAAATTTTACTGCAAACATAAGTAAGTATCTAATAGTCAGCTTTTATATTTTATTTTTGTAAAAGGAAATGTAAGTTGCTCTTTGTCAAGTATTAACGTACGGGAAGAAGAGAGGTCAAGAGACGCGCTCTCATTTATTGGCAACAATAAGAACATTTCATTTATTTAGGTGTAACAACCTTTTCTTTTACTTTGACTGATGATAACATGTTTTGCTAGAATATACAGTTAATGGACTTTGCTCTGATTGCTAGCGATTTCTGGTTTAGAAAAAAGTGTATATAAATGCTAGAGGACTTAAGTTTTGGCATAAAAGGTTTACTCTCTATTCTCGTTTATCTGTAAAAAAAACAAGTTTTTAAAGATTAATTTAAAACAGAGTTTAGCATAACCAACAAGTGATTTTTAATATATGGTTTGATCCCAAGGTGTTCCAAGTATGTCCCCACATGTCACTGTCGTGCGCCAAAAAAAAAGAGGCGCTAGATTCCCATTGATGCACTCTGAACCTCTGATTTAGTCACGCCTGCGCTTTTGGACCTCCTCAGTCCTCACAACATATAAGTATGCATCTATAGACATGTAAGACTGACTCCAAGAGAGCGATGCAAACGCATAAATGCCTCTTCGGCGACACTGTGCATCACCAAAACAACCTCCAACAGACGAGGCAACAAGAGAGGCATTTTGCATCGTGAGGAGAGAGGAGAGGTAAAAAATGGATTTCCTCTCTCCTCGATTGCATTTGGCGAGCGCTGGGAACGAGGTGGAGCGGCCATGGGGAAGAGGAGGTGGAAGAGGCGCGGGAAGGAGGCGGAGGCCCGCAGGACGACGCGAGCAGAGCCCGGGCCGCGAATCCATGGCGTCACCGCCGTCGAGCTCCTCCGAGTCGGCAACGGGCAGGACGACAGATTCATGGTGTCTCCAGCCCGATTCGAGCACCTCCAGGCCGGCCGATTCGACCACCTCCAGGCCGGCCGATTCGAGCACCTCCAGGCCGGCAAAGGGCAGGGCTGCGCGCGACATGACGAAAAAGTGGCGGGCGCTCCGGTTCGGCGCTCGGTGGGGAGGAAGGGAGGCAAGCGCTCGGCGGGATCCGCCGCCGTCGAGCTCCCCGGCGGAGGTGGGCAGCAGGCGCGGCGGCGGCAGTAGAGCGATGTGGGAAAATGCTTGACGCAGCGGCCGGCGTGGAACTCGATTTGGCGGCCGACGAGCTAGATGCGGGGGCCGCGGCGGAGTTCGATGTGTAGGAGGGGCATGCTCTGCATCTTGCCGAAGCAGCCACCGATGGAGAGGCCGAGGCTGAGCTCGATGTCGTCCGACTCGCCCCATCTCGCGTCGCCGCCGCTGCCGCGTCCTTCATCTGTGACCGCGACCGCGCCCCTGCTTTGCATCTCGGAAGCGGAGGCGAGGCGAGGCGGCTCGGCACCGGCGTCCCGCTGCATTGCGACTTTGCCTTCGCTGTTGGAGACAAGAAGTTTTTGCCTCTCGAACACGAACTGTACACACAATGCATTACACGGTTTGCCTCTCAGTTTTGCTTCTCATTGTTGGGGTCAGCCTAAGTATATCTAAATGCATATTAAAGTTTATAAATCTAATAAAGTCAAAATAACATATAATTTAGAACGGAGGGAGTATGCAATTAAGATGTATTTAAAAGTATTTTATCGATAACTTAGTTGTTCAAAACGGAGGTTTTTTTAGATCAATTTATCTTTTTGTTTAAAAAAAAGTTGCATTGACTTATAAAAATCACAAAATTGAAGGGGGAAAAACAATGGTTAAACATTATGTCATTTGAGTAACTCGGTTATTGGTGATGATCAATACACGCACGTAAGCAACGGAGGAGAGAGGGATCAACCGAGAAGAGCCTTTTGTGTCTCCAAATGTTTCCTCGGTGGAAGTCGAGATCAGTCCAGGGTCAAACGGGAAGGGACAGGCCACGTCATCATCGTCAACGGTCACGCTGTAGCCTGCTTGACCTTGAGTCGTCGGCCTTGGTACGATACTACGATACGACTTGTCTTTGTCTATTTATTATTGACACAAGAGGGCCGCAGAAATCGCCTTCCCGGAGCCCTGCCTGACCCGTGTTGAGCACAAAGCGACGACCCCTGTCCGATTTCTCTATTTAGCTCATCACTTAACAGCACTTGAAACTTTTTTTTTATTTTACTTGATCCCCGCACAAAAAAAAAATTGAGAGAGAGAGAGAGAGTCTCTCTAAACCATGTGCTAATAATCAAGCTTTGCTAGAAATTTCACATCTGCATTATTCATGAACAACGCACCTTTCAAGAGATTTCTACTTTTTCCAAACACGAGTGATCCCTAGAAATTTCGTTCAGTACGGCCGTGTTCTCAAAGATCTGACTTTTCTCTCCAACATACGAGACTGATAATGGCCCACCGCCTGATCTCTGCTGCTGCTTCATTCCTTTTCCGGTTATTACCGCAACTGACCGCGACAAAATCTGAACCCAACTGATGCTGGCACACGCTAGCTAGCTTCCTCGTTGCATTGTCACGTCGTGTGGAAAAGTGAAGAGGACTCGATGGATGGCGTCTTGGACAGGATATTGCACGCGTGATATGATTTCCCTCCAGGAGCTCGTCACAATGAATCATAGCAAAAACGTCAACTTTAAAACTGCTGCTAGCTTCCAAATTAAATACGTCAACTTTAGGTTAACAAGGATCCACACGGAATAGAATATATGGTTCCATTTGCAGGACAAAACGCTTCCAAAAGGAGTATAGTACAATCTATTTAAAACTGCACAGCAACTTCAAGTTCTGGATGAAAAATTCTCCGATTGTTCCCCCAATCGCTGTCGACTCGAACTACACTTCCACAAACAGAGAAAGCCGGGCCTCCACGTCGACGTCGTCGTCATCAACCTACGACGAGCCTACCTGTCAGTGCCGGCCCAAAAATCATGTGGAGGAGCAGCGCCCGAAGAGCTGAGGATCGGAGGAAATCCGGGATCGGACTGGACACGTTGTGCCTTCGTGTATCTGAATAAGAATTTTCTCTCGGAACAAATCAGTTTTAAATCACCCTGATTCAAAAAATAAGCTTCAGTCGGTATTTTCCTGTCAAACAAATCAGCATCAGGCACAACAAATCAACTTCAGTCACCACCCACCAACAAATCAGGTCTAGTCACCATCAATTAGTAGTATTTTTTTCTCAAACAAATCAGCACCAGTCACCGGCAACTAGCCGGCTGAACATAGAGTCTACTTTAGAACACGACCTCACAATACATATGTATAGTCCATGTCATTTTGAATTTGTCTATCGATCACACTCTACCGGCGAGTTCAACTTAATGCTTCACCGGTTCCAAATTATAATTCATTTTACCTTTTTCCTCAAATTTGATCGTTAACCTTATTCAAATAATTTGTACAAATTGAATATAGTCAAATTTAATTTATTTTTGAGTAACTTTATTAATTAAGCAAACTATGACAAAACGAGATGTCAAACTAGTAGCTTGAAGTACAAAAGATCAAATGGATTTGTAGTTTAAAACGAAGAGAGCACGACTCTTAAAAAAAAGTTCTCGTGTTCCAAACACGGGCTCATCTCGTCTCTGTTTTCATCGGGAAAGTGACACATTTTGCTTTGGAGACTGGACAGCAGTGACCGAAGGATCTTGCTTTGTTTATCTTATGGCTTGTTCTAGTTCCCGTAGTAGCTTTTGATGCTAACCCCTCCTTAATCTCTTTGGATATATATATGTGGTTGTTGTCTTGATCTCTATTTTGTAGGGACACTCCGTCAAAATTTATTATGTTTATGCATATGTGTAAAAATCAAATGGAAATTACATGCACATATGTAGGGGGAGTTATCTCTATATTCTTGTTTTGGAGACATTCACTCTATCTATTTATTGTATTTATTTGAGAAGAGTAAGTGATTCCAAAACACAAAACCTTTCTTATATCACTCCTTTAAATGGTTGTCATCAATTACCAAAAAGGGGAGATTGAAGTCATCTAGGCCCCTAATTCGTGTTTTGGTAATTAATGACAATCATTATGGACTAACAATTTTATTTGAGTTATAAGAATAGGTTAGTCCGGTAAAATGATGAGATCATGTGGAATACTTGAGAAGGTCTTGGATGACTTGTGTTGGAAAGGGCTCAAGGCAAAGGTAAAAGATAGGGTTTTATTTTTACCGGTCATAAGGTGATTAGAGGATGTTAAATGACCGGGTTAATAGGATAGATAGCCGTACTATCAAGAGGGATCAATTTCATTGGCTTGACTTTCCATAGTGCCACTTGGATCAAAATTTGCATGCATTGCATTTAGATAAGTGGCGGTTTCTCTTGGTGAAAGAGTTTCATTGAAAATCAAAAGAAAAACAAGTTTTCTGGTATCCGGCGGACAGTCCGGGCCCTTCGGGCGGACGGTCTGTGGATTGTTGGTTTTTATTTTACACCTGAGTTTTTGGCAAAAGATTTCGAGGAAATGCGCTTCCGGGCGGACGGTCCGCAGGGACCAGGCGGACGGTCCACCGGGACCAGGCGGATGGTCCGCGAGGTGCCGCGGACGGTCCGTTATTCGTAACAGAACGAGGTGTTGCTCGAGGTCCGGGCGGACGGTCCGTGGCCGGCCCGCGGACGATCTGCGTGGCCCGGGCGGACCGTCCGCGCCCGGCCCCGGCGGACGGTCCGCCCGGCCCAACGCGCAGCCGCCTCAGCCGTTGACTTGGCGATTTTACCGTTGGAATTGAAACGCGGACCGTTCGCGAGGGCATCGCGGACAGTCCGCGAGGCACGCGTTTTGTGTCTAACGGCTAGTAACGGGAAGGGGGAGTATTTATACTCTAAACCTGGGGTTGGAGAGTCTCTCTTGGCACTTTGAAAGGTTCATACTCCCTTGTAGAGCTCTCCCTCCCCTCTCTCTCACTCACTTGACTTAGTGGTGGTATTCTTTGTGAGATTGAGAGTTTCCAGTGCATTGCATCAAGGTTTTGATCTTTGTGGCACTAGGGAATCATCAAGCAAGTGGTTGATTTGTTACTCTTGGAAGTTGCCGCTTCCTAGATGGCTTGGTGGTGGAAGAATCCGTTGAAGCTCGCAAGAAGATTGTGCGTAGCTCCAGATTTCATGTTGTGAGAGGTATTGTGCTCACCTCACCGGAGCGGTAAAGAGCAACTCTAGTGGAATCGAGGTGTGGAGTGGTTCTCTTGTTCTAACCAGCTCAAGATCAAGTGGTGTCTTGATAGAGGAGCGGTTGAACATTGAATCCACCTCAACGTGGATTAGGGGTGACCGGCAAGTCATCGATACCACGGGATAAAATTCGTCTCTTGTGCTTGGTTATCTCTTTCCTCAATTTCATTTCAAGCACTTTACTTTGAGCATTCTATTTCTAGAGGTTGTTGTTTATCTTGTCACCCTAGGCCGCAAAACCCCCAACATAGGAATAGAGTAGGTAGAGATTTATTTCTCCTTGTGGTTCTAATTAAATTTCTCTAGTGTTGTGGTTTTAGTTTTTAAACCGCCTATTCACCCCCCCTCTAGTCGGTATCCTAGATCCTACACCAGTCTCCACAATATAATTTTCTGATGTGTAGATACCCCTAGCTACATTGTTTGGTCCGGTCGTTAGCTGAAGGCTGACGCTTTGGCATCTGGTGACGGCATGTAAAAGCTCGGTCGCGATGCATTGTCACGTCACGTCGAGGGATTCCATGGATGGACGGATGGAATCCCTCAACGTGCTTGGGGCAGGATGATCTCTCCGCATATGGAGTTCACACTTCACAGGAAGTGACGGCAATGTCGACGACTTTGCTTTGTGGTGGTGGTTACATTGTTGCAGTCGCAGGAGTATGGCTAAGACTAAGATCAAAGCTTAAGTAAACGTTCTCTATATATTTTCACAACGTGCATATACTCCGAATGGATCAAAAACTTTAACTGAATTCGACTGCTAACTTTTGTTAGAGTGGCGCAGCGGAATCCGGTCCGACTCGAGCCGGCACCTCACCAGGCTTAGGTTCACCTGAGCCCACAACATCAAGGTCTTGGCCTAACTTAACCCAAAACACTAGCCTCATCGATCAGGACTGCCCCACCTTTATGTTGCGCCCCCACCATCAATTTCCGATGTGGGACTAAACCTAATAACTTTGTAGAAATTTCAACATTGGAAACATACCTACTTTGATTGAGATAGCTAGCATGGACACCGACATATGGACCACATCAACACATCCCTTTTAAAAAGGTAGTTCTTCATAATCGAGTATGTTTAACTTAGACGGTCTCCACTCCCCACACAACACATTCTATGTGGACTGATAGATGATTCCACTGACTCCTTACAACACACATCTTTATTATTACTTTGTTATTCTTGAGGAGTCAAACAATTTGTTAAGTTTGATTAAGAATATAGAAAATAGTATCAACATTTGCATACCCAAATAAATGTACTATGAAAGAATATCGAAAATAGTATCAACATTGTGCTCCTCCGCCAGCGGTGACTACTACGACGGCATCAGGCGTGCAAGGCCTCTCGCGCGAACGGGAAAACCAGAGGCGGCGCCGCGCGTGGTGCTTGCTTGAGATTGGAGGGAGCGGGTTATTTACCTTAATGGCGTGATTAGTGTGATAGGCTGATGGGTGTTTTTTTTTTGCAAAGTTGGCCCAGCTCTCTCCCTGTCCATCAGATGAGATCCTATGGTGTTGATTGTTAGTTTGCAACTTTGCACAACACTCTTGATTTCCACCTCATATGCTCTCTTATTTGACACCTCTAATTAGCAGTCAAAGTTGTGAACAGTACTAAGCAAAAAAAATTCACACCAATCAAACACTACCCTAATTTTCAAGAGTAAGAGTAGCACTTTTTATCACACGCATGCGCTTTTGGACTTGCCCACTAGTACAAAGTGTTGAAAGCATGAATGTCAAACAACAAAAAAAGTGTTGAAAGCATTAGCCATGTTTGGATGGAGGTGTTAGTGTTAGTTTGCAGCAAACTAACACCAAAACTAATACTTTAGAGCCAAACACATGTGTTAGTTTGGTGTTAGTTGGAACTAACACCCCCAAAAAACTAACACCTCCAAGAGGTGGTAATTGGTGTTAGTTTGGTGGACCCCACCCCTTTTCTCTCTCCCTCTCCCTTTTCAAATGATTGGAAAAGTTACTTTAAATACAAACTAACACCTCCATCCAAACATCCAAGGTGTTAGCTTTTTAAGTGTTAATTTGGAGGTGTTAAAAACTACCACTAACACTAACATGCACCATCCAAACATGGCCATTGTGTACGTTGACCGAACAAATGGAAGAAAATGGAAGGATTAAAGGGTAGCATATATTTTTCTTCACAGGTATTACTGTAGAAGGATCGGATGAACGTACTTGGGCACCACTTCACTTGTGGGCTAGGCTAACTACTAGCTAGCCTTTGTCCTATTGACACACGTGCCTATGATATGTGGGCCCACCAGCATAGAGAGGTTTGACCATATTGACCAAATGCACGGAGGAAGGATCCATGAGCTAGGGTTTCTGATTTCCAGCGAAGAAGACGGGGGAAACGGAGTCAACACGCAACGAAAAAAAAGGACGGACGACGTCATCCTCAACCCACGGGCCCACGTCGATGGAGCAAGCCCTCCTGTACTTGACACGCGGCCCCCGGCCACACAAACCGCCTGGAACTCTTCTTGGAAGGCACCGCCGCGCCCGGTAGGCTGTGGGCGTGATTGGTTCCCTGCACCAGGCTGAACCAGGCTCATGGGGTGCAACTATCGCTAGTTTGGTTACCTGTTCCGGCCACCGAGCCAGGCTCCCAGCATGCAAAGGTGCTTCTGCAGCCAGGCTCCAGCGAAACGTGAGAACCGACCGTTTCTGCCGAGCCTGGCTTGGCTGGTGCAAAAACGAGGCGCTTTGAGGACAGTGCAGAGGAGAAAAACTGCTGTGCGCTACCTATGCAGCCTACCAATCGATTTCTCCCACAGCATGGATGAAATGGAGCGAGCAACCAATCATGTAGCTCTTGCACTCACAGGTGCGAGCATGGCTCCCCATAGAAGAGAACCAATCACGCCCTGTAAGACTGGGAACAGTACTACTGTTACACTGATGCACTTCCTGCTCTACGCGCGTTACACGGATACGACCATCATCATCATCATCAATGTTCTAAAGCACACATGCATTTCATCAATGTTTACTTGTTACACTACAGAAAAAATCCACGTGAAAACGAGCATTCACAGCAATTTTATTAAGAATTTCGAAAAAAACAATTCTATTAACAAAAAAAAGTATGCATTTGAACCCAATACCTTTCCCCCCTTGAACGAATATTAGTAAATCCACATGCGTTGAGGGGAAAAGTTTGCAATTACTAGCACACCTCAACCTCCAAAACAGATATATTTTACAAGTCATCTTTTTAAAAAGAAAGACCTACTTTACAAGTTGACTTCACATGAAAGACGCTTCATGCCAATGCAAGGCATGGATTATATCATAAGAAATTTCTAGGCCTCAAACACCCTGCACCGACTCAATCAATATATATAGGTGGTCTCCACATGACACGCTTCTCACATTGACTCAACTTAGGCGGTCTCCACACGGTATGCTTTTCACCGAATCAAGTTAATTAGTAGAACGGTCTCCACACAGTACGCTTCTCACCGACTCAACTTAGACGGTCTCCACACGGCACGTTCCGCTCCGCTCCGCGTGGGACGACTCGAAAGTTTTCGTGTTCCAAACACGTTTGCTTTTTTTCCCCCACACTTTACGAACTGTACGTTTTGGACTGGTGATCAGTACGAGTAATCACTACCCACTCGTTTTCCAGGTTGCCACAATTGACCATACATTACTCTGAACGCCTTCTGCACTGTAGCATAGATGGCATGGACATCTTGCCGATTTTGGTGACTGGATGTAAAGAAGCTCTCAGCCTTTTGCATTGCGTTGCATTGTAACGTATTGTCAGGTCGCGTTGAAAGTGAAGGGCGAATGGATGGCTAGGCAAAGGTTGACATCTTCTTGCAGCTGGTTGAGTGGTTAAACCCCGGAAAGGAGGTAAGTGGAGGCTTACGCCCTGTTCGCTTGGCTTATCAGCCACCAGCGAGCAATACTTTTCTCTCAGAACAAATCAGCACCAGCCATCAGGCACCAGCCAAATGAACAGGATGTTAGATTGCAGAAGTGAGACTGCAATCATGTCACGTTGGATATGATGATGTACGGTCGTGTATGTCAGATAGACGGTCAGGGTGACCTCTGCTTGTGAGAATTGGCGGTTATGATTAATTCCCTGTTTTATAGTACTTGCATCGAGGTTTGTATCGCGATTTTCAAGGAGTAGGAGTAGCACTTTTTTTTTATCATTTTTTAAATATTTGACTCCTCTGATTCAGACAAGGTTCAAATATAAAGTATTGTAAGATGCATGATCTGCTTATAATACTCCCTCCATATCAAAATAAATACACATCTCGTTTGTCTTCAAACTTTTTGAAATTTGACCAATATTTATAAAAAAATATTGTTGTTTATGATATATAATGTGTACCATTATATTGAGCATTGAGTACACTTTTCAAATAAATCAAATATAAATACTTTCTTTTTATAATTTTTAGTCAAACTTAGAAAAGTCCGACTTCTTGAAAAGGGAGATGTGAACGGAGGAAGTATAATCAAACCAAAAGAAAATGGAACAATTAAGAGGTTTATTCTTAGGTATCGTAAGGATCGATGGACTTGGGCACCGCTTCACTTGTGGGCTACTCCCCCGGTCCGAAATAAGCGCCATTCTCGCTTCCAGAGAAGTCAACAACTTCAACTTGGACCAAATATAGATAAGAAAATATTAATACTTATAGTATATAATTAGTACCATTATACAGATTGTTGAACCTATTTTCATAAGAAACTTATTTAAAATTCAAATACTAGTAATATTTTCTAGAAATGTAGTCAAAGTTAGGAATGTTTGACAGGAACGAACAGCCATTGCCACACGTGCCTATGATATGTGTGCCAACTAACATAAAAGTTTTTTTTTGAGGACTACTAACATAAAAGGTTTGACCATTGGCCAAATGCCGCAAGGAGTAGTTTTTCTTTTTTAAGATGGGGTTTCTGATTTCCCAGCAAAGATTGGAGTGAAAGCAGCAACGCAACGGGGAGGGAGGATCGCAAGTTCCACGCAACGAAAAAGGACAGACGAGACGACGTCATCGTCAACCCACGGGGCCCACGTCGATGGAGCCTAGTACAGTAAGTACCTGACGTGGCCAACAAAGAGGGGCCACAGAAACCACCCGGAGGCAGCTGCACTTTCTTCCTTCACGTGGCACGGATACAATCATCGTTGTTCTAATGAGCACCCGCAACAATTTTGTTAAGGAAAAAAAAGTATGAATTTGAACTTAACAGTTTCTCCCTAATACATTAATTAAATCCAATACTTTTTCTTGAACGAATATTAGGAAAATCGACACGTGCTTGTTTATAGGAGAAAAAACGTTCACAATTACCAGCACAAACTTTAGCCTTCAAAATACATCTCTTTAGAAGTCGGTTCCACACAAAGCACCCGTCAACGTAGATGATCTCCACACGACACGCTATGCAACGACTCAATTTAGACGGTCTCCACACGGCACGTTCCGCTCCGCGTGGGGACTCAGAAAATTTTCTTGTTCCAAACACAACTTGCCTTTTTTTTTCTCACTTTACAAACTGTACTACATTTTGCGTTTTTCTCTGACTTTACAAACTTCACTACATTTTGGACTGGATGACCAGTGACCACTCGTTTTCCGGGTTGCCACAACTGACCATACAATTACCCTGAACTCCTTCTGCACTGTTTGCCGATTTTGGTGACTGGATGTAAAGAAAGCTATCGCTTGCATCGTCTTGTATTGCTTGCTTGTCAGGTCGCATTGAAAGTGAAGGGCGGAACGATGTCAAAGATTTGCATCTTCTCTTGCTGCTTCGAACCTGGGAAGGAGGTTAATTAGTGGAGGATTTAGATTGCAGAAAACGAAACATGTGGATTCAGGAACCTTCACGAGCGTTTTAGTTTTCTTCGGATAAATTTGACCACAATGTTCGAATGCTACAATCGTACCTCGCCATTAATCGGTCTGGTAAGCCCAAAAAAAAATTGTACTCCCTACATTTCAAATTATAAGTCATTTACCTTTTTATCCTCAAATTCGACCGCTTACTTTATTTCAAAAAATTTGTACAAACATCTTGCGGAAGCTTTGTTGGGGGACCAAAAAAAAAAAGTCTTTTCCTCCCTCTGGGTTGGTATTGCTTGGTCCCAGTTCAATCCAAAAAGCCCATGCAGGCCCAGAAAAAGCTGAGCCCAGCCCGGTTAGGCCTAAAGCACTCGCTGTTGCCTGGGTAGCCCGTGAAGACTGTTCCCACTGTTAAGAATATTCTTAATGATCAATTATAAGATAGTTAAGGGATGATTAGCAACTGCTAATGGCAGTTACCAAGTGCCTTTACATCCTACAAACTGCCCCTTGGGCATGTACTATATATATGTGCCATTGTTCATCAATAAAGATTAAGCCTTCATTTTACTTCTACTTGTCTTGTTCCCAATCACCGTTACAACACGTTATCGCCGTTCTACCGCCGAGCGAAGGAAAGGCGGGAGCAGTGGCCGGCGAAGGAATCCCTCGTCGGAGTTACTAAGAAGATCGCCGGCGATCGTACGTGAAGTAGATGGACGCCCCTGTTTGTGGTCGTCCGTGACCGGAGAAGATCATCACAGAAAGTGGAAAGCGCAAGTGCAAGGTAGAAATGCCTTCGATGAACTATGTTTTCTTCCGTGATGCTTGTTCTTCGGATGCCATCACTGCAAGCACCGCCTCCACCATCTTCTTCCACATCTCTGGTCAAATCCACGCCGGCCCGAACAAAACAGACGACAATGGTGTTTCTCCTTCTGGGGGAGGCAAGCCCCTCCTTCTTCAACAGCTCAGAGAGGGAGGAGGAGCCACCGGCGTTGATGTCAACCGGGGGTGGCTCTTCTGCGTCGGCGTTGATGGCGACCGGAGATAGGAGGGGGAGCGGCTGACCGCTGGCTCGGTCCGACGCGACCGAGTATGGGTCGCCGGCTCGAACCCCTCCCTGATCTACGCCAGCCGGAAGGGGAGGAAACTCGCCGGCGTCGACGACGACCGGGGGTGCCTCCTCACCTGATCTGCACCGGGCTTGACCTCCGGTGGCAGATGGACGGCGACATGGACCGTCAGACCGCGTTTGGCTCGCGGATCCAGCGTCGGACCGGCGGGCGAGGCGGCTCGCACACCGCGGTGCTCGCGCGCGACGACGCGGCGGCGCGCGCGCGCGCGCGCCGGCTTGCGAGCGACGCGGCGACCGCGCGCGCGCGCTGGTGGCACGGAGGGGACGGCATCCCCGGCGAAGCAAGCGGCGGGATTTGCGGCGGCGAGGGCGGCGGGCGGCCGGCGGCGGCGCCGGCGGCCATGCCCGGCCGCGCCGCGGGTTGGGGAGGAGGCGGTTAGGGTTGAAAACCCTAACCGCCCCTCTTATATGCGGCCGGGCCGGGCCTCTCGGGCCGGGCCGAGCGACCGCGCGGCCCGGGCCGGGCCTCTCGGGCCGGGCCGAGCGACCGCGCGGCCGGCCGGGCCTCTAGCCGGGCCGGCACCGCACCGCCGCCGGGCCGGCGGCAAGGCCGCCCGTTGGACCGGCTACGCATCAAAGCGGCCACCGGGCCCCGCCGGCCGGCGCGCCCGCACGGACTCGTATGGGCCATGGCGATGCAAACCGTCCGGGGCCGACCATGAGGCCATGCATCCCGGGCCCGTTGCCTTGTTTCTTTTACTTATTTCATTTAGAAATTTCCGGCGGTTTATACTCCAATCAATAGATATTAGTCTATGTTAATTACTCTCCGTTTATCACTTTGTTTAGTCTTGCTACTCGTTTAAGTCTAGATCTATCATGTGATGGTTGATTCGTACAAATGTTTTACTATATTTGTACACAAACAATTTCGAATTCTATTATAGAACGCAAGTATGTTTGTGTCATTTTATATGCACTTTCATACTCAATTTTCGTTATTGCAATAATTTTTATCACATACACCATCTCAACGATGTGATTCTACTCACTAGTAAAATATTACTAGTGATTTTTGCAATTAGTTTATGCATTTCTCTAAAAATTTGGGATACACACATTCCGTGATAGAGATCATATCCATGTATATGGATTTGACGGTCTATTACTAAAGGTCTACATCATGCTCATTTTGAAGATTGATGATTACCTATAGGATGTTCCCAAAACAAGGATTAAATATAAAAATATTACAATGGCTTACACTATTGAAGTGATTACCATTGAGAATTTTGGCTAACACTATTGTAGTGATTACCAAAGTCAATGCTCAATCATTAACTTCAAGTATACATATGGTGAGATAGAGACCTTAGCAAAGGTTGCATTTGATTCGAGATGAATTATTTGCATTAAGACCATGCTTTGGTAGCAATTAATTTGCCTATCATTATAATCTACTCTCTATGTCCTATGGCATTTGAGACCATCTACCATGTATACAAGCTAATGAGATTAAAAATTGAGGGTTTACATGCTATTTGTTTACCTTATACTTTTCTTAATCCTTGAAGAGTTATGCTATTCGAATTAATTTACATTTATTACAACATTTTTTTAGCCACTTGATTATATTTCATGAATGAATTATTGAATCATGTGGTCCTACTTCGTAGGCTATGGCCATGGCAAAAGAGTTCGATGAACTTGCCATTGATGGTCACAATTACCCCACTTGGGCTTCGGATATAAAGATTAGCTTTGCATCCCGTGGACTTTTGCCATACCTTAGCGAGCCTACTTTGCAGTGTCGTTTTGGATGAACAAAAGAAGTACGGTGCCTTAATGCTATTAAGGTTTTACATCCATAAGGATCTCAAACAAGAGTACTTTATGGAGATGAATCCTCATGTTTTATGGCTTGCGCTTAAAGAGCGTTATGATCGACGAAGGAACTCATTTGGCCGGAGGCTAATCATGAGTGGAACCATTTGCGTTTGCGGGACTTCAAGTCCGTTGCGGACTACAATCATCTTGTTCATAAGATTTGCTCTAAGTTGAAGTTTTGTGAGAAAGAACCAACGGATGCTTGATAAGATTGAGAAAACTCTTTCTACCATGCTTCTCGCGGATCGAGTCTTACAACAACGAGTATCGGGCTAATAAATACACTCGGTATTCTCAACTTATCCACACATTGACTCAAGTCGAGAAACATGATGAGCTTCTAATGAAGAACCATCAAAAGCACCCGATTGGTGCAGCACCTCTACCTGAGGCTCATAGTGTGCAAAGTAATAGAAAGTTCAAGGGATCCAATTCTGGTGACCCAAAGAACAAGCTCGAGAAGCAAAATTTCAACAAAAGGCAAAAAACCCAAACACAAGGGTAAGCGAGGTGGTGATGCTAAGGCCAAAAATGACACTAAATGTCATAGATGTGGCACTTTCAATCACTTTGCTAAAGATTGCCGTACTCCAAAGCATTTGGTAGCTCTCTACCAAAAGTCCTTAAAGGATGCAGAGCAAAGCAAGGACAAATCACCAAGATATGAAGCACATTTCAATCTTGCTCCCGCCGTGACTAAGGAAGTGGGTTGCTCAGATAACAATGACAACCTAGATCTCATGAAGGAGAAGCTTCCAAGTACTGATGACATGGTCATGGAGTTCACCTCAAATGACATGTTTGGAGACTTAGAATAAATTGTCTCAAGCCGAAGCTACTATCTATTTCATTATAGTGTGGGATTGTTAAATTGTTGTAATAATTTATGTTGTGCAAACTCTATATGATTTAAAGAGTTGCATTGCAAATTTGCTAGTGATGGATGTATTGTGAGTACATTTGTATTGTAATGTCATACTCATATGTTGGATATTATAATACATTTGTGTGATTATGTATGTTTTCTATATGTTTAATAAGAAGTTCTTTTAGTATGCATTCTTATTAGACTATAGAATACATTTGATGTCAATCCAATTTAGGATGGAATTATATATTGTTAATAGTGGTACTTGAAAATATATTCTTTGGGAGTTGAATCTTTCCGGACTCTTCAGAAAAGAGAAGGAACGATTATGATCATCAATGTATGATGCTTCAATCGTTGGTTCAGTTTGAACCACTATTACTCTCCCTAAGAATGCTCAATTAATGAGAGAGGATACCTTATTGTATCCAGGATTAACTTGTACCCTATGCTATAAATATATCCGTAAGAATGGTCTTCATGTGGAAATACATGTAGATGGAAAAGAAGAATTAATTTACTTCACTAATCTTACGGGTTATGACAAGCAAATTTATGAAAATTACATCCCTTGAATATGGATTGCACTATACATACATAAAACCTATATTTTTGTTGCATATAAGGTAATCTTCCGAAATGCAAATTCATTCCAAGCATGGCATGATAGTCTAAGTCATCCTAGAGTTGGAATGATGAGGAAGATTATTGGCAATTCCATTGGTCTTGATTGCATAAAGCAAAGTTCCCACAATCTTTGGATTTGTATGCACTACATGTGCTAAAGGGAAATTGAATGCTGAACCAAAACAAATTACTTGAAAGAATTCAAGGTGATATTTGTGGATTGATTCAGCATGACAGTGGATTATTCAGATTAATCATGGTATAGATGCATCTATACGATGACCTTATGTGTCTGTTTCAGACATGAAACCATGCATAAAGCTAGCTTAAATATTGTCTCAACTAATGAAGTTGGAGACTCATTATTCTGAAAATCGAAATCAATTGATTCGAATGTACAATGCTGCTGAATTTCCTGTCGGAAATTTGGGTTCAGCATTTTGTACGATATATCCACATTAAAATGGCTTGCCTAAGCCATTGATTAAAGAGTTTTAAACTCGTATCAGGACCAATATTGAGGAATTGCAAGTTGCCTACATCGTGTTGGGATCAAGTAGTACTGCACACTGCTGAATCAACCCAACCATGACTAACTGCATATTATTATATCCCCCTTACAATTGGTACGTGGAAATTAACCAAGTATTTCCCATTTGCGTAAGTTTGGGTAAGTTGTTTATGTACCCATCTCACCACATCAGCGGCAACAATGGGGCCATTAAGAAATTTGGGGATCTTTCTGGGATTTAAATCTCAGTCGATCATTAAGTATATAGAACCTATGACAGGTGATCTATGTACGGCCCGTTTCGCTGATTGTATTTTTAATAAGGATCATTTTCCGGCATTAAGGGGGAGAATTGTACCATAAATTTGAATGCCTGGAAATTGATTGTCATGCAAGAAGCATGTCTTTTGGAATGCGAGAAGCATGTCCTTTATGATCCACGTACTATGGATACTAAACTTTATGTTTAGAGACTTATAGGTTTGCAAATGTTGCAAACAACTCGCCGATTTGTTTACCAATTACAAAGGTGTTGTTAAACCCTTTTATCTTGCAAGGAACGTGCCTGAAAAAGTGAAAGATTCTAAAGATAATCACTTGAATAATCCCTCTTGGACGCAAGAGGGGGAGAGGCAATTCTAAGATGCAAGATACGAAATAAAAGAAAATGGTAAATGAAGATCAACTTTTGTTGATATAAATCTTTTAGTAATCAATTCTTTTGAGAGAGATTTGATTGTTACCCAGCTCATATATGCGCATAAATTATGAGACTGGGAAATCTAAAGACCCTAGATCGATTGTTTTGGGAAATCATGATGATCTATTAAGGGTTCGCCATTAATTACATAGAGACTGGAGAGTCTTATTATCATTGTCGACAATTATTTCTCTGATAATTTGCTGAAAACCTTCAAAGTGATCCAGGTCTAAATCCATGGTAGAGTGCCTAATGCGCTCGGTCGGAACACACGAAAGGATGCAATAGAAACGAGAGATAGCCTTGCTCACTAAGGGAAGTGTTTTCTGGCGTTAAGCCAACACCTCCTAGTGTCATCCTATTGGATATAAACTTGTTTTGTCCGGAAACGGAATGAAAACGATGAAGTGGTGAGATATAATGCAAGGCTAGTTGCAAAGGCTTTACGCAAAGGCCTAATGTTGATTTTCAACAAAATTTATTCTCCAGTTATGAGTGGCATAACATTTAGATACTTAATATCTTTGGCGTACAAAATCGTCTATCTATGCAGTCGATGGACGTAGTGACCACATATTTGTATGGGTCATTGGATTCTAAGATATACATGAATGTTCCTGATGGAATAGGTATATCAAATCCTAAGGCAAATAGCAACATGTTTGTGTTAAGTTGCAGAAGTCATGATATGACTTAAAGCAATCAAGCCGAATGTGGTACAATCGGTTGAGTATTCCTTAAGCATAAGGGATACATAATCAATGATGATTGTCTATGTGGTTTCATCAAGAGAACTACATTGTATATCAGCATTGTGTCTGTCTATGTTGATGATATTAATATCATTGGTAAAAGATATGACATAAATGATGCTCGTCATCATCTGACGGAGTTTGAAATGAAAGATTTGGGTGAAACCAAATTTTGTTTAGGCATACAGCTTGAACATTTATGGGATATTTGTATACCAAGGTGCTTATATTCAGAAAATGTTGGAGAAATTCAACATGGATAAAGCCAACCCGTGTAAGACTCCTATGGTAGTGAGATCTTTGGATATTGAGAAAGATCCTTTCAGACCATAGGATGGTGGTGAAAAGATTTTGGGACCTGAGGTTCCTTATCTAAGTGCCATTGGAGCATTGATGTATCTTGCTAATAGTACCCGGCTGGACATTGCATTTGCGGTGAATCTAATAGCAAGACATAGTGCAGCTCCTACGAAACGACATTGAGTCGGAGTTAAGATCGTATTCAGGTATCTTAACAAAGACTAGAGATCTTGGATTGTTCTACCAAAGAAATCCAAATCATAATCTTTTAGGCTATGTGGATGCAGGCTACCTATTTGATCCCCATAATAGCAAATCCCGGACATGCTTTGTCTTTATGAGTGGTGGAACTATTTGTCTCTTGGAAGTCATCCAAGTAGACTTTATTACCCACTTCCACTAACCATTCTCGAGTTCATTGCATAGCATGAAGCATCACATTAGTGTGTTTGACTTCGCAGAATGATTGACCACATATTAAAATCATGTGGAATTGGTGCATTTGATGCACTAACAATTATCTTTGAAGATAATGCTGCTTGTGTTGCACAAATGAAATCATGTTACATCAAGTGTAACTTGACTGAGTATGTTACTCCCAAGTTATCTTATCCCCATGAGTTATAACAAGATGGGGGATAAAGATCCTGCAAACTGTGTCATGTGATAATCTTGCCGATTTATTCACAAAATCTCTACCATATTCATCATTTCATAAATGTGTTGAAAGAATTGGTATGAGAGACTTGCGTAAAATGGGGGAGTAAATTTGAATAAATAAATCCTTTGTGCATCGTGTTGTACTCTTTTCTTTATATGAGTTTTACTTCGATGGTTTCTCATATGAAGTTTTTAACGAGGCAATATCGCATTATGTATGTCATATCATCTTGTTTTTCCCCACGGGGGTTTTTTTGGAGATGATATTGTATGGGCATACACATGATTATCATGGTGTTTTCTCCTATATTTTCCCATTGGGTTTTAAGGAGTTTTATCCCGATATATCAATGTATATATAAGTTTTTCCCACGGGGTTTTTCAAGAATTAATAACTATGATGAACATTGGAGATTCCGGAAGATAATTGATCGGGGGGAGTGTTAAGAATATTCTTAATGATCAATTATAAGATAGTTAAGGGATGATTAGCAATCGCTAATGGCGATTCTCCAAGTGCCTTTACATCCTACAAACTGCCCCTTGGGCATGTACTATATATATGTGCCATTGTTCATCAATAAAGATTAAGCCTTCATTTTACTTCTACTTGTACTGTTCCCAATCACTGTTACAACACCCACGACACACGAGGCGACTAGCCGAGGCAAGGAGGTTTGAAAAGGTCAAAGGGTTGGAGGGCAGCACGGTCATTTCCGCTCCAAATTTCAAACGCCACGGCCGCTCCGCTCCACCCCACCACGCGCCCCGCACCCCCACCTCCTCCGGCCTTTCGCGCACCCACGCGACGACCCGTGCAAGTCGCTGCCACCGGGGCCCCGCGGAGGCGCCTCGGCCCGGTCTCCGTCTCCGCGGCTGGCTGGGGCGCGCGTGAGCGAAGTCTGAAGCGGCGGCCGCCCGTTCGAAAAACCCCAAGAAGAAACCCTTAGCCGTTTTAACCCCGCCCCCCGCGGCGCGGCGGATCTGAGCTGCGCTGCTGGTCCTGATTCGCTGGTTTATCTGGTTTGATGCGCCACACCATCTCGCAGGATTTGAATTGGAATCGGGGAGAGAGAGAGAGAGAGAGAGAGAGAGAGAGAGAGAGAGAGAGAGAGAGAGAGGGCGGAGGTTCGCGGCTGAGTTCTTGAATCCACAGGTGAGTTCAATGCAAGCAGACGCACTCTCTTGATTATCTCGTTATAGCTCTTGGAGAGTCTTAGCGGTTTCTTGAGAGAAGCTCTTGTCCTTTTCATTTCATCTCGCGCGGATCGACGGCGGTAGAGTTCCTCTGCTCCCCACTGGTATAAGCCGATTCCGTCCGTTTCCTCTGCCGCCGCGACGCGAGTGCGCCGATTGGTGGTGTGTTCCGGGGTCACGAACTCCACGGTGCTCAAATCTGACGCCCGTCGAAATTCCATGCCGGAGGCGGATGCTGCCGCGGCGTTCTTAGTCCCGGAGCTCCTGCGCTTAATTTTTGCTCCGAGGCGTGTCGTAGAGGAGTAAAAATGGGGCCTTTTTTTTGTCTGATGATGAATTGGTGTTTCGTTGGTTTTGCAGGGGAGGTGGAGTGGGGAAGGGAGCTGCCACCGCTCGTGCTCCCCGACTGACGATGGGCCGGAGCCTGAGCCCGCTGCTCCGGCAAGAGCTGGACAACCTCGACAAGGACGCCGACAGCCGCCGCGCCGCCATGAAGGCGCTCAAGTCCTACGCCAGGCACCTCGACTCCAAGTCCATCCCGCACTTCCTCGCCGAGGTCTCCGACACCACGGCCGCCGGTGCTGCCGGCGCCGCGGCCGGCGGCGGCGGACTGGCACCCGGCGAGTTCACCATCTCGCTCTACGAGGTCCTGGCCCGGGTGCACGGTCGCAACATCGTGCCGCAGATCGGCAACATCATGGCCACCATCATGCGCACGCTCTCCTCCAGCGGGGGCTCGTTCCCGCTCCACCAGGCGTGCTCCAAGGTGGTGCCCGCCATTGCGCGCTACGGCATCGACCCCTCCGCGCCCGAGGGGGAGAAGGCTAGCATCATCGCGTCCCTCTGCAGGCCGCTCTGCGGCGCGCTGATGGGGAACCAGGACGGCGCCGCGCCTGGCGCTGCGCTCTGCCTCAAGGCGCTTGTTGAATCGGGCAACTGGAGGTTTGCGTCCGGTGAGATGGTGAACGAGGTCTGCCTGAAGGTGGCTGGGGCGATGCATGACAGGGTGACGCGGTCCAATGCGCACATGGGCCTTGCTATGGCGCTGGTGAAGCATAATGGCCTGATTGCGGAGGCATATGCGAGGTCCATTGTGCGGTCCGGGCTGCAGATTCTTGATGGGGATACTGCTGAGAGCAGTTCACAGAAGCGCCTCTCTGCGATCCAGATGATCAATTTCTTCATGAAGTTTGTTGATCCTAGGTGCTTATCTTCAGAGCTTGGCAGGGTGATTGAAGTCATGGAGCAATGCCAGAATGACCGAATGCCATTTGTCCGCGGTGCTGCTTTTGAGGCATCACAGAGTGCGAAGAGCATCGCCGCGCAGAAGGGGTCAAGGCATGAGGTTGGCGCAAGCCCAATGGTTGGCTCCAACTTTTACAAGAGAAAGGAGAAGAGCCCGTGCAGGGGCATCTGGAGTGCCAAGGGCAGCCCTGCAAGCTCCAGTGTGGTTACTTCTTCAGGCCAGTTACGATCCCCTGAATCACATGTTGTGGATTCATCCATCATGAATGGCAGTACACTCACTGAATCGCCAGTCTCAGTGGGTCAGTCCTCTTGCAACTTAGATCAGAGTCGGCGCACCAACAGGAGGTTGTGGAACAATGATGGTGTGGATGTTTCTCTGAAGGATGGCTTATTCATTCAACTCTGCTCAAACAGCAAGGATTATGAAGATGACATGGGCGAGGTCTGTGACAGTGAGGTTACTGATGCTAACTTTGAGTGCACTGACACATTTGCAGGATTTATGTCACCAAGCCCCAATGGTGCTATATCAAGAGACAGGACACCTAGTCCCAAGGTACACATTTACATTTCTGTGCTGTTCTATTACTCTCAAAGATTGCTTATTGTTCTGTCCTCGTGTACCTCATTTGAGCTATTACCTAACTATGCCATTTCATTTCTGCGCAGGCTTATGATAGACCGATAAGTATTGGTGATGTTAAGATATACTCAACACCAAGAAGGCTTCTTCGATCACTTCAGAGCTCATATGACTCTGACTCTGGTAGCCGTGGCGGACAATCCACTGCAAAGCACAGCAGCTCGTCATCATCAGATCAGGAACTAGTGGAATCATCTGAAGAGGTGCCATCTCAGGATTTGGACAACACGGCTGAAGAGATGAAGGATGACAGTGAAACCATCAATATGCAGCAGAACAGCGATGGTAGGACTGGGGCTCTGCCGAATGAAGATAAATCAGGACTGTCTGCTACTGAGGCTGAGAACACATCCTGCAAGGCAACCCCTGAAACCGAATGCAAAGAGAATGATGTCTGCATTACAAGCATCAGGAAGATGAAGGACAGGAAGTACAGGGCGAAATTCACTTTCTTTCTGAGCATGATTGTAATGGTCTTAGCAGTGATCGCTGCGTTAATTAGGATAGATAGCTATGATGATTCGGTGGGCCTTGTCCCCACTTGATGTCTTGAAGTATTGCACCTAGTTCCTTCAGGTTGTTGTAGTGATTGTACCACAGTAGTGTGGTTACTGTTCTGAACTGCATTGCATTGCATTGCATTGCGGTCATCGACCCTTGTATGACAGCACATAATTTAACTATGTTTATCATTGTGATGTTCATGATGTGTTCAAGCAGTGTTCCACTTTTGTACTGATGTGGTGTTGTTACTGAGCATGATTTAGCATGATCTGGTTTGCCATCTTTATGTTTTCTGTGTTGATGGAGTAGACTAGCAGAGTGGCTACTGTTATTGCTGCAGTGAAGTAATCCAGGGCCCCTCATCTGTTGTGTAGCAGCTGTGTCTGTGCTTCATCTAATTTTGAGTGAGATGAATGCTGGTTATTTCGACCGGTGTGGGATCGGTGTGCATACTTTTGCAGAGCTGAAGACCTGAAGTAGAATGGCATATGAAACAACGTGCCTGTCCGTGAGTACAGTCATCATGGTCTCATGGTCATGGTTACTGGTTATTCTGAAAAAGGAGCAAACCGGATCCTGACGGAGGATAACACCAAAGTTGTACAAATAATACAGTGCTCAGATATCCGAAGTTACTAGATGAACAGGATGGTCAGCTTGAAGTTCTTTTTTTTTAAGCATAAGGTCAACTTGAAGTCTTGAACTTGGGCAGCTTCGGGTCCACATTCTGCTGCTTCATCTCAGCCAAGATGCTGTACACGAACGCCCCGGCGATGCCGTGACCATGGCCGCGATCCCGCACCATGCGCAGCTCCTACTGAGTGTATCCGGAGGCGTCCGGGCACGCCGATGCCTTGGCCTCGGCTTTGTCAGCGGCGACTCAGCGCCACATGGCTGCGATGGCGCTTAAGCGTCAGCCCCAGGCGACCATGAAGGCACGCGCTCCGCATTCACCGTGCGGCGCTGCTGCAGTCCACGCACGAGAGGACATTCCTGCCTGCAGCAATCGCCGCACTTCCGTCCTGGAGGTCCGGGCCAACATCGCCAGGTGTCTGTTTGACAGCCCAGGCAGACTGTAGCCATCGGCGTTGACGATGAGTGCATATTGTTGGATATTTTGGTTTGACCTCGGTCAATCGACGAACTGAGAATATGGGGGAGCGGTGCACTTCCCCTCAGACTCGGATTCGGCCCAACATTAACAAAGACCGTTTGCCGTGATCGGGTGGCGAACCCTAAGTCTAATCGGGCTCAGCCTCGGGTCTACAGCGCTGCCTATATAAGAAAGGGGACCCCTCACGGTTCCCCACGAGTTTCACGTGCTTTCACACGTGAATCTAACACTTTGTTCGTTTGGTTTGGCTGGTGATGATGGCCTATCTTTGGTTTGTTACGAGAGAGAAATCTTGTTACGGCTGGTTCTTTGGTGGTTTGGTTTGTTGTGAGAGAAAAGTACGGCTGGCTGGTGGCTGATAAGCCAAGCGAACAGGCTGTAAACCCCAATCCACCCACCGACCGCTAAGAGCGCTGGAAGGCCTCGAAGCTCGAGCTCCGCGTCCTGGGCAGTGTCGTTGGCGTCCTGAAGGCCACCGATACCCTCAGAAGACGCTCAAGGAACGTCTACGTTACAAGCCTGACGTCGCCTCGCCGTCGACTCCGTCACCGCTGAATCGGCCAACACCAACGCGATGGAGAACACCGCTGCTGGTATTCATAGCCGAACCTACTCTTTATTTCCCCATTAGATTAATGTGCTAGATGTGGTCTACGGTGTACTAGTAGATCATGATGTTTCATGTTCTAAGTATTGTTAGTTTATTTTTAACTAACACATATCTCATTGTGAGCTACTTGAGAAATTTTCTTGAATTTCCTGAAGGTTATACTAGATTCACAGATTTTCACGGGCAGCTTAGCGATCAGATTGGGCAGACTGACGTCCTGATTTGCAGTGCCTTTAGAATCGAGTGTTCATATTCACTTATTCAGGCATTTTGCTGACAGTAACGAACACTAGATGTTCTGGTTAGATATTCAGCCATTCAGACTGAGAGCTCCCTGAATGTTCGATTCAGATCTGATTTCAATATGAACAGCACTGAAGCGAACTTCCTGTCTTGGTTATGTTGACGACGCGTTGTGCAGGCACAAGAACTGCCATCCTTGGTGGTTGAGATAACTTGCCCCCCCCGCAAGTGTAAGTGAAGCTTTTCAAACTGATATTCAATTCTACTAACAAAATGTACACAAAATGTTTCCCTATTTGTACAGTATTTATTCTAATACACAACACATAAACATTTCAAAGGATCACCGTGTCATTCCAACAGACATAAGCATACACACTATGCATTTTTCTCTAGCACAATTTTGCCAAATTTGACAGCAACCACGTTCGCATTCAGTCAACTGTACGCGTCAAAAGTAAGAGATATATACTCTCCCTCTCAGACTCTCCTCAGTGCACCTTGCATAACCCATCGAGCAAACAACAATCAGCATTTCCCCAAGTCCCATCTTCACATCTCTACCCCGCAGCTTTGGTAGCTCTCTTGGTGACTATGGATGTGCATACCATAGTTCTCATCGTGGGTGCCTCACAACAGCGGCATGCCTCACCCAACTTAGCATCCCATATGTCATGGTGGAGCGTGAGGATTGTAGTGCATCCATATGTGGCGCAATCGGGCCTAAAGCTACACCTTGCAAAGGAGTTTTGTGAGTTGCCACACATGTCGTACCCAGCGGATCCGGCCATCGGAGCCCGGATTTGCACGACAGGACCCGTCCGGTTCGACGGCGGCGCCTTCCTTTGTCCCGGCGGCTGCTCCTTGCGGCTGGTCAAAGGCAGCAACAGGATAACCGATGGCGGCGCGCCATAGCTGTGCAATAGAAGGAGAGGAGGGGGTCGCAGACAGTGTGACTACCCGTCTTCGCCGACACGACGACGGCAGCTGTTGCTCAAGCATTCTAACAGTGAGCAGCAACCTCTCTTTTGCCGGGGGCAGATGCTTGGCGACCATATTCGTGTCGTGAGGCACATCGGCGACACGGCAACACACAGAGTCGGCGGACGGATGCCGGAGTTGGTGCCGCCAAGGTGTGCAAGAACATCGGGCGAAAGCTTGCAACGATGACGCCTATGAGCGTCATGTCCCTTCCTAAAGGTGTTGCGGAGGTGTTATTGCATTGCATTCAATGGCAGCTGTTCCTCACGCATTCTAACAGTGGGCAACATCCTCTCTTTCCCTGAGGGCAGGTGCTTTTCCATTGACGACATATTTGACGTCGCGATGCACCTCGACGACCTGGCAATGCACAGAGTTGGCAGCAGATCGAGGTGGCGGGGCAACGGGGATGGGGGCGCCATGGTTGCTACGTGGCGTAGTGGCCAGATGCAGCAACAATTACTCTGACCAGCTATTTTTGGTCTACTGCTGCATGTCGCCATGATCTATCCAAGGAGTTTCTTTCAACTTATTTTGGTGCATGTTGTTCAAGGCGTGGTGGCTCATTAAGAAGACTGCCATGAAGCGACATTGACATCTTTAGCACTGTCTTGAGAAGCAAACCCATTTTCTTTTGGATGTAGCAAATCTTTAGTACATTTATATCTTCATGCACTAAAGTTTTTATTATTCTTAGTTGTTGTAATAAGTTTGGCTGTGTGCGGTCACGCAGAGTTACCGCAAAGGCCGGAATATATTTCCTTTATCTAAAAAATGTCGTACCCAGCAGATGCTCCAACCTACATCCCAAAGGATCAGTTTGTGAAGTACCTAGACAACTACATTAAGCGATTCAACATCCAACCGAAGTACCATACCGCCATTGAGTCAAGCTCGTATGATCAAGAAGGAAAGTGTTGGTTCAGCATGGCACGTGACATGACAACATCAGTGGTTGTTGTCAATTACATGGCTAGGTATCTTGTTGTGGCAAGTGGTGAGAATAGTGCAGAGTGTTAGATAAAATTAAATAACAATGCTTAGAACATAAAACATCAGGATCTACTAGTTCACCATAGATCACATCTAGCACATTAATCTAATGCGGAAATAAAGAGTAAGTTCGGCTTAATACCAGCGGCAGTGTTCTCCATCGCGTTGATGTTGGCCGATTCAGCGGTGACGGAGTCAACGGCGAGAGCGACGTCGGGCTTGTAGCGTAGACATTCCTTGAGCGTCTTCTGAGGGTATCGATGGCCTTCAGGACGCCAACGACACTGCCCAGGCCGTGAAGCTTGAGCTTCCAAGCCTTCCAGCGCTCTTAGCGATCGGCGGGTGGATTAGGGTTTTGATTCGCATGTGAAATCACGTGAAACTCGTGGGGAACTATGAGGGGTCCCACTTTCTTATATAGGCAGCGTTGTAGGCCCGAGGCCGAGCCCGATTAGACTTAGGGTTTGCCACCTGATCACGGCAAATGAGCTTTGTCAATGTTGGGCCGAATCCGAGTCTGAGGGGAAGTGGACCGCTCCCCCCCACATCCTCAGTCCGTCGCTTGACCGAGGTCAAATCAAAATATCCAACATAGAGAATATTCCGATTATCCCTGGGCTTCATGGCTTTGTTGGAGGGGCAAATTTGCTACAGGACACTACAAGAATGCGATATTGGCTGGTGGACATCATTCGATTTCAAATTTGCTGATGGGCACTACTCTTTTGTGTCTATTTGCTGATGGACACTAAAGAAAATAAAAATATTCATTATCTGTTTAAGGCTGACCCCGAAGGGCTCCAGGCTGTAATGGCTCCTCGCCGTCATGCTCCATCGCCTCTGGCTCTGCCCAGCATGGCGTAGCTAGGTGTCGGGCTTGACCATCGCCTTCCGCGTGACATCTCGCCAGCCGCCGCTGCGACGTCGTCCTTGGCATGTGCCTCAGTGCACCACGTCTATGCGCCATCGGACCTGTGCCTTGCCACTCACCAGGCCGCTGCCGCTCCACCACGACTCGACGGTCAGGCCACGGTACCACGAGGATGAGCCCTCCGTGCCTCGGCGCCGACATCAGCCGCCGCCACACCACCTCGGCGCCGTGCCGCACCTCCTTGCTTCGCTCTGTCGACGAGTGAGCGCTTCAGTCCCCTGCGCCGGTGGAGGACATTGCTCCTGGCCGAGGGCACAGGAGCGCACAAGGGCTTAGAGAACAAAGAAATGAAGAGATGAGGAGAAAACTAACATGTGGACCCACCTTTGTTTTAGAAGCATGTGGAGCCACCTTAGCAAGGGTGAAAATGACCCTGCACACTATTTCTCTCGCATTCAAGACAAAAAATGAATATTTTATTACTACCTTCAATGTCCACTGGCAAATTTTCACTTTTGAATAATGTCCATCAGCAAATACGCATTTAAGAAGTGTCCTGCAGCTAAATTGCCCTTGTTGGAGAGACTATCCACTCATCAAGATACAAATCAGGTGCCACCTACTTGGGAAAGAATGTACTTGTAGTTGGGTGTGGAAACTCTGGAATGTAAATCGCCTATGACCTTGCATATCATGGTGCCAATACATCCATTGTTATTAGCAACCCGGTAAATTTTCTTTTCCACTTGCATTCAGAAGCACACACATAACCTTAGTTAAATGTGAAATAAAGTTCTTATTTCAATGCAAAGGATACATAATTTAGAAAATATGATCCTAAAGTTGTAATAACGCTTGCTTTTAAGGAAATGATGTATATACTCCTAAACATGATAGAATCTCTCATAGGTTGTACTTCTAGTAATTAACATGAACACATTATGCATGACTATGATTTTGTGCTACTACAGAAAATGTGTGTGACATGTTGTGTGCTTGCAGGTACATGTAGTGACAAAAGAAATAATATGGTTGGGCATGACTTTGTTCAGATATAATCAACCAGTGAATGTCGTGGACGATCTTCTTGTGAGGATGTCGGATTTTGTGTTTGGAGACCTGTCATGTCATGGCGTCGTGAGACCGGAGTTGGGTGCTCTCCTCCTCAAGGCAAAAACTGGTTGATCTGCAGTGATTGATGTTGGGACAGTTGATTTAATTAATAATGGCACAATCAAAGTGAGCATAACTACTTTATGACAAAATTTCTATAATAAAGTTCTCTAGCAATTTATTTAGGTTTGTTTAACACGGCAGATGCTTGGAAATATTTCTAAAATCAAGGGAAACATAGTTGAATTTGATGGAAGTAAGGAAAAAGTTTTTCATGCCATTGTGTTTGCAACCGGATATAAAAGCACGGCTAGTACAACAATTATACAACAATTGTGTAATTTGTGTTTTAACAAACTAAATTTATGGTTTCAGAATGGCGAGAGCATGTTAAATGATGATGGACTACCAAAGCAAGGATTCCCAAATCATTGGAAGGGTGCAAATGGGCTCTATTGTGCAGGTTTCACAAAGAGAGGCCTGAATGGTATTGCCATGGATGCCAAAAATATTGCCAATGACATATTGTCTGACTACCATGCATAAACATGATACCTAGATGAATTTAGATAGCCTTTAACCGTAATGTCCAAGGTAGTGGTGCTACCTCACCTTCTAGCCATATTTTGTGGTGTATACATGTAACCGATCAAGTTTTTGTTTAATGAGCATTATATATCCTATATTGTATAACTGTGGATTCAACCACATCAATTTTTCATTTATATGGGTGGTAAGTGTTATTGTATATGGGCGGTAAGTGTTTTTGTTTAACATAGTGATTGTGGGAGCCCCAAGATGTGATTATGTGCATAGTTTTGATGGCCGCCATTTCAGAGATGAAGAAATGGCATTCTTAGTGAATCTCTTTGGTCTAAGTGACTCAAGGAAGCCTAACCCTTAGTTGGTGCTCAAATGAGGACTAGAGAGGAGCGTCAACTCCTGACACCTCGGGAAAAAAATCGATGTATTCTCCTCCTTGCTCTTTACATATTTTTTTAGAGTTTAAGGGCCAAGCCCCAGCCTTACTTAAAAGACAGAGAGTCAAACAGTTTTACAGCTTTAGCTCACCGAGATCACTCACACACACTTTTCAACCTGAACAACCACCACCAGGAACTCGGCAAAAAAGGATCTGAAGGAATACACCCTGCTCTGAAGGAGCGCCACCCTGGGGGTGTTTGTTGACTTCCTTGTGGTAGCAGTGGTAGCTAATCTTTAGCCTTTTTTCCTTTCAAATCTCATCACATGGTGGGTTTTGGAGGAAAGACAAATACAACCATAGGGCAGGTGCATGTTGTTGCCGTTAGTTTGCCAAGTCTCCTACCTAATTGGTCCTCTATCTCTCTAGTCGATTTCTTCTACGGAACTGCTAGCGTCCGGACGTCCGATCCGGGCGCTAGGATCGGACACCTTCTCAGCCACACGGTTCGAATTAGGAAACATATCAACCGTCGGATCATGATGTTGCGAAGCGTGTTGCGAATGTTGCGAACACCTTTTCTCATGTTGCGAACACTTTTCAATGTTGCGAACACCTTTTCCCATGTTGCGAACACCTTTTCCCATGTTGCGAACACCTTTTCCCATGTTGCGAACACTTTTCCTATGTTGCGCCGCTCCCTCCTCCCCTGACATAGTGTACATGTTGCGAGTGATGTTACGAGTTTGTGGCGAACATGTTGCGAGCTTGTGGTGAGCATGTTGCGATCACCATCCAAACATCAGATGCAAGGTTGGTGGGCGGTTGGGAGGGCGTCCGATTTTTTTCCCCGGTCGGATGTTTGATTAGGAGCATTACCGTTTCTTCCAAAATTGTTGGTTTTTCAAACCAAATTTGTCAGCTCACGATGAAATAAAGCAGTTGAGGGTTGCTAGAAGTCTTCGGTTTCCTTAGAACTGAAATTCCTATGGAAAGGGAGGAAAGACTCGTTTTCCTACGAAATTTGCCCAGGAAAGTTCCTTGCAGGGACCAAATCGACGGGAAAGGAGCATGTGCCCTAGGATGGCATTGGAAAACCGTAGGGGATTGATGTTTCCCTAGGAAAGTACTCTCTCTGTGCCGAAATTATGGTCGCGGAAGCTACAGGTGTCGTCCCGGAATCATTGTCGCTTGTAGCTGGTAGTACTAGGCCGTAGCAAGGTAGAAAAAGAATTATGGACCTCTCACAGCACCACACGCATTCAGGCAAGGCAGTAAAAAAAAATCAAACCTGAGCATGTGCTTCCATATGTAGGGGTATTCATGTCTTTTACCACATGCATTGGTTGGCGAAAAAATTTCCAGCCGAGATGATAGTAGATGGACGATGATAAAGGGACAGAGGGAGTAAGGTTGTAGAGACGATGACATGACAAACCTGTAAAGCTGCATCCTACTTGTAAAGATGATTTCCCTCCATGTTTTGTTTTTATTTGTAGGGAACTTACCGAATCTGGAGGTTGGTGCTACGTACAGTCCTAATTACCATCTTATTTTGGTCTTCTCTGGTCGTGAAGAAAACCCGTGAGGCGGCGGTGGTCTTACCCACCAACGACCTAATTTTTGTAGGGAAAAAATAGCTGTACGTAAAACTGGAGGATCCAGTAGCGGCGTGATTGCTCCTGTGAGGCAGGCACGGTGATAGCATCAACGGGTTGCTGCACACTATTGAGTTGCATGCACCAACCAATTCAACCCAAAAGCTTAAACTGAAAGGGAAAGGTGGGCAATTCACTTATACTCCAACACCCCCCCTCACGTGCAGGCTCCCCCAGGCCGCATACGTGGAATATTGGAGTAGGCTGTAATTATTTTAATTAACGCGCCCGCCAGGATTCGAACTCGAGGCTCTGCAACGTTAAAAACATCTTAAGGGAACATCTTGATTTTACTATTGCAACATCACGAAAAACAACCATCTCTTCTGAACATCTCATTGCACATCAAAGAATATAAATTTGCAACACAAGAAGTCAATGTTTGCAACATCAAAAAACACGTACTAAAACACATGAAAACATCTGGGTGCATATCATAGTTCTGTTCATGCAGCATCCATTTGAATGCATGCAACATCAAAACAAAGCTAGTGCAACATCAACTTCATGTAGATGGGACATGGAAAAAAAAAACATCCATTCGAATGCATGCAACATCAAAACAAAGCTACTGCAACATCAACTTAATGCAGATGGGACATGAAAAAAAGCTGACTTCATGAAATCGACTGACAAGGAAATCGACCCCAACATCTCAAATCAACCATGGCAACATACGAAAAAATCTACTACAACACCATGGGCCTCGTCGGTCTCCAAATCTCCTACCACCGACCTGGAACTCGCCGCCCGCTCAGAGCTCGCTGCCTACCTCGTGCGCCGCTGGCCCGAAGCTCCCGCATCTCCCCTCGCGCGTGTCGCCACCAGTGCGGGGTTCGTCGCGTCCCGGATCTCGCCGTGCCACCGGCTCGGAAGCTATTTTGGACTATTTGTCTTATACTATATAAGCAACTATTGCAAAGCGTTATATTAGCTTGAATTTAAGACTTGATGTGCTAGTTGTTGAAATTGTTTACCGAACTATATATATATATATATATATACTGTTTTGCTATAGTGCACCTGGGTGCATTCTGTATAGAGAATGCACCCACCCTTGTTGCAACTAGGTCTTGTCCAGTTGCAATTGGGGGTCATTCTGGTTGCAATTTATTCACGTCGGGTTGCAATTAGGAGTCTAGTTGCAATTGGTTCGTGTCCAATTGCAACAGAGTCAGATTTGTTGTAATTAGTTCCGTCAAGTTGCAATTAGTATAGTGTCACAGTTGCAATCGGTTAGTCTCTTTGTTGCAATTGGTTCACGCCTGGTTGCAGCTCGGCTGGGTTTAGTTTGCAATTGGTTCGCGTTGAGTTGCAATTGGTCCGTCAAGTTGCAATTGGTTCGCGTCGAGTTGCAATTGCTCTGTCAAGTTGCAATTGGTTCAGCTGCGAAGTTGCAACCGCAAGGTCTGTGCATTTGCTATACAGAATACACCTGGGTGCATTTTAGTATCACCATATATATATATATATACTGAATTATGTATGAAAATTTACCGTGGCATACTGAATGATAAAATCCTAGCTACGTCACCGGTGGTCGTGTGTGATCACTGGCCGCTATATGCATGTGTGCTACTTGCATGTGATCCACATGCATGAATGCGAGGTGCTGGCGAATTTGCCTGCATGTGTAGTGCATGCAGGTGCATGCATCCCTCCCTCCCTCCAGGTGGGGGACCCGCTGCAGGTGCATGCATGCATCTAGAATTCGAGAAGGAAACTGATGAACACATTCTCGGTGTAAACAAAGAATGGCAGAACCAGCAGATGTATTAATCAAGGTGTTGTACATTATATACACTAGAGATCTAACTAACTCTGCTATTCTACAGGAGACTGAGTCCAGGCGACGTGCGGGAGCGCGCGGAACGCGCGGTCGCGTGCGGAGCGATGGCGTCGGACGAGCGCATCGTGCGCGGCCAGTGCGCGAGACCGTTGCAGTCGTTACAGCGTGAAGGACTTGTTCAACACCCCCCGCAGTCTCAGCGATGGTCCAGACCGACGCAGAGGCTGGATCGGAAGTCTTCATGGAGAGCTGACGGGAGCCCCTTGGTGAAAATGTCGGCAAACTGTTTGTCACTAGGAACATGCAGAACGCGCACGTTGCCGACGGCCACGCGTTCCCTAACGAAGTGGATGTCGAGGTCGATGTGTTTTGTGTGTTTGTGATGCACTAGATTCTTGCACATGTAAACCGCAGACACGTTGTCACAGTAGACGATTGTGGCTTGCTTGACGTCGTGGCGAAGCTCGGAGAGGAGATGACGAAGCCATGAGCACTCGGCAACTGCATTAGCTACGCCGCGATACTCCGCCTCCGCGCTGGAGCGCGAGACGGTGTTCTGCCGCTTCGACGACCAAGACACGAGTGCATCGCCGATATAGATGCAGAATCCCGACGTGGAACGGCGTGTGTCCGGGCATCCAGCCCAGTCGGCGTCGGTGTACGCAGTCAGCGTCGGCGTCGTGGCAGCGTGCAGATGAAGTCCGAAGTCGATGGTGCCCTTGAGATACCGCAGAATGCGTTTGAGCATGGCTGCGTGACACTCCCGTGGTGCATGCATGTGCAAGCATACTTGTTGAATGGCATACGCCATGTCCGGGCGGGTCAACGTCAGGTATTGAAGAGCCGGCCATGCTGCGGTACCAGGAGCCGTCCGGGAAGAGAGGGCCATCGATGCTTGATGTCTTGGCCTTGGTGTCAGCTGGCGTAGACACTGGTTTGCAATTGCTCATGCCAGCTCGATCCAGGACGTCCCGAGTGTACGCGGCCTGAGAGAGGTGGAAGCCGTTCTTGCGGCGCTGGACGTCGACACCAAGGAAAAAGTGCAGGTCACCCAGATCTTTGATGGCGAACTCCGATTTGAGGCGGCTGGTGATGTGTTGGTGTAGGGTCCTCGTCGAGGCGGAGAGGATGATATCGTCAACGTACAGCAGGAGGTAGGCTGTGGCTTGGCCTTGACGTAGCACGAACAAAGAGGGATCCGCCTTGGATTGAACAAAACCAAGCGTGAGGATGAAGGTGACAAAGCGGTTGAACCATGCTCGAGGGTCTTGTCGGAGACCGTAGAGGGAGCGTGAGAGCAAGCACACCGCGTCGGGTTTAGCGGCGTCGGCGAACCCGGTCGGCTGTTGACAGAAGACCTGCTCCTCGATGTTGCCGTGCAAGAACGCATTGGATACGTCGAGTTGATGCGCCGGCCAGCCATGTGACGCGATGAGGGCGAGCACGGTGCGAATAGTTGCAGGCTTGACCACAGGAGAAAACGTCTCAGTGAAGTCTATGCCGGCACGTTGATGGAAGCCTCGCACCACCCAGCGAGCCTTGTAGCGGTTGAGCGTGCCGTCGGTGTTGAGCTTGATGCGGAACACCCATTTGCCGGTGATGACCCGGGCATGAGGAGGCCGGTCCACCAGTGTCCAGGTGCGGTTGGCCATGAGCGCGTCAAATTCGGCCTGCATCGCGGCGCGCCAGTGTGGATCCTTGAGAGCCTCGCGTGCAGACTTGGGTAATGGCGACAGTGGTGGTGTGGAGGTCACCATGGCGTACTTGGGGTTCGGTTTGAACACCCCCGGCTTTCTTTGCGCGTCGGCATTGGGTGGGCCGGCGGAGCCGCTCGAGAGGGTGCGGTGGGCGGCGGCGGCGATGAAGGAGTCTGGATGCATCGAGGCGTGGTGGTGATGCCGTGGACGACGTAGGTGTGCCGGCACGGGCGAGCGTGATGCCGTCGACGCGACGTCGTCGTGGGCGTCGTGGGCGTTGCGCCGGAGAGGGCGACGCGCTCGGTGAGATCGACGCGCGCGAGCGAGGGCGACGCGCTCGGCTGCGGCGTCGATGGAGGGGATCCGGTCGTGGACGACGGGGACCGTCGGGGCGGTGGAGGGGATGCAGTGGCGTGACGGAGCACGGTAGGAGATGTGTCGTCGGCATCATGGACAGGCGCCGGGCGTGCTGGTGGCGATGGGCTGCGTTCTCTGAAAGGGAAGCAGCGTTCGTCGAAGACGACGTGCCGCGACGTGATGACGCGTCGTGTGACCAGATCGAGGCAGCGATAGCCCCGGTGGTCCGGCAGATAGCCGAGGAAGACGCAAGCTGTGGAGCGTGGACTGAGCTTGTTCGCCGCCGTGGAGCTGAGGTTGGGGTAGCAGAGGCATCCGAAAGCACGGAGCTCATCGTATCGTGGCGGTGTGCCCAGGAGGAGGTGATGAGGCGTCAGGTTGCCGGTGGCGCGACAGGGGCGACGGTTCAATAGGAACGTCGCCGTGTTCAAGGCCTCCGCCCAGTACGCCGGAGGAGCTGCACTTTGAATCAACAGGGTTCGCAGACAATTGTTAATCGTGCGCAGAGTGCGTTCCGCCTTGCCGTTCTGCTGGGACGTATACGGGCAAGAGAGGCGGAGGGAGATGCCGTGGTTGGAGAAGAAGGTGCGCGAGGCAGTAGAGTCGAATTCGCGGCCGTTGTCAGTTTGGAACGCAACAATTGGTAAACGGAACTGAGTTTGCACGTAAGCATGAAAGGATCGAATAAGTGGAAAAACTTCAGACTTAGCACGAATCGGGAAGGTCCAAATATAATGAGTGAAATCATCCAAGAACACAACATAGTATTTGAAACCTGAATTGCTAAGAACCGGGGATGTCCAAACATCCGAGTGAACAAGTTGAAAAGGAAAAAAGTTTGTGTCTCAGAAGGATGAAATGGAAGGCGAACATGCTTGCCCAATTGACAGGATTCACAAGAGTGAGCTTCTGACTTATTGCAGCTAAATTCAAAGGTGGACAGGACCTGGGAGAGTGCTGGGGCGCCGGGATGTCCAAGGCGTTGATGCCACAGTTCGACCGTCGGAGCCACTGTGGCGGTGAAGACCTGTGGGAGCGGCGGCCGGAACGGGTAGAGATCGCCGGTGCTGTCACAGCGGTGAATCACCGTGCTGGTGGGAATGTCCTTTATAGAAAAGCCAGAGGGATCAAACTCAATGGAAATATTGTTGTCACGGGTTAACTGACGAACGGAAACAAGATTTTTGACTAAGGAGGGCGAGAAAAGGATATTACGAAGGTAGAGAGGACGGGAGGATGTGGAAACAGTGGTGGCGGCGGCATGCGTGACAGGTAGCCGATCACCGTTTCCAACAATGATGGAGGAGGACAAGGGACGGGGAGAGTGGAGGTTACCAGATGACGAAGACATGTGGTTGCTTGCTCCAGTATCGAGGAACCATTCGGAGGAGCTTGGCGGTGGAGGAAGGAGAAGCAAAGGAAACAGAGGATAGTGCAGAGGTGGAGGCGAAAGGATTGAGGAACGAGGATCGTTCGGTGTCTGATACCATGTAAACAAAGAATGGCAGAACCAGCAGATGTATTAATCAAGGTGTTGTACATTATATACACTAGAGATCTAACTAACTCTGCTATTCTACAGGAGACTGAGTCCAGGCGACGTGCGGGAGCGCGCGGAACGCGCGGTCGCGTGCGGAGCAGTGGCGTCGGACGAGCGCATCGTGCGCGGCCAGTGCGCGAGACCGTTGCAGCCGTTGCAGCGTGAAGGACTTGTTCAACACTCGGCATGATTCACAGACGAGAATGGCCAATGCCTCTGCTGCTATATAATGACCATAGCTCGTAGCAGCAAAGCACAGCAGCTTGGCTAGCAGCAAATTAGAGATCCCTTGCATATATTAATTGCACTACTTCGACGATAGAGCTTAGTAAACTCTCATCTGAGCTTACAGTTCCAACTAATTACGTCAGTTGCCACATATGGAGGCCGGGAAGATGATCGCTGGAGGGCCGGTGGTGGTGCTGGTGGCAGCCCTGCTGTGCGCGGCAGCGGCCATGGTCACGGCGCAGAAGGCGTCCAACGTGACCGCCTTCTCGGCGAACTATCGCCCGGAGACGATCAATTGGGACCTCAACGCCGCCAAGGTGGCCTGCGCCAGGCTGGACGCCGGCAAGCCTCTGTCGTGGCGCAGTAAGTATGGCTGGACCGCCTTCTGCGGCCCCGTCGGCCCCGTCGGGGAGGCCGCGTGTGGGCACTGCCTCAATGTAAGCCTATTTGAGTATGGCTATATTTCATCTCGCCATGCAATGAACGATCGATGATCCATCGTACCATCATGTGTGTAGGTGACGAACATGGAGACAGCCCAGTGGGTGACGGTGCGTGTTGTGGACGTCTGCGGCGACCATGCGCTCGACCTGGACATGGACACCGCGTTCATCAAGATCGACGCCGATGGCAATGGTCGCTTCAACGGGCACCTCACCGTCGACTACGAGTTCGTCAACTGCGGCGACGACGACGTAACTGATGATGGTTCCATCGGCAGTATGTAGTAAGCATGCAGGCGGGCCCGTCTGCAGGCGTCTGCAGGCCAACCGGCATCCCCTGCATGCACGAATTTATCCCTCCGCGGGAGCCTGCCTACATTTCTTAATTACCCACAATATCCTGCTGGGTTTTGCGGGAGTAATTATGCAGGCCGGCGGACGTCTGCCAGAGCCTGCACTGTCAATAAGTATCATTTCAACAATTTTTACTACCTGAGCGGCTGAACCAACACTCCAACAGGCACAAAAGGAATACACTTTATCCATATCACTTCGGATTTTCGTTACAGTTCAAAATACACTTCGGATTTTCGTTACAGTTCAAAAAAATGCTACTAGATCAAATATCATGTGGTTTCTCAAAAAAAAAAAAAAAATCAAATATCATGCTCAGGAATTGCACCCATGACTTCAGAATTCAGGTGAACCTGCATGGGAATGGAACAATGATCAGTGGAGGACTATGTCAAAAGAAAATCATAAACGGAAACGCCAAAGCGAATTATTCTAGAGAAAGAGAAAGGTACACAGGCACACGTCCGCATATTAATATGAGGGGAACCGACAAGCTCATGGCAGCCTCCTCAAATTCAAGCACACATACCTACCTTCCAGTAACATAGAACGTTCAGACAATGCTCACAGGGCAACTATTTGGACATAACATATGAACCAGCATTTTTAGTGCACAAAATGCTGTACTGGTCGATGAAAAAATATCTAGAGTCAGATGTGATATCTAAATAGCTCAAGTACTGACAATCAATCCATGGCACCAACAGTAGGCCACCATCACCACCATGTTCAATTAGCACAAGTAGGATGCTACCAACACAACACCAGTTTGAACCAACTGTTTAAACATATCAAGAAGCAACTGTTTGAAATGATGACAAATGAAAAACCACACCATCTAGCGCTTCTCTAGGAAATTACAGACAAAATGCTACTAAGGTAAACACCACAAAAGTATGACAAGCAGAACAAGAGGTAACAATAACTATAACCAAAATAGACATAGCAGTATAGCACGACTTTAGAAAGATTCAGTAAAATTGGTGCAATAATCGTAAAACGGTCTGCAAACACCTTGTAGCCACCAGCAAAATAACTAAGCCTAGGATTGAATGTTTCAAGGACAGCAAAACATTGGACACTGTTCACAGACCTCTAGTTGACTGATCCTCACCTCCGCGTAGATTTCATGGATCAATAATTTTAACTGATGTGGAGACCAGAGTTAAATTGGATAAGCGAATATAACGAAAACAACGGATTGAGGCCAGCATGGTTGACAGATTGTGTTAAACAACGGATTGAGGCCAGCAACAGCTCCGATGCAACAGTATATATCAAGGAAATCTAAATGAACAGGACAATCAAGCCAAACTGATAGTACCTGATCATGCCGATCCACCTTCCTCAACAATATCATTCAAGGTATCAATTTTTATGATGTCCAAGTAAGATGTACCTGCAGAAAAGAAAAGTTAGTACAGTTTTTATGATTCAAATAAACAAAACAATGCAAAAAATAAGTTAAGTATATTAGTTATTTCATTTACAATGATTTGGATTGAATGGTCTGGATTTGAATCGCAAAAACTCAGTACATTTTGCCATTATTTACAACTGAAAAGATAAGATTTCATAAAAATGTGTACACTTTGTAGTTTCATCAGGCCTGTTTTTACAATTTGGCAGAACTAGAATAAATAATGGCAAAACAAAAACCACCTAGCCAATCAACCATCTCGTGTGTAAATTGCGAGTAGCAAAAAGAGCTATTAGAATATCCAGGACAAAGACAGCCCAAACACATTGCAGACGAACAAAATCCTTAAGTTTTCTTAGCTAAATTAGAGGGTATCTCACTCGTCGGATGACAACACTGAAGACTCATGCAAGAAACCTATAACTCCACGGAAGGAACATCAAGTTGCTGCCGATCCAGAGACCTGTCGAACCAATTGGAATGAGGGCAAACAATAAGTGACCAAATCAAAGAATGCTCAGACATCACAATGCGCTGGTTGATAGACATCATGTTGACCATTCTTGGCTCAGAATCCATCGTAAAATTAATATTGCCGTCAGGTGCGATACACACTATGAAAGGATGATGCAGCTACCGACTATCCGAGATGGGTCAACAACAAGCTCCTTACTATCATGCAATTTTATTTCCTAATACACTTGACATTAAGCTAGCATTGTGTTGGTTTCATGGTTGCAAATAACAAATATGAACGAAAAAAAGTTAACATGTAATGATGAAAGTGTTATATTTTCAATTGAGATGCACACACCTAGAAATAGCATCACAACTTAATACATGTATCATTTCAGTGTTGTATGGTACATATTAATATGGAAAATCAGTTTCTGAGTGTTTTTTTCGATGGACCAGTTTCTAAAGAGGAAGACCCAACTTTAGAAACATAAGCTTTGCATTTGCCACTTGTTTGAATAAACTTGCAAG
Organism: Cenchrus americanus; assembly: GCA_947561735.1. Taxonomy (NCBI): domain Eukaryota; kingdom Viridiplantae; phylum Streptophyta; class Magnoliopsida; order Poales; family Poaceae; genus Cenchrus; species Cenchrus americanus. Next base: position 40,051,647 of record OX387239.1, on the reverse strand, counting down.
GAAAAATGGTGAAAGCTCAAAACCAAGAATCAGAGCACCAAAACTACAAAGCATCCCAAACTCCAAACAAGACTGAAGGCAGAATTATTAATCAAATTATTGTACTACTGCCTTCCAATGTTCCATTCAGTCCTACTCATAAATTTCCAAAAAAGCACGATATTTGGTGAAAACATTAGGTACAACTCCTGAAAGTACATTAGGTTATAAATCTGGTTGGATTTTAGAATATGCACCATATGAGACATGCATACCTGTCACTGTCACCAGTTCATGCAGTTCCATGTCATTAAGGTGAAAATCTATGCACATGTTTTAGTATCTCACATCTGCACATTAGAAAATTTGGGTTTTTAATTCATCAGTCAAATTAAGAACAGGAAGGAATACATTTGTAAACAAAATGACAACATTTCAATGAATATAACAACATTTGGAATCAAACCACACATCTAATTCATCAGTTAGGAATCACAAGGCACAAAAGGAAGAAGATCAACTGATCCGCTAGGCCCAGGTACACATTATGATCAAATTGATCGTTGCTTCTCTGTTGTGCTGAGCTTTGGAAATAATTTCAGTTCAATTTAAAGGTATATATATGATTCAAAATTCAACTACGCATAATGTAATTTATACCAAAATTGGTCAATCCTGATCAGATAGATTTAGACTTTTAGTTGAAGAGTTTCTCTCAAGAAAATTTAGTAGCAGAATAAAACATTAGTTGGCTAGTAACACAGCCATGTGCTATAGAGTATTTGGCTGCTCTTTGCCACAAGAACAGCACCACGACGCCCAATTGTGCATTACACCCAATAAAAATTCGTAATCAACTATACAACTAATCATGTCCAATCGCAGAACAGGACCCCTCATCAATGAACTGCACAATTGCAGAGACACCCTGTATGGATTGCATACTTAGGATGTACATACTGATTAAGTTCAATTAAGACTGATGCAGTCAGCAAGTCAGTATGCACTGAACTTATTTGAAATGTGACAGGAACAGAGTTCAGAAACCGAAAAGCAATTACCTTGTAAAAGAATTATAGTTGGAAATAAGGTCCCCTTCTCTGGTGGTGTTAGATCTACACGAAGTAGCACAAATTAGAACTGGAAATAGGATTAATTGCACTGAAATCACTGGCAAGATTAATTAAATCGAAAAAATTCCTGACATCATGCAATCTCAGACTCTCAGAGAGGAGCTGATGTGTCACACCGGATTCCCGAAGAGGAACCAAGTGCATCTCATATGTGCGCCAGGATCAGTTCACACACATATGATAGACAAAAATGAGTGAAATACCATAAACAGTTTACAAACGTATTTCAAAGTTTAACCTCTTATTACACTCATGCGGGGAGACTCGAAGGTCTCTAACAACGGAAAACGATAACTACTCGTCGAGTCCTCGTCTTCCGCTCCCACAGGCACTTGACTGGGGGTCCGCAAGCCTCACAGCTCATCGAAGTCATCGTAGAACTCCCCTCCAAAGTTCTCCTCTGAACAGCGATAGGCAAGGCTGAGCACACTTATGGTTGGAGCTCAGCAAGTGGGGGAAAATGCAAGGCTATCAAGGATAGGCTAAGGTTTTGCAGCGGTTAGCATTTTAATGTTGGTCAAGTTTTAATTAAAGAACATCTAATTACCAAGTGTAAGTTCGTACCAACCCACTTAAGAAAATACTTAAGAGCCAAAACAACCCAAGCTCAACGAGCTTCACCAACCACGATTTATCTCGACTTTAAGTTTATTAATCATGTGAGGGTCCAAGCTGCTCATGACCGTGAGCACGGCTGATCGATCAGTTTTACACTCTGCAGAGGTTTGCACACTTTACCCACAGTTCGCGTAAAAGCTCCGAAGAACTTTAAACCCAACCATGCGATGCTGGCCAAGCACCATACCACACTTCCGAGGTGTGATTGCATAGGGACGCTACGAAGCCTTTACAAAGGCATGCAAAAGACTAACGACCCGCATAGTTACGGATCGGGCGGACCATAACCCTCCCTAGTGGTCGGTACCTTAGCAAAGGCTACTACCCCAAAAGGACCGGGCTATACCCCCGCAACCCGGATCCCCCTCCCGCTCCTTTCGGAAAAGGGCCACTAGTACGATCACACACCTAATTATTCGGCTAAGGTCAGAGCCATGTAACACTGTGGTTGCGCATGTTTTCTTGGGTGGTTCTCCATGTTCCGATTAAATCGAGTGTTCTTGCATTACCCAAAACATTAGCTATAAACCATGTATCATTTCCATAAAAGACCCATTTATCCAACCCATGTTAAGCAACTAGCGTTTTCTACCCAAAACTTTATTTAAAAGGGATAGGCCAAGGATCAGGGTAAAAGATCTAGGTAAGTCCTTAAAAAGGTTTTCCCGTCAATTTAATGCAATGATAACATAAAGTAAACATTAATTTGTAATGCAATTATATAGGACAAAAAGAGAACATGCGGGGGAGAAGACCACTTGCCTTCCTCAACTACGGTAAAAACTTCTTCCTCTTCGAACAAGCGCTCCCGATCGTCCCCGAGAGGTGGCTCAGATGAAACAGGCACGATATCTACGATGCACACATAAAGCATACAATAAATAAAACAGATCACCAAACAATCCTAAAGACTAAAAACATGCTACTAAAACGACGGGCTCGCTGAGACGATCGAAAGGACTACTAGAACGCTAAAAACGGAGCTATAACGAAGAAGTTATGCTAAAAACAAGGTTTAAGGACTAAACTGCGATAACTAAACTATACAGGGGCCTAACAGCAAGAAAACAGGGGCTAAAACATAAATAAATTTAAAAACAGAAGGTTTAAACTCTAAAAGGGCTGTTCTGGATCTCTGAGCAAAGATTTAATAAAAACAAGGGCTTAAATACAAAACTCAGGACTGAAATGTAAGGATCTTTAAAGGTGGGAGGACCGGCTTGCGATTGTAAAAGAGTTGGGGGTCTCTTTAGCAAAAAGTTCTCGGGTTGACCGTTACCCACGGTTTGACCCGCGGGGTCCAGAGGATCTGGGCCGTGGATGACCGATCCAGTGGCCATCCACGCACGCGTGCGCCAGAGGGGCGGCGCCCGCGCCGGCGGCGGCGGCGCGCGGCGGCGCGCGGCGGCTAGGTCGCCGGCGACGACTCGAAAGGGGCTCCCGGCCATGATTTCGCGCGGAAACAACCTCTAAGCGAAGCTGGGAACATTGCGAGCTCAAACACGTGCTTGCACGGTGGAAAAAGGCAACGGCCGAGGCGGACGTCCATGGGGGGCGGACGGCCGGCGGCTGGCCAAGCGGCGGCGGCGCTATGGTCGAGCACAAATGAAAAGAAGGGCGGGGATGGAATCCTTACGGCGGGTAGGAGCTGCGGTGGGCGGGAATTGGATGGAGAAGCGGCGACGGCGCGGCATCAACTCCGGCGACCGAACTCCACGGGCGGCGACGGCGAGCTGCGCCTGGGGTGCTTGAGGGCCTACGGGTTCAATACGATGCGTCGGTTAGCTCGTACGTGCGAAGGGGAAACGATTGAGGGGGGGTCCGGGGGGCTTTACCGGCGGCGGACGGGCTCGGGCGACGGCAATGGCGCGGCGACGCACGGTGCACGGCGGCGGCGCAAGAGGCTAGGGCTCGGGAGGCGCCGGGGCTCGGTGTGAAGCGAAGGGGGGATAGCGGGGTGCCCCGGGGGGGTTTAAATAGGGCCGAGGGGGCGCGGGAGGCGGTTCACCGGCGGCCTCGCCATTAATGGCCGCGGCTTGAATGGGGGTTAAGGGGGAGAGGGGGTTTAAGGACGATAATGGCCGATTGAAGAGGGGGTGAGTGATGGGGGGGGGGGCTTCACCGCTCTCTAATGCCGTGGTTTGAAGGCGCGGGGTGAAGGGGGCTGGCCGGTAACGGCCGGCGGCGCGCGGGATGCGGCGCGGGTGACCCGGCCGGAGGAGGGAGACGGGCCTGACGGCCGGGTCCCACCCGTCAGCGACCGCAGCGAAAAGAAAAAGGGGAGGGGCGGTGCTGGGCCGGCGGTTGCGCTGAGTTGGGCCACTGGGCCGGTTTGCTTGCGCGGGAAAGAAAGGAAAAAGAAGGCCTGCTGGCCTGGAAAGGGTTGCGGGCCAAAAGAATAGGAGAAAGGGAGAGAGAGAGGGAGAGAAGGGTTTGTCTTTTTTTTTTCAAATTTCTTTCAAATTCATTTTTCAAACATTCAAACTCCAATCAAATGAAAACCATGCATTCAAACCATGATGCCCAATCACTTATTATCTCTAAATTATTTTAGTGATGTTTATTTATTTAAAAGCCAATTTGTTTAATGGTTTATTTATGTCCTTAAGGAATTTTTAAACCTAGCCATTTGTTGCTAAAACATTTTAGTGATGGAATTTTAGGGTGTTACATGATGCTGAGCTCATGCTCGTCGATATGAGGCCCTACACCGAAAGGGGTGGATCAACATGGTTAGGGATCAACAGGGGAAGGGGAATGGACACTTGAGAAATCTCACCACACTCTGTGATGAAAAGATGATATGAGAAAATCGTAGAAGGGAGTTGCAAGAGTTGCCCTTATCGGATCGGCGGGAGATCCAGCAGTGAGCTGTGGACGTGCTTGAGACATGATTGATCACTGTCGTGCGCGAGCAGTATAGACCAATCAGATCTCAAATGGCATGCTGCGATTTTTTTCTAGCATGAATTATGGTAATGTTACTAACCAGAATGATGAAAGAATGTGCTCCTATGTAATCTCTTGTGGTCTGATGCATTTTCTTGTAAAAGAATGTCTAAAGCCGGAATATTATCTTTCATTATCTAAAAAAGAGTGCTGAAAATAAAGCTTCTTGCTAGGCGAACAGAGTATTATTCCATCCTTTTCAACATCGCTAACCTGCATTTCATTGCCGGTAAGACCCACAATTGTTGCAATCTAAACCCAACAGGCCAATCATAATTTTCATTTAAGGTAGCTACTAGCTTGTGACTACTGGAAACATGGGTATAAAAATTAAACTAAAAGCATGAGTAAATTGAATTGAACAAAATTATGCTGGATGATTGAAAGGAGAGCTACGAATCAATATTTATTGTTTGAAGAAAATATATGTTAGTGCACAATTGTGTTGTTTGGATGGGTCCATCAAGTCCTTGATAAGATCAGATGCATGGCAAAGTTGAAACATGAGATCCCAAAACAAAAATGCAAATACTCCCATGTCCATGCAGCTGGAGGACTGTTGCTGCTAGGATGGGTAGAAATTAAAAAATAGGTACGAGCAAAATAGAAATTAATTATTCAGTCACCTATATCTAATGGAGAAGAAACTATGAATTGGGCAATCAAAAGATGACGACCCTTAGTATCTAATGGAGAAGAAACTGTGTATTCAGTCGTATTTAGCCTTGTTTGAATGTTGCGATCAAATGAATTGGGCAGATCCATGTCGACCCTATCAGGCACAAACTAAGGAGGCGAATCATGAAGATATTGATATCTCTTCTGTTCACGGGTACCTGCACAAAATAGTCTACACCTTTATGGGAAATTAAGCAAAATTGTGGCAGACAAATGGAGGTAATCCAAGGCTGCATACCAGAGGACGAAACATCGGAACAAATTGTCAGGTTCAGGTGACGGTGGGAAATTGAGCTGGCAGATGTGGTCTGTGGAAATCACCGTGGAACCACCAGGTTCCACCCACCTCGTGAATCTGCCAGCGGGCGCCGTGAGGCCATGCTACTGCGGCCGCAACCCTCAACTGGGACGACCTCGCCGCTGCCGCTGCAGTAGGAAAGGCCGCCGCGGGCGACGAGACGGGGTTGCAGGATGGGGGCGTGGGCGGTGGCGGTGGTGATGGGGAACGGGGTCAGGCAGGGGCGGCGGCGACCGGACGGGTCGCAGGCGGGCGGGCGTGGGCGGCGGTGGCGGAATGGGGAGCATGGGTGGCGGCGGCAGGGGAACGGAGTCGGCTCGGGGGAAACTACCACCTGATTTGTAGGGTCACCCACGATATACACCAGAACGCTAGATGTGGGAGAACCGGGGGAAGAAAAATAACCGGACGGGAGAGCGGGTGGCATGGGATGGTCCGGCTCGGGTATGGAATATTATTCCATACCCAGGGTATAGAATATAAATATCCTATATATATATATATGTTTGTCAATGTGGAAAGAAAAAACAAAATGTGGCCTCTTTGCCGACAGGGGCCGTCGGCAAAGGGGCCTTTGCTGAGGGCTTTTGGCAATTATGCTCGGCAACTCTGGGAAACATCTTCCCAGCTCGGGTGTTCCCGGCTTTGCCGAGCGTAGTTGCACAGGGCTCTCGGCAAAGAATTTTTTTTAAAAAAAATAAAAAACTGTCATTGCCGACGGCCTTTGCCAGGGGCGCTCGACACAGGTTTTTTTCAAAAAAAATAAATAAAAACTCCCCTATTTGCCGACGGCCCGGCCTCGAGGCTGTCGGCAAAGAAGATTTCAAAAACCGTCAACCTAACCCGCCGTTAACGGCTACTTTTTTGGCCGACGGTCCACTGTGGGCTCTCGGCAAAGGCTGTGCCGAGAGCCTCGAGCTTGGGTGCTCGACAAAGAGCTGTGGCCGAGAAAAAATTCTCCGTGAGGCCTGTGCCGAGCGCGACCGTCAGCAGAGCCGTTGCCGACGGTTTGTTGGCCTTTGCCGAGAGTTTCCGGCTCTCGGCAAAGCCTGGATTTCCAGTAGTGAAATCTTATCCCTAGGAGCATCTTTGAAAACTGGGCCAGCAAATCCTCAAGATTGACGAAGTCACCACGGGCGCCTCGCTATCGACGGGAAGGTCGCCTACCACTAAAAGTACAAACGTCGGTAAATCCCTAGAAATTCGCTCCCACGGGGAGTAGAACCCAGGATCTGGGTGCTACCGGAGCTCTTTTAACCACTGGGCTACAGGCTTTCGCCTTTATTTTTTAATCTCCTTACAGTAAAGCATACATTTGCTATAGAGCACATCAATTTTCACATATGACATATATACCTAAGTTCGTTGACTGGTAAAAATCCTTGGAAACCTTTAGATTTTGGATCGGCAGAAATTCATTGATTAACTTTAAGATTGCTTCAAAGTGGTTTCAAAGCTAGTAGATGTGCCACAGCAGAAAGAGATAAAGTGAGGTGTGTTATCATGCACCGGCTGGAAGAGATGAAGACCGGTGAGATAAGGAAGGACAAATTTAGTTAGATAGAGATGGGTAGAGAAGTAACTCTACAGCACGTACTAGTATTAATTTTTATTTTTATTTTTTTTTGCGAGGAACGTACTAGTATTAATTGGAGTGATTGTAAATGGCATTCTTCAAAAAATTATCCCAGGAAGAATGACGGGAGAGGATCCGGTATATTTAACTTCACGAGGAACAACAAAGATCTTATTATCATCGATCCTTTGAAACATTATTTAATTTTCCAGCAAGAAGGACATGGTGGAAAACTAGCTAGATGGCGCGCGCGCGCACACGCACTGAAAAGCAAAACAAACTAGTACAGGAGATGAGACAAGAATGATCCTCGCCCATCTGCTTATTGCAGGAAACTTGAAATGATGCTGGAAATTAAGATGGACTCAAACGAAACCCACGCATGAAGCTTATATTCTTAAACATCACACATGTGTGGTGCAAATTTCTTAGGCGACGTAAACTCCGATTGCATCAAGTGCTGACCCAGCACGCGCATAGAATCCGACCACGGCTTTGTTGGCAGGAACCACGGTGCTGAAAGCGGAACCGTTTTCTTTTCCAAAAGGCCCGTATGTCCTAACGTTGCTGACAAAAGTAAGTGACGTAACAAGGGTGATTCCTCCAACAGTAGCAGTTGTTCCACGAACTTGTCTTATAGTCTCAGATGGAGCAAGTGTGACCTGCAAGAGAAGAAACGCATGCCAGTAGAGAGTTAATGGTCTGCTTATTATTAATCTCTCGGAATCATCTAACTTTATCTTGGATAAGGGGGTACATCACATGCATAACTATTATAGGCTGTGAGAATGAGAATTAAATCTGATACTGCAGTAAACAATGCGTAAGAGATACAATGAAAGAACGAAGCAAAATCACACACCGATGCAGTAACTGCACCATCACCACCCCATCGTCCAGCCGTCCTCGCCTGACCAGCACGGTCTGTGTAGGAGAACGCAATGGAGTTCATCACGTCACCGAATCCGATTGTCACGGATTGAAGAGAGCGAGGTGGCTCTGGGATGTCAAAAGCTGCTCCTCCATTCCCACCCCAAGGTCCCATCTTCATCTGCGCATATAGTAATTAACAAGTTGGTGCAAAATCATCATCAAGGAAATTTAGTTGGGTACGGTGGGGCATTCACACTATACACAGTAGTATGGATCGGAGGAGTACGTGGCGGCACATATAAGTGGGTTACAATGGAAAAACTGACAATGTTCTCACCACATCGGAGATGCACAGACTGAAAGCACGGATGTTAAGCTCCCAGAGGCGCCCCTCACGCCAATCATTGATTTCTTTGGCGGTGACAACACCATGTGCATATGCAAACTCTCCAGTCCCACCTACAATTGCCCACTCACCATCTTGGCCAGCACCATTTGCTTGGACAGCAAAATCCCCAAGCACCTTAAGGCTGGACCCCTTAAACCTGATTATAGAGCATAAGGAATATCACAGAATTAATGTACTTAATTCGCACATGAGTTGAAGATAAAAGAGTGATAATACACAGTTGAAATATAATGCTAACAGCTCTTGAAATAAGGTTGTGAACCTGCTGTCAGTGAACAATATGCTGTGACACAGTAACCAGCTCTGATCAGCTTTACCACCACCGATGTGCATGCCTCGGGCACGTCCAATCAGGTTTGCATTGGCAGCAGGGCCATCACGTATGATCCAGTCATTAACAGCGATCACACCAAAAAGGTTTGGAAGACCTGGGTTCACAACAACTTTTTGGTTAGCATCCGGTGATGCTTCTACGCGCTGTTGCATGTATAGGTGGAAGCGGTGCTCTTTCTGCTTGATGTCTTGGCAAGCGCCACTCTCGTAGTAGGAAGGGTTTGTAGCGGCCATAGCTTTTGGTCGTGTGGCGAGGTTATGCTTAGCTGAGAAAACTAGGATTGTGCTGTCTTGGGTCTGGAAATGAACGGAGTGAAGGTGGCAATTTATAGCCCAGTTTGAACGTGAGGGCTTTGCATTGAGCAGATTATTAAGATTATCACCATGTATTTAATTGGTATACTGACGGGATCTTATCTTCTCGGATGCTTCATCGTTGGTACGTGACAACATTGTATACGAAAAAAAAGATTGTGGCATGTGCAAAAGGGATGTGCTGCTTTGAAATTTGAATCCTTCTGAACTTGGAGCTAGTCAAGCTTATTAATTAGTACTATATATTAATTACAAACGATTGTCGGAATAATAGGCAAAAAATGTCATAGATTCTCAAATTGAATGGATTGATAGCTTCATAATCAATTGAGTAGAATGACAATAGGTTTTTGATCTTTTTTTAAGATTTGAAATGGGGTTTTTATTGATGTTAAGAACGATATAATCAGTTCTTGATATGACATACTAAGTGTGCTAGTCTTCCTTCAACAAGCTAGCTGGGCTTGAATGGCAGCGTGATCTAATCTGGCTGGATGCTTCGTCGGTCCGCTTTTGTATATCAATCAATCTATCACTCACTTTCTCTTAAAAAATTCACACCTTACTCAGATCAGAGGGCCAGCAGAAATTCACACATTGCTCAGCAAAAGGGCCAGTTGTTGATGACTGAAAGGGCTACTGAAACCATGGAGCCACTAGACATCATCGTCCCAAGCTAGCCAGGCGCGCACATCCTATGCATCTAGCTCGGTGACTGGAACAGGAAGCAAGACCGGTGGTGCCAGTGGGCGCGACCAAATGGTTGGGGCTACCACAAATGGTACCAAGCTAAAGTTAAAGTTGTGGATATCCATATCTGGAAAATTATGCGATTAATGTTGGCATCAGATCCGCACCTCTCGATCAAGAAATTATTGCATAGAAAATTTATAAAACACTAAAAGTTCAATAGATAGAATGGTATAGCTCTATGCTTTTCATTAGATAGAATGATACAGCTCTATGTTTCTATTAATTAATAACATTTGTAAAATACTCAGTGTAGTTGGCGACAGTGTTTTTAACCAAGGCCGTGTGCATCGTGCGCTGGCCGGGTTAACGACTACTAAAAAAAATTTTGTGGCATGTGCAAGAGGGATGCATACAGCATATGCTTTGGATTTCGTAGACCTGGTCTGCAGCTAGAAATTACAATATGCATACTCGTGTTGCTACCAACTCTCAAATTAATAGAGCTGCCTTGGAACTGGCAATGCTGGTTAACAAATGGCGGAAAATACTTCTTCCATCATATGAAAACTGCAATCTTGAGAAAAACTCCTAAAAAGTCAATCCTTGAAATTGTACACATGCCTAATTATTAAGTTGTCGGTTTTGATTTGCATGTCAAATTTAACCTCTAACCATGACTTGAGTTAGTCTATTTAGTTGATGGCCACAACTAAATAAGAGCACATAAATAGTTTTCATGTTACCACTAATCTATTTGAAAAATTAATATTACACTCTTTATGGGTTCGATGGAGTAGATCAGTCAAAATATGATTTGCAACACATATATATGTACCATGTCTGATTAAGAATTCATGGATGTGCATAAGATCATCCGAGACACATCACATGTAGCATGTGAAGAATCAATGGACATATGTGACTGATCTGATCTATTCATTTGCATTGAGATGCCATTACATTTTCGACATTTTTTTTAAACAAGGAGTAGTCAACTAGTGTGCAGGCAACTCTATTAGTTTCAGAGTCAGTAGGAACACGAGTATATCTATTTTAACTTCAACTTCTAGCTGCAGTAAGTTTGCCGGAATCCAAAGTAGTGGCACTTTGATCCGTTGACTACATGAAATTTTGGAATTAATTCTAACCTTATGAGCATTGCAGCAGTGGTGTCAAAAATTAACATACGAGAAATGAGAGGGTGTTAACGGTCCTTATCGCTCAATTCTAGCCGTCTACATTACTCAGAATACAGAAAAACTAACATTCCTCGCTAACATATGTTGTATCAATAACCTAGTTCCATATGTATTGTCAAATAAAGTATTTCAAGGATGAGAACATGCATATAGAGAGAAAACATGTAGAAGTCCAAGGAGAACACAAAGAACAACACACAGCGTATCTTACGAGAATCATCAAGCCAAGCCATGAAGCAAATAAGGCCAAATCTATCCAAGGACGCAAGGGTAGCAGGCCTCAGAAGCCCACAGGACAAAGGTGGTGGCCAACTGAGTTGGGTCTGGTTCGACCGAAACCCCGAATTTTCATAGAAAACCCGAATCTCTGTACCATCGCGATAGTCCCTGGATCAGTGGCTATCGCGTACAGAACGTCTCACAGATAAATACACAAAGTCATACATCGCATCACATGAGAGTAAAAGTACATAATTTATTACATGTCCATTATGGAGTACATCATTACAAGCCCCTTGGCTGAATCAGAGTGAAATTCTACGCAATTGTAGCTAGCATCTCAGAAGGGTCTCCATCTTTTATTCTTCTTGCCACAGACATCCTTGAGCGAAGCGACGCATCCCTCAGTGGTACCATCCATCAGTGTTGTTGTCGTACTCAGACTCGTACCCTGCACACCCAAAGTCTATCCCCAAGGAGTGGGATAGGTTCACGTCACCAACTGTATGCAGCTTTAAGTGGCCTAACATCTAAAGGGAGAAAAATAGACAAGGAAGCGGCTCGGGTTTCCTATGCAGCAGCAGCAGAGTATAAACAAGATATCTCCATCAAGTTCCCAACCCCAAAGCTCTCAACACAGCTCAGAACCACCTAGTCACCCAGGGCCCCGTCTCCTCAACCTACTCCTGTCTAGGGTCGATGCGACTCTCCTCGCACCTCAATGATTGCACTCGGATCAACGAGGTAGATGGAGCCTCTCTCCTCTAACCGACTGCAACCACGACTCACCATACACTCTTCTATAGGGGGGAGGTAGAAATCCCAAAACATGAGAACAAAGCTATCAGGGAACATGTCCATATCCGAGGACGTGGCTATAGCTATAGATTGAACGACTCTGCAGAGTGTGTACACCTGAACCCAACCCGGAATGGCACTCGGCCGGTGTACGGCCGACCGAGCCCATCCTACCGTGCGAACTCTCGGTAGTTACAGTCCCATCCTACATCCGGCCCTCAAAACGGTCCCCCCTCGGAAGGGACGGCACCGGAACGGTGAAATGCCCCCGTGTGGCCGCACTGGAGTCGCTCTGAGAGGGTGGTCTCACCTCCACCTCTCCCCCACCAATACCCCGCTATCCTGCTTGCAGGTATGGTTCCGCACTTGCCGAGCTCAACTCGGCCCTAACCCCACGCTCGGCGGAGTGGTGTGTACATAAAGGTCCCGTGAAAAGGTCTGTCCACTCGGTTTCAGACCGGGGCGAGCTCATATCCTCCATGCGCAAGTAAAACCCCAACACCTAGGCTCCTAAAACCGTCAAAGTAGGGATACACTGAGGAGTGCACCCCTATCCCCGATCCCAGATCGGTTGTTTCGAGCTCACCCCCGCCAAAGTACCCAAAACGCCTTCTCCTGCCGGTTTTATCCCACTCACGCCAAGAACCACTATTCACATCCCAACACATGCATCGCGAAGCTCAGCGTATACACACGCTTATAAACATATATAGTAGTAGGACAATCAAGGACAGGATACTTAAAGTAGGCAGTGCAAGGTTCATCCACATGCATATAAAGTAAAGCGCTAGCAAACTATATTGCAATGTCTATAGGTTTTAAAAGTCAGTCGGGCGTGAACCTGGGGTCGGGTAGTCCTCCGCAGCGAAGTCGTCGGCGTAGTCTTACTCCGGGTTCAGCTCCCTGCCTCCAACTCCTCCTATTAACGCGTAAAAGAAAATAAACAGCGGTCCTAATGCAATTAACTCCAAAAAAATGACAATTAAAAGCCAAAAGAGGGCAAACACTAGGCTAGCACGGAGTTTAAGATTTTAGAGAATTTCTGGAAAATGTTTTGTATTTTCAGTGAAAAAATGGATTTACTAGGATTTTGCAAAAGCAAAATAGTTTTTCTGAAATTAAAATACGCATACACAATAGCATTAACTCTAGGCTGTCTACTAGCTAGCTCTTAAGGGATTAAAGCTGACTACAAGCCGGCTACTAGAGGGCTCCAGCGGCTGAGGTGGCTGCCAACGCAGCGGCTTTAAGCCAGCTGCAGCTCGCGTGGCTGCTGACGCAGCAGGTGACGCGCGCGGGTGTCACACCCTGAAATTTCCTAATTTCAGGATGTGAATAGAGAGAATAATAAATAACAATTTTCTCATAATTTTAAAATTTTCCAACATTATTTTCTTTACAGGAAATATAGTTTAGGAAAAACCCTTGCTTGATTTTCTAAATTAAATAAATAATTATGTGAGTGTTGCATTCATGTTGATGCATCTGGGGTTTTATGAGTGCAAAAGCTTTTAAAACACGCTTAGGTGTTGACCAAACCATACCGAGAATTTTGCGGAATTATCTGGGATTAATTCTCATTTTTCTCTGAGCATTTTCTATTTATTAGAAGGCTCTAAAATTTTTTCATGAGCTCCAAATATTTTATTTAGATTGATCGTGTCTCAATCCTTTTCTGGGAATTTTACTGAGAATTTTGGGATTTTCTGTGTATTTTTAGTGCTTTAAATGAAGTATCTAGAGTTTCTCTGAGATTCTTTTGCATTGAAAAGGAATTTAGGAAAATAAAAAAAACTACCCTTTTGGTTTGGCCGAGCCCGAAGGCCCGATCCTACCCGGTCCGCCAAACCGCTCCAGCCGCGGGCCCAGCTGAGCCCATCTAGCCAAGAGGCCATGGCCACCACGGCATCACGGCCAGCGCCGCCGCCCGGTCTTGGCGTCATGGCGTGCGTGCCACGCCAGGACATGGGGCCCATGCCTATATAGGGCGAGCGCATGACCCCGTGTGCCCTAGCCCTGTTGCTCCATCCGCCGCCTCGCACCTTGCCAGTGCCGCGCGCCACCGTCGCCCAAGCCGTCGTCCACGTCCGCCGGGTCGTCGCCGTTGCGCCGTGCCGAGACGCCGTCGTGTGAAGTCGACGCCGCCCTTAGCTTCACAAGGTCGAGCCGAGCGCAGCCGCCTGCTTCACGTCGCTGTTCCACCACTGGAACGCCGTCGTCTGTGTGTGCCCGTGCGTCGGAGAGGAAGACCGGCGACCGTCGTCGATTCGTCGCACCTTAGCGCTGCCGGCCAAAGTTGCCACCACCGCACGATTCGCGACGTCGAGACGCATCCAAGCCCCGCCCGTCGCCTGGGATGCACCGGAGCACTATCGGCCAGTGGAGCCCGAGCCGGCTTTCTCCTCTGTCGCCCGCCGCCCTCTTGCAAAATCCGGCGGCCTCCGTCTCTTTCCAACGCAGGTGAGCACTTCTACCTGATCCCTTGACCTTTTCTCCAGTTTCCCCTTGTCGACCGTGCCTCTCCTTGGCCGGAACACCGTCGATTTGGCCGGCAAAGGCCCCCTGTTCCGCCGGCCATGGCTGTAGTGAACATCCATCGTCAAGTAGATAAGGCAGTTTTGCAGCCACACCCCTGAGAAACTTCCAAATACACAACATAAAATCTGTGTCATGTACCTTCTCCGTAAAACCCCCTACAAGTCCTAGATCTTCACAACTAGGTCCTACCCAAGGCTCTTTTTCAGATTTAACCCTAATTTTAGATCTATTCACAAGCATTGTTTACTGTGTCTCGGGAATCTTTTCTGCTAACCCCTGAGATCTATAGTTAATCACGACATGGTCCTTTTATCTTGTTTTCTCCATATCTTTTGTGTTTTAGATCTGTTTTAATTCATTCAAGTTGCATTAGGTCCATAATAATGTAAACTATGCGTTAGTAGTGTGTTTTCATCATGTTTGTTTTCTAAAAATTAATTTTTTATTAATTTTGATTAATGCTTAGCTAAACATGTCTTTTCTAAATAAAAGCAATATAGTGCTATACACCGGTTTTCGTTATCAATGTTAATTTGATTAAAGTTTATTTCACATACTTTTGCAAATAAAATCCAATTAGATCTTTATCTCGGGTTTTTATATACCAAATGTTAATTTGCTTAATACTAAATTAACTTTTCTAATTAAAAGTTGATTAGGCCTTTACATCGGCTTTTCTAAATAAATGCTAACTTGATTAATATCAACACGAATGTGTTTTTAATTATCACTTGGTTAGTTCTATACAAATCATAAAGTTGTACGCTTAGAACTTTTCACCTAGTTGCTTATTTCTTAAACTAATGTTTAACTAGTGTAATTTATATGTGAATATTTATAAATAAAATTTGACTAGGATCTTTACACCGATTTCTTCAAATAAAGTTTAATGTGAATTGATGTCAACATAGGTTTACATTTGTTTTGTTAATTAAAATGAACCTAAGCTAATAGTCTTTCCTGTTCATAAATGCAAATCGTTCGTTAGACGTTCTCTTTTGTGTTTCTAGCCTTGTCTAAGCTTTAGATCTTTCTAAATCTAGTTCTAATTCAGATCAAGTTGTTCCCTGCATCCAGCCAAGCTTTGCCCTTCTAAGCACGGTTTGTGTGCTTTGGTGATCCTAGTAGATATCTTAGAGTTTCTGTTCTGCATTTCTTTATCAAGTAATCCTACCATGATTATTTCATGTTTCTCTTAGAATCTCGTTCATCGATATCTAGTTCATGTCTATCCTATCTCAGTTAGGTTGCCTCTTTATGAATTAGCTATGTTCTTGTGTCTAGTCTTCCGCAACTATTTCTTTTAGAGCCAATCTTGTTATCTCTTCTTTACCAGCATCAGTTCAGCTTACCTTTATTTAGTGTTGTCCTTTTGGTCTAGTTCTCTTTGTAGACTAGTTTTCCTAAGCCCACCTTAAGGTTTTCTTGTGCGTTTGTTAGTTCGTTTGTGTCATTCTAGTTTCGTTTCACCATAACCTGTACGTTAGCATGTGTATCACCTGTTATTTATTTTAATACTAAAGTTGCATGTTGATCTTGACTAATATTTATTTCATTACTTTTCAAATAAAAGTGACTAGGTTCTATCCCGGTTTCCACAAGCTAAGATTTAATTTGCTTAATTCCTATTTGTAACTAGTTATTTTAATAAAAGATGCTTAGTGTTATACATCGGTTTTCAGAATAAAGTTAATCTGCTTAATGATATTATATATGCCTTTTCGATATTAATGTGTTTAGTTGAACACACAACATAAAGTTATTCGATTAGATTCTTTCACATGCTTTATCTTTTTAATGTTAATTATTAATTTTGCATAATTTGTACTTAAATATATGCAAATAAAACATGATTAGGTTCATCATGTTTTCTATAACTAAATCTAACCTTGCTTAATTCTAACATAGAGTATTTCTCTGAAATATTCTTTCCACATGATTTCTCATTAAAATATGAACAAGCACGTAGTCTCTTGTTGTTTGTTAATGATCTCACGTTAGTTTCGAGCTTAATTCTGCTATCAGCATTTCTTGCGCTTGCGTAACCATAGATCCTATCCTTTAGTGCGCTCTTTTAAAGCTTTGGTTTGATTGGTGTATTGTTCTTAGTGTGTTCATTTGTTTGATTTGTATGCTTGTGCCTGATGGTTCATGCGTATAGAGTGAACGTGGTTCGAGAAGCTTTGGAGAGTTTGAAGTTGAAGACATTCTGAGCAACTACTCTGTGGTTAAAGGCAAGTGTGTCGTTGATCTTTTTTCCTAAGAATTATATTTAATCACTCATTGCATTGCTTGCATTAATTTTGATAGGTTCCTATTAAGGATGACTAGCCTCATTGACCATTATCTTGAACCTGAAATTGATATTGATGGTAGATATTGCTTAGTTTGCTCAACTGAGTTGGTAATAATCAACATGGTTATCTATTTATGCTCTATGTTTCTTTATGATAATTTTAATACAAGATCACTGTGCATTAATCGGAACACGGAGAACCACCTAGGAAAAAAGTACAACCACAAGAACTAAACGGGCACTGGTCTTGGCTAATTAATTAGGAACTTTAGCTTGGGGTGATCTTACCTGATAAGGACAAGGGATCGACGGTACTGCGGGGTATGGACTCGCTCTAGCAGGGGTTGGGTGAGTTCTTTATTCTATGGTGGGGTATCGACCTGCTAGGGGACTTTATACCTTGCTAACTGATCCGGGCCTTGTGGGTCACAACTTGCTGGGGAACCTTTGTAAAGGCCATGTAGCGTCCCTATGCAACCACACTTCGGTAGTGTGGCATGGTGCCTGCGCAGCATCGCATGGTTGGTTCAAAGTTCTTCAGAGCTTTTACGCTGCTTGTGGTGAAAGTGTACAACCTGTGCAGAGTGTAAAACTAATCGATTAGCCGTGCTCACGGTCAAGAGCGGCATGGACCCTCACATGATAATTGAACTTGAAGATGGACTTAAATCATTGCTTTTTGGTTATGTTAGCCATATGCTTATGGCGTATCTCTTACCTTTGTGCTTAATGTGGGTTGGTATAAACTTATACTTTATTAGTAATCAGATGCCAATAAAACTTGACCAACTAAAATGCTAAATGCTTAGAGCCTAGTCCACTATAAAGCCTTTGCATTCATCTCTTCCCCACACTTGCTGAGTACGACATGTGCTCACCCTTGCTTTATACGTTGCTCAGAAAGAGGAAGCTGCTACATGAAGATGACGTGAAGATGTTGCTGAGTTCTAGGCGCACGCAACCCCCAGTCGACTACTTGTGGAGTTTGGTGTTTTCGTTTCCAGGATTAAGCGTAATAATATGATAATATTTCTTTTCTTACGTGATACTGTTACTGTTATTCACTTATGTCTACTATATGTATGAAATTTGATTCTGGCATACATATAGGTATGAACTTGGTCTGTTTTTCTAAAACCAGGTGTGACAGCGGTGCACCGGATCCAGGCGGATCCGCTGCGGCTCGGCTCTGCGTGGGCATCCATGCGCCAAGGGTTATGAGTGGACGGGCGCACGGGATCCGGCGGGATCAGTTGCGGCCTCCGGCGTGTGGGTCGGCGTGCGAGGGGAAAAACCCCACTGGGTTTTGGAGGTAGGTCGGCAGGTGTTCGATGATAAACCCCAAAGGGGCGGCGGTCGATCGAGGTCTCGCCGGCGGCGAGGGTCAGCAGCTGCTGGACAACACGCTCCTTGGCGAGGCCTGGGTTCACAAAACAAACCGAGAGACAAGGAAAAGGGCGAACTTTGGCCAGGCGTTGGTACACAACATCGAGACGGCGCGGCGCGACGGCTCGGTGCGGGAAGGTTGACGGCGCGGCGGCGGCGTTCGCGCGGGCGTGGGCATATGGGGGCGTCCAGATGCTCGGCGCGTACGCGTGCGAGATAGGCAAGGCTAAAACGTTCCAAAGGTCGAGGCTTTACCCCTTGCCTGGTCGCGCACGGCAGCTAGGCCATGGCGAAGCTCGGGTTAGCGTTCATGGCAGCGGAAAGATGACAAGGCGCTCGCGGCCGGCGGCGACGTACGAACGTACGCGGCCGCGTCGGCGGTGAGGGCGCACAGAGGATCCTAAAGGCCTCACCCTTTCCCCCTGCCCGCACGTGCACTACGGCAACCCGCGTTGCAAAGGCCACGACGATGCGACGAGCAGGACGACGAGGTGGTCGGCGCAAGGAAAAGAAGCCAAAGGCCCGACCTTGGTCTCCTAGGAGGCGTGCACGCGTGCGCGGGCGCGTGCATGATTTCTCATGCGTGCGGGCGCGCGCATGCCGGTGGCTCGGCCACAGCGGCGAACCGGAGTGTCAACGCACGGCAAGACGGCCCAAAGAAACAAGAAACGGGACAAGCATCTACGCGCGCGGGGAACGACGACGGCGACACCTGCAAGAAAGTGTCCCAGCCTGGCACGAAGGCCGACATCACACAGCGCAAGCACGGCGGCGTCAAGGTGACCCTGCTCTTGGCTCGATTGTCGGGCCTCACAGAGGGAAGGAGGGACCTTTCCTCACCTCGGTGGCCATAGGCCGAAGGGAAGTCGTCTGTGAAGAGACGGTCGGCGCAGCGAAGAGGAAGGCGGCGACGCTGGTAGGGGAAGCAGAGAGGCGGCGCGGTGAAGAGGAAGGCGACGCGCGGCGACGAGCAAGCCCGGTTTCCTCCTCGCCAAACGGCTCCGGCTTCACGACGACGGCGCATTCACATTCTGGTCCCCGGCTTCTCTCCCCCACTCCTCCACTCCACAGACGTCAGCGGCCGCGGGATTGGGGAGGAATCCCCGAGCGGCTAGGGTTTGGAGGTTGGCGGCCGCGGTGGCTCTTATATAGGTGGTGGTAGGTGGGTTGGACCGCGCGATCGAGCTCCCGACGCGTGGAGGCTATCCGCGGCGGTGGACATGGCCGCACGGCCTCGTCCTTTCCACGGCGGCGCCCGCGGGTGAGTGAGAGGAAGGGGAAAGGGAGGAATGGAGGAAGAAGAAAGGGATGAGGTGGCAGCTGCCAGGTGGTGCCAGGCGGTCAGCGGCACGGGTGCGGGATGCGCCGGCCGGCGGGCGTTGCTGCGCATTGGCGGGCCGAAAGCGGAAGTGGGCCGAAAATGAGGTTGCGGCCCACGACAGGGCAAGAAAAAATTTTCCTATTAAACCTTCTCCTATTTTTTATTCAAATTTGAATTGAAATTCAAATTTGAATCCACACAAATAAATCCAAATAAAATTCCAACTTCTCACACTAGCATTTATAAGTCCTAAGGTATATGGATTGAATCAATTAAAAGTCTAGGACTTTAGGGGATGGGAAAAATAGAAGACAACCTTAATTATTTCATAAGCACTCAAATTCAAATCAAGTTTTTGAAATTCCACATTTTTACAAACAAGCAAACTCAACAATGATACAGGTTCGACCGACCCAGTGGAACCGCCCCAGCTCTATTAGCGCCAAAACTTCCCGTACGATGGCTAAGATGGCCAAAACTTCCCGTGCCATAGCTAAGATGGAGGAGGTGGAGTTGGCACCAAGTAGCCTCGGGAACCGTCTCTCCACTCCTACATAGATCTTAGACTAGAGCTTTGCTTTCTCGATGGTAGTGCAAAGCAGTGCTTCAGGTCGGTTGGAAGCCAACCTCCGGCCCTCGGTATGACTTTGTACTATACTCATCATTATTGTATTTATACAGAGCTCAATATTTATGTTATTCTTATAGTATATTATACCATAATATATGCCTCATAGTTATAGTAGTATGCTTAGTCTAGATTTACTGTACTGAATCGGTGGAGTGTGCCCTCGAGCTTGCTCTAGTTCTGTGCCTGTGAATCATCATGTTTTGGGTTCCGTTGGCTAGTGTAGTGATGACATTCGTGGACGTGGGACCCATGTATCGTAGGATCCACAACAGATGACTCTATCTCACCGTCTGAGGGGTAGGTGTACGAGTGGACGCAACCCCGTATATCCCCTTGTATCCCCCCCCACACACACACAAACACGTTCGAGTCTCAAATGTTCATATGTAACACGTGTTATCATTAGCGACAGCTAGGTATGATCACTGCCCTATCGGTAACAGTCTTTTAACAACCGTTACAAATACGTATCTTAATTATTTGTAACGGGCGTGTTTAAACATTTGTTACAACAATTATTAGTAACAGGTGTTTATATGCCTGTTACTAGAGATACCTCATCGGTAACGGGTGTTGTGGTGGTGAGATTAGGGTCGAGACCGCCACGCTTATGGGTAACAGACGCCAAACAACATCTGTTAGGGACTTGTAACGGGGCTCATGGGTCAGTTACCAATAATGTGCGACTTATTTTAGGTTCTCGTAGTGTTTATTCTGCTGGCAGCAAAGAATAATATTCAGCATAGCTCTTTTTATTCCATTATTCAACAACAATGCCTGCATTGGACGACCACTTATTCATGCATGCATACGGGTGTAGATCGATCGAGTACATATTTCTTGGAATGATAAAACACGGAACAGAATGTGTAGTGCTGCTGTGCTACACACTACATACTAAGGATGCAGGCGGGCGCAGGAGAACCTGCCAGCCCGCGAGGCCCGCCTGCGAGAATCTGCAACACGCGCTCCTGCAGAGCTGCCGTCTCGGCAGGAGCCCGCACCAGCGCCGACTCCCCTCGATCTGGTGTGCAAAGGTGAGCACAGGAGCTGTTCTTCCCGTTGTACAAAATTGTAGTTGGCAACGACTGCCTGACACTTGCAATAAAATCCTTATGTTCTTGTTTGCCGTCGATGTCGTGTGTGTATCACTCGCTGAGGTCAAGATGTATTCCTCCCATCATGTATTAGATTATTAGTACTAGATTATTAGTACTAAAAGGGAATTATGTGATCTGGATCTTTGGCTAATGCGAGCATCCATGCATGTGTCATGGACTAATGGCGCATGTCGATCTTAATTTGATGCTCTCTAGCTATCTAGGCGCATTCACCCAGAAAGTTAAGGTATTGATTGAGCGTTCTGGATCTGCTTGTCATTCCAGCAGCAGCTAGCAGATGCAATGAACCATCGTTAGTAGATGCTAACACAAGTAGTCTTAAGTTAATTAATTCGTACTACGCCAGTACATAATATTTAGTACTCCTAGTTGTTTAGCAAACTCCAAACTGTACCCGAAGCAATGCAAGGTGCAGGTGGTAAAATGATGCATGATCTGCTGGTTTCCTTTTGGCAAGGAAGTTGTTGGGTAATCGCGCGTATGATGGATCTTCAGGTGCAGGCAGGGGGTTGATCGATGCAATAGTGACGAGACCGTAGGGTTGAAATAATCCTGCACTGTCATGTCTAGGAGTATGCGAGTACTACACAGCAGGTCGATCAGTCGATGCATGTTCCGAGCCAGAATATTAAATACCCATACGGTCTATATGTTTTTGTTTGCCGTCGATGTCGTGTGTGTATCACTCGCTGAGGTCAAGATGTATTCCTCCCATCATGTATTCATCCCACTCGTCGAGCAAACTGTGCACCAGCCGGCCACGGGTACCATCAACTAACTTCATGTTTGATATAGATTTAGTACATTTAGTTATGCTATAAGTCCTATTAGATGGCTCTAGTTTTCTTGTTTAACCGAGAATGTTTTAATGATTTAATCTCTTCTACAAGTTAGTATGACAAGATGTATGCTTCTCTGTCTTCATTATGGTACTAAATACACTTAAACAATCTGCCGTACTGGCATATATCTGTTGGAACCATTATACCGTGGTCCAGTTGCCCACCAGGAGTTGTACAACTTTTCTGTGCCCGAGAGGTCCTGAACGCCGAACTCTTATCTAAGCTTAATAAGGATGAGCCCGGTGCAACCAATTTGTTAACTGACATTCTGAAATATCAGTGGTCCAGCAGTGTACTTTTATTTTTGAAGGAAGGAGAGTACTATTTTTAAATATTGAGTGAATAAAACATGTGCATCTTGCTTATCTAGCTACGAGTAGCATTTCAGCCCCACTTTGAAATATTGATGTGCATTAGCCTGTAGCTTAGCATTTGTTCAGAAAATTGTTCACATAAACATGTGCGACAATGGTCCCGACTCCTGAGAGATTAATCACTTTAGTTTATTCTTGAAATTCCCATGATAGTTTTATTCATAAAGACGTTCGCTTTTATTGAATCCAGATTGCTGTATGCATCTGTTCTATAACTTGTCAGCATCATACCATTATGTTGCTGCATTCAAGTTCTGGTTTTCTTTCCACTTCCTGATATAGCAGTTTTGTGCTTTTCGTTTCACATAACAGTATTTTCTGCAAATCTTGTTTGTTTCAGACATGTGAAGTGTGTCACTTTCAGAAAATAGTGAACTTCATAATTTGTCTTGGGATTGATTAGTCAGTTCTGCAATTAACTTCAGCAATTTAGCAATTTACTGCAGCATACATTGGGATTTTTTCTCTCATTTCAGCATACAATGGGAACGGTGTCCTCACCATCTGAACTACAAGATGTTGGGGTTTCCTCAGGCGGGCCACCTCCTATCAGCTCTTCAGCAACAAAGCGCAAAAAATGGGTGAAGTCTACTCCTACTGAAACCCAACAAAAATCTCCGAGAAACTCTCCACTGAAGAGGCTCATTCCCATTGAAACAAGTACAAACAAACAACCAGCTGCAAAGCGGACAAAACATTCTGCTACTGAAAGTCAGGAAAAAACTTCCACAAGCTCTCCACTAAAGAGGCCCATGGAAACACTTACAAAGAAACAGCCACCTGGAAAACGGTTCAAACCTCCTATGGCAGAGAAGTCTCCTTTGGTGAGAAGGTCTCCATTGGCAAGGAATCCACAATTGAGGTTGGCAGTGTCCCCTGTGGTGATAGCACATGGCCAGAGAAATTCTCCATCGCCTCCACCAGTAGCAGTAGATAGGTCCCCTTCTACATCAGCCCCACTTTACTTGGACGAAGAAACAAGTTTACCTGGTAATTGTTGTTTATGTCCTCATTTTGTCAGTGTCATTGTATATATGCTCTTTAGAGTTTTGATCTGTTTAATGAGAACCAATGTTTCTTTTACAGGTTCCTCTTCGGTACAAAGTAAAGTACGGAAGCTGAAATCAGAAATTTGGATGGATATGGACCCTATCTATCATGGTAGGAAACTTATTCAAGCTCGGTGCAAACACTGCTATGAGGTATTTTCAGCTGCACGAAATTCAGGAAACAGTCACATTCGTAGGCATTTGGGTTTGTGTGTAGAAAGGCTTAAAGTGCATAACATGGTTCAGAAGTTGAAATCATCAGCATTTTCTACAGAGGCAGCTGCCCTAGCAAATTGGAAATTTGATCGAAAAATCACTCGTCGTGAACTTGTTAGATTAATTGTGCAACATGAACTTCCATTTTCATTTGTTGAATATGAAGGTTTTCGTACTTACTCCCTCAGTTTGAACCCACTTGCCGAGTCTGTTTCTAGGACAACCATAAAAGAAAATTGTATGGAGGCTTTTCGAACCACAAATCATCACTAAAAGATTTGTTTGGTAGTTGGAATTGTAGATTCTCATTAACAAGCGATATATGGACATCTAATCAGAACACTGGATATATGGTTATCACATGCCACTACATAGATGAAGATTGGAAAGTTCAAAAGAGAATCATTAGATTTTCTGTGATCAAAACGCCACATGATGGGTTTAACCTTTACAATGTAATGTTGAAAACCATTCGGTACTACAATATTGAGGATAAACTTTTTAGCATTACACTAGATAATGCGGGTGCTAACAAAACGATGATGGACTTATTGAAAGAAAATCTGTTAGCAAAGTCTATGTTGCATTGCAATGGAGATCTATTCCATGTCCGCTGTGCAGCTCATGTTCTTAATCTAAAAGTAAAAGATGGGCTCCAAGTAATTGATGAAGTCATCAAAGATATAAGAGAGAGTGTGAAGTACCTTAAGGGTTCAACATCTAGAAAAGAGAAATTTGAGGAGATAATAGGAGAGGTTGGCATAGAATGTGGGAGTCGTCCTACACTAGATGTGCCGACACGTTGGAACTCTACCTGTGATATGTTGGAGTCAGCTTTGCCGTTCAGAGAAGCTTTTTATGAGTTAGGAAAGCAGGACCCCAACTACATATACTTCCCCTCAACTGAAGAATGGCAAAGAGCTAAAGTGGTATGTAACTTGTTAATGGTATTCAAGAAGGCAACCACTGTTATTTCAGGTTCAAAATACCCCACCTCCAATCTTTATTTTCATGAAATGTGGAGTGTCAAAGAAGTATTGGAAAAAGAATCATCAAGTCCAAACCCAATTATTGCGAAAATGGTTGTAGAAATGAAGGCAAAGTTTGAGAAATATTGGAACATCTCATACTTATCAAATTGCATACCGGTTATACTTGATCCTCGATTCAAATTTGGATTTATTGAGTTTCGCTTAAACAAAGCCTTTGGAGAGACAGCTAGGGTTCATATTGATAAAGTGGATAAAGCTATAAGAAGTCTGTACAACGGTTACTCATCTGAAATAGGAGAGTCCTTCAATAATTCTGCTTAAGGAGGTGAGAGTGCCAATTTAGAAAAAGTTCACTCATGGTCCGACTGGAGTCAACACATGAGTTATCAAAGTAACAAAGTCACGGGAGAACTTGATAGATACCTTCGGGATGAGTTATTCCCGTGTGATGGTGATCATTTTGATATATTACATTGGTGGAAAATGCACGTACCGAAATATCCCATTCTGTCCCGCATGGCACGTGATGTATTTGTTGTCACGAAGCATCTACCGTTGCATCTGAGTCTGCATTTAGTACGAGTGGACGAATCGTCAGTGACTATAGGAATAGACTATCAGGCAACACCATTGAAGCTCTGATTTGTTTCCAAGACTGGATTAGGGAAGCAGGTAATATCTTACTGCTTTTCTGTTTTGTATCCACAACTTAAATCGCACTCCAGGATGAAGGATTGTAAAAGCATGCAAGTATGTATTTATTCCGAATAAGAAAACTAACTCAATGCAATGCTCACACTGCACATTGCAGAAAAAGACATCACTAGTAACTTTGAATTAATAATGAGAGATCTGTCGAACAATCACAAACTATTTTAAATAAAAGATACGGTGTTCATCATCCAACTGCCTAGCTCCGTAGGTGTTGTGATCTGAGCGGAAAAAAAATGGACGAAGGCAACGAAGGACGTGCAAAGAAATAAATCAGATACCAAAGGGGGTTGGTGGGCCCTGACCAAAAAAATAAATTGGTGGCAGGAGAACGTGCGGCGGGAGGGACTGCGCGGGGGGCGTGGGTTGGCCCGGGTATGGAATAATATTCCATACCCTGGGTATGGAATACCCTGGGTATATATATATGCAACAATAGATAATACATATATATCACATCCACATGTTCATATACACCACATGTGTCCACAAGTTCATACACACTACAAATCCATCGAAACAAGTCCACAAATCCACAAATTGTCTCAATCCAACGAAACAAGTTCAGAACATGATCAACTAAGTCCAAGGGCCTACAGTGAGTGCTCGTGCGGTGGGAAAGGTGGGACGGGCGACTGGAGAACTTGCTCACCACTTGGAGCCTGTTGATTCGAACCCGCCGAGAAAGGCTGCACAAAGGAGACAAGATTGCAAGTGTTAGACATGATTAGACAGGAAAACCAGAAACTCTTTGGTATCATACTCACCGGAGTACCGAGGACTTGCTGTGTCGGAAACACCTGTGGAGGGGGGGGGGGGCGATAGGAGCTAGGAGCCCTGGTGGTAGAGTCATACCACTTGACGTCGCAAGGTACTTAGTAAGTTCCTCGAACTTACTCGCCATTGCCTGCTGCGACCGGAAAATACTCCCCGCCGCCGAGCCCGCTCCCCGTGCTAGCCGGTCCGCTAGCCGGCCGACGTAGAGCCCGCTCCTCTGCTAGCTCGACCTACAACATTTGACTTAAGTGTTTTAGTAATGCAAATCTAAGAATGTGTTTAAACATTAATATAACATGACTAGTGCATACCTCAAGGGCGTTCAAACGGCCCATCCCCACGCTCGGTCGTGCTTGTATCTGGGGGTCAGACTCCGTCCTTCGTGCTCGGACATCGGTAAGTCTCAGGCTGGAACTGTCGATGATGTCGTCACCTATCCACAACCTCTGGTGCTTCTTTCCTCCTCCCAAGGCCATGACTATGTCTGTATCAATGTCATGCTCACTCGGGTTGTAATCTTCCCCGTACTTCTTCTTACAGGCCTCTGTGTACTCAGCGATGCGCCGGCCGAAGCTAGGGTTGTTGTAAGCCTCCGGCCCGTCGCTCACACTGTAGGACACATCGGACGTCACCTTGCCCTTGTGTGCCATGCACAAGGCATTGAAGTCCGAGCATTCCTGGCCAGGATGTGCCTTTTCCTGCAAGAAAAGCAGGACGAAGAATAGTGTGATGAAACAAGTTTGAGCCTCAAAATCGATTAAAGAAACCGCGCACCCATAGCGCCTTGTACTCTGGAAGGCTCCGCTAGCCTTGGTGGTGTGATGGGCCCTCCATCATCAAACGCCTCTTGCGTGCAGCGTCGTGCACCTGCTGGTACTCCTCCGTGAACCACTTGTCCACCTCCATTGCCCACGCGTCGGCTTTGGTGCGGCTCCACCAAGGAGTCACCTGCACGTCACGTAGTAATTGATACATTAGTAGATCAAACATAACATAAGTAATATCAAAACATAGCTGGTATTCATGTACCTCAAGGAACCGCTCACGGGTCAACATCGTCCTTCTGGCTTCTTCCTTGCCTATCTTTTGACCAAGCACCAACGCGTAGTAGGTTATGACGGCCTGATGCTTTACCTCGTGATGAATGTCGGTGGCACGTTTCTTGCAGGAGTTCTTCAGGCACATGTCCGCTCTCTCCTCTTCGCCATCCTCACATCTGAAGAAGGTCTACATACAAATACGATGTCAAATTCATTATTTTAAGATTGAGTCAAACGAATGTGATGTAATGAGAAAAAGCGAGCTACAGTTACACAAAACGTCCTCAGCACGCGCTCTGCCATGTGGGTGAAGTCCCGGTCGTCACCCTGGTAGTAGTGGCCAAACATGTAGGCTGGCTCTGTCCGCCCGTGGTACGTGACAATGTCGGGGTAGTGTTGCCTACACAGAAGCCCGACAATGCCGTTGGGCTTGCGTGAGTCGCCACCCGACACAACGATCCAGTTCCTGCACATGTCGAACAAAATATTAGTGACTCTCGATAATCAAAATGGAGTTTGGCATGTAAATGAAGTTAGGCATCTAAATTTACTTACATTCGCCCTTGTGGGCGAATCACTGGGCGGTTCTGAGGGAGCGGGGACTGACGGAGTCGTGCGGGGCCTCGCAAGTAGACCTACGCCGCCCTAGCGGCCTCCCCTGAAGAACCCGCACCCGAGGCGTCGTCCTCGGTCTCCGTCGGCTGGCCCTCACAACCACCCTCGTCGTCGTCCTCCTCGGCTCCCCGTGCACCATCCGTCAGCTCGGGAGGTGGCCTCCTGGCCCTCCTGGGCCTCCTCTCCGATCCCTCCGTGTCGTCCTGCCCCTGTGAGGTGCTGTAAAAGGTGGACAAGGGCACCTGACGCCGGCCCTCGTCCACCTCCACCTCCGGTACTGGCCGTCGTCCTCTGCGACGGCCGCCTGCCATCTTTTTCAGTCACCTGTGATCAATATATAAACAAAACAGAATTAGTATGACACGTATAATAATAATGAGACATGCATGACAATAATAAAAACACAATTATGAAAGAACATAGTATTACATGTATTAAAAGTAGTCTGGATCATCGTGGGGATTAGCTGGTATGTCTGTTCGCTCGTCAACTCTATCAAAATTATCCAGATAATGAAGATAATCCGACGACTCTAAGTTTTCTTCATGTTTGATGCCCAATTGCTCAAGCATTTGTAAGTCCTTTGGATCATACACCTCTTCTTCATCCTCGTTGTGATCGACCAATTCATTGTCTACTTCCATTGTTATAGGTGTGGTTATGTCTATCACAAAACTCCCAGTCAGCCCCTCATCTTGATAGAACTCTCCTTCATATGTGTTTGGATTTATCAAGTTATAGTCTTCATCATTGGGGACAGGTAGTTTACCATGTGGCATGACCTTCTGCACAACCTCCCAACCCTTAAGGTAATCTTTTCTCTGGCAGACGTATGGAAGGTAATAAACTTGCACAGCTTGTTGGGCCACAATGTATACATCAGATCGTGGATACACAGAATCCGATCGAACTTCGACAAGCCCGATTGTCGGGGTCCTTCGAGTATGTTCAGGATCAAACCAATGACATTTGAATATCACAGGTTTAAGATGTGGGGCGCCATAAAATGAAAGTTCATATATTTCCGGGACCCTTCCATGATATTCTTTCCCATCAGTGTCGATCGTAACCACACCGCTATTTGTGGTACTTCGATTGGGTCGACTCTCTTTGTAGGCAGTCGTGTGGAAACGAAATCCGTTCACATCATAACCGGTAAATGACCTAACCCTTAGTTCACAGCCACATGCAACAGCACACAACTCACTAGAGATGGACAGATCGGTTTGGGCCTTTCTCCTGAACCACAAAATGAAATCGTGCCGCTGTGGGCCCGCACCTTGCAAAATAAGGGTATCAATTTCGTGTGGCTCTGGCAAAACCTCGATGCAGTCCAGAACTCACAGATGAAATCTTGTTTGTATGATTCAACCTCCGACGAGTTGAGCAGCACATATAGCATGATGCTACGCCACTCTTCATTGGTGAGTTGGTTGGTGGTAGATGCACTCGCGCTTCCAAATTGGCCTTGGAAAAGGCTGAGTTTTGATTGATTTTCCACGACATTGTAACGAGGGGAGTGATCATGCACACTAGGAAGGTTCTCTTTATAGTATTTTTCTGTGAAGTTTGACACCTCCTCCACAATGTATGCCTCTGCAACTGAAGCCTCAATTCTGGCTTTATTTCTACATTTTTTGCTTACGAGCTTTAGAGTTCTCTCAATTGGGTAGCACCAATCGTACTGCACTGGCCCACCCATACGTACCTCGTATGGAAGGTGCACAATCATATGCTGCATTGGCAAGAAGAATCCAGGTGGAAAGATTTTCTCCAACTTACATAGTAACACAGGGGCCGCTTTCTCCAACTCTCTACATACAGTCCGAGAGATCTCCTTCGCACATAGCTGCCGGAAGAAATAGCTCAACTCGACAAAGACTTGCCATATATTCTCTGGGACAAAGCCTTGAACCATCGTGGGAAGAAGCCGCTCAATCCATACGTGGTAGTCATGACTCTTCATGCCATTTACTCGCAATGTCGTTAAATTGACTCCCCTCTTCACATTATGTGCATACCCATCTGAAAACCTAAGCGTCTTCATCCATTTAAGTACTTCCCTCCTTTGTTCAATGGACAATACATAATCGGCTTTGGGTCTTCTCCATTTCTTGCAGCCTTCTGGAGGCCTCATCTCTAGATTTGGTCTATCACATAGTGTTGCAATGTCCACTCTGGCCTTAGGGTTATCCTTAGACTTTTCGGTGTCCATGAATAGAGTTCTGGTACCAAACATACATCTTGAAGGTTGCCCTTTTAGCTCTGTCGTATGTCCATACACCTACCTCCCAAGCACTAATCAATTCATCCCACAAAGGCTCCATGTACACACCCATATTAGTCCCCGGGTGTCCAGGAATTATTAAGGACATGAATATGGTGTCTCGTTGGAAGGCA
Source organism: Cenchrus americanus (assembly GCA_947561735.1). Lineage (NCBI taxonomy): Eukaryota > Viridiplantae > Streptophyta > Magnoliopsida > Poales > Poaceae > Cenchrus > Cenchrus americanus. Next base: position 40,021,268 of record OX387239.1, on the reverse strand, counting down.
ACATGGGGGGGGGGGGGGTTCAGGGGTATAACGAACACGGGCCAACATGTGTAAGGGGCGGTACTCATTCCATAAGGATTGAACCCATCGGTTGCCAGCGCAACACGTACATTACGCGCCTCACCTGCTTTCTCAAGATGTTGTCCATCAAAGTATTGCCATGCTTCACCATCTGATGGATGTACCATCTTGTCAGGACTATACCGTATGCCATGCTTATGCCATGTCATCCGTTTGGCGCGCTTCCTCGGTCATGTAAAGTCGCTGGATCCTCGGCACGAACGGAAGGTACCGTACGATCTTTTGGGCGATATCAGTCTGCTTCATCTGACCATCTGCAGCTGGTACCTCTTTGAACCTCGAGGATTTGCACTTTGGACAGTGCGCGGCATCCGCGTGTTCCTTCATAAATAGGACACACCCATTCACACAGGCATCTATCTGCTCATACGGCATCTTAAGTGCTTTGAAGAGTGTTGTTGACTCGTACATGGACGTTGGTAGGGAATGACCCTTTGGAAGCAAGGAGCTAACAACGACCAACAACCTATTGAAGCCTGCTCGACTGATGTTTAACTCGGATTTCACCCCTAATAACCGCCTAATGGCGTCCAGTTGCGAAACGGTGGTGTTGTCGTGAAGAGGTATCTTTGCCGAGTCCATCATCTTGTAGAACAACTTTGCCTCCTCCTCCATCGCCTCCTGATCACGGGTGTCATTGAAAAGTGCTTGGTGGGCATCTTCTAACACGTCTACAACCCCCGCATCATCATCGCACGCCTCCAGGCGTGGTCTCACCACCTCCTCTCTCATACGATGTGCCTCACCATGGTAGATCCACACGGTATAGTCTTTGGTAAATCCATTGTACAGAAGATGTCGGCCCATATCCTGCTTGCTAACTCTCCTCTTGTTGTCACATTTTGTGCAGGGACACCAAACTAGCAAATGACCACGAGAATTGGCCCATGCAAATTCCAAGAAATCATTGGTCTTAACCATCCATTCATCGTCAAAATCACGCTTACTTCTCCGACCAGTACATCCACTGACGGTCCTCCATCCTTTATCAATCAGGAATGCGAACCATAAAATCCATGTACATCGTGATCCTACTGTCTAATAGGTGAGGATAGGTCCTAATCCCACCCGCGGATCCGTATATGAGTTAGTTTCTGTCACACCCTGAAATTTCCAATGTCAGGATGTGAATAGAAAGAATAATTAAATAACAATTTTCTCATAATTTTAAAATTTTCTCAACATTTATTTTTTTCTTTACAGGAAATATAGTATAGGAAAAATCCTTTGTTTGATTTTCTGAATAAAAATAAATTGGTTCGATGTGAGTGTTGCATTCATGCCGATGCATCTTGGTGCTTCTTGAGTGCATAAGGTTTCAAAAGTGCGATTAGGAGTTGTCGAAATCCTTCCGAGAATTTTCACGCCTTTTCTGGGATTTATTCTCATTTTCCATAGAGCCATTTCTATTTATTAGAAGGCTCTAAAATCTTTTTCATGAGCTCCAAATAATTTATTTGGATTCATCATGACCCAAATCATCTTTAGTAATTTTCCTGAATTTTTCTAAGCTTTCGTAGTATTTTTCGTGATTTAATTAAGATTTCAGGATTTCCTGGAATTATTTTTAATCTGAAATTAATTTCCAAAATTAGAAAAAAAAGTAAAATAAAATCAGACTTAATCTTGGCCAATAAATAGTTGCCGGCGATCTCCTTGACGTCCTCTTTCCAACGCTGCCAACCTCGTTCCGTTTCGATAACCCAAGCTCCCAGAAACCCTCGCCGAACGTTTGCATCTACTAAATTCTGGCGAACTTCCGGCGAGATTTTCCGGCGAAACCGTGCACTTTCGGTGCAAATGGACACCACCCTAGAGTTTTCCTCGTCGAGCTCAACGCCGTGGTGTGGTGGATTGCGCGAATCCGACGTCGCCTCCGTCATCTTCCCCAACTCCGGCGAGCTCCTCTCCAACTCCGGCAAGCTCTTCCGTCGCCGTCGTTCATCTTTGGCCGAAGGTGAGCACACCATCGCATTCGTCTCGTTGATCCCTTTCCGTTTTGCCATTCAATCTACAATTTTGTGGTCGTTCCCATCTAATCCCCTTTGTCTTCTCTTTCTCTGTCTGTTCAGTTTTCAAGCCGAAGGTCCGCCATCTGCCGACCACCATCCCTGCCGCCCCTGAATTCGGCCACCTCCCTGCATTCCTGCCGCCGGTGAGCGCCTCCCCGGACCTCCTTGTTTTCCTTCTCTCCGTTCAGCAGCTCGGTCGAGCCTCGGGAGCCCCAGATCACCGGTGATGGGAACGCCTGGCTAGGAGGTTCCTGTTCGTCCGTCCGCCTCCGTCTAGAGAAAGAAAATGAGTTGGCAGATGAAGGATCAGATGGCGACTAGAGAGGGGAGGAGTGAATAGGAGCCGGTAAAAATTCTTCCCAAAGAACCCGGCCTATACCCTAGTCAAATCCCGGTCACACACAAGCGATGAATCGAATCACACACCAATTGCCAAGACAACGAGGTTATGGATCAACCTCTAGCCTTAGGAACGATTCCTTGAAGCACACGCGGAAGCACGAGAAAGGAAGGGAGGAATCGAACCAAGAAGCAAAGCTCACAGGCTCTGGCGGACCGTCCGGCCAGGAGGGGCGGACCGTCCGCACTGGCCTCACGGACCGTCCGGCCTGATGCCGCGGACCGTCCGCGCCAACCCTGCGGACTGTCCGGCCCTACGCCGCAGACCGTCCGATAAAACACACAGAACCAACAGAGACACACCCGAATAACAGAGACACACCCAGATCCCGTCTCCGTCGTGTTGGGCCCTCGGACTTGGTTTTGAGGCCCAAACCAAGAAACCGTCCTCCGATGGTTTTGTGGGCAAACCACCAAACCCCGCGTGCTCGGTCCGGCCTCCCGCCAAACCACTTGACTCGACCACCACCGTGCACCGGCTCGATTGTCCATGACTTCGTCTTGCTCGTGTCGCCACTATGTGGCCCGCACCCAGTCCCGCTGTCCACCGGGTCCCTCGAACCAAGCCTACTTGTCTCTCCATCTCCCGGAGGCCCCTCAAGGCTGAAGACCTTTTGCGCCCGTTCTTCACCTGCAACAACACGAACTAGGCCGCAGCATACACCTGCGCACTAAGCCAAGAGTCAGTCCAACACCCGTTGTCAATCACTCATCACTCAGGAGCGGTCAACCACCGACCACCGGGATGCTCCTGGTCCTCAGCAGATTTGCAAATAGATCCCTGTGTAGTCCTTTAATCTTTCTGAGTTCTTTTGTATCTTGCAAGTTTCCTAGAAAAACCCCTAGATTAATCCCACCATTCGCACATAAATCCCACATGACCCTTTTATAGATCTAACCCTGTCCTTCGTCCTTTTGCGAGCACTATTTAATGTGTCTTGCGATTCTTCTTTGCTAGCCCCTAAAATCTATAGTTAATCGCGAACAGGTTCTTTTCATCTTGTTTTCCCCATATCTTTTATGTTTTAGCTCCGTTTTAATCCGTTCAAGTTGTGTTAGATTCATAATAATGTAAAGCACACATTAGTGGTGTGTTTTCACCATGTTTTGTTTTCTGGAAATAAAATTAATATTCATTTTTGATTGATGTCTAATTATACATGCCTTTTATAAATAAAAGCAATATAGGTCTATACCCGTTTTTCATAATCAAATTTAATTTGCTTAATGATTGCTTTACATGCTTTTATATATAAAATCTAATTAGATCTTTATCTCAGTTTTTCTTAAACCAAATGTTAATTTGTTTAATAGTTAATTAATCTTTTCTAATTAAAATTTGACTAGGCTTTTACATCGGCTTTTATAATAAATGTTAATATGATTAATGTCAGTTCCATAATGTTTTTAATAATAATATGATCTACTCAAATTACAAAGTTTCGTTTAGATTGTTCATATAGTTTAGTTTTTCTAAATTAAATGTTTAATCGGTTTAATCAATATATGAATCTTTATTAATAAAACTTGACTAAATCTTTACACCGGTTTTGTAAATAAAGTTTAACATTGCATTAATGTCAACATAGGGTATTTTACTTCTGAAATATCCTTTATATTTGTTTTGTTAATTAAAATGAACCTAGCTCATAGCCTTGCTTTCTCATATATGCAAAACGTTCGTTAGACGTTCTTTTCTCAGCTCAATCTAAGTGTGATCTTTCTGGTCCTTGCTCAATCTTCCGCGACCATCTCTTTAAAGCAAACCAAGCCTTTCTTCCTCTAAGCACGGTTTGTGTGCTTTAGTGATCCATCTAATCAAGCCTATCCTTTAGTGCGTTCTTTTAAAGCTTTCTTATGATTAGTGCTTTGTTCTTAGTATATGCTTGTTTGTTTGCTTTGTGTATGTTTGTGCCCGATGATTGATGCGCTTAGAGTGAACGCCATTTGAGAAGCTTTGAAGAGCAATGGGTTGAAGATATTCTGAGCAACGACTGCAACGACATTACTTTGGTTAAAGGCAAGTGTCCTTGATCTTTGTCTCAATAACTATGATTAATCACTTTGCATTGCTTTGCATTAATATTGATGGGTCCTATTAAGGATTACCTAGTCTTTATGATCATTCCTTGTTAACCTGGGTTTACATTTATGTTGGGTAGCTATGCTTAGTTGCTATACCTGGGTTATGGTGGTTTTAATGAACAATAATGATGAATCATGCTATACCTTTATGTTATATCTTTGTTTGCTTAATACAAGACCATATGCTTAATCGGAACATGGAGAACCACCCAGGAAAACCGTACAACCACAAGGCACATGGCTCTGCCTTGGCTGAATAACTAGAGACTTTAGTGTTGTAGCAACCTTACCTGAATGGGACAAATGGGGAGGCGTTGACGGAGTATAAACTCGCTCTAGTAGGGAGTTGGGCTTTGCTAAGACACGGTACCTACTAGGGGACTTTATGCCCCGCTTCGTCCTGAAACCTAGTGTGTTGTTGCGCATTGGAGGATCTTCGTAAAGGCCTCGTAGTGTCCCTATGCAATCACACCTCGGTAGTGTGGTATGATGTTTGGCCAGCATCGCGTTGGCCCTGTGCTTCTCCTCCCCCTTCTCGATTCTCCCTCTCCTCCTCCTCTTCCCTTCTCCTCCCTCTCCTTTTCCTCCACTCTCTACTCCATTGCACCCTCTCCCTTCATTCTCTTCTCCGGTAGCCGGTGTAGGGAGTAGGTGGGGTAGGCGGGGGCGGACGAGCGAGCGGCGGCCGGTGCGGGCGAGCGGTGGTGGCGGCCGGTGCGGCGACCGGCGTGGGGAGAGCGAGCACGCGCGGTGGTGGGCGGGCGGGCGGGGGCGAGGGCGGGCGGGCGCGCGCTCGTTGGCGGGGGCGGGCGGGTGAGGCGGTGGCGGGCGGGCGCGGCGGGGGTCGGGCGGCGCACCGGGGAGGGGCCGCCACGCGCGGTGGTGGGCGGGCGGGGCGAGAGGGCGGGGACGAGCGAGCGTTGGTGGCGAGCGAGGGCGGGAGGGCGGCGCCGGACGGGCGAGGCGGCGGCGGGCGGTGGCGGGGGCGGGCGGGGGCGAGGCGGCGGCGGTTGCTCCCGGCGGCTAAGTGTGCGGCGCACGTGTGGCGGTATGTGCGTGCAAGTGTTAGCCAGGCAGGTGTAGAGCTTCTTTGCCGACGGCCAGATCTGGAGGCCGTCGGCAAAGGTAACATAATTTTAAAAAACGAAAATAAACCTTTGCCGACGGCCGGATCGTGAGGCCGTCGGCACAGATGCTCACCTGTGCCGAGTGCCCCCTCCCCAGCTCTCGGCAAAGGCGTTGACCCGGGTTTACCCCGGTTGACTGACCTTTGCCGAGAGCCAGCTAAGGCCGTCACACGCTGTAGAAATGGGGATATCTCCACGACATTGTCTATGATCACATGCTAGAGATCTCCTGGTTTGTCCACTGTGACTCTAGACTTTCACGAAATCATTCCTAATTTTTACCACTGCCTACACATGTGATATAACAACAACTTGACAAATTTCGTGATTTTTCGACTTTATTTGCATTTTATATAATTTGAAGACGATTCGCAGGAAAGCGGGTGGACATGTGATCCACACAAAGATGTTTGAATTTTGACACGTGGCGGTAGATTAGGACTAAACTCACACTAACAAGCAACAATATCAATTTTCCAATCATATACATCACTAGGCCAGAAACCATTTGTCCTGGCACTAGCAAATTAGCGTGCTGGCGGGTGCAATTATGAATCGCTAGCAAAGTGGGGCGCAGGGGCGCCGGGACAGCAACCGCCAGCATTGAAGCATCACTGCTGGCGGGCGACATAATCCACCCGCCAAAGACAAATGGTACTATTTATGCTGGCGGACGAGTTATGTCGACCGCCAGTATAGAAGGTTTAGTGGGGGCGGCCTACATAAGCCAACCGCCAAGACAAATGGTCCCATTTCGCCGGTGGGTGGCTTATATCGACCGCCAACAGGTATCTTTACTACTGGCGGGTTTCATATGCACCCGCCAACACAGTGAAGCTGAAAATAGCTTGAAATTGATACAAGTCACCAATATTTCAACATGCATGGACAACAACAACAAGTAAAATTCAAACTGAAATATCAACACAAACAACACCTTAGAAAGATTTATTTCATACAAACAACATGCGTGATGACAAATGTTTCAAAGCACACTTAAAACCAACACAAATTAAAGTACACTACATTAGGGGCCTCTCACAAATCAACACAATTTTGCCTCACTCAAATTTCTTTGACAGTCAATCGCCGTGATATAGCTACCAAGCACTAAACCTATTATCAAGACCACAACAACGATGATGGTGCCTCGCATGCGAATCCTTGATTTTTGTTGCGCTTCTTCCGATAGCCAATTTCCGCCATAATGTCAATAAGTTGCCCTCTATGGTCTGCAAGTTCAAGCCTCGTTTCATTACTCGCTATCTTCAAATCACTCATCCCCACCGTCAGATCAGAAATGACACACCTCATCTGATTCCATTGTTCCAGAAATTCTGAATTTGCTAGTGGTGGCTCCTGCACCTGCCCCGGCGGATACACAACACTAGACGGTTGTGCCACTCTTGGTGTTGGCGTTGCACCAACTAAACTGCTGAACGACTGATAGTTTGGAGGCAGCAAATGAGGGTGAAAATTTTTCAAATGGTTGATGTATTGATTTTCAAAATAAACTTCCTGACATGAATTAGGGTCCCCCTAAAAGAATAAACAAAAAATGTGACTTCCATCAATAAATTGGATAATTCTATAGACATAAAATTATATCAACCAAATCATTAATAATCAACAATTGTGGATAATTGTATATCTACCGAATCAATAATAATCAACAAATCTACTAATATTATATCAACCAAATCAATAATAATCAACAAATCCTACTAATATTATATCAACTAATAATCACTACTATTAGGTCAACCGAATCAGTACTAATCAAATGAATTAGGGCATGAGATGAAAAACAAACCACGTGGTTGTTCGGGTACTTGTAGATGATGGTATTTGAATTGGTGTTGTACCAAATTAACCAGAGCCGACATGACGGGTAGATCAGCAGGGGGAGAGGCACGAATTGGCTAAGGTTCGGCGCGACCGAGCTGCTCACCATGCGACGGCGGTGAACCTGCTCGACGTCAGTCGAGGAACTGGAGGTTGAAGAGTGGGTCGACAGTTTGCCGACTGCGGCGGCTGAGGCGCGGCGGCACACGGGCGAAGCTCACGCACGAGAAGCGGTGGTAGGGGGCAGGGTCGGTTGCGGCTGCTTGCGGCGGCGGCTAGGTTTGGGAGTGAGTGTGTGTGTGTGAGTGAGTGAGTAGTTGAGTCAAACCGCGTTAGGACCGAAGATATTCAGACAAGTGTGCTGGCGGTTGTCTTAATAGCCCGCCAGGAGAGGCATCAGTCGTCGGCGGGTGGCTTAATAGCCCGCCGGAGAGGTATCGGCGGCGGCGGTCGCCTTATGCCACCGCCAAAGCATAAATGGACACGATCTTCGGCGGTCAACATAAGGCACTGCCAGCGCAGAGATTACTGCTGGCGGTTGCCTTATGCCAATCGCCAGTGCAGTGAATCACCCGAGGGGGCGTCATGCCCTCGAGCGAGGCGGAGATGCGCCTGAGGGGGTGTCAGCCCCTCGAGCGAAGCAAGTGTGTGAGTGAGTGAGTGAGTGAGTGGTTGAGTCAAACCATGTTTCGACCGGAGATATTCCGACAAGTGTGTTGGCGGTTGGCTTAAGAGCCCGCCAGGAGAGATATTAGTGCTGGCGGGTGGCTTAAGCGGACCGCCAGCATAAATGTACACGGTCTTTGGCGGGCAACAATATAAGGCACGTCCAGCACAGAGATTACTGCTGGCGGTTTCCTTATGCCAACCGCCACACTGTGTCTTCTATAAATATAGACCAGCCCCTTCTTCCCAACAACCTTTTAATGGTGTTGTGCCCGAGAGGAGCTCGGGAAAAGCTCAAAAAACACCAAATCTAGGGGGGAAGGTTTTGCTCTTGATCTTCTTGGAGGAGGTGGCTATATAAGGTGAGTTTGTGCTATTTTAACCTTAGTTTTCTCCTTTTATTAATGATTTCTATGTAGTTAGGGATCTAGATCTAGACCTAGGGTTAGCTAGGAGAGAGAGGGGAGTGAAGAGAGATATTGATTTAGAGATTTATTTTTTAAATAGCGTTAGATTTAAATTATTAGTTTGTCAATGCAAAATATTTAAATGTTCATAATATAGAAGCAAGTTATATTAAATTATATATAAGTTATTAGTTTGTCATTAATAGCAAGTTTACATTATAGAAGTAATTATATTTAATTATTATTGCAATTATAGAAGCAAGTTTACATATTAAATTATTAGTTTGTAATTAAAATTATTATCTTCAATAATTAAATTTATAGAATTTAGTTTTGTTTCCATTTTTTACATATTAAATGAAGCATAGAGCATACAGAGTTTTTAATTAATAGAATTACTTTTATAGGTTATTTAAGATGGAACATAGAGCGTGGATGTATGGCATACGGAGAAATTCGTCTACATTCTTGACAGAGTTAACAAACTTTCTGGAGGTTGCGCAAAAGCATGCCCAAATTTCTAGGACAAAGCAAATACATTGTCCATGTTGTGATTGTTGCAAATAAATTGTTTGGGAAGATATTAATGCCATTAAGATGCATTTGATAAAGCGTGGTTTTGTGAAAGGATACAAAACTTGGTCCCACCATGGTGAAGCAGAAAGTACTTTCAACAATGCAGACATCGGCATCAGGTATGATGAAGTGGGTGATGAAGATGCAGATGAAAATGATCATGTCATGACGGATGATGCTTTTGGCTGTGAAGATCAAAATGATGATCAAACAGATGCACCACAGGTGGACGAGGAATGTGATGCTGATATGGAAGAAATGTTGCGCCCCATTGAACCGGAGGTGTTGCTAGGGAGTGCTAAAGGGTTATAAAATTTTGAGACACTAAAGAAGGCAGCAAAGGACCGTATGTATGAGGGTTGTGGGAAGGAGTGGACCGTGTTGCGTTTCATGCTCCATCTTCTGATTGTGAAGGCAAAATTTGGATGGTCGGATAATAGTTTTAACGAACTCCTTACTTTGTTGGCCAATCTACTCCCGAAGCCTAACTTAGTCCCAAGAAACACATATGAAGCAAAGAAGATTATCAACCCATTGAAGATGCGAGTGCAAAGAATACACACATGTAGGAACCATTGCATATTGTACCGCGGTGACTATGCAGAACTAGAGAAGTGTCCAAATTGCGATGCTAATCGTTACAAAAGTAATGCCGATTTTGCTGTGGAACGGGTCATTGCATCTAAAGGCACGAAGAGGAAGGTTGGTGGAAAGAAAAGTGTAATTTCTCAAGTTGAGGAGGAGTATAGTATTGGTACTGACACTGCTACTCAATGTAAAGTCCCTGCATTGGTGATGTGGTACTTGCCGGTGGAGGATCGTCTAAAGCGATTGTTCTCGAACCCAAAGACCGCTGAACTAATGACTTGGCACGCGGATCGTCCAGAGAAGTCTGATGGGAAGCTTCGACATCCTTCTGATGCTCGACAATGGAGGACCTTTGATTCCAAGCACAAAGAGTTTAGAGAAGAAAAAAGAAATATAAGGTTCGCGTTAAGTACAGATGGTATGAATCCTTTTGGTGAAAGAAGCGAAGACGCACAAAGACATGGCCGTTGTTGATGACCATATACAACCTCCCCCTGGCTATGTCACAAGAGAAAGTTCCTTTTGCTTACCATTCTAATCCAAGGACCGAAGCAACCTAGTATTGATATAGATGTCTTCCTGGAGCCATTGATGGAAGAAATGGGGAAGTTTTGGAAACATGGGGTTGAGATGTGGGATGAGTACAGAAGGGAGACATTCACACTTAAGGCAATTATCTTTGTTACCATTAATGATTACCCTGCCCTATTTTCTTTCTCTGGTCAGAAAAAGGAAAAACAAGTTGTTTAGTTTGTTTGAATGGTACAATATCTGTGTACCTGAAAGGATCTCAGAAGACAGTGTATATGGGGCACAGACGCTGGCTACTAAGGACTCACAAGTACCGTAAGATGGCAGACTATTTCGATGGAAAGATTGAGAAGTACTCTTTTGCCCCACAACCGGCCACCGATAGAACCGTATTTAAAATGTGTCAGAAGGTCAAGTTTAAACTTGGTAAGAAATCAAAAGGTGATAATTCAAAAGGGGGAAGGAAGGAGGCTGAAACTACAGAAGACATTGATGTGCCATTTCAAGAAGATTTCTATATTTTTTAAGTACTTGCCATACTGGGAAGATTTGACAGTGCGCCATGCCATCGATGGGATGCATCTTCAAAAGAATGTGTTTGAAAGCACAATGGGATTTTTAGGCTTAACAGGAAAGGTAAAGGACGACCTGAAGTCGTGTAAGGATCTTGTTGACCTAAAAATTAGGCAAGAACTTCACCCACAACCACGTCCTAATGGTAAGCAGTACCTTCCACCTGCTAGCTTCAACTTAACACAACATGAGAGGTTGGCTATCTGCAAATGCTTGCGCGGGCTGAAAGTGCCAACCGGATTCTCATCCAACATCCGATCATTGCTCTCGTTGAAGGACATGACGCTTATCGGTTGTAACTCTCATGACTTGTCATGTGATGATTATTGTTTTTCTCGCGATTGCGATCCGAGCTGTCAAACCAATATTCCTTAAGATGGTCATCACAAGGATGTGCTACTTTTTCAACGTCATTTCACAGAAAGTGGTAGATTGTGTAGAGTTGGCAAGGCTTCAGCTGTTTATGTCAGAAACTCAATCCCAGCTCGACCGCCAGCATAGTGGTTTGCCAAAATTTGAAAATTTGAAATCCTGGCATGAAAATGTTCAAAATTCTTTGAAACTTCCAAAAATTATCATAAAATATTTGAATTTATTTATAGGAGGTGTTTTGTCATTTGCATTTGAAAAGCTTTGCATTTGAAAAGATAAGTTTAAATTCTTTCATATCACAGCGCTGGCGGGCGCTTATGAAAACCGCCAGCTGGAATTCTCACCACTGGCGGTTGCTTAAGTCACCCGCCTGTGGTAAGGTTCACCGCTGGCGCTTGTTTTATGTGACCCTCCAGCGGTGGTCTACCGCTGGCGGTTGCCTTATGTTGCCCGCCAGTAGTGACTCCATCTATATATACACGAGATACGGTCTCAAAAATTTTCTAAGTCTGGCGCGAATACGAAACGACGCCGTCAGGCTGCCAAATTTTCTTGCGGAGCGCCGCTGTCGTCCCCGACCCCGCCGCCCCTCCGACCACCCCGCCGTCCTCCAGGAGTGCCCGCCCACGTCCACGGCGCCCCGCCGTCATCCGCGAGGGCCCCGCCCCTTCTCCCCGTGGACCGCCGCCGTCTTCCGCTAGGGCGCCGCCCCTTCTCCCGTGGACCGCCGCCGCGCCGTCATCCGCGGTCGCCCCCGCCGCCCCGCCGACCGAGCACCACCGCCCCTCTTCCCTACCGGGATGGCGTCCTCCTCCCCGCCGGCCGCTTCCCCAACCGCCGGCCGGACCCGCCGGCGGCCCGCTCCGCCGTCGCCTTCGCCGGCGCCGCCGCCTCCGCTCGCCACCGACACCTCATCTCCTCACCGCTCGGGACGCATGGAGGCCGGGGATAGGGCCGGCGGCGCAACAACGACAGCCCCAGCTTGGTTGGTGTTTTTTTCTTTTTTTTTCAAAATGCAATTACATGTGTTAAAAATGTGGATAAATAGATTGTGGATAAATACAATTACATGGATTATGGATAAATAGATTTAAAAATGTTACAAATGGACTATGGATTTTATTTTATTAATTTTGTTGTATAAATAAATGGATGATGCATTTTGTATAAATAAATGGATGATGCATTTTGTATAAATAAATGGATGACGCATTTTGTATAAATAAATTTGTTATAAGTATGCACTATGGATTGTGTCTAATTTTTAAATAGATTTATTATATAAAATGGACTGTGGATTTAATTTTATTAGTTTTGGTGTATAAATAATGAAATATGGAATATGGATTGTTGATAAATAGAATTTTTTTATAAAAATGGATTGTTGTATAAATATGGACTATGGATTATTGTATAAATATGGACTATGGACTATGGATTATCTATGATCAAATGTTAACAGTGAACAATCCGGTGAGGAGGAATCTAGTGATAGTGGAATAATTGGAGACTATGAAACTCCCTCTGAGTACGAACCAAGCGAACCACGACCTCGTAGGCGTCCCGAAGACGGTGATGGTGATTACGAACCAAGCGATAATCAGGTCTGCATGCACATTCACTCAACTTAATGTTTGTTTATTCAATTAAGATATACTTTAAATAGTGTTTTATGTGTAGAACAATGACCGATCCCCGCGACGACGTCGTAGAGCATCTAACATACATGCCCAAGAGGCACAAGTCATTTCAGAACCACAACCTTCGGGTACTACTAGTTCTAGTAACCTGAAAATGAAACGTGGTCATAGAAGAAGAAACTATATCCCTGAAAGAGGACAACTTGTGATAGAACGGTTGGGTGACAAAGGTGAGCCCGTCGAACCTAAGGGGATAGCTGCTAGGTTTCGAAACATCATCGGTGCAATTGTCAGAGACCAATTGGCGTCCTGGATCACAACTACTAATTGGAAGACAGTCCCTAAGGCTACGAAGGATGTATTATGGGCCAAAGTGAAAGAAAAATTTGTTTATCCGGAAGGTACAGAAAATGTAGGTAGAACTTTTGTTGAGGGCCTTTGTGGAAGAGCTCTTAGGAATTGGAGGTCTACACTTAGTACTGAATTTGTCCAGAAAGGAAAGGATGCTAGGGATGTGTATGGCAACATTCCGCTAGCAGTCTGGGAAGAATTCGTGGATCAGAAGAAGACGACAGAAGCAGTAGCTCTGAGTGCCCAACAAAAGGAGAAGGCTATGAAAGCTGCTGAGAACCCCCATCGCTTGGGTTCCGGAGAATATGCTGCCAAAATGGCAAAATGGAGGAAAGAGGAAGAAGAAAGGCGGGTAGCTAGTTTACCAACTATTTTTGAAGGCATGGATGAGCGTAGCAGGAATTGGATCCTTGCTCGAGTTCCGGCTATAGCACCTAACAGTAATGTTTCATTCCAGAAGCCCTCAACAGAACAAATTTATCAGAAGCTGGAAGAACTTGCGGAAATGCAAAATAAAGGTCTTTTCGTGCCCGACAGGGAGAAAGATATGCTATCTGCCGCGATCGGAACGCCTGAGCACCCTGGCCGTGTTCGAGGGATTTCTTCTACCTTGCCCTGGGGTAAAGCATTTCGTGAACACCGATCAAGTTATAAAAAGCGAGACCGTTATAAGAAGAAGCTTGAAGACAAGATGAGAGAAATTGCCAAGCAAGAATTGATAGGCTTCTTCATACAACAACAACAACAAGCTTCTGTTGGGCCAAGTGCAGAGAATCTAGTATCTGGTGGTTCTGGACAGGTTCCTCCAAACTTGATGCTTGACCAGATCGGAGCCATCCCGACTCCAAGTAGTGTTGGTTCTATTGCTATCGCCAAGCATCCTGTGGATGACATTGTAGAGGATACACCATGCAAGTTGGTTATTCCATATGGAAGAAAACTAGATAAGTTTCGAGAAGTTGGGACAGCCATGGCACTAACGGGTCGTGTGTTTCCGAACCCACCACCTCCAGAGTACGCATGGGTTCAAGTTGTTTCGGTTTCTGATGAGTCGTGCGAGATTGATATCCCTACTGAGGATGGGATCGCGCTTCTCGGTGATGTGAGGAACCAATACATACTGTGGCATCATCGAGATATCATAATTAATACATCACCAAGTCCCTGCTTGTAACCTAGCTAAGAACGAGTACCCCCCCAGGATCCAGATGCTGCAATGGTCGAGTACACAATGGGTGGGGAACATGGAGGTGGTAACAATGACAACAACATGATGGTTGTGGAGCAGGGAGTTAACAATAATGACAACAACATGCCACAAACTCCTCCGGCATCAGGGGCAGGGGCAGGAGCTTCATCATCTCCGAAATCCGATCCAAGACCACAAACTCCTCTGACATTAGGGGCAAGGGCAAGGACATCATCTCCTCTGCCATGTCCAAGACCACCATCTCCTCCTCCAGCAACCAAGACGCCAACAACAATACACCGGATGATAAACTCATATGAACCAAAGACGAAATCATCTGATGTTGACTTGTTCTTGAAAGTACTGAAGAATAAACCTAAATGGGCTCCAACATCCGGTAAAGAATCACCTAATGTTCAAGTACTCAAGAAGGCACCAGATGAAAAGTCTTTATCCTGCACCTCTTTACAAAAACAAAAGGAGGAGCACATAAGTATGTTTTCGTCGGATGAGGTGCCCGACAAGTATGAGCATGGCAAACCATTCTTGTTTAGGTGGCAACTGAACGAAGGGCCGTCGGAATTAATGAGGCTGCATACTTGGATCATGCACGCCATGAAGCAAGGCATTCACACTATCACCGCCAATCTCCCGAAATGGGTGTTCAGTAGCTCTTATGACCGGAAGGTTGCAATCGATTTCCCCGATTTGCATGCGATGTTCCGTCGTGAAAAACTCGACATCAATCTCGTCACCATTTGGTCCATGTAAGTCAACATCCCTATACGACATCCAAATCTATTCCATATGTATTGTTATTACCATCCTAAATAAACTTTTTTGCAGGATGGAAGCGTTTGATGAAAAGAAAACAAATGGGAGGTGGAAGGTAGCATTTATTGACCCGCAACAAGTAACCAAATCACAACACACATTCATAATGAGGGATGAATTAAGAAAGAAAATAGAGGAAGAAGCAGAGACACCAGAAGAGAAAGAAAAATTAATAAAGAGTTACGAGAAAGCTAAACTTCACGAGGTGTCTGTATACATTTCAACGGTCATGAGGAAAAACCAACATAAGGATTCTATCAAATTTGCTTACAATTTTGAGTAAGATCCTTTAAATAACTATTTCATCATTTGCCTTCATTTTTTAGTCTATTTATATTAATTATTTTAATTTTATGCAGTGATCATTTCATTTGCTTTCACATGTGTCCGAAGTTGGGAACTGTGGGGGTCTTCGACTCATTACACTATTCATCGTCTTCTTACAAGACAATCATTGATATTATGAAAAAGTAAGACAACTAAGTGCAATATATAATCACTAATGCGTGTATCAACTATATTTCAAATTGTATTACTAATTTATGTTTTTATATTCTTAAAGTGCGTATAGGCTATACATACTCAATGGCGGGGAGCACAAGAAGGAAAAATTGGTGATACGCAATGCCAAATGGGTAAGAACACTTCTGTTAATAAGTATCAATCATTTTTATCTGAGTTGGTACACTTCTGTTAATTAGCACCGATCATTTTTTATTTGATTGCAGTGCTACAAACAACCTCCTGGCAGTGTACTATGTGGATATTATGTGTGTGAGGTTTTGAGAAATAATGGGAGGTACCGGACGTATCCTGAAGACGTAAGTCTCTAGTTTGTACACAACTATGTATGTTCTAATTATGGTCCTGATGGTAATGCATAACAATCTTCATTTATTGTGTTTACGTGCAGATGCCTACCATTGACAAATCATGGGGGCAACTTGGTGACAATCAAATCACCAACATTTTGTGCGGACATGGCGAGATTCATCCTACTTGAGATTTTCCACAAGGATGGAGAATTCTTCGATAAAGAAGGAGTTTTGACATTAGATGATGCAGAAAGGTTACGTAGATGGGTGTCTTATGGTTATCTATTATGCACAATGTTTTGTAATGTGACTTGTGTATACACTTTTATTTTAGTTTGGATTGTGTGTTTGCGAGACATATATTTAGATTTGGCGGTTAAATACATATTAAATTACTGTAAATTAAATTGAATTTAGCATACAAATGCCAATGTGAAAAAAATAATAGACGAAAATGACAAATTATATACAAATAATAAACAATTATGGGCAATTATATAGGAAATGGAAAAAATGCTTTCTGTGGCGGGCGGTCTAAGCAACCGCCAGCAAAGATGAATTTTGTGCCGGCGGGCGTCCTAAGAAACCGCCAGCAGTGATGGCATTTGTGTTGGCGGGCTTCTTAAGTAACCGCCAGCGCTGATGACATTTGTGTTGGCGGTCGTTTAAGTGACCCGCCAGCACAAATGGCTCTGTGCTGGCGGGCTGGCCACCCGCAAGCACAAAGGGCCATTTCTAATGGCTCAAAGTTGCTGGCGAGTGCCTCGCCCGCCAGCAAAAACCGGTTTTAGCCGCCAGGACAAATCGTTTCTGGCCTAGTGCATGCACTGTTTTGAGGACTTGCAGTTCAAATTTGAAATATGCAGAGAAATTCAAAAATAAGACGAAAATACATGAAATATAGTAAAAAATTATGAAAAACACTAAAAATGGAACTCAAACTCTAACTAATGTACCTTTAGCAAAGAAAAAAGCTCAACCGAAAAATAAAAAAAATTACTTCTTTGCCGAGAGTGTGGTGGGGCCCTCGGCAAAGGTGCCTGTGCCGATCCCAGCTGGCTCTCGGCAAAGGCCAGTCGACCGAGGTAAACCCGGGTCAACGTCTTTGCCGAGAGTTGGGCCGCGGCGCTCGGCACATGTCACACCCGACTTTCCGAAGAAAACCAAGTGCATACCTATATGCATGCCAGGATCAAGTTTCATGCATATAGTGACATATAAGTGAATACAGAAACAGTATCACGTAAGAAAAAGAAAGATTATCAGAGATTTACGCTTTATCCTGGAAACGAAGGCACCAAACATCACAGGCAGTCGACTGGGGGTTGTGTACGCCTAGCACCAGCAACATCTTCACAGGACTTCAGAGCGGCTTCCTCCTTCTGAGCAACATTGTTTATAGCAAGGGTGAGCACTTGTCGTACCCAGCAAGTGTGGGGAAAAGAATGAATGCAAAGGCTTTATAGTGGACTGGGCTATAAGCATTTAAGCAATTTTAGTTGGTCAAGTTTTATTAGCACCTGATTACTAATAAAGTATAAGTTTATACCAACCCATAATTAAGCATAAAGATGAGAAATACGCCATAAGCACATGGCAAGCACAACCAGAGAACACGATTTAAGTCCATCTTCAAGTTCAATTATCATGTGAGGGTCCAGGCCGCTCTTGACCGTGAGCACGGCTAATCGATTAGTTTTACACTGCGCAGGTTGTACATCTTTACCCACAAGTCGCGTAAAAGTCCCGAAGAACTTTAAACCCAACCATGCGATGCTTTGCGCGAGCATCATACCACACTACCGAGGTGTGATTGCATAGGGACGCTACGAGGCCTTTACAAAGAGTCCTCCCGTGCGTATTAGTCCATAGTAGTATGTCATAGAGGCTATCTTTCGTACCACACTTCTATTACGGACGGTAAGCCATAGAGTCTTCCGTTCCATCACCGCTCCGAATAGAAGAGCCATAAAAGCATTCCTCCGTCCCCAACCTACTATGCGAGTAATAACCACACAAAGACTTCCCTAATTACTCGGCCAAGACCGAGCCATATAGTCCTTGTGGTTGCACCGTTGTCCCGGGTGGTTCTCCATGTTCCGATTAATCATATGGTCTTGTATTAAGCATCCAAAGATATAGCATAAAGGTATAACATGATTCATCATTAATGTTCATTAAAACCACCATAACCCGGTATAGCAACTAAGCATAGCTACCCAACATAAAGATAAACCCAGGTTAACAAGGATTGACAATCAAAGACTAGGATAAACCTTAATAGGAACCCGTCAAAATTAATGCAAGCAATGTAATGAGTGATTAAATATAATTCTTAGGACAAAATCAAGGACACACTTGCCTTTAACCAAAGTAATGTCGTTGCTCAGAATCTTCAACTTCAAGCTCTTCCAAACTTCACGAACGGCGTTCACTCTAAGCGCATCAATCATCGGGCACAAACATACACAACAAACAAACAAGCATTCTAAGAACAAAGCACCAATCAAAAGGAAACTTTAAAAGAACGCACTAAAGGATAGGCTCGATTAGATGGATCACTAAAGAACACAAAGGGTGCTAGGAAGGGAAAGGCTTGGTTAACTTTGAGGAGATGGTCGCGGAAGGTTGAGCAAGGACCGGAAAGATCACATTGATAGAGCTCGATTCTAATGGTTACGCAAGAAACGAGGGAACCACTGAGAACGGAACTAAGCTCAAATCTATCGAAAAATTATTATCAACCACAAGAAACTACGCTTGGCATATTTTAATTAAGAAATCATGTGAAAGAATATTTCAGAGAAATACTCTATGTTACCATTAAACAAGTTACATTTAATTAAAGAAATAACGATAAACCTAATCATATTTTGTTTACAACATTCGAGTAGAAGTTATGTCAAATTAACAATTACTTTAAAAAGATAAGTATAAGATATCTAGACGAGTAACTTTATGTCACGTGTTCAACTAAACATATTTAATATTGAAAAGGCATTTATGATGTCATTAAGCATATTAACTTTATTATGAAAACCGATGTTTAACTCTAACATCTTTTATTTAGAAAAACTAGTTATGAATAGGGATTAACCAATTACATCATGATTAAAGAAAACCGGATTAGAACCTAATCACTCTTTTATTGATAAAAGCATTGCAATAAGAATTAGTCAAGATTAACAAGCACCTTTAATGTTAAAACAAGTAACGGAGTGATACACATGCTAACGTACAAGTTACTCGTGAAACGAACTAGACGGATAGCAACGAACTATCAAGCGCATAAGAAACCTTAGGCTAGGGTTTAGGAGAACTGGTCTACAAAGAGTACTCGGATGAACCACCGATATACTAGCCAAGGGTGAACCGATCTAGCGGTGAAGTAGATAACGGGGTAAACACTAAAGAAAGATAGCTACGATAGATTAGGTACAATAACACAGTCGACTCATGAAGAGACAACCTAACGAGAGATGGAATGGACACCAACTAACTAGATGCCGATAAACAAGATTCTATGATGAAACAAGAGTGAATAGATTACTTGATAGGCAAATGAGCAGTGCAAACTACTCACACGGATAAAGCTACTAAGATAACGACAACTCTAAGGCTTGATCGGATGCACACGGTTTAGCTCGGGCTAACACTAGAAAGATTTAGAGCTTCGGATAAACTTGATCAAAAGAGATAAAGGCGATACCGAACGTCTAACGAATTGTTTGCATAACTAAGAGAACAAGGCTATGAGCCTTGGATTTATTTTAATTAACAAAATATATGTAAGGATATTTCATAAAGAAAATACCCTCTCGTTGGAATTAAAGTGAATTAAACTTTATTTGCAAAACCGGTGTAAAGAACTAGTCAAGTTTTATTAATAAAGATTCATGTATTGATTAAACTGATTAAACATTTAATTTAGAAAAACTGATCTAGATGAACAATCTAAACGAAACTTTGTAATTCGAGTAGATCATATTATTATCAAAACAGTATTAAATTGGTATTAATCAAGATTAACATTTATTTATAAAGCCGGAGTAAAAGCCTAATCAACTTTTAATTATAAAAGTTAATTAATCATTAAGCAAATTAATATCTGACTTATGGAAAACCGAGTAAAAGATCTAATTAAATTTTATTCATAAAAGCATGTAAAGTAATCATTAATCAAATTAAATTTGATTATAAAAGACGATATATAGATCTATATAGCTTTTATTTTGGAAAAGACGTGTATATCTAGTCACTAATCAAAATTAATATTAATTTTATTTTCAGAAACAAAACATGGTGAAAACACTCCACTAACGCGTGCTTTACATTATTATGGACCTAACGCAACTTGAACGGATTAAATCGGAGCTAAAACGAAGATCTGGTGAGCAAAACAAGATTGCAGGGACCTGTTCGCGATTAACCGTAGATTTCAGGGGTTAGCAAAGAAAACTCCCGAGACACATCAAACAGTGCTCGCGAAAGGATCTGATCTGGGGGTTTGATCTGCAAAAAGGGCTTGGGATGGATCTGAACGAAGGAATCTAAAGCTCTAGGGTTTTGTTTGAAAAACATTGCAAGACACAAGATTGGATCCAAAAATTACCACGGAAGACAGGGACTTGGATGCAAATCCACCTTATCTTCAACCTCCAGAACCGCACACAGGAGCACCTGCAAGGGCGGCGGCGGCCCTGGTGGCCAAGGGCGCCGGTGCTCCGGGCATCGAGGGGCTGAGTTAGGGCGCAAAACGGATAGAGTAGCTCAAGGGGAACTCGATGGTGGTGCTCACCGGCGCGGAGGACGCCGGAATCGGCCGGAATCTTCAAGTCAACCGTCGGCGGCGAGCTCGGGCTTCAAGGTGTTGCGGCGGGGCTGCTGAGCACCAGGGGCGGCGGCGCGCTAGGCGAGGAGACGGCGGCGCGCTAGGCGGCGCGCGGCGAGGGGCGGGAGGCGCGCGCGGCTTGGCCCCGCCCTTTTATGGGCGCGGGCGCGAGGCACCGGGGCGACGGCGCGCCGCCCGTGGCCGCCTCGGCCTCGGCCGAAGGGCCGGCCGGGCCGGGCCCCGCCCGGGCCGGCGGGCCGGGCCGGCGCAGGCGGGCCGAGGCGAGCCGGGTCGGGCCTCCGGGCTCGG
Organism: Cenchrus americanus; assembly: GCA_947561735.1. Taxonomy (NCBI): domain Eukaryota; kingdom Viridiplantae; phylum Streptophyta; class Magnoliopsida; order Poales; family Poaceae; genus Cenchrus; species Cenchrus americanus. The sequence continues at coordinate 40,000,037 of OX387239.1, read as the reverse complement.
CCCGGCTAGATAGGAAGTTTTTTTTTTGAAATATTTTTCTGTGCAAAGATAAATCCAGAATTATCTATAAAGCCACGAAAAATACCCGAAAAATCACAAAAATTCCAGGAAAATTCCTAGAGATAGATTAAGACATGAACAATCCAAATAAAGCATTTGGTGCTCATGAAAAAGATTTTAGAGCCTTCTAATAAATAGAAATAGCTCAAGGAAAATGAGAATAAATTCCAGAAAAATCCGGAAAATTCTCGGGAGAGTTTGGACAGCTTCTAAACGCATTTTTGGAACCTTTTTGCACTCAAAAACCACTAGATGCATCGGCATGAATGCAACACACATAACCTTTTATTTAATTTAGAAAATCAATCAAAGTATTTTTTCCTATACTATATTTCCTGTAAAGAAAAATAAATGTTGGAAAAATTTTAAAATTATCAGAAAATCGTTATTTAATTATTATTTCTATTCACATCCTGAAATTGGAAATTTCAGGGTGTGACAAATCTACCCCCCTTAATAGGAATCTCGTCCCGAGATTTGAAAAAGGCTAGCAAGAGACAAGGGTTTATTCCGAACTCTTTTCGTATCCTTCAACAATATTCTTCCTTTCATATTACAGAAATCTTTCCACAGCCTAACTTATATTAAAATCTTTAGGTATCGGGGGTCTTGTCTTGCTTGTGTCGTTGTCGCCATTCCCTCTTAAAATGACGATCAAGAAATTTCTTCGGGCATCTGTTGATAAAGTGTCCACCAGCTTTGCAATAGAAACAAGCTTTACTTTCCCTAATATTCCGGCGATTCTGTGGTGTCTCATAAATCACTGGTATTGTGACGCCATGAGGATATTCTAGATATGCATCTTCATTGTGATCTTCAGGAAAACCTTGGGCTTGAGACATATGATGTAGGTGAGAATTGTTATTGGCTTCCCCTGGATATTCCCTTTTCCTCTTCTTACTCATGATCTCCTGTAGTTTGCTTTCTAGCCCAATGGCTTTGTTGATTAAATCTTGTAGATTGGAATAATCATGCAAGCTTAGTATACTTTGAAGATCTTCATTCAACCCTTTGATGAAATGCTCTCGTTTCTTCTTATCACTTTCAGCTGATCTTGGGGCATATAGAGATAACTGAATAAACTTATCCCCGTACTCAGTTACCGTCATCTGTCCTTGCTTTAAGTTAAGGAACTCCTTCCTCTTGAGCTTCATCGCACTCACAGGAGTATGGTGTAAGATAAAGTTGTCTTTGAATTCCTTCCACACAATACTCTCAGGTTGCTGATGTCCATTGAGGTAAGAATTCCACCACTCTGAAGCTGCTCCTGTAAGTTGCCAAGATGCATACAAAGCTTTCTCTCCATCATTGCACTGTACCACATCTAGCTTCTCTTCAATTGTCTTGATCCAGTCTTCGACTTCTAAGGGATATGTGGCACCTTGGAGAACATTGGCGGCTCAGCCTTCATGAACTCTGCATACTTATCTTCCGGGGGTGGAAATGATAGCGCATCTTGGTTGTATCCATAGTCGTCACCATTCTCGTAGCTTTCTCCTTGGTTACCTCCTTCTTGGTTTTCCATCTGGTTGGTAGATAAAGATATGATCAGAAGGGGAACAAGAGTAGTGCAAAACGAATGGGGGAGAACAAGGAGGTGGGAGGTACAAACGAAGAACCCAACTAAGCAACGATGTTATTGCGGATGTAAGACCCACAATACACCAACACTCACTTCAAAGAAACGAATCAATCAAGTCCATAAAACCAAGCATCATCATGCAAACACACAATTCCACCAATCAAGGCATAGCTAAAGGGGAACGACACTACACGTTGTTAATGAAGTCAGGGGGTATCCTCCTAATAGATCAGATGTAGCTCCCAGCAGGGGTCTCCATAAATAATGGATTTTCCCAGATCAAGGAGTACGAAATTATGAGTTCAACCCGACTGGAATCACCTCAATCGGAGGTTCAGAACTCGAGATATGAATTAAAGAAGACGGCTATGTCAGCAGTGTTGGCAGATTCTGAATGCTCCACTAATTCGTAGGTATCTCCCTGGATACAAAACGAATACTGCTGAATTTTGGACAGGATGAAGCTGATGAAATTCCTGAACTACTCCAATTGGATTTACCTTAATCGGAGGTCTATAGCCCGAGATATAGAATATTGAAGGTAACTAGGTCAGCAGGGTTTACAGATTCTGATAGCTCCAATGTTTCGAGCATAGCTTCTGGAACATGTACTGGATAGGGCTGAATTTTTGATAGAAATTCACTTATGAAATTTAGGAACTAACCCAACTGGTTTCATGTCGATCGGAGTTCTGTAGCTCGAGAAAGAATTAAAACAGCGCTGATGTGTCAGAGAGCTGCGCGAATAGATGGAATGTTAAGGGTAACACTTCCACCAATAAATCAAGGGGGTGTTTATTGCTTGAGGGAATGAATAGGCGAGGTCGAAGAGATGTCCAAGGAGAGTGAAGATAAATATACAAGAATTCATGGTATGGAGGAAAAGAAGATAGTTAAGTTGTGAGATCCTTCATCAGAGAGGTCAAGGATAAGGTAAGGAGGGTTTGTAGAACAAAAGAGGCATTAAGAAACGACCAATGCTAACTAGGCTTACGTCCTACAGTCGATACAGCTCTGATACCACTCTGTCACACCCGACTTTCCGAAGAAAACCAAGTACATACCTATATGCATGCCAGGATCAAGTTTCATGCATATAGTGACATATAAGTGAATACAGAAATAGTATCACGTAAGAAAAAGAAAGATTATCAGAGATTTACGCTTTATCCTGGAAACGAAGGCACCAAACATCACAGGCAGTCGACTGGGGGTTGCGTACGCCTAGCACCAGCAACATCTTCACAGGACTTCAGAGCGGCTTCCTCCTTCTGAGCAACATTGTTTATAGCAAGGGTGAGCACTTGTCGTACCCAGCAAGTGTGGGGAAAAGAATGAATGCAAAGGCTTTATAGTGGATCGGGCTATAAGCATTTAAGCAATTTTAGTTGGTCAAGTTTTATTAGCACCCGATTACTAATAAAGTATAAGTTTATACCAACCCATAATTAAGCATAAAGATGAGAAATACGCCATAAGCACATGGCAAGCACAACCGAGAGAACACGATTTAAGTCCATCTTCAAGTTCAATTATCATGTGAGGGTCCGGGCCGCTCTTGACCGTGAGCACGGCTAATCGATTAGTTTTACACTGCGGAGGTTGTACATCTTTACCCACAAGTCGCGTAAAAGTCCCGAAGAACTTTAAACCCAACCATGCGATGCTTTGCGCGGCATCATACCACACTACCGAGGTGTGATTGCATAGGGACGCTACGAGGCCTTTACAAAGAGTCCTCCCGTGCGTATTAGTCCATAGTAGTATGTCATAGAGGCTATCTTTCGTACCACACTTCTATTACGGACGGTAAGCCATAGAGTCTTCCGTTCCATCACCGCTCCGGAATAGAAGAGCCATAAAAGCATTCCTCCGTCCCCAACCTACTATGCGAGTAATAACCACACAAAGACTTCCCTAATTACTCGGCCAAGACCAGAGCCATATAGTCCTTGTGGTTGCACTGTTGTCCTGGGTGGTTCTCCATGTTCCGATTAATCATATGGTCTTGTATTAAGCATCCAAAGATATAGCATAAAGGTATAACATGATTCATCATTAATGTTCATTAAAACCACCATAACCCAGGTATAGCAACTAAGCATAGCTACCCAACATAAAGATAAACCCAGGTTAACAAGGATTGACAATCAAAGACTAGGATAAACCTTAATAGGAACCCGTCAAAATTAATGCAAGCAATGTAATGAGTGATTAAATATAATTCTTAGGACAAAATCAAGGACACACTTGCCTTTAACCAAAGTAATGTCGTTGCTCAGAATCTTCAACTTCAAGCTCTTCCAAACTTCACGAACGGCGTTCACTCTAAGCGCATCAATCATCGGGCACAAACATACACAACAAACAAACAAGCATTCTAAGAACAAAGCACCAATCAAAAGGAAACTTTAAAAGAACGCACTAAAGGATAGGCTCGATTAGATGGATCACTAAAGAACACAAAGGGTGCTAGGAAGGGAAAGGCTTGGTTAACTTTGAGGAGATGGTCGCGGAAGGTTGAGCAAGGACCGGAAAGATCACATTGATAGAGCTCGATTCTAATGGTTACGCAAGAAACGAGGGAACCACTGAGAACGGAACTAAGCTCAAATCTATCGAAAAATTATTATCAACCACAAGAAACTACGCTTGGCATATTTTAATTAAGAAATCATGTGAAAGAATATTTCGAGAAATACTCTATGTTACCATTAAACAAGTTACATTTAATTAAAGAAATAACGATAAACCTAATCATATTTTGTTTACAACATTCGAGTAGAAGTTATGTCAAATTAACAATTACTTTAAAAAGATAAGTATAAGATATCTAGACGAGTAACTTTATGTCACGTGTTCAACTAAACATATTTAATATTGAAAAGGCATTTATGATGTCATTAAGCATATTAACTTTATTATGAAAACCGATGTTTAACTCTAACATCTTTTATTTAGAAAAACTAGTTATGAATAGGGATTAACCAATTACATCATGATTAAAGAAAACCGGATTAGAACCTAATCACTCTTTTATTGATAAAAGCATTGCAATAAGAATTAGTCAAGATTAACAAGCACCTTTAATGTTAAAACAAGTAACAGGTGATACACATGCTAACGTACAAGTTACTGTGAAACGAACTAGACGGATAGCAACGAACTATCAAGCGCATAAGAAACCTTAGGCTAGGGTTTAGGAGAACCGGGTCTACAAAGAGTACTCGGATGAACCACCGATATACTAGCCAAGGGTGAACCGATCTAGCAGGTGAAGTAGATAACAGGGTAAACACTAAAGAAAGATAGCTACGATAGATTAGGTACAATAACACGATGACTCATGAAGAGACAACCTAACGAGAGATGGAATGGACACCAACTAACTAGATGCTTTGATAAACAAGATTCTATGCTGAAACAAGAGTGAATAGATTACTTGATAGGCAAATGAGCAGTGTAACCTACTCACACAGATAAAGCTACTAAGATAACAACAACTCTAAGGCTTGATCAGAGGCACACGGTTTAGCTCAGGCTAACACTAGAAAGATTTAGAGCTTCGGATAAACTTGATCAAAAGAGATAAAGCTGATACCGAACGTCTAACGAATTGTTTGCATAACTAAGAGAACAAGGCTATGAGCTGGATTTATTTTAATTAACAAAATATATGTAAGGATATTTCATAAAGAAAATACCCTCTCGTTGGAATTAAAGTGAATTAAACTTTATTTGCAAAACCGGTGTAAAGAACTAGTCAAATTTTATTTATAAAGATTCATATATGAATTAAACCGATTAAACATTTAATTTAGAAAAACTAAACTAGATGAACAATCTAAACGAAACTTTGTAATTCGAGTAGATCATATTATTATCAAAACAGTATTAAATTGGTATTAATCAAGATTAACATTTATTTATAAAGCGGGAGTAAAAGCCTAATCAACTTTTAATTATAAAAGTTAATTAATCATTAAGCAAATTAATATCTGACTTATGGAAAACCGAGTAAAAGATCTAATTAAATTTTATTCATAAAAGCATGTAAAGTAATCATTAATCAAATTAAATTTGATTATAAAAGACGATATATAGATCTATATAGCTTTTATTTTGGAAAAGACGTGTATATCTAGTCACTAATCAAAATTAATATTAATTTTATTTTCAGAAACAAAACATGGTGAAAACACTCCACTAACGCGTGCTTTACATTATTATGGACCTAACGCAACTTGAACGGATCAAATCGGAGCTAAAACGAAGATTTGGTGAGCAAAACAAGATTGTAAGGACCTGTTCGCGATTAACCGTAGATTTCAGGGGTTAGCAAAGAAAACTCCCGAGACACATCAAACAGTGCTCGCGAATGGATCTAATCTAGGGGTTAGATCTGCAAAAGGGCTTGGGATGGATCTGAACGAAGGAATCTAAAGCTCTAGGGTTTTATTTGAAAACATTGCAAGACACAAGATTGGATCCAAAAATTACCACGGAAGACAGGGACTTGGATGCAAATCCACCTTATCTTCAACCTCCAGAACCGCACACAGGAGCACCTGCAAGGGCGGCGGCGGCCCTGGTGGCCAAGGGCGCCGGTGCTCCGGGCATCGAGGGGCTGAGTTAGGGCGCAAAACGGATAGAGTAGCTCAAGGGGAACTCGATGGTGGTGCTCACCGGCGCGGAGGACGCCAGAATCGGCCGGAATCTTCAAGTCAACCGTCGGCGGCGAGCTCGGGCTTCAAGGTGCTGCGGCGGGGCTGCTGAGCGCCAGGGGCGGCGGCGCGCTAGGCGAGGAGACGGCGGCGCGCTAGGCGGCGCGCGGCGAGGGCGGGGAGGGCGCGCGCGGCTTGGCCCCGCCCTTTTATGGGCGCGGGCGCGAGGCACCGGGCGGCGGCGCCGCCGGCCGTGGCCGCCTCGGCCTCGGCCGAAGGGCGGCCGGGCCGGGCCCCGCCCCGGGCCGGCGGGCGGGCCGGCGCGGGCGGGCCGAGGCGAGCTGGGTCGGGCCTCCGGGCTCGGCCCAGCTAGATAGGAAGTTTTTTTTTTGAAATATTTTTCCTGTGCAAAGATAAATCCAGAATTATCTATAAAGCCACGAAAAATACCCGAAAAATCACAAAAATTCCAGGAAAATTCCTAGAGATAGATTAAGACATGAACAATCCAAATAAAGCATTTGGTGCTCATGAAAAAGATTTTAGAGCCTTCTAATAAATAGAAATAGCTCAAGGAAAATGAGAATAAATTCCAGAAAAATCCGGAAAATTCTCGGGAGAGTTTGGACAGCTTCTAAACGCATTTTTGGAACCTTTTTGCACTCAAAAACCACTAGATGCATCGGCATGAATGCAACACACATAACCTTTTATTTAATTTAGAAAATCAATCAAAGGATTTTTTCCTATACTATATTTCCTGTAAAGAAAAATAAATGTTGGAAAAATTTTAAAATTATCAGAAAATCGTTATTTAATTATTATTTCTATTCACATCCTGAAATTGGAAATTTCAGGGTGTGACAGCACAAGGTCGCATCTGTGCCGACGGCCTCACGGCGGAGCCGTCGACACAGTGGATGGCAGCCAAAATGTGACGGCGCTCGCTCCTTCTCCGACGGTGCACTGCGTGCCCATGGCGGGCTCTCGGCAAAGACTTGATTATGGCGAGGGTCCAAGCCTGCCATCGGCCCGGCCCTCGGCAAAGGATGCAGTGCCGTGAGTGCTGCTGTGCCGAGCGCGGCTCTCGGCAAAGATTTTCTTTGCCGGGGGCCCGATAAAATGCCCTCGGCAAAGCCTAGAACCCTACGCAAAGTTTGATTGTCAGGCTCCCAAACGTGTATGCACCCTCTGCTTCGTTGTGAACGTCACCTTAAATGTCGCATTCCTAGGGCCGGGGCACCATTTCCGAAGCTGGTCACTGAGGGCTCCACGACCATCCTCACGCCCGCCGGAGCCTCAACCTTGGCCCGGTAAGGGCAGTCCCAATGGTAGAAATCAGTGTAGTTTCGTAGCAAGAAACTAGCTCTCCACAAAGCAAAATTTTGCAACAATTTTCAGACAATAAATTAACCAATCATATGCCAAAATCCTCTCTATCATCCTGGGATCTTCTGTGCAAATCTACACGATCGCACTGCAAATCACTTTCTTCTTTCTCCCCTATGACGACATGAGAGCTCTAGTCGCCGCAGTCCTCCAGAGCCTCCTTCCTATTGCCGGGAGCAGCGACGTGACCGCCGCGACGAACTCCTGCTGCTGCGCGCGGGCTGCCCAGCCGAACTCCCCTGCCAAGCGAGCTTTCCTGCAGGGACGCAGCGCGCGCGGGCGTGCTACAGTCGCGCCGGCCGCGGCGAGCTCATGGAGCGGAGCACGACAACGAAGTAGGATGGGAGCTAGAGGGCTGATGTCAAGGTCCCTCATCAATGGCGGCCAGCCACGCCGCATGCGCCCCTCCTCTACTCCCGGCCGACGCTCGTAGCCGGATCGGGGAGCTCGACCTCCTGCGTCTCGTCAGGTCTGGAGATTTCTCACACACCCAAATCTAAATCATGCGAGGCTCATGCACTGTCAGATGAGAAAACAGTGCTCGTGCCGGTGCTGAACCTGCCGACGACGCTTGCAAGTCCAAATTGTTTATGTTCCACAAAGTACCTAATTGCTCTGAAATTTTCTTTTCCCCGGAAGGATTTTGTTGATCTGGCGCCAAATTATCTAAGAAGAAAGCCATCCATAATCATGGATTAGCAGGAAAGTGGAAACTAAAATGATTACTGGGAACAACAAGGTCCAACCGTGAATTGCGCGCAGCCATTCAACTCGCCACAGGTTGGTTGATCGGTCCCTCCCATGAACGATCCCTTTCCTCCCCTTCGCAAATTTTGGATTCGACGACGAAGGTCCCTGATTCGGCGGGGCTGATGCTCGATTCGACGGCAGGATGCTCCCATTCGGAGGCGACTAACAGCGAGCTTTGATTCAGAGCTGGTCGAGGCTGGCGCGGACGCCGGCGGCCAGCAGCGCTCGAGCACGACTCCGCCGGACCTCCTCCAGCCCCAAGCCGGCGGGCTCCTCCTCAAGCTGGCCTCATCCTGTGGGCGCTGGTGAGCGCGGGGATGGAGCAGATGGTGCTCCTCGGGCCTGCGGGAGATGCACAACGTGGGAGAGGAGGCGCGCAGGAGCTGAAGACGGAGCACGGGATCTGGGGGAGAAGCCATAGACGCCAGTGATTTCTTCCCAACGGGGAAAATGCGACGTCCATGCGCCTCGTTCCTTGCGTGGACGCGGTTCCTTCCCATATAAATCGTTTCTCCGTTTTCTCTTCTCTCCCCTCTTTAACTCCTATGCCACATCAGCAAAATATTTATGACACATCTTAATTAATACACATAGAAACTACATTAATCACACCATTGGGACTGCCATAAGGGCAGTCCCAATGGCAATAAATGATCGGTTTCCATCTGCATTTAATAGGAGAAAAACCAGCAAAAACCATGACGTGGCACCAGATTTAATGAAGAGAGAGAGGATATTCGGAGGAAATCGTTTCTTGCTCAAGAAATCGCGTCGACTCTTGCACTGAGGCACGAAGAAACGGCAATTTCGCCGTTGGGAGGAAACCACCAGCGTCTATGGCATTGATTGCGCCCGTCGGCCTCGCTTGCGAGCACGACCGCGAGTTGTTGGCGCCGCTGCAAGCCAGTCTGCCTCGCTAGTGCCGTAGCGCTGCTGCGTGCGCCCGCCGTCGGCCTCGCACCGCAAGTCGCCGACGCCACCGCGAGCTCGTCGGCCTCGCCCCGCGAGTCGTCCCGTCCGCCTCGCTCGCGCCGTAGTGTCGGCGCGCGCCCGCCGTCGGCCTTGCCCGTGAGACGCCGACGCCGCCGCGAGCCCATCCACTTCACCCGCGTCGCGGTGCCGTTGCGCGCACCCTCGCCGGCACCGCCCGGTGCCGCGACCGAGCACATCGAGGGAGCTCGCACGTTGCGCCGCCACGAGAGCTCGCGTGCGCGGCCGAGGGTCTCGCGCCACCGTGCCCGCCGCCGCCGGAGTCCGTCTCGCGCGTGTCGCCTAGGGAGCTTGCGCTACCGCGCCCGCCGGCGTCGCCTCACGCATGCCGCGGAGGTAGCTCGCGCGTCCGGGGAGGCCGGAGCAAGGGGACACCCTCCCCGCATGCGCTCCGCGCCGGCCGTCCCGGGAGGGAGGGAGCATGCCGGCCGTGGGAGCTCGCGCCGCCGCCGCCGGAGTCCGCCCGCGCCGCCGCTGGAGAGCGCTCGCGCACCAGCCCGCATGCTGCTCGCTGGACGCGGGGAAGTGCAGCACATGGCGTCCACGAGCTGAGTGTGGGGAGGAAGAAATGGATAATGGAGAGAGAAAGGTGCATTTATTTCTAGAAGACTTCACCCATTGGGATATTGTAGTTTCTATAGATGAATTTTGATGATATATGTCTCTTGGATGTCGTGTCTGGTTTCTAGCATTGGGACTGCCCTAAGTCGCCGCCTTCTGCGGCGCGACGTTGGTCACCGTGCGCCAGACAGTGACAGATTTCTGTTTGAGGTTGGGCACGACAATGGAGGGGAGGTTGGGCTGGTATAGGTCCTCCGCGGATTCGGAGCAGTCGTCCTTGGGGCCAAGCGTGCAATTGAAGAACTTGGTGGCCTTGTCCGGGTTTATGCGGCCGCTGCCGAAGTCGAAGGGGTCGGCCGGTTTCTTCGGCACCGAGTCGGCTTGGATCGGCATGCTGAACCGGTCGGTCTCGGATGCTGATCAAGCACACGAAACAGACAGTAGCTAGCTTTAATTATATATATGGAGCTAGCTGCGGTGATCTCTGTGTGTGTGTGGCACCTACTTGATCATGGCAGGCGACCAGCCCGGGTGGATCGACTTGAGCAAGGCGATGACCGGCGCGATGCTGAGTCCGAGAGCAGCTATGTCGGCTTGTTCAATTTTCATTGTTCATACAAAGAGAATGTTGTGATGCACAAAGGTAAGGAAAATGCTCCCTTCGTCCCTATTCGTTTTGACTTTTCTAAATACAAACCATTTGATAGACATGCACCTAGATATATACTTATGTTCAAGTACATAGTAAAGTTAATGTATTTAGAATATTCAAAATGAATAGTAGTTTGGGCCAACGTTGGTGCATATAAAAGATACTGTAGTTGAATCCACGATATCAACAACGCATATGTACGCAGCATGTCATCTTGAGTACGGCAGTCGGCGGGGAACTTGGCGCTCGGGCCCTACTGGAGAACGTGGCGACTCGCAGCGCAGCCACCTGGATCCTGACAACGGTCGCCGCCGGCGATGCGATATCTTGATCGCCGTGCTGCAAATGTTAGCCACACACATGCACTGATACAATTAGAGACACCCTGATTACTTGATTGAGGAGCGAGCTAGCTAGTAGTAGTAGGTTGCAGAGATTATCGCATGCATGCATGTGCCAGATGACGAGGTCGCCGTCGATATGACCACCTTACGTTGTTCCTCATCCGGTATGTCATTTCTTTGTCCACCACCACGCAGGCCTTCGCACACCTCGAGAAGGTCGAGGGCGTCGGTGGCGTACTGAGCCCTTTCGCACCATGGTTGATCCGGTAGAGACGCGGTCTTTAATCCCGGTTGCGGTAAGAGTCATAGAGCTCAAAGTCCAACGAGGACTAAAAGTAAGAGACAAAAGCCCTCTAGTCCTGATTGGTAATACCAATATGGACTAAAGGACTCCAGATTCATTTACCTAAGACTAAAGGGTCCCATTCTTTTTTTTTCAATTTGAGTGTATATTCTAATTCTTGTCTTATGTGTGTCTATGTATGTATGTATGTATGTATGTATGTACACTGAGTATCTATGTATTTATTATATATGTACTTAGACTAATATATCTACATATATAAACTTGAAAATCACTACGGGAGAATGGAAATTCCCCGAGTGCCTCGGGCTTCCCCGAGTGCCAAATATCGGGCACTCGGGGAAGAAACTCTTCCCCGAGTGTTGCACTCGGGGAAGAAATGCACTCGGGGAAGAGGGTCTTCCCCGAGTGCCTGATAGTCCACGGCACTCGGGGAAGAGAGGCACTCGGGGAAGACCCCCTTCCCCGAGTGCATTTTTTTAGCACTCGGGGAAGCCAACCTCTTCCCCGAGTGCCTCACCCTAGCACTCGGGGAAGATGCCTGCTTCCCCGAGTGCTAGGGTGAGGCACTCGGGGAAGAATTTTTTTGTTTTTTTGCCTCATTTTTTTTTGTGAAGCCATCCCACATTATTTTAAACTCCTTGCCCAAATTTGGGGTTATTTTGATTTTTTTGGTATATTTCATTAGTTTTTTTCATTTTGTTGAATTTTTTAGCATACTTCAAATTTGAACTGCAGGTGCATGAAGTAATGAAATTTCTTAATTCAAAAAATGATATTCATTATATTTGGTGTATGTTGAGGCCATATCTAGGAAGCCACATGAAATTTTGAACATCTTTTTTCCGTAACATGACGAACAACTAGCGGGGAAAAGTGTTAGTAAATTATATAAAATCCAAACGAAGTCCGAAAATCATGAAACTTGTACGGGTGTCATGTTATGGCGTGTAGAGGTTGTATGCAAGAATTGAGAAGATTTCGAGCAAGTTGGGACGTCGGATGCCTCAAACCCGGACATCTCCACACATGATCAAGTGATATCATGTGTGGAGATGTCCGGGTTTGAGGCATCCGACGTCCCAACTTGCTCGAAATCTTCTCAATTCTTGCATACAGCCTCTACATGCCATAACATGACACCCGTACAAGTTTCATGATTTTTGGACTTCGTTTGGATTTTATATAATTTACAAACATTTTTCCCGCTAGTTGTTCGTCATGTTACGGAAAAAAAGATGTTCAAAATTTCATGTGGCTTCCTAGATATGGCCTCAACATACACCAAATATAATGAATATCATTTTTTGAATTAAGAAATTTCATTACTTCATGCACCTGCAGTTCAAATTTGAAGTATGCTAAAAAATTCAACAAAATGAAAAAAACTAATGAAATATACCAAAAAAATCAAAATAACCCCAAATTTGGGCAAGGAGTTTAAAATAATGTGGGATGGTTTCACAAAAAAAATGAGGCAAAAAAACAAAAAAAAAATCTTCCCCGAGTGCCTCACCCTAGCACTCGGGGAAGAGACCCTTCCCCGAGTGCCAGGCACATAGGCACTCGGGGAAGGCTAACCGGCCCAAAACAAATTAGAGGCCCAGCCGGCCCAACTTGAAACCCTACCCTATAATAACCCCCACCCAGCCCCACCCCGCAAGCCCCCCACCCCCCACACCCGCGCCCCTCGGATCCGCCGCCACCCGCGCGGCGGCCTCGACTCCGCCCGGGCGCGCGCGGCGTGCGCGGTGGCCGGAGCGGCGGCCGGAGCGGCGGCGGGGCGGAGCCGGAGCGGCGGCGGGGGCCTCCGGCGGCGGGCGGCGGGCGCGGCGGCGGGCGCGGCGGCCGGAGCGGCGGGCGCGGCGGCCGGAGCGGCGGGCGCGGCGGCCCGGAGCGCGCGGCGGCGCGGCGGCGGGCTCGGTGGCGGAGCGGCGGGGGGCTCGGCGGCGGGAGCGGCGGCGCCCCGCCTCCCCTCCGGCGCGGCGGCGGGGAGCGGCCGCGGGCGCGGCGGGCGGAGCGGCGGCGGCGGGCGGAGCGGCGGCCTTTTCCATTTTTTTAAAAATCCACAAATCTTCCCCGAGTGCTTCTTCGCCTCTCGGTGAAGCCTTCCCCGAGTGTGCAGTTTTTGGCACTCGGGGAAGGCGGCTTCCCCGTGAGCCTCTTCCCCGAGTGCAACTGGTCCTTCCCCGAGTGCAGTTGGCACCCGGGGAAGAACCTGCCTGCCGTAGTGAATATGCTTGGAACACCTTCCCACCACCACATGGTGCACTATTTTTTTATCTCTACCCAACGCTGTGGTTCACTGCCTCATCCTCAACCTCTCTAATTCTCTCATCCGCCTCTCACCTCTATCTCTTCTCTCTTATCTCAAGGGTATTGTACGGCGGGTGTCAGCCACGGGAGCCATGGGTGTGTGGCATTGGCGGAGGCGCGACAGCCACCCGCCGACGTGAGGGTCCGCTGTCGGTATGGGCGCGGGAGCCACTCACCGGCGCGAGGGTCCACTACCAGGAGTGCACACGACCTCCCAGGTGTGGAGCACACAACCGGCGACGTCCTCGGTGGGCAGAGGCCAGGCCGGCGGGTGCGAGCATCGGCTGGCTGCGGCGCGACAAGCCCCTGTTGCTGCTCATCCTCTTGTTAATTTCAGTTTTATTCTTTTTATGTATGAAATGTATGTGATGAGATATTGTGTAATGGACTTAGGGATGAAAGCGGAACGGGAAAATCCCGTCCCTACTGGCACCGTACATCGCTTTTCCTACTCGAATACCGCAGTCACAGGAAAAACAGTAATCCGGGAAAAAACCGGGAAAAACCGGCGAAACCGGTGTCGAAATCGGTTGAGGGGTTTTCCCGACCGGATTGTCGGATCTCGTATTTACGCGGGAAACTTCCCGCGGGAAAATCCCGCTTTAGGCCTTCACCACCCTTCAGCCCATACAACGACACAACATATCTCGGCCCAGCCCACGTAGCAACCCTAACACCCCATCGTCGCAACCCATATAAAAACTCAAACACATTTGAGCCCCTCCTGTTTCCAACCCTAGGCGGTGGCCGACGGCTCATCCATCTCGATCTTGATCTCTCGGACTCTCACGGTCTCACACAGTGACACAGTCACACTCTCAGTACTACTCCAGCCTGCAGCCTCCGGCCTCCAGGCCCTCCGCAGCTCCGCCCCCCCGGCAGTCCGACCTCTGCCACCAGACGGTCGCCGACGCGTGACGCCGTCGCCCCCAGGCGGACAGGCGGAGGCGGCTATGTTGTCGCCTGCTGGAGATGGTACTGGCTCCACATCTTCGTCGGCCTCCAAGCGCCAGCTGTTCCTTGATGCCGCGGTCGAGGTGGCACCACCGCCAACAGCAGCAGCGCCGCCACCATGGTGAGAGTCAACAGCAGTACACTGGCTCCTTTTCCACCAAGAGGTACTGATTCTGTCATGTATTCAGTAATTAGTATGTCATGTAGTTCATAGTAGGTCTGTCATGAATGCTTCATGCGTGAATGATTATGGATATGAAGATATGTGAATTGTGAATTAAATTATAGGTATTTGAATATGTTATGTATGCCATGCTAATGTATTCGTGAAACTGTGAATTAAATTTTATGGATGCGAAGATATGTGTGTGAATTCATAGTGTCATACTGATGTCATTCAAGATATGTGATTTATGTCATTCAAAAACCGTATACTGAGTATGTGATTTTTGTGATTTTTGTGAAATGCATATTGATGTCTTGTATTAAATATTATTATCTTGATAGGATCTAAGAGGTCAAGGTCAACATTGGGAAGTGAAAGCTTTTCTCCTAGTCCTAGTCCAGATCTGGTTATACTGCAGGTGTCACTCCAGTATCAAGCCCAGCAACAACTGATGGTGCTTCTTTACGAAGCCAAGGTCTTCATGATGGGGTTTCTTTTCCAATTGGTGCTGCTGGTGGGAGTGGTAGTGGAGGAAGCGGCGCTACTGGTGAGAGTGGTAGTGGAGGAAGGGGCGTGAGAGTGGTAGTGGAGGAAGCGGCGCTGCTGATCATGAGAATGTTATAAATGTTGCTAGTTCTGGTGATGATGCTCGCAGGAAAAATGGTGTACAGGAACAACCAGGAAGTGGTACTGCAAATGCCATCCTTATTGAGGGTGATGAACCTGCTCAAGAAGCAGTTTTTCATACTGGAAAGAGGACAAAGAGGTGCACATCATATGTTTGGCAGCACTTTACCAAGAAAAAGAGGATCATTGAGGATAATGGGAAGACATATCTACAACTTTAGGCTCATTGCAACTTTGAGAAATGCAAGTACAAGGGCAGATGTGGGAGTAATTATGGGACAACTGGTTTTTGGATGCACCTAAGGACAACACATGGTGTGGTGAAGGGACAGCAGCAGCTGAAGGCAGAGATGGACAATGAAAAAGGCATTGCTACTATTGTACCTTATAGGTATGATGAAGATGCTAGTTTGAGGAAGTTTTACTTAGCAATAGTCATGCATGAATATCCATTCAACATATCTGAACATGATTACTTTGTTGAGTTCATAAAATCCTTGCGTCCTAGCTTCCCAATAAGGTCCCGTGTCACTATTAGGAAAGAAATTATGGACATGTTCTTGTAAGAAAAGGAGAAATTGTATGCATATTTCAAGACCATACAATGCCACTTTAGTGCTACAATGGATATGTGGACTTCGAATCAGAATAAGTCATACTTGTGTGTCACCATTCATTGGGTTGATGACAATTGGTGTATGCAGAAAAAAATTGTCAAATTTTGTGCATGTAGAGGGCCGTCACACTGGAGCTAAGTTGCCAGAGACCTTCACTAAACTTATGGTCAAGTGGTATATTGACAAGAGGATGTGATGGGGACGTGGGTGCCTGATCTTCCGTCAGGTGAAAGATAACTCGTTTAGGGCGGATGTGACGCACCGATCCGGCTTCTGATCCAAAGACCTAGACCCGTGCAATCTTAGCACCACAATTCCTCTGGTTATCAACTGTGTCACAATCTAGTTGACCTCGCCGTGAAGGCTAATCCCTGCCTGCGAGTCGAAGAACACAAGCAAGAACTCGAAAGAAGCAGCTCTCAAAATAGTGACTCTGTAGATGAATGATTAACACACGAAAGTTGGGGTTTCACAAGACGACTGTTCGACGACAGAAAAATCTAAGCAAAACCCCCGTCTAAACCGGCGGCGACTACTGAGTTTATGGAGAGGGAGGGTCGTCCTAGGGTTTTGGGAGACCAGGAGGGGGCACGCACGACTTGGGCCAAGGGCCCGACTCGATACACGGCCAATTTGGCCCAAAATAGGTGGCGCAACACCTTTTCGTGGTCACACAGCATGATCCATGCAACTTCTGGAGCTAGGACCAGAACCAAATCGATGGTGTCATCGTCCTCTTTCCAACGAGTACTTGTTCCACATGTTTCTTGTCGTTCAGGAGCGATGTGTTCTCACCATTATTGACACTGGGAGTTGCAACAACTTGGTGAGTTCAGATTTGATCCGCAAGCTTGGTTTGGAAACTCGACCTTTACACTTTCCGTACAACATTGAATGGTTCAATAATTCTGGTAAGGCGAAGGTTACTCACTCCGCACGCATACACTTTTCAGTTGGCTCTTATCATGATTATGTTGATTTTGATGTCGTTTGCTTTTATTAGGACATCCATGGGAATATGATAGAGATGCTGCACATCAGGGTAGAACTAATACATATACCTTCACACATAAAGGTCAGGACATTACTTTGCTTCCTTTATCACCTGCTGCTATTAGGAAACATTTTAATGACCTTGCTGGAAATAATAAGAAAGAACCAAGTGACACTGAATCGTCTGATGTTAAACACGAATGAATTAAATTAAAAGGGGTGCTTTTCTTGCTACTACATCTGCTCAAGATGAACTTTGTGATAATCCTGCACCTTGCTATACTATGCTTACCCGAGATGTTTCTTTTGCCAATACACCTCCTATGTCTATATCTCGTACTTTGCATCAGGTGGTTCCTAACCTTTTGCAGGAGATTGATGATGTGAAGGAGTCGAGGACGACTCAGATTCAAGAAGGGGGATGATAAGGACATCACCATGCTGAACACACGTACGCCACGACCTTTCCCATGTTGGACTTCATCTCCGACTCAGCTGCTACGTCCATCTCGGATTCAGCCTATACTTACGCACGGTTTCGGCGATAACTCCATCATACGACGGCGAAATGAGGCGTATAAGTACTTGTTGGAAAGAGGACGATGACACCGTCGATTTTGTTCTGGTCCTAGCTCCAGAAGTCGTGTGGATCATGTTGTGTGACCACGACAAGGTGTTGTGCCACCTATTTTGGGCCAACTTGGCCGTGTATCGAGTCGGGCCCTTGGCCCAAGTCGTGGTGCTAAGATTGCAGGGGTCCATGTCTTTGGATCTGAAGCCGGATCAGTGCGTCACATCCGCCCTAAATGAGTTATCTTTCACCTGACAGAAGATCGGGCACCCACGTCCCCATCAGGATGTTATCTTTGACTTTGGACAATGCAGCAGCAAATGAGGTAGTTGTCAAGGACATAATTGCTGATCTCATGTCTAACACTACTTCAATGGTTTGTGATGGTACGTTCTTTCATGTGAGGTGTGCTTGCCACATTCTGAATCTTGTTGCTAGAGATGGGTTGAGCGTAATTGGTGGCGCAATTGAGAATATTAGAGCTTTGGTTCTTGCTGTCAAAGGTTCTCCATTGCAATGGGAGGAGCTCATGAAGCGTGCTACTGAGTGTGGGCTGGACACTACTAAGGGTCTTTCTCTGGATGTTTCCACTAGGTGGAACTCCACCTACTTGATGCTTCGAGATGCATTTTACTACAAGGCTGCTTTCATGAGGCTGAAATCATCAGATCGTCAGAGGTATGAGAAAATAACCCTGTCTCCTAATGAATGGGCCATGGCTTATAAACTCTACCAATGCCTAAAGAAATTCTTTGATCTCACTGAACTTCTGTCTGGAACTTTATATCCAACTGCAAATCTATTCTATAGAGGTTTTTGTGAGATAAAGGTTTTGCTTGATGATTGGTGTGTTAGTGAAGATATTACTTTTAGTACAATGGCATCTTCTATGAGTAGGAAGTTTGAAAAATATTGGAAGAAGTCATCCACTACACTAGTTGTGGCCTGCTTTCTAGATCCTAGGTACAAGAAAAGGCTTATAGAGTTTTACATGAGAAAATTCCATGGCAATTCATCTCAAGATCATGTTGATGAGCTTGTTAATGTCATCAAGAAACTATATCAGTTTTATGTAATTGATACACCTTCATCTTCAAGGCCTAAGAGTAGATCAGATGCACCCAAACAAACTAATACAACAGATCTGCTAGTGGATGATGGAGATGATGAACTGGAGAGTTTCTTATATGAGTCTAGTGGACATGATACTGATGCTTTGAATGAGTTGGATGAATATATGGCAGATCCACCTTTGAGGCTTAGTGGCCATTTTGATATTTTGGCTTGGTGTAAGTTTCAGACTGATGAGTATCCAATTCTTGCAAAAATTGCTCGTGATTTTGTTGGTTGTAGAAGTCTCAACTGTGGCTTCCGAATCAGCCTTTAGTGCTGGTGGGTGTGTTGTTGATCCTTTCCGCAGTCGCCTTGAACCTGAAATGGTTGAAGCTTTGATATGCATGAAAGATTGGGTTGCTGTAGGACAAAGAGGTTATAAAAGCTCCTCAATTTTATTTCCTTGTACAATTCTGTATCATAATATTATTTGTTGATTTATGTGTCTTTGATTTCCAGATAAGAAGGTTGGTTCAATTGTTGGTGACCTTGAAGTTATAGAGGTCCTGGCTTCAAAGCTGAATCATGAGGTATGTATATCAGCAAGAATATGATCCCAAAATATTTTGTTGTTAGCTGTTTTCACTCTCTCTTGATTCCTATGATGCCTATACTAGACCATCAGTACTTGTTGGTTGTTTGCGCAATTTAGTGACATTCAATAATATCTCATTTACAAATTAAATTGATGCTTGAGTACACCCATATACCTGATGCTCCTTCTTGTTGTAGGATAATGATGTGGCAGATAGCAATGGAGAGGTGGATGGGCCACATGCAAATGATCTGTTTCTCATTTGACAAGTAGAGTTGGATACTACTGGATACTGAAGGCTTTTGGACTATTTCTTTGTTAAGTTATCGTTACTAGCCACTGCTACCTGATGTAGTGATATTGCATGCTTGTTATTTTTAATTTGGACCATGGTTGTGATTTGTGAACTTGTGATTTGTAATCTGTTGGCCAATGTTGGTCTGACAGTTTGTGGAAGTCTGAACTTAAACTATGGACTATTTGATTGTATGTTGTACTGTTGTGGGTGTGGTCGTGTGGGTCTGTGACTCTATGCAATGCGCCCATGCTGGTGTGCTTGTGTCTTGTGAGGCTACTTATCAGTGCATAAATTCTTATGCTTTTGTCTGTGTATTGTTTGTTTGATTGCGTATGAGCATGTGAATTATACATGGTGGTAATTATTGCGTCGAGATAAATGTTTTGAGTGGTTACATATTGTCAGATGGTGAGATCTAGACAGCCCACAGGGGTGTTAATCCCTATGGTTTATTTGTTCGGCGGGGAGGAGTCTAAGGCTAAGAACTAGAAGGTCGCACACGAGTACGCAGAACACAGAGAACACGACGAGTTTATACTGGTTCAGGCCTCCGAAGAGTAAAACCCTACATCCAGTTGGCGGTGTAGATTGCTTGAGGATTGGATTGATGTACACAAGGGATCGCCTCGTCCGCTTTATATTGGCCAGCGGATGGGGTCGGTTCCCAGACTTCTGGTCGGTTACGACCAGGAGACCTAAGTCTACGTTACACATCTTGCCATATCCTGTCGATCTGCTTTGGGAGAAAAGTCCACCAGAGTCTTGTCTTGTACGCCAAGTCTTGAGGTCGTGATGAACTAAGTCGTCTGGGGAATCTTCTGGAAGGTCTTGGGGAAACTTCTGGAAGGTCTCTTCTTTGGGAGATCAAGTTAGGAAAGAATATACAGTCGTGATAAGTATGTTTCATCTTGATGAAGACCAAGAATCCGTACTGACAAAGATCCATAATTCTGTTTTACTTCTATACTTGTCTGAATCCATTACTGCAGGCTGTTACGTTTTAGTAGTGCTAATGTCCAATGCATGTGATGTGGCCAACTTGGAATTTAGAACAAGTGTGTGACTATCTTCTCTTTTTTTGAACAAAGAATCAGTGTGGGTGGTTTTAAATACAGTACCTCGAGGATGCATGATTTGCATGGTTTACCTAAGTGACAGTTTGATTTAATTAATACACCTAGAAGGCATATCTGAATAAAATGATTGAAGTTATGTTGTTATGATTTTCAATTTGTGTGCAAATGCTTACCTGGTGAAGCAAAACATGAGAGCTTCCTAGCATCAATCGAATGCCAAGTTGGGTCATAAGTTAAGGACATCTCACATGTTAAGTTTCTATGTGATATTAATGTAACGCCCGCGTTTTTAGCTCTAAATAAATCACCTACTAAATCATGCGTAATTTCAAAAACCGATCCGCCGAGCTCAATTACCATTCAAACCCTAGCCACTGTTCTCTCTCTATCTCTCTCTCCCCGACGCGCGTGCCGCGATTTCCGCCGGCACCGCACCTCGGCCGCACCCCTGCGCGCCTTCCCAACGTCGCGGTCGGCCACCGGCCGGAATCCCGCGCATGCCGCGGTCCCGGTGACCGGTCCGCCTCGCCATCACCGCCGTCCCGGAAAATGCGCCGACGCCCGGAAAACCCCGCGAAACCTTTCCCAATCTTCCCTAACAATTTCCCGGATTTTTCCCAAAATCTTTTCTCTATTTTCCTTCCCTTTTCCTTTCCCTTTTTCCCCTTCTTCCCTCTTTTCTTTTTCTCCTTTCCTTTTTCTTTTTCCCTCTTTTCTTTTCCTTCTCTTCTTCTTCTCTTCTCCTCCTTCCCCCCTCGCCTCCCCGCGCGAGCAGCCGCCACCGACCGGCGCCCGCCACCGCCGACCGGGGCCCCGCGCGCGCCGGCACCTCCCTACCTCCGCACGCCACCGGCCGGCGGGGACGCCGCCCTCGCACGCCACCCCCGGCCCCGCCCCCGCCCCGCGCCCGCCGGCGGACCGGCCGGCCGCCGGCCGCGGCCGCCATTAATGCCCCTCCCCCTGCTCGAGCTATCACGTCCACCACCGGCCGAGCCTGCCCCGCGCTACACACTGCACAAGTTGACCCATACCGAGCCGTCGCGTCGCCGGTCGCCGCAAGGAGCCGGCCGGAGTTCGCGAAGCTCCCCGAGCTCGCCGGCGGTCTCGCCGGGGAAAATATCTCCCTTCCCCCGAACCGACCTCCGCCGCCTATTTAAGGCCGGCACCACCACCACCTCGCCACACCGCACCGCAAGCAAGCCTCCCTGAGCCGGTTCCCCAATCACCACCGCGCCGCCACCATTAGCGCCGCCGCCGCCCTCTGCTCGCCGTCGAGCCACCTCCACCGAACCCTTTAGCCCAAGGTGAGCACGGGTATGGAATGCCCTGGTCCTCCTCCTTCTCTTCCCCCTACCCCGGGCCGCCCTCGACCCCGGGAGCGCGCTGCCCGGCCGCGGGACCGAGGCCCCGCGCGGCCATGCCCGCGCCCCCGCTCTCTCTCGTTCGAATCGAAGGGGGAGGGGGGAAGGGGATGGCACTTTTGCCAATGACCCCCCCCGCCTCCCCTTTATTTCTCCAAACCGAGCCCTCTCTTCTTATTTCTCTTTATTCTTTCCAAATAAGCCCCTAGATCAATAACTAATGAAAGATTAATCACTGTTATACCCTAAAATAAATTACAAAATGACTCTAACTTAGTTGACATTAGCATAAACACCCTTTTACCATTAGTAGGAATTGCTAATAGGTCCCTAATCCCTATACCTCCCCCCCGTGACCCAACATTTACGATTAAACCCGGACCTCACCCCCGCTATTCCCCCCGTGGTACACCACCGAACCACCCCCTGGGGCTTATAAATACCCCTCTCCGCTCACTACCCCCTCCCCGAGCTCGGCCGGAAATGTGTGCTAATACTGCCTGCTTGCTTGCGTGTGTGCTATAGCCGACGGAGTAGACGGAGTAAGGTACCCCGAGCCGGAGATCGAAGCCGACTACTGCGAGCAGGAGCCCGAGGTCCCGAACGCCGAGCCGGCACTCCCCGAAGACTACGAAGACGGCAAGTTCAATCTCCCCCTTTGATGCATGTTTCTGTCCTAGTTTTATAAATATACCCTATACCCGTTTTATAAACTGCATATTGTTTTACTGCAAAACACGGTAGGATAGCCACCCTTGATTGCCATGATTAAACCTTGTGTTGGCCTGAATGCTTGCTTTAAGAATGTGTGAGTGCTTTCAAAATGTGTGAGTGCTTTAAAAACAAAAGGGGATATGTTTGGAAAATGAGTAAAGAACTGGGTAGACGGGATGGACGTGTGTGTCAGGAGTATGGGTGAGCTCGTACCTGTGTGGTTGAGCGTGTTGGGAGTTGTCCATCTTGTCGGTTAAGGACCGGGTTGCGTGACATCTCACCTGACCCAAATCATCGTACAACCACTCGACCGTTGTATGTGGCAACGGCTTAGCATAAACCCCACTAGTTAATCTACTTGCCATCTGGTGTGCGGGTGAGCAGCGGGAGACCAAGGAGTCGGGGTACGCTCTGTGTGAGGTACGCCCTGGTTATGTGAGGTAACCCCTTGGGTGTTTCCGTGGTGGCTCGTAGTGTTAGCTAAGGTGGGTAATGGCTTTGATAGGATCCGTACCAAGCACCGAGGTGTCCGTGTGACTCGCACCCTACTTGTGGGTAAAGATGTACAACCTCTCGCAGTGTCAAACCTATTCGAATAGCCGTGTCCACGGTATTGGACGAGTCATGGTGTGGTCACAAAAACTAGTGTTTGGGATGGGATGTTTTCTGGCGTGAGTTGTTTCTGGGTGAAATGTGTGGCTGTGTGCCTGGGCTACGACGGACGGGAAGTCCGGTAGTTCCACAGAGGTTTTTCCTAAAATATTTGAGTTACTTGGGTTATGAAAATGATTTGCGAAAACCTTTTCGAAATGAACCCCTGCATGTGTAAGTTTGCAAAATGAACCTTAACCTGATCCTTGTTATACCTTATGCATGATTCTGCTTACAAGCCCCTCCGTGGGTGGGGTTGGATTTGCTGAGTACGTATGTGCTCACCCTTGTTTTACTAACTATTTTACAGAGGAGGATCCCGATTACATTCCCGAAGACGTTGAGTAGGTCGTGCCCTACACCCAACCGTGCCTGTGTACCCAGGGCCCTACCGAAAGCTTCCATGGTGTGGTACTCTGAGGAGGCTATGGAAGCCTTTGCTATTGTAGTGTGGTCGCTAGCGTTTGTGTTGTTCCTTGTAGCATTGGCACTACCGTGCCCTTTTTGTCGCCGCAATGTAAAAGACTGATTCCACCTGTTGTAATAAATGTGCTACCAGCCTCCTGGGACTGGTAATTTGTGTCACATTTGGTCACCTCTGATGAGGGGACGCTTCAGGTGGTATCAGAGCCGTAGGTTGGCCGTAGGACATGACCCCTAGGATACGAGACCTCCTCTGGCCCTCCCTAACCTTTCCTTTGCTAAGCTCACCTTTTTCCCAAATCCTTACCTTGATTCTTGCCTGTTTCCAGATGCCTAACCCCGAGTGGAACGGAGGAATTTGCCTCGTCCATCCTGGCCTCCCTAACCTGTTGCTACTCAGCCTAGAGCGCGTCGGAGTAAGGGATCCGCCAGAGTTCGTCTATCGGGAGTACGAACGCTTCGGCACCCCTCGGTGTAAGCTGCTGATCTTTGTGGGAAGAAGCACGCTTTACCCCGACATAGAGCCATGGTTCGTCAACGCCACTGGTTTTCGCTTTGCCGACACCTACCCCAAGGCTGCTCGGAAGGCCCTGCGACAGCTACGAGTGGTTTATAGACAGCACCTCCGAAGGACTCCAATGGGATTCTTTCCACCCTCCGGAGGAAGAGGACGCTCGTGGATTGATCGCATGAGAGGTTTAGAACGAGAGGAAGAAGACTTAGAAGAGGCAGTCTCCCACCTATCCATATACCTCAGAGGCCTAGACCATCTTTATCAAGAGCAAGCTGAAGTCACAGTGCGGATGCACCAAGTCCGAGTGGCTCAAGCTGAAGCAAGGACCGCAGCCGCCATAAGCAGTGAAGCCGTAGCCCAGGAAAGCCTCAGGAGAATCCAGGACCAACGCATGCAAGAATGGACCCACGGCGGAACACCTGTTCCCGCCATTGGAGAAGCTCAAGTTCTGCTGGGAACACCCCTAGTAGGATGGGGAGGAACCATAGAAGTTCCACCAAGACCACCGGCGATCACCGAACCCCCAACAGCTACCACTGAAGCCGCAGCACAGCCGCAGGAAAACGGTAACCCCAGAGACGGGAATGACGACGAGCTGCTCATCCCGCTGGAAGAACACTCGACCCCAGAAGACAGCTCCCCTCGCGAGTAGTGTGCCCCAAGACCCAGGGAATGAAGCCGTACTGGTCCAAGTCGCGCCCTTAGTCCTTAGTGTGTCCGCGTAGTCGGGATGTATCCTCCTCGCCAGATTGTAATAAGAACTTGTTTGTGCTTGCTTGATTGCTATGTGCTTGTTGTGTGCTTACCGGCAGAGTAAACCTTGCCTTTTTCAAAAAGAAATCCGTTATAATCCACTTAAACATCACATAAAACTAGATCTCTTAGAAACCCGCTCCTTTACAGATGGTTTCCAGGCGCCCCGTCAGGACCCACCGATCGGACGCTGAGGGATCGCAAGCCGATCGGAGGGAGCGTCTCCACGACCAGGAGGTCAACCAAAACGAAGATGGAGGAGAGAACGTGGTCCCCGCCACCACCACCCCCTCCCCGTTGACTTGGCCCAAGTCTTAGCCAACCGACCGTCCCGATGGAGGCTATCTTCAATGCCATCAACCGCCCAAGACCCCGTGCCATGAGCATGAATGAGAAGCCGATCGAGTTCCTCGCGACTAAGCCGCCCACCTTTAGCGGGTCGGTGAATCCTTTGGACGCCGACGATTGGCCGAGAGCCATCCCGAAAGAACCGGAGCCCCTCCACCGCGAGGACCATGACAAGGTTCTCCCGGCGCTCACCAACTCACCGGGACAGCCCCTAGCTCGGTGGGAGAATTACCGCGCCGCGCCCAAGGATCCCTCCGCCATCACATGGGATGAATTCGTGGAGGAGTTCCGCCGCTACCACATCCCGAGGCCACACCGAAGCGGAAGGCGGACGAGTTCCGCGAACTCCGCCAAGGCAACATGTCCGTGGAGGAATACACGTACCGCTCATAGAGCCGGAACGCTATGCCCCCGAGGAGGTGGATAAAGACTCCAAAAAGCAAGAGATGTTCAAGAAGGGGCTGACTCCGAACCGAGGACACTGCTGACTCCTCAGACTTACCCGGACTTTAATACCCTTATGAACATGGCAATCCTCACGGAGAGAGCAAGCGCCGAGGAAAAGAAGGAAAACAAGCGTAAGTTCATGGAGCACAAGGCCAAGCGAGAAGAGCGGTCCCGCAGGCCGAGAAACTTTGGACACCCCATGTCCAGGTTCCAAGCTCCTATGCGACGTAACCCAATCCCAAGCCACGAGCTCACAAGCCCCCGCAGCCCCGCTTCAAGCCCTCCTACAACCGGAGTGCCATGAAGCCCCCACGAACAACACCGACCAGATCACTACCAACAATAACAACAACAAACCTCCCGAGTGTGTTTCAACTGCCGGGAAACCGGGCACTTCATCGCCAACTGCCCCTATGCTAAAAAGCCAGCCACCACCACCTACTCCAACTCGGTGAACGGGCCAAGGCCACTTGCGTCAGGAGCCAACCGCATGCCAGTGCGCAGCAACAACAACTTCGGCAACAACACCGGCAACCAGCAGATGAGGCAGCCCCAGCAGTCTTATGGACGCGCCCGGGTGAATCACATCAATGCGCAGGAGGCACAAGAAGCACAAGGAGTGGTACTCGGTGAGTTCCCCGGTCGCCTCGCTTTGGCTACCATACTATTCGATTCGGGAGCATCGCACTCATTCATATCCTCAAGCTTTGTGGAAAAGCATAGCATACCCACAGTACTACTCAAAGCACCCCTAATAACTCGAACACCCGGAGGTGACATTAAGTGTCAACTGGGATGCCCCCGGGTAAGGATTATTTTAAGTGGGGTAGAGTTCCTAGCAGACCTGGTAGTGCTGAGATCCAAGGGGATAGATGTGATCCTTGGTATGGACTGGTTAAGCCAACACCATGGCCTCATAAGTTGCGCCGATAAAGTAGTGCACTTGACCAACCCAGACGGGATACAAGAGACCTGCCACACCCGGGGACACAGGCCAGACATAATGGTTTTCAACATAGAAGCCAAGTCCATAGAAGACGTCCCAGTAGTGCAAGAATACCCAGATGTGTTCCCCGAAGAACTCCCTGGAATGCCACCCGACAGGGACATAGAGTTTGTAATCGACCTTATCCCTGGAACCTCTCCCATAGCCAAGAGGCCCTATAGGATGGCAGCCCCTGAGTTGGCAGAGTTGAAGAAGCAGCTAGCAGAGCTCCAGCGAAGCGGGTTCATCAGACCAAGTTCATCACCATGGGGAGCCCCAGTGCTTTTCGTAGAGAAGAAGGATAAGAGCATGAGGATGTGTGTGGACTATCGCTCGCTGAACGAGGTCACTATTAAAAACAAGTACCCTCTTCCCAGGATAGATGACCTGTTTGACCAGCTGAAGGGAGCCAAGTACTTCTCGAAGGTGGATCTAAGATCAGGGTATCACCAACTCAAGATTAGGGAGAGTGACATCCCCAAGACTGCCTTTGTCACTCGCTACGGGCAATATGAGTTCACGGTGATGTCCTTTGGACTAACCAATGCACCAGCCTACTTCATGAACCTAATGAATAAGGTGTTCATGGAGGAACTGGACAAGTTTGTCGTGGTCTTCATTGACGACATACTTGTTTATTCCAAGAGCGTGGAGGAGCATGAACAACACCTTCGAGTGGTGCTGGGAAAATTGAGGGCACACAAGCTATACGCCAAGTTCAGAAAGTGTGAATTTTGGCTAGAGAAAATATCCTTCCTTGGGCACATATTGACTGCAGAAGGAGTAGCTGTAGACCCCGGGAAAGTTGAGACAGTCTCCAACTGGCAGCAACCCACCAACGTAAGTGAGATCAGGAGTTTCCTAGGTTTAGTCGGGTATTACCGGAGATTTATCGAGGGATTCTCCAAGATTGCCCGGCCCATGACAGAGCTGCTTAAGAAAGAGAAGTTTAACTGGACCGAGGCCTGTGAAAGAAGTTTCCAAGAGTTGAAGAAGAGGTTGACCACAACCCCAGTGCTAACCCTGCCAGACATTCAACGGGACTTTGTCGTGTATTGCGACGCCTCCCGACAAGGGTTGGGATGTGTTCTCATGCAAGATGGAAAGGTAGTGGCATACGCCTCCCGTCAGCTCAAACCCCATGAGCAGAACTATCCCACCCATGATCTGGAATTTGCAACCGTAGTGCATGCCCTGAAGATCTGGAGACATTATCTGATCGGGAACAAGTGTGAAATCTACACAGACCACAAGAGTCTAAAGTACATCTTCACTCAGCCCGACCTGAACCTAAGGCAGAGAAGATGGCTAGAGCTAGTCAAGGACTATAATCTAGAGATTCACTACCACCCGGGAAAGGCCAATGTGGTAGCAGATGCCCTAAGCCGGAAAACCTATGAGAAGGCGGCACCCAAGAGTGCCCAGTTGCAAGAAGAGATGGCCCGACTCAACGTACACATCATTCCCCAAGGCTACGTCCGCCAGCTGAGTGTTCAGCCTACCCTCGAAGAGAAGATCCGGAAGGCCCAAGAAGCCGACGAGGATCTGATGAGGATCCGCAAGCATACCGGAGAGAACAAGGCCCCCGACTTCGTGGTAGATGACCAAGGCACCCTATGGTACAAGAACAGATATGCGTGCCCGAAGGCGGAGATTTCCGACGCACCATCATGGATGAGGCACACAACTCGGCCATACTCCATTCACCCGGATCCACCAAGATGTACATGGACTTAAAACGAAGTATTGGTGGAATGGGATGAAGGCGGACATTGCACGGTTCGTCGCCCACCGTGACACTTGTCGAGGATCAAGGCCGAACATCGAAGCCGCCAGGATCGTTGCAACCCTTACCAATCCCGTATGGAAGTGGGACGAGATAGGTATGGACTTCATAGTAGGGTTGCCAAGGACTCGTAAGGGACATGACTCCATATGGGTGATCGTGGACCGACTCACTAAAGTCGCTCACTTTCTACCCGTACGGACCACGTATGGTGGGGAGAAGTTGGCGAAACTCTACATAGAAAATATAGTGAAGCCGCATGGAGTGCCTAGCGGAATAGTCTCGTATAGAGGGACCCGCTTCACCTCTAGGTTCCGGGAAAAGCTCGCACAAAGCCATGGGCACCAAGCTAGACTTCCGCTCGCCGTACCACCCCCGCAGACGACGGACGGACCGAAAGGGTGAATCAAATTTTGGAAGATATGTTGAGAGCCCGCGTCCTCACCTATGGCAAAGATTGGGAGCGCAGCCTCGCCGTATGCCGAATTTTCCTACAACAACGGTTACCAAGCAAGTCCGGGAATGTCGCCATTTGAAGCGCTATACGGAGAAAATGCAGGACACCCCCGATGTGGTCGAGTAGGAGAGCGTGCCCTCGGTTGGGCCCGCACTTATAAAGGAAGCCGAGGAGCGAGTAGCGGATATCCGAGAAAAGTTGAAAGCCGCTCGGTCCCGACGAAGAGCTACGCGTACAAGAAGAGGCGTGAAGCGAGCTTCAATCCAGAGACTTCGTCTACCTCAAGGTTTCACCCATCCGGGGAACTCGGAGATTTCGTGTACACGGGAAGTTGGCCCCTCGGTACATCGGCCCGTATAAGGTGCTCAAGAGGGTCGGAGCAAGAGCATATCGGCCGGGAGCTACCCGAGGAAATGTCGATATACACCCGGTGTTCCACATCTCTCGGCCTACGACGATGCTTGAAGGTTCGGGAAGAAAAGCGAGTACCGGTGGAGACCATCGATCTACGACCGGACCTTAGGTACCGGGAGGTGCCCGTCCGGATCCTAGAAACTGTGGTCAAGCGGACCAGGACGACCGAAGTACGGGTGTGCAGAGTCCAATGGAGTAGACACGGGGTGGAAGAAGCTACGTGGGAACGAGAGGATGCCCTGAGGAAAGAATTTCCCCACCTATTCGAGACCTAGCCGAATCTCGAGGACGAGATTCATTTTAAGTGGGGTAGGTTTGTAACGCCCGCGTTTTTAGCTCTAAATAAATCACCTACTAAATCATGCGTAATTTCAAAAACCGATCCGCCGAGCTCAATTACCATTCAAACCCTAGCCACTGTTCTCTCTCTCTCTCTCTCTCTCTCTCTCCCCCCCGACGCGCGTGCCGCGATTTCCGCCGGCACCGCACCTCGGCCGCACCCCTGTGCGCCTTCCCAACGTCGCGGTCGGCCACCGGCCGGAATCCCGCGCACGCCGCGGTCCCGGTGACCGGTCCGCCTCGCCATCACCGCCGTCCCGGAAAATGCGCCGACGCCCGGAAAACCCCGCGAAACCTTTCCCAATCTTCCCTAACAATTTCCCGGATTTTTCCCAAAATCTTTTCTCTATTTTCCTTCCCTTTTCCTTTCCCTTTTTCCCCTTCTTCCCTCTTTTCTTTTTCTCCTTTCCTTTTTCTTTTTCCCTCTTTTCTTTTCCTTCTCTTCTTCTTCTCTTCTCCTCCTTCCCCCCCGCCTCCCGCGCGAGCAGCCGGCCCGACCGGCGCCCCCGCCACCGCCGACCGGGGCCCCCGCACGCGCCGGCACCTCCCTACCTCCGCACGCCACCGGCCGGCGGGGACGCCGCCTCGCACGCCACCCCCGGCCCCGCCCGCCCCGCGCCCGCCGGTGGCCGGCCGCCGGCCGCCGCCGCGCCGCCATTAATGCCCCTCCCCCCCGCTCGAGCTATCACGTCCACCACCGGCCGAGCTCGCCCCGCGCTACACACCGCACAAGTTGACCCGTACCGAGCCGGCGCGTCGCCGGCCGCCGCAAGGAGCCGGCCGGAGTTCGCGAAGCTCCCCGAGCTCGCCGGCGGTCTCGCCGGGGGAAAATATCTCCCCTTCCCCCCGAACCGACCTCCGCCGCCTATTTAAGGCCGGCACCACCACCACCTCGCCACACCGCACCGCAAGCAAGCCTCCCTGAGCCGGTTCCCCAATCACCACCGCGCCGCCACCATTAGCGCCGCCGCCGCCCTCTGCTCGCCGTCGAGCCACCTCCACCGAACCCTTTAGCCCAAGGTGAGCACGGGTATGGAATGCCCTGGTCCTCCTCCTTCTCTTCCCCCTACCCCCGGCCGCCCTCGACCCCGGAGCGCGCCGCCCGGCCGCGGGACCGAGGCCCCGCGCGGCCATGCCCGCGCCCCCTGCTCTCTGTTCTGAATCGAAGGGGGAGGGGGGGAAGGGGATGGCACTTTTGCCAATGACCCCCCTGCCTCCCCTTTATTTCTCCAAACCGAGCCCTCTCTTCTTATTTCTCTTTATTCTTTCCAAATAAGCCCCTAGATCAATAACTAATGAAAGATTAAACACTGTTATACCCTAAAATAAATTACAAAATGACTCTAACTTAGTTGACATTAGCATAAACACCCTTTTTACCATTAGTAGGAATTGCTAATAGGTCCCTAATCCCTATACCTCCCCTGTGACCCAACATTTACGATTAAACCCAGACCTCACCCCGCTATTCCCCTGTGGTACACCACTGAACCACCCCCTGGGGCTTATAAATACCCCTCTCCGCTCACTACCCCCTCCCCGAGCTCGGCCGGAAATGTGTGCTAATACTGCCTGCTTGCTTGCGTGTGTGCTATAGCCGACGGAGTAGACGGAGTAAGGTACCCCGAGCCGGAGATCGAAGCCGACTACTGCGAGCAGGAGCCCGAGGTCCCGAACGCCGAGCCGCACTCCCCGAAGACTACGAAGACGGCAAGTTCAATCTCCCCCTTTGATGCATGTTTCGTCCTAGTTTTATAAATATACCCTATACCCGTTTTATAAACTCGCATATTGTTTTACCGCAAAACACGGTAGGATAGCCACCCTTGATTGCCATGATTAAACCTTGTGTTGGCCTGAATGCTTGCTTTAAGAATGTGTGAGTGCTTTCAAAATGTGTGAGTGCTTTAAAAACAAAAGGGGATATGTTTGGAAAATGAGTAAAGAACTGGGTAGACGGGATGGACGTGTGTGTCAGGAGTATGGGTGAGCTCGTACCTGTGTGGTTGAGGGTGTTGGGAGTTGTCCATCTTGTCGGTTAAGGACCGGGTTGCGTGACATCTCACCTGACCCAAATCATCGTACAACCACTCGACCGTTGTATGTGGCAACGGCTTAGCATAAACCCCACTAGTTAATCTACTTGCCATCTGGTGTGCGGGTGAGCAGCGGGAGACCAAGGAGTCGGGGTACGCTCTGTGTGAGGTACGCCCTGGTTATGTGAGGTAACCCCTTGGGTGTTTCCGTGGTGGCTCGTAGTGTTAGCTAAGGTGGGTAATGGCTTTGATAGGATCCGTACCGGCACTGAGGTGTCCGTGTGACGGTACCCTACTTGTGGGTAAAGATGTACAACCTCTGCAGAGTGTCAAACCTATTCGAATAGTCGTGTCCACGGTATTGGACGAGTCATGGTGTGGTCACAAAAACTAGTGTTTGGGATGGGATGTTTTCTGGCGTGAGTTGTTTCTGGGTGAAATGTGTGGCTGTGTGCCTGGGCTACGACGGACGGGAAGTCCGGTAGTTCCACAGAGGTTTTTCCTAAAATATTTGAGTTACTTGGGTTATGAAAATGATTTGTGAAAACCTTTTCGAAATGAACCCCTGCATGTGTAAGTTTGCAAAATGAACCTTAACCTGATCCTTGTTATACCTTATGCATGATTCTGCTTACAAGCCCCTCCGTGGGTGGGGTTGGATTTGCTGAGTACGTATGTGCTCACCCTTGTTTTACTAACTATTTTACAGAGGAGGATCCCGATTACATTCCCGAAGACGTTGAGTAGGTCGTGCCCTACACCCAACCGTGCCTGTGTACCCAGGGCCCTACCGAAAGCTTCCATGGTGTGGTACTCTGAGGAGGCTATGGAAGCCTTTGCTATTGTAGTGTGGTCGCTAGCGTTTGTGTTGTTCCTTGTAGCATTGGCACTACCGTGCCCTTTTTGTCGCCGCAATGTAAAAGACTGATTCCACCTGTTGTAATAAATGTGCTACCAGCCTCCTGGGACTGGTAATTTGTGTCACATTTGGTCACCTCTGATGAGGGGACGCTTCAATTAAGATGTCTGCTTAAGCTGTAATTCTTCTTTACCAATTGTGTCCCTTCTTGTAAAACTCTGTTGTGATCTTTGAGCTGTGTGCTCATGCTTGGCATACCCTTCACCAGATCTAGATTGTCCCTTTTGTTCCCGTGTGATTCATACAGACACTTTGCATGGTTAGGTATAATTATTTTCCAACATTGTATTGAAGGTTTGGTGTTCAGCCATGGCATCAATTAGGTTGCAAATAATAAAGCTTTTGTGATCAATTAGCTAATATGCAGCCTCTCCTTGCTGCCTATGAATGAATGTCAATTGAGCTGACTTATTTGGTCTGAACTTCTATGTTTCTCAGTCTGAACTAAATGATTAAAACTAGATGTTCTACTATGCTGCTGCTGCTACAATCTAACTGTTTATTTACATTTTCTTAGACATGTATGCATCCTCACTACTACAATGCTCTGATGAAATGTCCCAGTAGTTTAGAAATTATATTTGTTCTATGTCAGTGTTTAAGAAACAGACACTTATCCTGCTGTCTAGTTCCATCTACTCCTAATTTCCTGATTCGTCAAGTTTTCTTAGACATGTATGCATCCACGTTAATACAATGCTCCAGTCCATCATGAAGTGGGTCGCAAAAGTTCTGGTCAATTGTTTTGGTTCAGAAAAGAGTGTTAGCATTGTATCTTAGGAACATGCAAATTGATACTTCACAATTTGCACTAAGAGCTGATTTCAGTTTTCAGTCTAAAATGTTAAGCCTTGTGCTCTTTCCTAATGTTCCGTTGAAGTTGTGCTCCCTTAATAGTATATTTGTCTTGTACAGATAAGCCCTCTTTTTAGTCAACTGCTGCCAGGATGGAGGCCTCACCTGTTTACTCAGTGGCCAGAAATGCATCAGGTGATTGTTGGTTTACTACTTACCTTCTCGCGTTATCTGTCATTTATCCATTTGATAAATTTTCTTTTGGCTGTAAGTGCCATAAAATATTTATGCTTAAATGCAAGCTTTCCATATTATTGTTGCTGCCTCCCGTAATGACATTTTGTGAGGTGGTAAAAGTTATGTCTTTTGCATCTAAAGTTGTCAATGTGCTTGAAGGACCTACTCGCATGAAGCTGAAATACTAATCCTTGAGACTATATTGTGATCTAGTTTTAGAGGTACAACTAAAATGTACTTGTTGTTTTCTAGTAATAAGTTAGTTGAGTACTACATTTTCATTCATTTTAAACTTATTAAGTATTTAATGACAGGACTTTTAATCATGAAGGGGAGCAGCAACGTGCAATCAAGGTGAGATCAGCCCCATCCTCACACCTCCCTCCCTCCCTGTACCTCCAATTTTTGCTATTTATGTGATAATTGTTGCGAGCATACAGTCCATGGATGATGCTATATTTTTTCCATGGGGACTTCTAAGTAGTTCATGTAGTTTTAGCAAAAGTGTGACTACCTAACACTACACATTTTACTAAGGAGTTTAGCACTTTAGCACCAGCAGATGTGTGAGCATCTTGGCTTCAGTAGTTGTTATTTGCTTTTATGAAGCATTCTAGCAATCATGCAATAATCTAGTAATTTGGCCAGCAACCACTTCCAAACAAAGGGAAAGCTGGGAATGATGGCTTGTTAGTTTTTTCTTTAAGTTATTAAAGTTATTGCAAAGTCACAATTTTCTTCATGGATGATTTGTGCTGAAGGCTTTTAGTTATAGTTTGGACCATACACCAATATTAGTTTATCTGCATAAATACAATGTTCTTATCTGATCATTGTAGTTCTTTTTTATGTGAAGGTATCCTCCAGGCCATGGTGATGCTATTTGAACAACAGTGGGAAACTTGATCCTGTAATATGTTTATATTTATCTTCAATATATGTAGTAGTAACTTCAAATTTTATTTTCTGAAATTCTGGACAGTTAACATTTACTTGTGAACTTAATAGTGTGTACTTATGGATGGTTTGTAATATATTGTGTATTCCAAACATATTTGTTCGTTTGTGATTCATAAATGTGCTTTGTGATATATTTATTGTTGTTTATTTGTGCTTATTCATAGGGTAAAGAAAAAAAAGAGGCTTCCCCACTTGGGGAAGTTTTTTTTAGAAAAAAAGGGATCCATTCTTCCCCGAGTGCTAGGGAACGGGCACTCGGGGAAGGCTATTTAAAAAAAACAAAGGGAGCTTCCCCGAGTGCAAGGGCATAAGGCACTCGGGGAAGACGTTTTCTAAAAAAAATGAATTTCTTCCCCGACTGTTGCACTCGGGGAAGAGTAAAAAAATGGGAGATGGCACCGATGGCGTTAAATCGTCCCCAAGAGGGAGCACGGAACTCGGGAAAGGCTTCCCCGAGTGCACGAGATTTAGCACTCGGGGAAGGCCTCTTCCCCGTGAAACGCTTCCCCGGTAGGCCTTCCCCGAGTGTTGCACTCGGGGAAGCCTTCCCCGAGTGTTTTGGGGTCTTCCCCGAGTGCATTTGACACTCGGGGAAGGGATATGCTCCCGTAGTGTCGTGATTAGTGATAATTTAGTGCAGTATGTGTTGTGGTGCTTCCTGAGGTGTTAGTTTTCGATCCAAGTTTCAGCAAAGATAATGTGGTGCTTTCTGCTGTATTTTTTCTTGCTTCGAATTAAGATGCAAGAAAGGCCTCTTTCATGAGTGTGAACGTGTAATATGATGTGAGTTGCTATAGTGGTGACATTTGTGTTTTTTAATTATTGATAATTAGACACTCTAGTCACCAAACTAGAAGAACTATATCAACATTGGTGCTTTAGTAGATCCCAGGTGTGATATTCGGACATCAGGAGTGCCGTGCTTTGTTTATTTCTGAACTGTTTCTTTATGTCTTATGATTATTTTCTTTAAAAAGATGTATGATCACCTCATGCTCTTGCCTTGGTGATGTAATTATAGGTACCGGACGATCATGTTTGGGTGCAGGGCGATAATATTTATGCTTCTAGAGATTCAAGGCATTTGGAGCAGTGCCTTACGGTCTCATTACAAGGACAAGAGGAGCTAGTGGTAGTTCCAGTTCCACGGGATAGAAAATGGAGCAGGAGGACAAGATTATGAACAAGTGTAGCAACCACTGGAATCTGATGAATGTGGTCTGAAATTAAGAAATGTAGCCTGTTCTTGTAGCCTGTTTTTCTTTGCGAATGCAAACTGACCAGCCTGTTCTTTGTGCATGGTTCTTTTGTTGTATTGGATAATCCGGAGATTGACTTGTCCACATACAGCTGGAAGTATCTGTTATCTGAATTATATTGGCCTGCTATATGAGAGTACACATACAGCCTCATAAATAGATCTGTTATCGAAGGATGTGGGTTGCAGAGGACCAAGCAAGATTGTATGGCAGTTCCTTTTGATGATAGATGAATTATCTGTTCTTTTTTGCTATATGCAGATGCCTGTAGCTCATGTGCAATTGTAATGGCTGGCATTGTATCAGGAAGGTCCTGCAGGCAAAGGGATGCTTACCAGCAATGTGGCCATGCTTGTTATGATAGTGCTGAATTATGGTGATCCTGGCCACAATGTAAAGAATCTGAAGGATGATGAGATCTTCATTTTCCTGACATTTTCATGATGCATATAATTGAACTTGTTTGTCTTTGAACAGTGAAAACTGGAAAACTCCCTCTACTTAAAATAAAGGGGCACCACTAGCATCAGTATTTTTGTCATGAAGAAATGGCCACTAGACAGTTGGTACACTACTGGTCAGCTAACCAATAATTGGTCAGGGGCTTCTGAATTTTTTATGTGCGACAGATAATGCAATCCTATACTAATAATAGCCACATGAGTTCACTAGTAAAATATCAGGTTGCTTTCACTAATTATTGCTACATAACTTTATCTTTTGATGAGCTAAAAAATCAAATATCTGAACATATATTATTGTCTGAACCTGAATTCAACCTAAAGTGATGTTCTAGGCATCATCAACTAGAGTCAGACTGAAAAGAAATCTCTACCTGATATTAAAGCAAGGACTGTTTCTGCCACAATTTTTGTACGTCCTGATAGCGGGACCCACCCGTCATAGACTCTATTTGTGTTGCGTCTCAAACTTCCTCTGCCGTCGTCGCGTCTCCGTCCTCTTTTTTTTCGGGCGAATCACACCCTCCGTTGCCCCCCCCCTCGT
The DNA here is from genome assembly GCA_947561735.1 of Cenchrus americanus. Taxonomy (NCBI): domain Eukaryota; kingdom Viridiplantae; phylum Streptophyta; class Magnoliopsida; order Poales; family Poaceae; genus Cenchrus; species Cenchrus americanus. The sequence goes on along the minus strand of OX387239.1, from coordinate 39,963,072 downwards.
CCTCTGCATCCTGGCGGGCAACAGGCTCCCTCGTCTGAGACCCTAGACAATGACGGAGATGGCAAGGTGTCGGCATCGGAGCTGTGCGGTTGAAATGGCGGCGGCGCTCGACGTGGAGGAGGTCGCGGCCATTATCGCGACGGCGGACGTGACACCGACGACCTACTGGTCCGGGACGAGTTCCTCTTGCTGGCCCACGAGGCGACGGAGGCAGCGCTATGGACAGCCGGGCAAGTGGGCGACGCGAGAAGCAGGGGTGTTGCGGTAAACGCGGCACAGCGCAGCGAGCAGGTGGGTGGTGCTAGCAACAGGGAGGGAGTACGGGGTGCGGCGTTGCGACATGCCTGGAAGGTAGGGACGACACGGCGAGCAGGAATCAAGCGCAACGCCGAGGTGGACGGCGAGCAGGCGCAGGAGGCAGGCACGGCGCGACGAGCAAGAGGGAGGCGCAGTGAGCAGACAGCACGCTGACTCCATGGATTTATGCCGATGAGTAGTAAAAAAACTTTTTAGAAAAGGGATGAGTAGTAAAATAGCTTCACAACACATCAAAAGCTTCAATTGCGAGTACAGAGTACTTGATCTAAAATCTAATAGAGATGATGAATTTTAGCCAACATCGCATGGTAGGTTTTGAGGTAGAGAGAAACGCTAGGAAGAGCCAGCCTCGCGAGGAAGATGATAAGGCTCGAGCAGTAAAAAAACAAAAGAAAAAATATAGAGATATGATATGTGAGGCCAGAAATAATTATTTTTTAAAATTTAATGTTTTAAAAAAATTAAAAATGTTTAAAATCATCTTCTCGTACTCATGAATCAAATGAGCTATCATTAGCTAGAAAGACATATGAGTCATTTTGTGATATGAATTCGCGCCTATCAAGATTTTTTTAGAACTTTCAAGTGCCTGGGTGTAAAAATCATTTTATATAGTTTTTTATGGAAAATAATTATCTTGCATCATAGCACACCATCTATCCAAATTCTAAATAATTTTAGTTTGTTCTAAATCCAACTTATCTAATAATTTTACACAAAAATATATTATAATATCCATAAATTACCAAATAAATAAACTATTAGAATATTTGATGTGTTAATGTGTGATGTGTCATTGATAGGTAGAGTTATTATCTCAGTCCTTTTATGGTGAAGCGTTGGCAATTGGATGATCGTGGGCGAGGACATGGTGGTGTAGGCATGACGATGAGGCCCGGGAGGCGGGGATAACGGTCAGTTAGGGTGGATGATGGCGAGGCAAGGAGGCATGGGCGGCACCGGGCAAGGTCGAGGTGTGACACTTGCATGACGGTAATGACGACACGACCAGGAAGGGTGAGGTAGGGCAAATGATGGTAAGGTTTTGAGAGGCACGAACAACTGTGACAATGTTATGGTGGCACAAACACGACGAGAGTGATGGCAAGGTCGGGGAGGTTCGGGGGTGGCAGGACAATGACACGATCGGTGTGGACAACTGCTGACAAGACCGGGGTGGCGCAGGTGGCATGTGCGATGATGAGGCTGGGTGAGGTAGGAAAGATGGTGCGACCGTGGCGGCTGACGACGAGGCTAGGGAAGCGTGGACGACAATGGGTCAGGTTGGCATGGCACGTGGATAATGAGAACAATAGTGAGGCTACAAAAGGTTAGGTTGGGCAAACGACAACGAGGTTGTGGTAGACGAGGATGAGTGACGGGCGAGGTTAGGTACTTAGGTGGTGTGTGCACGACGGGGATGACGGCGTGGTCGGGGAGATGCGAGGACGATGAGGTGACAGCACAACCGGGACGAAGATGGCGAGACGTGTAATGTTTTATCCCGTTGCAACGCGCGGACATTATTGCTAGTCAACCTAAAGAAGATAGAAAAAAAGGAACTGTCCAATGTATGGGTGTTATGGGTGTGGTTTACCTGTCCAATTCAAAACTGGCATTCTGTAGTGAATTGGCCAGAACTGAAATCTGAACTAGTATTCTTCAGTAACAATAAAATATGTCTAAACAAAGTATACAGGCAGAACACATGCTTGCCCAGAACTAGCTTTGATTTTTCAGACCAATCAGAACAACATCAGAAGCCGCCAAAACACCATAATTCAGGAGTATTACTGTTAATGATTTGTGTGGCAACAAATGATTGTTACTTGTAAAACATTTCAGAATCAGCTTTGGAAAAAAACTTTATTCCAGAGGGATAGAACCCACATTGTCTCAAATTTCCACATTGTCTATACTAATCAGATTATAACAGTAGCGTAGTTACATAAGTAGACTAAACAAAAGGTATCCGCCATTGCTGCAGCAGGAGTAGTCAAGGCTCCAACATCCTCTTCCTCTGTCCAGACTTCTGTTTTCGCCCTCCAGATGGCTGCTGGCCTGGAATCCTCGCCACTGTTCTCTTCAGACCGTCGAAGGGAGGTCGCACTTGCCCATCTCTGTAAAGAAATGCAGAGAAATCACCAGTGAGATCGCAAGGTTACAACACAGTCAACCTTAAAAAAACAACTTATTCTCTGATATACCAAGGTTCGCCACATGTTGGAAGGCGAGCGAGAGCAGTGCCTCCCCATCGAGTACCGCGATGGGCTCGCCGTAGACGATGTTGCATGTGGACTGGCCGCGGCGGAGGTCGTCGTCGTCCATGCAGGACAGGTCGTCGTGGACTAGCGGCGGGGGCCATCGCCCAGGCCTCCCGGCCGCCGGCGACGCCGCACGCGGCGAGGCACGGCGCGGGGCGAGGGCGCGGCGGCGGCGGCCGGGAGGGGGGGGGGGGGGGGGGGGGGCGAAGCGGACACGCGAGGCGGCCAGGGGTGGAAAGCCATGGCCATGGGTGGCGAACGGCTTTGGGCGGCGATGGGGGCAGAGGGCGTCCTGGAGATTAGGGGTGGGCGGCCGGAGAAAGATGGAAGATTTGGGGGTGCGGAGAAGAAGATAACGTGGATGGTGGGACCCATGAGTTGGGAAGGAGAATAGGAGAATTGTTGGAGCAAATTGTGTTTTAGGGATAGAAATATTTTTTCTCCATCCCCAATAACATCATACATGGGATCAAATTTACTCCATCTGCTGAAGTTGCTCTTATATAGTTGTGTATGATTCATGTGAATGTATGCAGTGAGAAAGAAAAAGGAAAGGAAAATAAAATGAGAAAAGGAGAAAAAGGGACAGGACATGGAACTACACAGGCACATTAGTATCGGGTGAAAACAACACCCGGTATTAAATGCCCTCATTTAGTATTGATTATTTACGCGGTACTAAATGCTCCCCCAGTCTCCAAGGTCCAAAATACTAAACCTAGACAGGGCTAATATAATATCATGTCAAACTCAAACTACTACTTGCATTGCAAGGAAATGGAGGCACATCTTGACGATCAACAGCCTATTCGGTTGGCTGGTGGCTGATGGGCGATGTACCACTCTAGTTTGTTACGAGAGAAAAAATCTTGTTGGTGGTTCTTGCCATGGCTGATTTGTTACGAGAGGAAAGATCTTCTTTGGTGGTTGATAAGCCAAACGAACAGGGCGCAAGTCTGGACTCAAGCAGCAGGCCGAAGCCGCAGCGAAAGATCGAGACAGTCTGACCTTTGACATATGACGAACATTCTCAACCAGAGCTAAAGAAGCAAAATGATCAGCCATACAACTCAACCTTTTGACTGGTCGGCTACCGATCCAATTAGGATGGGAGCACCAGTCATTTTTGTTGGGTTGTGGCCGCGTCTTCCGTTCCGTCTTATTTTCCAGCGCATCGATCGGAAGCTTGTTGAGACGAAGCAACGGCATAGGAGCTACCGGACACAGGGGTGCCATTCTCGACGGCGACGCCGCTGCCGCTATGGGACGACCCCGACGACGGACCCATCGGCATGTCGCTGTACCGCTCCAGCAAGCGGAACCTTCTTGAGCTTATCCTTCTCCGATATACGATCCTGCAACCGGATAAGCTAGCAGGCACCATTATTAGTAAGCATTAGTTTAGACAGTATGGGTGTATAATTTGTGAAGCTATATAATTACTCCATCCATTCTTAAAATATATGACATCGTTGATTTTTTACTTCAATTTTGACTACCAACATATATTGAACAAATTAGTTAACTAAAATAAAATGTATATCATTATATCTATTATTCAATGTATCTTAGATTTAACTTGTTGGTCTATCAATTTACAAAAATATTTGTAGGAAAGACAAATAGTGAAACGAACGAAAAAAGTGAATATTATCGTACTCCCTCTGTTGTTATTTATTTGACCCCCTGTGGTTCAAACTTGAGTTGGCTACGGCGGAGGTAGTATATATTGAATCGGACAAGAACACGTGTGGAACAACTGCAGTGCATGTATCTTTGTTCCTAGCAATTGGTGGAGGAAACAATACACGGGCAGAAGACGTGGAGGACTGGATCGAAGGTGAGGAAGCTCCGTGGAAGCTCATGACTTGTTGTGGTTCGAGGTCTATTACGGTACACAAACCACTCAGCACTTTTACGGTACGTAACACCACTCAGCAGTGGTACAATAGTATTATTGTTTTTCAGTTTTTTTACTATGGGTAAAATGGTAATTTGCTCGATGTATATTATTAGGAAAAAAATTTCCCGCTACCAAGGTTACATAAAAAGATTTGATTTCATATATTACAATAATATTATTTTGTATATTTCTGATAATACACATATAGTACCCATACCACCTATGAATACCACTAATACCACACATAAAAACCGGTGATACAGAATTAATCTCAACCATATCAATCCTTACATATAAGTCATTTTCTATTACATATGAGTCCTTTTTCAACCCATGGTATAGGGTGCTATTGTGTACTGTGAAAAACTCTTTAATTTATGTCAGCGAGCGACCTAAGGGTCGTCTTATCCGGGGCACGACTCGCACTCTAGTGCAAGACTGCAAGTCAAGTACGCATGGACACTAGCACACTGTTTTACTTGTCAAAGACACGTGTTTGCGACTGTTACCGATGTTGGGCATTCACTGTTTTACTTGTCAAAGACACGTGTTTGCGACTGTTACCGATGTTGGGCAATGCCGGTGTTTTTACGCGCATGTCTTGACCTAGCTAGTCGTCTCTAGGGTTAACCAAACCATGGTTTCACCGGTTTCCACGAATAAAATAACCGGACCAGTTTGCCGAGATTGGGAATTTTAAACTTCAGTTTGAGGGTGGGAATCGGACCTGTTTCGGTACCGGACCGGACCGATACCACCGGGAACCGGCCGAACCGGCCCGTTTCCCACCGGTTTTTGTTAACCATGGTCGTGTCCCATACCCATCTCGAAGGTTTCTTTCTCGGGTTCAGCAAATAGAGCTAATACCTGCATGTGTGTATATATATAATTCGAGTTTGGGGAGAACGAAGAAGCAAAATCAAGCAAAGCCAAATTTAAAATACAACATGAAGATGATCGAGGATTCCCCACTGGAAATCTCCTACGATGCCCACCCCGCGCACAGGCTCAAGCTGGTGACCACCACCGGCGCCGGCGACCCGCCGTTCTTCTGTTGCGACGGCTGCAAGGAGACTGGCGGCGGCAAGGGACGCTGGTACCGGTGCGGCGGCGGCTGCGACTTCGACCTCCACGAGTGCTGCGCCCTCGCGAAGCCCACCCTGAAGCACCCTCTGCTCGGCGACGACTTCGAGTTCAACCTCCTCATCCACGGGGCGGCGGCGGCGGCGGCGGCGCCACCAGTCTGCACCGCCTGCGGCTGCGCTGCAGCAGGGCTCGTCTACCACTGCGCCACCAAGAAGCAGCAGGGCCTCTACCTCCACCCGTGCTGCGCGGCGCTGAGGATGGAGAGCTTCCTCCACGACGGCGAGCACCACGTCCAGCTCTGCGCCGAGGCGAAGCTCCGCTGCGTCGTCTGCGAGGAGAAGGCGAGGACCTTCTCGTTCAAGGCAAGGCTGTGGGCGTACCGGTGGCGCTACAACGGCTTGGAAGGGTACCTGCACGTGGCGTGCATGAAGAAGGTCGCTGTCGATGGATGGGAGAAGGCCTACCGTCAGGACGGCGGCGGCGGTGTCTTAGAGGCGAGCGTGCCGATCATGAAAGGCATGCTGGGGTTGCGCCCGACCGGGGACGCGGGATCGTCGGCGTCGGCCACGAGTAGCGGGGCAAATCTGGGCATAGAAGTAGCCACCACCATTGCAGATGTAGTAGTCTCGGGATGACCGGGAGGCAAGAACCCACGCACTCCGCCAGCCGCACGGGCTATAATGTTTTTACAAGTTATTACTACTACTTCCACAAATTAAGGGCTTGTCTCTAGCTCACCCACACAATTCTAGACCTCTCCTCAGTGGTTTTAAAAACCGCAACAGTAGCGGTTTTCGAAACCGACAAAACCGGTCTGGTAAACCGGTAAAACCAACCAGTAAACCGAAAAGAGCAGTTTTCTAGGGTTTGCTAGGTTCGGTTAGAGAGTGGTAACCGAGCTTTTTCGCTATCGATCCAGGTCGGTTACCACGGTAACCGGGCCGGTTACCAACGGTAAGGTGAATCCTGCCCTCACATGAATTTTTGCAATTTTTTACACCCTAGATCTATTATTTTTCCTCCTACCCTCCCTCAAATTTATCCTTTCCCCGTCCATTTCTCTTTTTCTCTCCTCTCTATCCTCTCCCCGCGGAACCACCCCCGACCCCGTCGTCTTCCTCGCGCCGCCGCCCCCCTCCGCCTTCCTGCCGCCCAGCCCCTCCACTCCCCCGGCCGGCGCCGGCGGACCCTAGTCCCGGCGGCGCCGGCCACCCCCCCATTCCGTACCCCCGCCGCCTCGTGCCCGCCGCCGCCGTCTTCTTCGGCCTCCGACCGCGCCGCCGCCGTGGAGCCCCTGCCTCGATCTGCCCCAACCGCCGGCCTTCCCCACCCGAGCCGACGACGCCCGAGCCGCCGGCGCCCTCGCCGCCGGCCCTCCCTCTAGGTCCGACGGGGACAGCAGCCCCCTAGCAACCCCGAACCCTAACCCGAACCCTAAACTCGTCGGAAAGCTTGCCGGAGTTGGAGAAGAAGGTGAGTTTGGGGAAGAAAAAAATCGTGTGAGGAGTTAGTCTGAATCACACAGGCAACATATAGCTTTACCTCAAATTGAATGGCCTTCAACATAACACGTTTTTACATGCATATGGTTCAATCCTCCGATCGGAAACGTATGAGGTGTTTGGTTGGGTTGTAGCTTTTGGAAAAGCTGTTGTGAGTTGTGGCATGTGGAAGAGCAGTTGTGAGAAAGTTGCCGTGAGGAAAGTGTTGACGGTGTATAATTGTATTAAACTTCAAGTAGACTTGCAAGCGGATAAGTCTCCCATCATGGTCAAGGGACCCTTCTTCCCTCGAGTGGTGAACCCAAGGTATCGAATCCGTGGAACAATGCGCGACGCGAGACTTCAATCTTCAAAAGGTGAAACCCTAATGCATCTAATCGAAGAACATCAAAAACGAATCTAATCTACTAAAAACCGGAGGTAGCAAGAGATAGAGGGGGATAGATAAACCGATCTAGGGAGATCAGATCAAGCCTTTTGTTGAAGTTCCGAGCAAAAGAAGAAATAGCAAGTTCAATCTCATTAAAAGACACTTTAAACCATGGTTTCCCGTCCGACTCTGAAAACGCCCGCCTTTTGGAGCCACCGTTTTGTCACAACACACCCCTATTCGTGCGGGTTAGTCTAGGGCGAGTCCGAGGACAAGTCGAGATCTTTCGGAAGGTCAGGTATGCACCTCTAGCCACCACGGCTACAAGAACATCCTATGTGATCTATCTCAAGAATAGATCTAAGATAAGGAAAGCCGATCGAAAACGAAGATTTCGGAGAAACACTTGATCGCTAGAAATCGGATTCAACTTGATACATCAACTAGTACATGATACATGAACAAGATCACCACTGGGATCCTACCTTGATCTTGCTTCTAGCTCCGAGAACTCCGACGTGGTCTTCCTTGCAAGGTTCCCACGTCGGCTAGGGAGACCCTAGTCAACTAGCTCGACCCTCTCCTCTCTGAGATGGTGTCCCTCCCTTCTCTGCTCCTCGGCGGCCGATGACGAATGGATTGATGCGTGGCTCTCGACCCCGGGGCTATAAATAGCCAGAATGGTGGCTAGGTCAAAGGGGGAGGCGATTGGGCCCGGAATGGGCCGGGGCCGGCCGGCCTGGGCCCACCTCGGCCCAGTTGCCTGCCTCCTTCGTGTGGTGTCGGTTCCCGAGTCTTCTATATCCTTCCCCCTTCTGCATGTGGGCCCTTGTCGTCACTTTCTCTCCGAGTTGGACGTAGCTCCTTGTCCCGCAAGATTCGACACTTTTCTGGGTAGGTCCTCGGAGTTTATCGTCTTCTCGGGTTTGGTCCCTAGGCTTCTTGGAGTCAAGTTTACTTCATTGCATGACTTGTACGGGGCTTCAAAGTCTTGTCACAAGGTGCTTGATGAACTTATCCCGGAAGTCTTGCTTTCAACGCTAAAACCCTGCATAAACACTAAACTCCAAAACCGACATGCACAAATGAACTTGTTATACCAAGGGGGTTAGTACCAATGGATAAGGTATGAAACTTATGCCAATACCGAAGGTAAACTCATGGCTAGGTTGATGGAATTTCACCGTCAACATCTCCCCAATGCTTAAACCTTGCTCGTCCTCGAGTAACCCTTCGATGGATATCATCGTTGCCCTTCATTGTCTAAACCTTGCACTTGATCATACATAAGAAAACATAATGCTCTCAAAACTTTAATTCGTTTAAAGTTTCATAATGTACTAGCCTTCATCCTAACGAAGGGTATATTATTAATTAAGCTTATCCCACAAGTATTAACATGCTCCAAAATTTAAATAGATCTCCGAAATTTTGAAATAAAGAATGAGATAAAAAATAAACCAAGTTCACAAATTTAAATCATCTTGCATATTGCTCATGAACTCTCATCTCACTTTGTCTCTCAAGCCTATTTATTCTACTCCTTTCCCTCTCATAACATATATATGTGGTAGGCTTTATATGGAGCTTTTTGGGAAAGTTTAGTCCTACCAAGATTTTATAAATGAGATGTTGTCGAAACAAGACAAGCTTCTCATGGTCTTACCGAGACTCATCAAAAAGGTCATTGGAAAATAATGTTATATCAAGGAGGGGAAAGAGAAAAATACACACACTTGAGATAGGTGCACATGTGCAAATGGCAAAGAGTGATCTCGAGGCACAAAGGAAGTCCTCGTTATCGGATTGCACATGGTTGGAAAATGAGTATGGATCTTTTAATCTTGAAGGCTTGAAATTCCTAATGCACTTTAGAGAACCGGGGAGTTCACTTTATTTTATTTTTACACATACTCATATATTGTTTTCTTTCTTTTTTTCTCATATATATATTTTCTTTTTTTCTTTATACTCATTTTTTCTTTTTTGTTTTTCATCAAATTTTTTTTATTTGCTCCCCTTTGAACTCTAAAATTGCATTGTACCTACCTCCTCCCCCATGCTTAGAAGTTTGCTCGTCCTCGGGCAAAGACGTGATAGAGATAAGGTAGGTACCAGGAATACTTTTCCTTTGGAGAGATACTTGAAATCTTCAATCGTGGCACCGTCTTGCAATCTTCCTTGAATTGATGATCCATCCTCAACGTTAGGTTGTGGTCAAGGAGGTAATCACAAAAGATGATATTTGGTTTTAATGGTGGATATCCGGTGAGGTTTGTGAGATCTCCGATGTGGGGATACACAATGCATGGATAAAAGGCTAGCAATAAGATAGATACACAAAAAATGGAATGACCAGCTTCTTAGTCTCGGGCCAGAGAAATCATGGCCTGCAATAACTCACCCAAAAATAAATCTTGTATACTAAGGTTTATGCACTCAAATATATATACAGCTCTGGATAGGTAGAGCAACACACAAGTGATATTCATGACAAGGTTAGCATTACTTTTAGGAATAAAAATCATCTTTAATCTATCTAAAACTTGAGAGCATATAAAACACTATGGGTCTTTATTTTAATCATAACCTCCACTAAAGATTAAGCTAGCATTTAGATAAATTCAGATTTGTATTTTAAGAGAGCATTAGCTTAATCAAGCATAAAACAAATACAAAGATAAACAAAGCGGCAATTATAATCATATATCATCATGGCACAAACTTTGTAACTTTTCCAAAGGTAAAAACAAGGTGGTGTATTTATTCATGACGAAAACAAACTAACATACATGCTGAGAATAAACTAACACACTTGCTGAAATTTGAATAAAAACTGAAAACACTACGCAAACACAAGCAAGCACAAGCTGAAAATTAGAGAGAAAGGGAAAAGAAAAGAAAACTAAAACTCCTCCTTCTTCCTAATCCTCCGTTGGTGGTTAGTATTGATGATGTTGGTAGTTGTACCCTTGCTCGTAGTAGGTTTGGACATCCCCTCCAACGAATTGATCCGGCGGTACTAGGTGAAGAGGCCCAAGCACATAGGCAATATTTGCATTGCCTTCACCCAATTGAGCCGCGTTGGATTGGATGGCTGCGACGTTTTGCATGTTTCTCGCAGCATACCCTCCAATTATGGCCATTCTTTATTGTGGTTGGGGGTATTGTGTGTAGGGATCCGCAAAGGTTACGTTGGGCAGCACATAATTTGGTGGGGGCATGGGTGCACCACTCCCCCATGCTTGCATCGGTGGCCCTCCGTAATAACTTGGCGGTGTAGGGATTCCTCCGAATGGTGGCACATAATTTTGTTGTGCACCACCCTCTTGCGTGGAGGAGGATCCCTCCTCTACAATTCTTCCTCTTTTATTCTTCTTTGCCGGGACAAGGAGTCCCTCCTCCAACCAATCTTCCTTCCCTTGAATGAAGAGCCTAAGTCTTGGGTCCGGAAGGGGTAAGTTCACTTTGGCCACATGAAAGCCTCCTCTCTCATCTCCACTAATATATTTTCCTTGCTTTAAATATTCAAATCGAGAGGGGTCCCGGGTAAAAGATATTCGGAATTTCTTGTAATTCCCGACCTTAAGGAGATGGCCAACATAGAGAGGTAGCACTCCGAACCAATATCTCTCGATCCCGATGTTGCCTCGCAACACCATCGGTTGATCATAAGGTATGAGGGGTCTATTGGCTGCCTGGCAATTAAAGCCGAGTAGAGCCAATTCAACTCCGTGTCGGTCACCTTCGTCTCCCTCATCCTTCCCATAATCCTCTTACACATCCATGAGTGGAATACTTGGATAATGGGGTTCCAGATGGAATTCGTTGCTGGTGGGCTTCTTTGGAGATTAAATTCCAAAATCCATCCAACATGCCATCCGGCGCGTCAACTTTCTCCGGAGCTCCCTTTTGGAACCCAAGTAGCTCCCTAATATGCTCATAGGGAACCACTTGCTGAATTCCCTCCAAACGGAATGATAAACTCGGCACCCCCTCATCAAGGATAGGCGTCATAGTCATCAAAATTTCCAAGGAAAACTCCTTGTGGGTGTTTGACGACACCCCGTTGGAGAATTGCACCCATCCAAGGTGCCCCAACATATAATATATATCCGTGCCAAAACCCAATGAGTTGAGAGCTTGATCGTCGAAATCGACGTTTGCCACTAGCCTCTTGTCAAGGCGTGATAGTTTCTTCTCCTCCTCCTCCGACAAGATGATGAAGCCATATGTGGAGTACCGCGGAGTGTATGGAGGTGGAGCGGATGAACGGGTCGATCGATGAGGTGGGACGGGCGGCTCCTCCGTACGCCCTTGAGGTTCGGTAAACCTCATAAACGAGCTCCTTGTAGCTCTCATACCACAGAGGAGGAAAGTGTCGTTCCTCCTTGGCGGTGTCGTGTCCTCCTCCATGCTCCGAGGAGACTCGGAAACCGAGTGCCTCCTTGAAGACGTCGTCGAAGATGGCTTGGACGACGACGAACCCTTCTTCTTGGTGAAGAGACTTGTGGTTTTCTTCCACATGATTGCAGCACTCTTCTCTCTAATATAATTCTGGGTTTCAACCGGTAACTAGGCACTTCAAAAATTACTTCAGAATGTGGACTTTGAGTGGATTAAGGGTGTTTATTGTTTGAGAAATCAAGCTCAGAAAGGATGGCTATGTCTACGGTGGTTCTGGCTACAAAAACTTGAGCACACAAACAGAGGAAGGAGAGGGCTACTTGCTTGCAGAAGACGGGCACCGGGGGGGTGCATTTTATAGGGCAAGCCGGCCGGCCTGGGCCGACCGGCCTGGGGTGGCTCTGGCCCCCCTGGCTCGGTTCTTTCTCCCAGCACGATCATCTCCCCTTTGTGACTTTTGTGCCCGCGTGCTCCACTAGTTGCACCACCCAAACGCTCTCGTCCACTCCTTTGCTTGCATTATCGGTCCTTCCACTTGATGCTCTTGCTTTGAGTCATGTCCATGCTCCCTTGCTCCACTTGCTTCACATGCCACCATGAATTTCTTGCAAAGAAATGCTTGCTGCCCACCCATGCTTGTCCTTTGCATGTGGTCTTGATAAAAGTTGTTGAGAGGGCATCCAATGATGCATCATGGTGCATGCATGATTAACTTAACTAAAGTGCCTCCCTCTAAGCATGTCTTATGGCTAAGCACTCCTCTAATTTCGAAAATTATAATTATTTTCAGAGCTATGGAAAAGCTCAAGCATAAATTCAGAGAAGTTTTTAAACCATTAAAAACCAATGTAAGTCAAAAATATTTTCCGACTACATTTATATCGGTCTCACCGGTATAGTTTGCTTTCATTGGTTGAGGGCAAATTTTTCCTGGCTTGATCATGGGGGCATAGGTTTAGGTTCTAATTTTGGCTAAATGAGAGAGATTTTGAATGAAATAAAATTAAATGAGGCTTAGAAAAATTCTAATCTTAGAGAAACCAAGGATGTAAATTTTTTTAAACCAACCAAAAGCTTAGTTTCTAGGTTCACGCGAGTCCTACCACGTGCTGAAAATTAAATAACATCTAGATACAAGTTGTGGCTCTACTCGTGTGTTTTTAGCATGAAAAACAAGTCAACCACAACATCATAAAGGGGATGAATGGTTGAGTTAGGTTCTGAATTTATTTGGTTGTTGTATCTCGAAAAGAAGCAAACAAACACATAGGAGGGTTCATGTAAAGGGTTTATGATCAAAGCAACATATTCAACCAAGAATTATATCTCTAATATTGTTAAACCACTTCTAAGTCTAATGCCTTTGCGTAGTAAAATTCAAAACTGAATTATTTGAAAAGACTCGAAAAACCTGGAATCGGGTTGTCCTCCCGGTAGCTTATTCTTGACTCGACGAAACAGGTTGCCTCCCGCCTAGCGCTTCGTTTATAGTCCATGGCTAGACTTCTTCACTTGATTACTTCGGATCAACGCTCTTTGCGGGCGTTGCAATCTTGGGTACCCACTTCCGCACCATCTTGGGCACGGGCTTATTCTCCGGCTTAGTCATCTTTTTGGTCTTCATAGGTGGCTTTTGTTCCTTTGTCTTGACGGATGCAACAACTTCTTTGATTTTATTCACGTTCTTCTTCTTCGGCTCTTCCTTCTTCTTCAGCTCTTCCTTCTTCCTTGGTTTTTCCTTAACAACGCGACGATGAGGTGGAACATATTTAACTTCAATCATATTGCATACCTCGAGGCGTGGTCGAAACTTGAAGGAACTCCTTTCTCCGTTAATATCGAACATGATCTCCCCCTTGCCAACATCAATGGTAGCTCCCACGGTCTTGAGGAAAGGCCTCCCAAGGATGAGTGGTGGCTTCTCCCTTTCTCCCATCTCGAGTACCATGAAGTCGACGGGGATGAAGTGGTGTTCGACCTTCACGGGCACATCTTCAGTGATGCCCAAGGGATAGCGAATGGAGTTATCACCCAACTCCAAGCACATACCCGTAGGCTCCAATGGTAGGTGTAGCTTCTCGAACACATCTCTTGGAATGACACTCACACTTGCTCCAAGGTCGCATAGCGCCTTCTCGAACTTGAACGAACCAACGGAACATGGAATTGTCGGACATCCAGGGTCTTTTTGCTTCTCTGGCCCATTAGCAATAGCGGCACTACATTGCTCGGACATCTTGACATGATCTACCCCGAGTGTTGCTATCTCGTATTTATTTGCAAGGATATCTTTGAAGTAACGAGAATATGTAGGAACTTGAAGGGCATCCAATAATGGCATGTTGATGCTAAGTATACGCACAACCTCCACAAAATTCTCAAAGTGGTTATCAAGTTTACCTCGGAAGTAGCATGGCTTGAGTTGCGGTATCTTCGTGTCTTCTCCTAGCATCTCAAACTCGGGTTCTTTGGTGACGATCTCCGTAACTTCCTCCTTGGAAAATTCCTCCGCCTCGGCGGATGGTTTAGGCTTCCTCGCTCCCGAGGAACGTTCCAGATCTTCGGTCTCCTTTCCCGAACGTGTTTGAATAGCCTTCGCCGATTCGGGACCTTTAGGTTGTCCCAGAAGCTTCCCTTCATTAGCGGATAGGCACTCGGCAAGTTGTCCCACTTGCGTCTCAATCATCTTCATCATGTTGAGCACTTGATGGTTGGAGCTTCCGACCTCCGTCACCTTGCTATCGATGTTCTCCAACACCTTGTCTATGGCTTTGAACTTGGTGACGGTGTCTTTGTTGATCTTAGCTTGCTCGTCTATGAAGTCGTTCAATTGTATACGAAGCGAAACCGAATTTGGAGTAGATGAGCTTGCATTAAATTGAGGTCTACCTAGCCCGTAGCGGAAGTTCGTCAAATCTCCCTTCCTCATGTAGTCGAGCACCTTGGCTTCCTCTGGACAATCCTTGTGGACATGGCCATATTCTCCGCACTCTTCACATGTGGATCTTGCTTCGGCAGCCTTTACATCTTGAGCCTCTTTCTTTTCTATCTCCATCTTCTCCAACCTCTGCATAAGCGAGTCGATCTTGCCTTCGAGTATGTCTTCCTTTTCCACTTGCAAGACTCCCTTGATGTTCCCCGTGGGTTAAACGGGTGTAAGCATCCAAATGATGCCCACGTATCATTATCCGCGACCTTGTTGAATAGAGTGAAAGCTTGAGTCAGCTTAAGCTCGATGATAGATCCTCCCTCTGATGCATCGATGATCGTCCTTGATGCCATGTGAGTCCTTGGTAGAACTTTTGCATGAGGTCCTCCTTCGGGAACTTGTGATGTGGAACCGTCCGAGTGTACTCATTGAAGCGCTCGAATGCCTCCGAGATAGTCTCTGTAGGATATTGAGCAAAAGTGGCAATCTTATTACGCAAGCTTTGAGTTTTACCCGGTGAGTAGTATTCCTTTATGAAGGCCCTCATCAATGCATTCCAATCTTGCACCGTCTCCGCCGGTTGAGAGTGGAACCATTGCAAAGCCTTCCCGAGTAGAGAGAACGGAAAGAGCCTTGCCCTCATTTGATCTTGAGTCACCCCATCCATGTTGAATGAACGCTTGGAGGTGAAGGTTCAGGTCTTCTTTACCGGTGAAGGGTGAATGTTACACCATGCAGATTGTTGAGGTCTTGATCTCGAACGGCCTTCCGATCTCCACAAGGTTCAAGATTGGTAGTTCATTGATGTCCGGGGTGCATAGCTCCCCGATCTTGCGTTCTTGCGGTTGTTCTCCCATCGGTGGAAGTCGATTCTCCCGAGGACTTTGAGGTGGTGAATTCTTCGGAGATTCCAACGATCCTTCATCTTCTGACTTTGAATCTAAAAAATCTAGCTTTTTAGCTTGTTGTGCTTCGCGCCTCCTTAGCCTATAAAGTTTTTCTGGATCATCCACAAAATTATCGGGTTTGTTGGAGAGGTATCCGTCCATCTCCTGTTAGGGTTAGCGATAAACAAAATATGCAAAAACGAAAAAGTAAAAACGAATCTAGAAACACTAGGGTTAGACAAACTAGATTAGATTGATTTTGAGGATGATCAAAATTTAATAGGTGCAAGAAGAAAAACTAAAAGAAAACTGAAAATTACACAAAAAGCAATAAAAGATTGAATCTTGATCACTTGTTCCCCGGCAACAGCGCCAGAAAAAGGGGCTTGTTGATGGTGTATAATCGTATTAAACTTCAAGTACACTTGCAAGCGGACAAGTCTCCCGTCGTAGTCAAGGGACCCTTCTTCCCTCGAGTGGTGAACCCAAGGTATCGAATCTGTGGAACAATGCGTGACGCAAGACTTGATTATTAAAGCCAAGAAACTTCAATCTTCAAAAGGTGAAACCCTAATGCATCTAATCGAAGAACATCAAAAACGAGTCTAATCTACTAAAAACCGGAGGTAGCAAGAGATAGAGGGGGATAGATAAACCGATCTAGAGAGATTGAAAGGATCTTGATGTCGCCTAGAGGGGGGGTGAATAGGCGAGTCCTAAAAATCACCACTTAAAACAAATTTATCAGTGAATCCCGGATACTCCGGACTTTTCTCCGGAGTTTTTGGAAAGTCCGGAATCTCTGGAGAAATCTCCGGAATCTCCGGACTAGTGCCTTCGCAGCGGAATGAACACACTGCCCAAAACCGGTGCCACCGGTTTTGTAAATCCAGTGCCACCGGGTTTGCCTGACAGTGACTCCCCTCTTCTTCTCCTTCTTGTTTGCTTGTTTGGATTGAACTAAGACATGGTGTAGGGCTTAAGGATCAGTTCTTTGATGAAAATAGAGTGCCTGCACTTCACAAACACTAGCAACCAAGTAGCTCCACCAATATGACAAAGACAAGCAAGGAAAGATATGACAAGGTTAATGTGAGGTAACCAACAGGATGCACAAGGATTTGTTTTACCAAAGTTCGGATTCACCACCGTGTGAATCCTAGTCTCCATTGGGTGCTTCTCCTACCGAAGCCGGGTTGCATTCAACCCTTTTCCCGATCCACTAGATAGCTTCTTCCCTTTCGGAGGCAAAGCAAGACCTTCACAAACTGTCCCACAGCTCACCACACCTTGGGAGCTTGAGGGCGACGCCTAGCCGTCTAGGAGGCAATCCTCCAAGAGTAACAAATGCTTCACACAAGCTTGACGACGTCCAACAGTGCTCAAGGGATACAAGTGCTCTTGAAAAGCTCACAAAGGTTTCTCTCTACCACCCAACTCACTAGATCTAGCAAAGATCAAACAACCTCACAAAGAGGGGTTGGGGAGAGCTAGAATGGCTTTGGCTTAGCAAGGAATAGCAAAGAAGCACTCTAGCAACCTCGAGAACGACGCTTGCAACGATAGAGGTTGAAGGGTATAAATACCCGACTCCCCAAAAACTAGCCGTTGGAGTTAAAACCCGGAATCTCCGGGAAAAACCCCGGATACTCCGGACTTCCCAAAACTAGTCGTTGCAAACTCCAGTGAAAACCGGTGCCACCGGTTTCCCAAAACCGGTGCCACCGAGTTTTCAAAAACTAGCCGTTGGGACGGCTGGCACAAAACCGGTGCCATCGGTTTCCCAAAACCGGTGCCACCGGGTTTGACATAGGGTCAAACCCGAAGACGTGTACGTGTGGTTTTTGTGTCTCTCTCAACTCACATGGGTTACTTGAGCACTGAGACATTATCAACACTCCTTGTGATGCATCCCTCTTGATAGTACGTCGTACCTATACTCAAGATCAAATATAAATGCAATAAAAGAACTCTTGAGCTTCTTCTTCAAGAATAGCCATACTTGATCAATATATCCTCGTGAGAGATCCATCCATCAATGTCTCAATGGTTTGAGCACTTCTTCCTTGAGCTAGTGACTTTGATCTTTATATAAGAATGAAACCCAAATCTCGATTAAGTCACCCTCCACATGACTCAATGAATATGTAATGCTTCTTCATTGCTTCACTCGGTTAGGCTCGACTTGATACCTCGAAACTTTCCAAGCTATAGCCACTTCACCCTAGCCAAGCACATGGTCCAAGTCACTACTCGGCCAACCTTAGCTTAGTACCTCGTTGCTAATCCCTTGCTTGATTTCTTCATCCATTCGTTGCCAATTTGAGTTAAGCTTTGATTCAACATCAAGAGTGGAATTCTATTGAGACCATGCTTTCTTTTAATTTAAATATCCCCTTTTATTATAGCAAGCTTCTTCCTTCAATAAGAGACCATCCAGTTGTTCCAAAACAATATGCCTCTTTCTTATCCTTCATTAGCTTGTCATATACCATCTATATGCTTCATGGGATCATATATATCAAATATCATGACATTCACCATTGAGTCAAGCCATTTCACAATATGAGGCTAAAACCATGCCTCAACTTATCTTGTATACACATAGCTTGTTTTCATCATGTAGATAATTGTCATATATTATGCCTTGTCATTTATATGTTACAACCTGCTCACATGCTTAGCAAGGACATTAGATCTTTAATCTAGTTGTCAATCAATACACCAAAACCCACTAAGGGCCTAGATGTCTTTCAATCTCCCCCTTTTTGGTGATTGATGACAACCTCGATTAAAGCTTACAAAAGATATTCAATAAAGCTTAAAAGAATAGATTTAGGTTGAGCTCCCCCTAAATCTCAGCATATATATATATCCATACCCAGGGTATGGAATATTATTCCATACCCGGGCCAACCCACGCCCCCCGCGCAGTCCCTCTCGCCGCACGTTCTCCTGCCACCAATTTATTTTTTTGGTCAGGGCCCACCAACCCCCTTTGGTATCTGATTTATTTCTTTGCACGTCCTTCGCTGCCTTCGTCCATTTTTTTCCGCTCAGATCACAACACCTACGGAGCTAGGCAGTTGGATGATGAACACCATATCTTTTATTTAAAATAGTTTGTGATTGTTCGACAGATCTCTCATTATTAATTCAAAGTTACTAGTGATGTCTTTTTCTGCAATGTGCAGTGTGAGCATTGCATTGAGTTAGTTTTCTTATTCGGAATAAATACATACTTGCATGCTTTTACAACCCTTCATCCTGGAGTGCGATTTAAGTTGTGGATACAAATAAGTTAAGTATATTAGTTATTTCATTTACAATGATTTGGATTGAATGGTCTGGATTTGAATCGCAAAAACTCAGTACATTTTGCCATTATTTACAACTGAAAAGATAAGATTTCATAAAAATGTGTACACTTTGTAGTTTCATCGAGCTCGTTTTTACAATTTGGCGGAACTAGAATAAATAATGGCAAAACAAAAACCACCTAGCCAATCAACCATCTCGTGTGTAAATTGCGAGTAGCAAAAAGAGCTATTAGAATATCCGGGACAAAGACAGCCCAAACACATTGCGGACGAACAAAATCCTTAAGTTTTCTTAGCTAAATTAGAGGGTATCTCACTCGTCGGATGACAACACTGAAGACTCATGCAAGAAACCTATAACTCCACGGAAGGAACATCAAGTTGCTGCCGATCCAGAGACCTGTCGAACCAATTGGAATGAGGGCAAACAATAAGTGACCAAATCAAAGAATGCTCAGACATCACCATGCGCTGGTTGATAGACATCATGTTGACCATTCTTGGCCCAGAATCCATCGTAAAATTAATATTGCCTTCAGGTGCGATACACACTATGAAAGGATGATGCAGCTACCGACTATCCGAGATGGGTCAACAACAAGCTCCTTACTATCATGCAATTTTATTTCCTAATACACTTGACATTAAGCTAGCATTGTGTTGGTTTCATGGTTGCAAATAACAAATATGAACGAAAAAAAGTTAACATGTAATGATGAAAGTGTTATATTTTCAATTGAGATGCACACACCTAGAAATAGCATCACAACTTAATACATGTATCATTTCAGTGTTGTATGGTACATATTAATATGGAAAATCAGTTTCTGAGTGTTTTTTTCGATGGACCAGTTTCTAAAGAGGAAGACCCAACTTTAGAAACATAAGCTTTGCATTTGCCACTTGTTTGAATAAACTTGCAAGGAAAAATGGTGAAAGCTCAAAACCAAGAATCAGAGCACCAAAACTACAAAGCATCCCAAACTCCAAACAAGACTGAAGGCAGAATTGTTAATCAAATTATTGTACTACTGCCTTCCAATGTTCCATTCAGTCCTACTCATAAATTTCCAAAAAAGCACGATATTTGGTGAAAACATTAGGTACAACTCCTGAAAGTACGTACTAAGTCTAGGTTATAAATCTGGTTGGATTTTAGAATATGCACCATATGAGACATGCATACCTGTCACTGTCACCAGTTCATGCAGTTCCATGTCATTAAGGTGAAAATCTATGCACATGTTTTAGTATCTCACATCTGCACATTAGAAAATTTGGGTTTTTAATTCATCAGTCAAATTAAGAACTGGAAGGAATACATTTGTAAACAAAATGACAACATTTCAATGAATATAACAACATTTGGAATCAAACCACACATCTAATTCATCAGTTAGGAATCACAAGGCACAAAAGGAAGATCAACTGATCCGCTAGGCCCAGGTACACATTATGATCAAATTGATCGTTGCTTCTCTGTTGTGCTGAGCTTTGGAAATAATTTCAGTTCAATTTAAAGGTATATATATGATTCAAAATTCAACTACGCATAATGTAATTTATACCAAAATTGGTCAATCCTGATTAGATAGATTTAGACTTTCAGTTGAAGAGTTTCTCTCAAGAAAATTTAGTAGCAGAATAAAACATTAGTTGGCTAGTAACACAGCCATGTGCTATCTATTTGGCTGCTCTTTGCCACAAGAACAGCACCACGACGCCCAATTGTGCATTACGCCCAATAAAAATTCGTAATCAACTATACAACTAATCATGTCCAATCGCAGAACAGGACCCCTCATCAATGAACTGCACAATTGCAGAGACACCCTGTATGGATTGCATACTTAGGATGTACATACTGATTAAGTTCAATTAAGACTGATGCAGTCAGCAAGTCAGTATGCACTGAACTTATTTGAAATGTGACAGGAACAGAGTTCAGAAACCGAAAAGCAATTACCTTGTAAAAGAATTGTAGTTGGAAATAAGGTCCCCTTCTCTGGTGGTGTTAGATCTACACGAAGTAGCACAAATTAGAACTGGAAATAGGATTAATTGCACTGAAATCACTGGCAAGATTAATTAAATCGAAAAAATTCCTGACATCATGCAATCTCAGACTCTCAGAGAGGAGCTGATGCTGAGCTCATGCTCGTCGATATGAGGCCCTACACCGAAAGGGGTGGATCAACATGGTTAGGGATCAACAGGGGAAGGGGAATGGACACTTGAGAAATCTCACCACACTCTGTGATGAAAAGATGATATGAGAAAATCGTAGAAGGGAGTTGCAAGAGTTGCCCTTATCGGATCGGCGGGAGATCCAACAGTGAGCTGTGGACGTGCTTGAGACATGATGGATCACTGTCGTGCGCGAGCAGTATAGACCAATCAGATCTCAAATGGCATGCTGCGATTTTTTTCTAGCATGAATTATGGTAATGTTACTAACCAGAATGATGAAAGAATGTGCTCCTATGTAATCTCTTGTGGTCTGATGCATTTTCTTGTAAAAGAATGTCTAAAGCCGGAATATTATCTTTCATTATCTAAAAAAGAGTGCTGAAAATAAAGCTTCTTGCTAGGCGAACAGAGTATTATTCCATCCTTTTCAACATCGCTAACCTGCATTTCATTGCCGGTAAGACCCACAATTGTTGCAATCTAAACCCAACAGGCCAATCATAATTTTCATTTAAGGTAGCTACTAGCTTGTGACTACTGGAAACATGGGTATAAAAATTAAACTAAAAGCATGAGTAAATTGAATTGAACAAAATTATGCTGGATGATTGAAAGGAGAGCTACGAATCAATATTTATTGTTTGAAGAAAATATATGTTAGTGCACAATTGTGTTGTTTGGATGGGTCCATCAAGTCCTTGATAAGATCAGATGCATGGCAAAGTTGAAACATGAGATCCCAAAACAAAAATGCAAATACTCCCATGTCCATGCAGCTGGAGGACTGTTGCTGCTAGGATGGGTAGAAATTAAAAAATAGGTATGAGCAAAATAGAAATTAATTATTCAGTCACCTATATCTAATGGAGAAGAAACTATGAATTGGGCAATCAAAAGATGACGACCCTTAGTATCTAATGGAGAAGAAACTGTGTATTCAGTCGTATTTAGCCTTGTTTGAATGTTGCGATCAAATGAATTGGGCAGATCCATGTCGACCCTATCAGGCACAAACTAAGGAGGCGAATCATGAAGATATTGATATCTCTTCTGTTCACGGGTACCTGCACAAAATAGTCTACACCTTTATGGGAAATTAAGCAAAATTGTGGCAGACAAATGGAGGTAATCCAAGGCTGCAGACCAGAGGACGAAACATCGGAACAAATTGTCAGGTTCAGGTGACGGTGGGAAATTGAGCTGGCAGATGTGGTTTGTGGAAATCACCGTGGAACCACCAGGTTCCACCCACCTCGTGAATCTGCCAGCGGGCGCCGTGAGGCCATGCTACTGCGGCCGCAACCCTCAATCGGGACGACCTCGCCGCTGCCGCTGCAGTAGGAAAGGCCGCCGCGGGCGACGAGACGGGGTTGCGGGATGGGGGCGTGGGCGGTGGCGGTGGTGATGGGGAACGGAGTCGGGCGGGGGCGGCGGCCGACCGGACGGGTCGCAGGCGGGCGGGCGTGGGCGGCGGTGGCGGAATGGGGAGCATGGGTGGTGGCGGCGGCAGGGGAACGGAGTCGGCTCGGGGGAAACTACCACCTGATTTGTAGGGTCACCCACGATATACACCAGAACGCTAGATGTGGGAGAACCGGGGGAACAAAAATAACCGGACGGGAGAGCGGGTGGCATGGGATGGTCCGGCTCGGGTATGGAATATTATTCCATACCCAGGGTATAGAATATAAATATCCTATAAATATAAATATATATATATATATATATATGTCAATGTGGAAAAAAAAACCAAAATGTGGCCTCTTTGCCGAGAGGGGCCGTCGGCAAAGGGGTCTTTGCCGAGGGCATTTGGCAATTACGCTCGGCAACTCTGGGAAAATCTTCCCAGCTCGGGTGTTCCCAGCTTTGCCGAGCGTAGTTGCACGGGGCGCTCGGCAAAGAATTTTTTTTAAAAAAATAAAAAGCTGTCTTTGCTGACGGCCTTTGCCAGGGGCGCTCGACACAGGGTTTTTTTCGAAAAAATAGAAAACATCTTTGCCGACGGCCTTTGCCAGGGGCTCTCGGCACAGGTTTTTTTTCAAAAAAAAATAAAAACCCGCCTCTTTGCCGACGGCCCAGCCTCGAGGCCGTCGGCAAAGAAGGTTTCAAAAAACCGTCAATCTAAGCCGCTGTTAACGGCTACTTCTTTTGGCCGACGGCCCGCTGTGGGCTCTCGGCACAGCCTGTGCCGAGAGCCTCGAGCTCGAGTGCTCGGCAAAGAGCCGTGGCCGAGAAAGAAATTCTCCGTGAGGCCTGTGCCGAGCGCGACCGTCGGCAAAGCCTTTGCCGACGGTTTGTTGGCATTTGCTGAGAGTTTCCGGTTCTCCGCAAAGCCTGGATTTCCAGTAGTGCAAGGTTCCATTGTTCTGCTAAGCAGTCGGTGAGGATCCCGGTCGCCATCCGTACAATCATTCAGGACTTGGTCACTGATTCATCTTGAGTTTCCTGACATAGAATAATGTATGGTAGCAAGTGTCAGCTCAGCTGGTTCATCCATAAAAAAAAATCCTCGACCTACGGAGGGTAAGACCACCCCACAGTATTGTATTAAGAAGAAGACATGATTCACACTAGTTCTTGTAATAATATGGAAGATGGTGTGAGATCACATTTCAGTAATATTGGACCCAAATCAATTATATAGAATATATGCATTATCTTATCTACGTAGTACTATTAACTAGAGGCAGACCTCGGTGATGAGATGCGTTAGAAAATAAGATCAATAGAAAAAGGGAAAACAAGAGGAGATGTGCATGGTGGGGGCGCGGCACTGGAACGCGCCGCTCCACATCGGTCGGATGGCCTTGGTGGCGCGTATGGCGGCTACGGGCAGGGAGCACGAAAAGAGAGGGAGTCATCAGGGAGGGCAGGCCACGAGGCGGCGCCACACCGACTGGCCGACCTCAGAGGTGCGCATGGCCGCGGTGGGTAGGGAACGCGGGGAGGAAGGGAGGGGCAGGCATGTGAGGCGGCAGTGTGCCTGCCAGCCAGCCAAGGAGATGTGCATGGTGGGGGCGAGCAAAGAGCCCGTGCGGAGAGAAAAAAAATGTGGAAGGTGAGCAACTGAGCATCGGTGGGAGTGGAGGAGAGATAAGGATGGAGGAATATGTGGACCGGAACGTGCCACGCGCGCGTCCGGACGGCCGTAGCACACTAGGCCAGAAACGATTTGTTCTGACACTAGCAAATTAGCGTGCTGGCGGGTGCAACTATCAACCGCTAGCAAAGTGGGGCGCCGGGACAGCAACCGCCAGCATTGAAGCATCACTGTTGGCGGGCGACATAATCCACCCGCCAGCACAAATGGTACCATTTATACTGACGAACGAGTTATGTCGACCGCCAGCACAGAAGGTTTAGTGGGGGCGGCCAACATAAGCCAACCGCCAGCACAAATGGTCTCATTTCTGCTGGCAGGTGGCTTATATCGACCGCCAACAGGGATCTTTACTACTAGCGGCTTTCATATGCACCCGCCAACACAGTGAAGCTGAAAATAACTTGAAATTGATACAAGTCACCAATATTTCAACATGCAAGGACAGCAACAACAAGTAAAATTCAAACTGAAATATCAAC
This sequence comes from Cenchrus americanus, assembly GCA_947561735.1. Lineage (NCBI taxonomy): Eukaryota > Viridiplantae > Streptophyta > Magnoliopsida > Poales > Poaceae > Cenchrus > Cenchrus americanus. The sequence continues at coordinate 39,938,314 of OX387239.1, read as the reverse complement.
ACAAACAACACCTTAGAAAGGTTTATTTCACACAAACAACATGCATGATGACAAATGTTTCAAAGCACACTTAAAACTAACACAAATTAAAGTACACTACAATAGGGGCCTCACTCACAAATCAACACAACTTTGCCTCACTCAAATTTCTTTGACAGTACGGCTGTGATATAGCTACCAAGCACTAAACCTATTATCAAGACCACAACAGCGATGATCGTGCCCTTCATGCAGAATCCTTGATTTTTGTTGCGCTTTTTCCGATAGCCAATTTCCGTCATAATGTCAATAAGTTGCCCACTATGGTCTGCAAGTTCAAGCCTTGTTTCATTACTCGCTATTTTCAAATCACTCATCCCCACCTTCAGATCAGAAATGACACACTTCATCTGATTCCATTGTTCCAGAAATTCTGAATTTGCTAGTGGTGGCTCCTGCACGTGCCCCGGCGGATACACAACACTAGACGGTTGTGCCGCTCCTGGTGCTGGCGTTGCACCAACTAAACTGTTGAACGACTGATAATTTGGCGGCAACAAATGAGGGTGAAAATTTTTCAAATGGTTGATGTATTGATTTTCATAATAAACTTCCTGACATGAATTAGGGCCCCCTAAAAGAATAAACAACAGATGTGACTTCCATCAATAAATTGGATAATTCTATAGACATAAAATTATATCAACCAAATCATTAATAATCAACAATTGTGGATAATTCTATATCTACCGAATCAATAATAATCAACAAATCTACTAATATTATATCAACCGAATCAATAATAATCAACAAATCCTACTAATATTATATCAACTAATAATCACTACTATTATATCAACCGAATCAGTACTAATCAAATGAATTAGGGCATGAGATGAAAAACAAACCAAGTGGTTGTTCGGGCACTTGTAGATGATGCTATTTGTCTTGGTCTTGTACCAAATTAACCGAGCCGACACGAAGGGCGGATCGGCGGGGGGAGAGGCACGAATTGGCTAAGGTTCGGCGCGACGGAGCTGCTCGCCATGCGACGGCGGTGAACCCCGCTCGACGTCGGTCGAGGAACCGGAGGTTGAAGAGTGGGTCGACGCTTTCCGACGGCGGCGGCCGAGGCGCGGCGGCACACGGGCGAAGCTCACGAGCGGCGGTGGCAGGGGGCAGGGTCGGTTACGGCTGCTTGCGGCGGCGGCTAGGGTTGGGAGCGAGTGAGTGAGTGAGTGAGTGAGTGAGTAGTTGATTCAAACCACGTTACGACCGAAGATATTCAGACAAGTGTGCTGGCGGTTGTCTTAATAGCCCGCCAGGAGAGGCATCAGTGCTGGCGGTTGGCGTAATAGCCCGCCAGGAGAGGTATCAGTGCTGGCGGGTGGCTTAATAGCCCGCCAGGAGAGGTATCAGTGCTGGCGGGTGGAATAAGATGACCGCCAGCATAAATGGACACAGTACTGGCGGTCAACATAAGGCACCGCCAGCGCAGAGATTACTGCTGGCGGTTGCCTTATGCCAACCACCAGCACTGTGTCTTCTATAAATATAGATCAGCCCTTCTTCCCAGCAACCTTCCAATGGCGCTGTGCCCGAGAGGAGCTCGGGAAAAGCTCCAAAAACACCAAATCTAGGGGGGAAGATTTTGCTCTTGATTTTCTTGGAGGGGCTACCATACAGAAGAGACTGTTGATTGTTGCATAGACTACATAAAAGATAAGAGAGCGATCGGTTTACCGGAATCTCGACACGAAGGCAGATTGTCAGGGAAAGGGACCATTGGAAGGAAAAGATTCATTGACGAGGACAACCAACAACTGGAGAAAGCACATGCTAGTGTTCTGCAACAACTTGCAATAGTGGAGCCATTATCGTGCAACACGAAAATGAGATTCGTCAGGAAAATGATAGTCGGACCAAGGATTGGGTCATCAAAGAGCAAAAGCGTCGTTTCCCATCATGGTTAAAGGAACATGAGCATCTATTTCAAGGAAATTCCATAGATGACACAACGTTGACTAGGTTGGCGGCTGGTCCATCAAGCAATGTTACCTCATGGCAAGCATACGAAACCTACTATACGAAGGCGAAAGACAATAAGAGTGTTGCGTATCAAAATAGTGGTGTTCGCATAGATGCGATTGATAAATCCGGAAACAACATCACTTACTACGGGTTCATAGAGGAAATATGGGAACTTGACTATGGAGAGAATATCAGGTTCCCCGTGTTTTGGTGCCAATGGGTCAAACACCCGAATGGCGTCACAGATGACAATTATGGATTGACACTTATGGATTGACACTTGTAGACCTTGCCAATGTAGGTTACAAAGATGATCCATGGGTACTCATCGAGCGTGTTGCACAAGTTTTCTACATAGCTGATCCTATGAATGTGAAGAAGCACATTGCCTTCTCTGGAAAACAAAGAATTCTAGGAGTATAAGGTGTAATTTATGTTGAGGATTACAATCAGTTCGAGGAACTAGTCTTGTTCAAAGATCATGAGAAGAGAATAAAAAAAATTGAAGCCACCATTCCTAAATCGGAGAAGCCATGGTTACGTACAGACTGTGATGGGAGAATTGTTAAAGGATAAACTTGCACTTCTTATTAGTCGGGCTTGATGTATCACTTGTACGACTTTATATAATTAGTGTTGTTGTAAGACTTTCAATCAATTTAGGAGAGTTTTGGAAGTTTTGATGAAATGAGACTCTCCTCCAGTACTTAAATTCAAATTATGCAAATTATGGTTTCAATTAGTGTTTGAATATTTGAATTATGTATATGAGGTGTTTTGTCATAAAAAAGGTTTGCATTTGAAAAGGAAAGTTCAAATGAGACTCTAGGGTTAAACAACCTACAACTCATTAGGTGTATGAACCTATTTGAATTAACCTTTTCTAACTAGGACTTATTTTACAAAAAACACACCCCTATAGTTAAATTGAAATATTTTATGATACATTGGGAAGTTTCAATGAAATTTGAATAATTTAAGCCCCTGTTTCAAATTTTGCAAATTATGGAAAAACACTATGCTGACGGTTATCATAAGTCAACCGTGAGCACAGTGGTTTGCCAAAATTTGAAAATTTGAAATCTGGCGTGAAAATGTTCAAAACTCTTTGAAACTACCAAAAACTTTTCATAAAAAATTTGAATTTATTTATAGGAGGTGTTTTGTCATTTGAATTTGAAAAGCTTTGCATTTGAAAAGTTAAGTTTAAATTCTTTCAAATCATAGCGCTGGCGGGCGCTTATGATAACCGCCAGCGGGAATTCTCACCACTGGCGGTTGCGTAATGTGACCCGCCAGTGGTGGTCTACCGCTGGCGGTTGCCTTATGTGGCCCGCTTGTGGTAAGGTTCACCGTTGGCGGTTGTGTAATGTGACCCGCCAGTGGTGGTCTACCGCTGGCGGTTGCCTTATGTGGCCCGCCAGTGGTGATTCCATCTATATATACACGAGACACGGTCTCAAAAATTTTCTAAGTCTGGCGCGAAAATGAAACGACGTCGTCACGCTGCCTAATTTTCCCACCGAGCGCCGCCGTCGTCCCCGACCGCCGTCGCCCCTTCGACCACCCCGCCGTCCTCCAGGAGTGCCCGGCCGACCTCCACGAGCGCCTCGTCGTTGTCCGCGAGAGCCCCGCCCCTTCTCCCCGTGGACCGCCACCGTCTTCCGCTAGGGCGCCGCCCCTTCTCCCCGTGGACCGCCGCCGCGCGCGTCCGTCGCGGTCGCCTCGCCCGACCGACAACCTCCTCCCCGAGCGCCACCGCCCCTCTTCCCTACCGGATGGCGTCCTCCTCCCCGTCGGCCGCTTCCCAAACCGGCCGGCCGGAACCGCCGCCGATTGCTCCGCCGCCGCCGACGGCCGCCGCCCCCTCTCGCCACCGACACCTCATCTCCTCACCGCTCGGCACGCATGGAGGCCGGGGGATGGGGCCGGCGGCGCGCAAACGACGACCCGGCTTGGTTGGTGTTTTTTTCTTTTTTTCAAAATGCAATTACATGTGTTAAAAATGTGGATAAATAGATTGTGGATAAATGCAATTACATGGATTATGGATAAATAGATTTAAAAATGTTACAAATGTACTATGGATTTAATTTTATTAGTTTTGTTGTATGAATAATTAAATATGGACTATGGATTGTGGATAAATAGATTTATTTTATAAAAATGGTTTATACATTTTTTATAAATAGATTTATTATAAGTATGGACTATGGATTGTGTCTAATTTTCAAATAGATTTATTATATAAAAATGGAATATGGATTTAATTTTATTATTTTCGTTGTATAAATAATTAAATATGGACTATGGATTGTTGATAAATAGATTTATTTTATAAAAATGGATTGTTGTATAAATATGGAATATGGACTATGGATTATCTATGATCAAATGTTAACAGTGAACAATCCGGTGAGGAGGAATATAGTGATAGTGGTATAATTGGAGACTATGAAACTCCCTCTGAGTACGAACCAAGCGAACCACGACCTCGTAGGCGTCTCGAAGACGATGATGTTGATTACGAACCAAGCGATAATGAGGTCTGCATGCACATTCACTCAACTTAATGTTTATTTATTCAATTAAGATATACTTTAAATAGTGTTTTATGTGTAGAACAATGACTGATGCCCGCGATGACGTCGTAGAGCATCTAACATTCGTGCCCAAGAGGCAGAAGTCATTTCAGAACCACAACCTTCGGGTACTACTAGTTCTAGTAACCTGAAAAGGAAACGTGGTCATAGAAGAAGAAACCAGATCCCTGAAAGAGGACAACTTGTGATAGAACAGTTGGGTGACAAAGGTGAGCCCGTCGAACCTCAGGGGATAGCTGCTAGGTTTCGGAACATCGTCGGTGCAATTGTCAGAGACCAATTGGCGTCTTGGATCACAACCAGTATTTGGAACACAGTCCCTAAGGCTACGAAGGATGTATTATGGTCCAAAGTGAAAGAAAATATTGTTTATCCGGAAGGACTACGAAGGATGTATTATGGTCCAAAGTGAAAGAAAATATTGTTTATCCGGAAGGTACAAAAAATGCAGGTAGAACTTTTGCTGAGGGCCTTTGTGGAAGAGCTCTTAAGAATTGGAGGTCTACACTTAATACTGAATTTGTCCAGAAAGGAAAGGATGTTAGGGATGTGTATGGTAACATTCCGCTAGCAGTCTGGGAAGAATTCGTAGATCAGAAGAAGACGGCAGAAGCAGTAGCTCTGAGCGTCCAACAAAAGGAGAAGGCTATGAAAGCTACTGAGAACCCCCATCGCTTGGGTTCGGGAGGATATGCTTCCAAAATGGCAAAATGGAGGAAGGAGGAAGAAGAAAGGAGGGTAGCTGGTTTACCAACTATTTTTGAAGGCATGGATGAGCGTAGCAGGAATTGGATCCTTGCTCGAGTTCCGACTATAGCACCTGACGGTAATGTTTCATTCCAGAAGCCCTCAACAGAACAAATTTATCAGAAGCTGGAAGAACTTGCGGAAATGCAAAAGAAAGGTCTTTTCGTGCCCGACAGGGAGAAAGATATGCTATCCGCCGCGATTGGAACGCCTGAGCACCCAGGCTATGTTCGAGGGATTTCTTTTACCTTGCCCTGGGGTAAAGCATTTCGTGAACACTGATCAAGTTATAAAAAGCGAGACCGTTATAAGAAGAAGCTTGAAGAAAAGATGAGAGAAATTGCCAAGCAAGAATTGATAGGCTTCTTCATACAACAACAACAAGCTTCTGTTGGGCCAAGTGCAGAGAATCTAATATCTGGTGGTTCTGGACAGGTTCCTCCAAACTTGATGCTTGCCCAGATCGGAGCCATCCCGACTCCAAGTAGTGTTGGTTCTATTGCTAACGCCAAGCATCCTGTGGATGACATTGTAGAGGATACACCATGCAAGTTGGTTATTCCATATGGAAGAAAACTGGATAAGTTTTGAGAAGTTGGGACAACCATCGCACTAACGGGTCGTGTGTTTCCGAATCCACCACCGCTAGAGTACGCATGGGTTCAAGTTGTTTTGGTTTTTAATGAGTCGTGCGAGATTGATATCCCTTCTGAGGATGGGATCGAGCTTCTCGGTGATGCGAGGAACCAATACATACTGTGGCATCGTCGAGATATCATAATTAATGCATCACCAAGTCCCTGCTTGCAACCTAGCCAAGAACGAGTACCCCCCCAGGATCTAGATGCCGCAATGGTCGAGTACACAATGGGTGGGGAACATGGAGGCGGTAACAATGACAACAACATGATGATTGTGCAGCAGGGAGTTAACAATAATGACAACAACATGCCACAAACTCTTCCGACATCAGGGGCAGGGGTAGGGGCGTCATCATCTCCGAAATCTGTTCCAAGACCACAAACTCCTCCGACATCAGGGGCATGGGCAGGGGCAGGGACATCATCAACAAAATCTGTTCAAGACCACCATCTCCTCTGCCATGTCCAAGACCACCATCTCCTCCTCCAGCAACCAAGACGCCAACAACAATACACCGGATGATAAACTCATATGAACCAAAGACGAAATCATCTGATCTTGACTTGTTCTTGAAAGTACTAAAGAATAAACCTAAACGAGATCCAACATCCGGTAAAGATTCACCTAATGTTCAAGTACTCAAGAAGGCACCAGATGAAAAGTCTTTATCCCGCACCTCTTTTCAAAAACAAAAGGAGGAGCACATAAGTATGTTTTCGTCGGATGAGGTGCCCGATAAATATGAGCATGGCAAATCATTCTTGTTTAGGTGGCAACTGAACGAAGGGCCGTCAGAATTGATGAGGCTGCATACTTGGATCATGCACACCATGCAGCAAGGCATTCACACTATCACCGCCAATCTCCCGAAATGGGTGTTCATTACCTCTTTTGAACGGAAGGTTGCAATCGATTTCCTTGATTTGCATGCGATGTTCCGTCGTGAAAAACTCGACATCAACCTCGTCACCATTTGGTTCATGAGTCAACATCCCTATACGACATCCAAATCTATTGAATTCCATATGTATTGTTATTATCATCCTAAGTAAACTTTTTTGCAGGATGCAAGCGTCTGATGAAAAGAAGACAAATGAGAGGTGGAAGGTAGCATATGTTGACCCGCAACAAGTAAGCTAGTCACAACACACGTTCATAATGAGGGATCAACTAAGAAAGTAAATAGAGGAAGAAGCAAAGACACCAAAAGAGAAGGAAGACTTAATAAAGGGTTATGGAAAGCTAAACTTCACGAGGTGTCTGTATACATTGCAAGGGTCATGAGGAAAAACCAACATAAGGATTCTATCGAGTTTGCTTACCATTTTGAGTAAGATCCTTTAAATAACTATTTCATCATTTGCCTTCATTTTTTAGTCTATTTATATTAATTATTTTAATATTATCCAGCGATCATTTCATTTGCTTTCACATGTGTCCGAAGTTGGGAACTGTGGGGGTCTTCGACTCATTACACTATTCAGAAGCTTCTTACAAGAAAAATCATTGAGATTATAAGAAAGTAAGACAACTAAGTGCAATATATAATCACTACTGCGTGTATCGGCTATATTTCAAATTGTATTACTAACTTATGTCTTTGTGTCCTTAAAGTGTGTATAGGCTATACATACTCAATGATGGGGAGCACAAGAAGAAAAAATTGGTGATACGACATGCCAAATGGGTAAGAACACTTTTGTTAATAAGTATCAATCATTTTTATCAGAGTTGTACACTTCTGTTAATTAGCACCGATCATTTTTTATTTGTTTACAGTGCTACAAACAACCTCTTGGCAGTGTGCTATGTGGATATTATGTGTGTGAGGTTTTGAGAAATAATGGGAGGTATTGGACGAATCCTGGAGACGTAAGCCTCTTGTTTGTACACAACTATGTATGTGCTAATTATGGTCTTGATGGTAATGCATAACAATCTTCATTTATTGGGTTTACGTGCAGATGCCTACCATTGAGGGATCATTGGGGCAACTTGGTGATAATCAAATCACCAACATTTGTGCGGACATGGTGAGATTCATCCTACGTGAGATTTGCCACGAGGATGGAAAATTCTTCTATAAAGAAGGAGTTTTGACATTAGATGACGCAGAAAGGTTACGTAGATGGGTGTCTTAGGGTTATCTATTATGCACAATGTTTTGTAATGTGACTTATGTATACATTTTTTATTTTAGTTTGGATTGTGTGTTTGTGAGACATATATTTGGATTTGGCGGTTAAATACAAATTAAATTACAATAAATTAAAGTGAATTTAGCATACAAATGCCAATGTGAAAAAATAGTAGACGAAAATGACAAATTATATACAAATAATAAACAATTATGGGGTATATAGGAAATGGGAAAATTGCTTTCTGTGGCGGGCGGTCTAAGCAACCGCCAGCAAAGATGAATTTTTTGCCGGCGGGCGTCCTAAGAAACCGCCAGCACTTATGGCATTTGTGCTGGCGGTCCGCTTAAGTAACCGCCAGCACTGATGACATTTGTGCCGGCGGTCGTTTAAGTGACCCGCCAGCACAAATGGATCTGTGCTGGCGGGCCGGCCACCCGCCGGCACAAAGGGCCATTTCTACTGACTCAAAGTTGCTGGCGGGTGCCGCGCCCACCAGCAAAAACCGGTTTTAGCCGCCAGGACAAATTGTTTCTGGCCTAGTGGCACCGAATACTTAACGCTTAACAAAATTGGTATGAATACGATGCCGTACAAAATAATTTACGTAACCCAATACTCCCTCCGTTATGAAAAAACTGACGTTTAGGACGGTGACAGTCTCCAAAATGCAACTTTGACCTCTTTTTATTATAAAAATATTTATCGAATAGTGATGTATATATACTTTTATGAAAGTATTTTTCAAGACAAATCTATTCATATAGTTTTCACATTTGCAAACTGAACAACTTAAAAGTTATTGATGATTTATATTCCCAATGTTTGACCCGAACCTTGTTTTTTCAGAAGGGAGGGAGTATGATTTGGTCCCCACTAGAGACCACCGGTCAAATTCTAGAAAAGAAAAACAAGTAAAACAACCTGCTTGGGAGGTGCTACTTCCTGCAAAGTCCGACACAACACGACAAACAAAAATGAAACGGGAGATTGCTAGACATTATACGCGATGCGCCTGTTCCTCTCCAAGCGGTGCGTGGCTCTCTTGCTTCTCAATATAATGCAGTAACCGCCCGGCGTGCGGAACGCGCGGGTCTTCCAACGGGAGCGAAGCCGAGTCGGACTCGGTTCCCTGCGTCGCTGGTCGGCCGGCCTCCGCCTCCGCCTCCGCCTCCGAGTCGGCTTCGTGCGTCCTCCTGCCCCCACCACGCGCGACCAGATAAAAAGACACTGATCGATCCCTAGGCAACACGCACGCATCAACGCCGTACGCACCGATCTCGGCTCCGAGATGACGCGCCGGCCGCGCAAGTGTAGAGAGTTTGCTGATGTCATTGCTGACCGGCGCCGGGCGGTGCTCGTGGACCGTTTCCTCCGCCCGAGGCTCGGCCGCGACCAGCAGGTGCCGGCGCCGCCCGTCCCGCCCCTCGGCTTCGTGAGCGACGCGGACGCGTACGCGAGCGACCCCGCCGAGCTGGCGGCCGCGCACGCGCGGGCGCCGGTGACGGCGCTGGTGGGGACGAGGCCCGCCTGGTACTTCGTGAGCCCCGCGCGCCGCCACGGCCAGGCGGGCCCCAGGTGCAGGGCGCCGTCGTGCAAGCGGTGCGGCGGCACCGCCCTCCCCGGCGGGGAATGGATACCGCAGCAGGCGAGCGAAAGGCACGCCGAGGAAGGCGGCGTCCGGCACGTGCGGCGCTTCTTCTACGTCGGCGATGCCAGGGGCCCGAAGGCTCCGGCGGAGTGGATAATGGTGGAGAATTCCATCACCAAGGGAGGCGTCTGCGACGAAGAGCTGGTATTCTGCGAGTTGTACAGAGCGCGTCCTCAGAATTGAGAAGACCCGACTTCAGTTGCCTAGGTGGATGATGATCGATCGTGGAATTAGACAATACCAATATACATGTGTTTGTTTATCTTTACAAATCAATATGGCGATACTTTATGTTCCAAATTGTAGATCATTTTAAATCTGATTCATATAGTTGCTAGTATATATATCTAGATTCATAATTAGTTTACTGGTGAGAGGGGTGCACGATTTGTAAGTTGTAACAGTTGAAGACTTATTTCTTGAGTCGATTGGAAATTTGGAATTGTGCAATACATTGATTGTAATTGTGTGATTGCTTGGAAAAACAAAAAAGAAAATGAGAAAATAAAAAAAGAGGGAAACCAAGTGAGGGTGAGGCAGTGAGGGACGAGAGCATAGTTATCGTGTTATCGTCTGAAAAAAAACTGATCGCTACGGTGATCCAAAAATCTATGCATATCAAGAACAATTGAAAATGTTTCTCACCCAAATCGAATCCACTGTACCAACCCACTTGTCATATGATTGAGGGGTGGATAATATAAGGTGTAAGACCCACAAAAATCGCAATTTGGGGATGATTATACCAAAATCATAATATTTTTGTCACCCAACCACACTTTACCCACCTGGTGTGCCCACGTCGAGCCCACCCTGTGCGGCGTGTTGGCCCCATGTCGGACCTGCCCGGGCACCGACCTGCACTCCACGCGCCATGCACCCCAACACATTGCCACCGGCATGCCGTGCATCCCAACGCTCAGTCGCGAGACCGGGAAACACGACCGTCGCGGAGGAGGAACTAGTGGCCACCTCGTATCCGGGTAAACACCACCCACGTCGGGCTCACCCGTGCGCCGCCGCGCGACAGCTGGCGCCCCTCTCGCCCCCGCATAGTCTCCCGCTCTCCCGCGCTGCACACGATTTCGACCACATACACCTTGCCAACGTGTTGCCTGCCTCCCTCACCTCGCAGCCATGGCTGATGCCACACAGCCCGAGCCGTCGCGTTTATTGCGCCTCACACTCCCAGCACATGATGAGCCCGACTAGCGCCCGCTGGCTGGCATACCCATCCCGCAAAATGCGCCCACATCTATCCCCGTTTGCAGACCCGACAAGCCACCACTTGAAAGGCTGGGCCGGCCATGTATGCCTGCAGAGGCAAGCAGCTAGAAGATCGGTATGAGCCCACATTTTTTTAAGGAATCAACGGGGTGCAAGAAGCCCACTTGAAATTTTGTATTCCATCAAGTGACTATATTAGCAAACAGACACTCGTAGGAGGAAAATATTGAGGGGAGAAGAGATGGAGAGAGCATAGGCTAATTTACATCAACGACAGTTTGACACCAGAGCTTGAGTGGTTTGACGTCGAGCTTGCTCGCCGTCCTATAGAACTAGAGGTGGAGGTGAGCTTGTAGTTGTAGCAGGAGCCCACATGACGCGTTGATTGAGGAGACAGTATGCGCCTACAGAGCCGTTGTGCAAGAAAAGCACAGGCGGCCTCCCTCTGACTCCATAGCCGCGTACTACAGAGTCGTTGTGCAAGGAAAGCACAGGCGGCCTCCCTCCGACTCCATAGCCGCCAATAGATCCGCTCTCTTTCATACCGTTCAAATCCAATTCGGAAGGTGATGTGTATTGGACGCCCAATTACGTATGGAAATGAAATCGGAATAATCCGATATTTGTATCCACTAAAATATAAATATGGATATTCGTTTCGGTATCCAAATTCAAATATGCTAGTAAAGTGGATACATCCGAATTCATTTTTGTCAATTTTTCTCTATCCGTATTCGGCAATATCATGCACTATCCGTGTTCGATTATATACAACTGTAAGTTATCTCTATAACTAATTGTAAATTATGTTCAATAGAATACTAATAATTATGGTGTACAATTTAAAAAATTATATCCATAACTAATAATTATGAGATTAAATTTAATATTAAAAATATTGAATCCATAAAACAATTTAAAATTTACATTTAAATTTATTGACCAATATAATTATTTTAATAATAAAAATAAATAATACAAAGTTTAATTTTAATACTCTAGTTTATTTATGTATCCATGAAAATAATTTTCATGTATTTTTTATTACTTGTTTGATAATTGTATATATATATATATATTAAAATATGTATTTATTAATAGTTTTATTTATTATATGATTAATTGTTAAAATAAATATGGACGAATGTGGTATTCTTAATGAGCGATCTTTGTTATGTACTAGTACTTTAGTCTTTACATGATTTTGTAATTGTAAATTATCAATAAAGAAAATTGGTAAATGTTTTCCAGATTGAGTAAATATCGGAATGTGTTACCGAATTCAAGACATCTATTTTGTATTCATATTCGAGAACATTCGAATCTGTATTCGTATTCGAGTAAAAATGTGGTAAAAGGTGTTATCTGAATCCCATTCCATGCGAATTCGACCCATTTCCATCCTTACGCCCATCGACAAGCTTGACATGGGACGGGAGGGATTCCATTGGTGGCTTTCATGGTATAATTTGATTACTAATCGGCTCGATTATCCATTGAGGAGCTCAATTGGGTGAGGTAAATAAAGCTCAATGTCTATGTATGGCTTTGATTTGGGAGGAATTGAGATTTGGAGATCAGTTTGTGTGGTGCGTATAGCTCTTATGAGAGTGAACTAAGAAATAACCATTTTTTATCATCATAGGAAATCTGGTTATGTTGGTGATTTGTGTTTGTGTGAACTGTTTGAGTTTTAAGTATTCTACTCATCCACATCATTATGATTTTTTTTTGCCTATGTAATGTTGCTTTATGTAACAACCCAGGAAATTAGGTGTGTAAATTTTGCGAAAATTTAAAACTTTTTGCTTGCATTTGGGTGCTATCAATTTTTGAGCCAAAATTGCTAGCCTCTCTCTAAATTCTCCACTACTTTAGCCCATCTATAAAACATATATTTAAAATATGGTATAATTAGTGAATTGGTTTTTCTTTGGTTTATTTGGAGTTTAATTGAGTGAAGTTTGAATTTGAAAAGGAAACAAATTCAAACTCTATGTCAAACCTTGCTTCAAACTTATTTCCTTAATTTGAAAAAGGCCAAGCGGGTGATGTGGGCCGTTTCCTACCTTCCCACGCCTTGCAGCAGCCCAACCCAAGCCGCTTGTCGGCCCACTAGACCGCGCCACCGTCCTCTCTTTCTCTTTCTGTCACCGACTGGTGGACCCCGCCTGGCAGTCACTGTTCTTCCCCCATCTCTTATCCTTTTCTCCCCTCTCTCGCTCGACCCCCGCGCCGGTCCAACCGAGCCGCCCAAGCGCGCCGCCGGTCCCGGCCCGAGCCGGCGCGCGCGGACGGGCGCGGCGGCCGGCCGCCGGCCGGCACGCACGCCAAGGGCCGCGCGCGCGCGGGGACGGGGAGGCGGTCGGGGAAAAGGTGAAGGACATCTTTGCCCCGCCCGCGGGTATCCAAGGCGCTCCGGGCTGCAGCCTTGGCGCGCCACCTGCCCCGCTCGGCGGCGGTGCCAAGGGCACTGAGGAACTTTCCCCCTCGAGCCGCCGCGACGCCTTTCAAAAGGAGAGAGAGCCGGTGTGGACTGGAGGCAAGGCTAACCACCCCCCTCTTGGGGTTTCCACATCCACTGCTCGTCGTGTTCGCCGGAGTAAAGGAGAAGGCGGGCGCGCCACCGCCGCGCCGCGCCGCGTTGCGAAGGGAGCGGGCACGCCGCCGCCGCGTCGCGCGGGGACGGGGGAGAAGCCAAGGACCGGACCGGGGCAGGAACATCTTCACCACCAAGGAGCGCCGAGCCGTGCCAGAAGAGGGAAAGGCGGGAACCGGACCGGGGACCGGAGCAGGAGCCGAGGCAGCGACCACCGACGTGAACACCTACCTCGCCATCGCACGCCTCTTCACCGAGCCGGCCACGACTCCACCAACGCCCCATCGTGAGCACCGCAGCCCCTTCCTCTCTTCTTCCCCTTGGTCTCTCTTTCCTGTGTTGCACCGCGACGTCGAGGCGCGGAGCCGTGGATTCTTGCTTGGTGACTGGCCATCGCGCCGCAGGTTTGCCGCACCGCGACGGGGGAAAACTCCTGAGCCGCCTGTGCTCTTGGGCGCCGCCGTCGCCGTGCGGGGAAAGAGGTTTGGGTCCGGCCGTCGCGCCGTGTTCGTGTGTGCAGGAGCGTGTGCGTGCTGGCCATCGCGCCATGCCTCTTGTGCAGGGACGTGAGCGTCGCCGTGTCGCGGCGCGCGCGCGCACCGGTTACCGGGCGGCCGCGCCGGCGAACGCGCCGGGACGCGCCGGGCGTGTGGGTGTTCCCGGCATCGACCCGTGGCTTTGTGCGGGGGGGGGGGAAACGGGGGCCGTCGCGCGTGCGCGCGCGCCGGCGGCGCGCATCGTGTCCGGCCACGGAACGACGCGCGCGCCCGCCGCGCGCGCGGGATCACGGTGCGAGCACCCGAACGGCGAGCACACCCCGGTGCGGAGCCGAGCCGTGTGTTTCGGCCGAGAGGGTGATGAACCGGGCGTGAGGCACCGAGCCGAGCGCCGGCGCGCACCGCGCGGTCGCGGCGCCGCCAGGTCGTTTCGTCGAACACCTGCTGGGCGAGTGGGACGTGCTGGTTTAGGTGCAGAAGCGGGCCGCCGGCCAGTTATGGGCCCTAAGCCCAGCTTTTTACTAGCAGGCCACCGGCCCAGCACGGGTTAGGATTTAGGAGGTGGCTTACCAGACTTCATACGCGACCTCTAGCGGGCTGTAGCACCTGGGCCAAGGTAGGCCGAAATCCGATCCGGGCGGAATCAAGTCCTCTGGGCCGCCCACGGCCCAGCAGCAATTCTGGCCTTTTTGCAACCCGATAAAACCAGGAGGCTGACGTCATGCTGACGTCAGCAACGTTTTTTCTGAAAAACCTATTTCTCTTCTGTGTAAAAATTCCAGAAAATGTATTTAACCTTTAAAAATTCATAATAAATTCTAGGAAGCTCATAAAAATACAAAACTAATTTCTATAAATCCGTATTTGCGAAACCTTGCTGATTGTGGGTAGTTTGGGTTCATTTGGATCTTCTAAATTGATTCTTATTTGGAGTTAATGCATAGATGTGCACCGTTATCTTATTTCGCGTCGAATCTCGTGCCACAGACCCGAGCTTCGACCAGGAGGACGTGGAGGACCCCGAGTACACTGCTCCAGACAGCGACTGCTTCAACGGCAACGAAGGTGTCATGTCACTCCCAACCATATAGATCCCATGTTGATATTTAGCTGCTAGTGCTTTACTTTAACGCATTGATCTGTCGAATTGCATAACCCGTTTAATAGCCATGCCTTGATGTTTTGATATATCCTGTTCCTTGCTCTACTTCCTGCGGGACTAGCTACAGACCCCTAGCTAGTCCCTTACCTCAACTATCCATACTTTTGTTGCTTGATTATGGATGGTGCTCTGGGTTTGGACTGAGATATGGGTATCTCGGTGTGATTCCGGCGTGTGTTCTGGGTGTGTTTCCCTTGCTGTGTTTTGGCGGGGGTGAGCCGTTTGGTTACTTGTGAACGGCTGCCGAGGGAAGATGCGATCTGGCCTCTTACCCGAGAGTCGTGTCGTGTGGGATGGAGATGATGAGTGCTCGCTCTCGGCCCCTTTAAGGACCGATCATCAGTTGACCTTGTTTCGGATGACTATTTTCGTACAGACCGCCCGCCTTGTATTGGGCGGGGGTGCGGGGTGAGACTTGTAGTGGATAGCACCCCTCCTGTTGGAGGATCGGTGTGATCGTGTCGGGAGTGGTCTTTCCCTCCTTAGTAGACTTTGCCCTGGCGAGGCCAGTGAAGGGTTCCACAGCTTCGAGGGACCTCTCGCGGGTAGTATGAGCTCGCCGCGGAGGCCGGGCCGTGGGCTCGGAGATGCAGAAGGGTACTATCCACTTACTTAGGCTTCCAGCGTATGGTAGGGTCGGACACGGTGATGGCCGGTTCCGACCTATTCGGCGGGTACGGTTGTACAACCTCTGCAGAGTGTTAAACCTATAGCTATAGTCCGTGTCCACTGGTTATGGACAGTCTTTCGATCTCTCACCTGACTAGCTACACTTCTCTTGTGCTTCTTCTCTCCCCCGAGTGAGTGAGCCCGGCTTCGGCCGTTGAGATGTGGGGATAGGAGCCGGTGGGCCCCACATCGCAGATGAGAGTTGGGTTCTGGATCGTGGTTGAGATCCGGTGCTTTGGTGTGGTATTCATTGAGCGGGGTGTGGACCCCTGAGGTGTGGACCTCGGAAGCGGAAGCTTCCCCGAGGTGTGGACCTCCTCGCTATATTCTGCTTACCTTGTACGTTGCAATGCTGCTTTGCTTAAGCTTTCTACAGCCAGAATAGGGTTATCTCATGCATAGTAGATCATACACCGCTTTTGCCTCTTTGTTGGGAAGCTGACATGACCTACCCGCTTATCGGGTAGACCCTGGTGACTCTGACGCAGAGCCGGACTACGACTTCGACAACGACGGTTGGGTGGACTAGAGCTCTTCCTACACTTGAGCTGCCTGCGGATATGGAGTTCCCGCGCTTTCATGAAGCCGCTCCTAGACGTTTTATTTATGTTTGATTCAATCCTGATGGACTTGTACCCGGCATGTGCCGAAGAGATGTACTCTGATTAATGTAATAAAATAAATGTTGTACTCTACTTTATTGTTTTTACCTTTCTGTATGGATTTTTGAATCGCTAAGACAGGGATTGCACGTGGTAGCCCTCCTGGGACTACCACCGAGGTGCTAAGATTCGGGATTCCGTTCGCGGAAAATCCGGGTCGTTTCAGTTGGTACCAGAGCCATGCTTGACTGTAGGACGAGCCCCAGGAATGGTCGATAGTTTAGGAAGCCGTTTTTGAACCTTGAAACTTTATATAAACCCCTTGGCTTCCGTATGTATATAACTATACTTATATATGTGCATTACCTTGATTAACTTTCACTAACTACCTTACTAACTACGCTCTAACTACGTTGTGCAGATGGCGGAGAGTACGTGGGTTCCTTTGGAGTCGGACGGCAAGAGCTACAGAGGCTTCTGCCGCTTGCTGAGAGAGTGTCTGGAGGCAGCTGGAGTGGAGACCGACGGAGTCAGCTACAAGGAGAGGGCCATGGGGCACTTGGAGCAGACCCCCACTTACCTGGCCGTCACGGTGCCGGCAGACTCACGGGTGCCAGAGTTCGAGGAGGTGGAGGTGCACTGCTTCGAGAGTTCGGTCACGGAGGCACACCAGACTGGCGCACGCAGGGCTCTCAAGAAGGTTTGTGTCCAGCTCAGAGAGAGGCTGAAGGACACTCCGTTCAGCGTGCTTCCGACAGAGATCTACGACCCGGGTCGCTGGGACACGAGCGACCGAGCACGCGTACCGGAGGTGACTTCGGTGGAGGAGGACACGGTGATGCTCGCGGCCAGACGGTGCATCCTGGCTCAGGACCAGGCGCTGTACTGGGCAGACGGTGAGGTCGCGTACCTTCGGTGGAGGTGTGACGCTGCCCTCGCGCAGTTCGGGACCTGGAGGTGGAGAGAGAGGATATACTTGACGAGTTGGAGGCGTCGCACGTGAGGAACGGAGAGCTAGTACAGCTTGGACTGGCAGCGGCCGCGGCCAGCACTGAGAGGGACGCCCGGAGGATCGCTACTCTGGAGGCGCGGTTGAGGGCGCAGCGGGAGCGCGCACCGGGCTTCGGTGGAGGCCTCGCGTGAGGACGGGGGTGAAGCCGGCGAGGCGAGAGATCAGTTGGAGTCGGTCGGAGCTGCAGCAGCTGACTATCAAGTCAAGGTGTGGGATCTACAGGAGGCGAGTCGACACAACTACCACCACTTGTGTTACCTTGGTGGACTGGTCTACGAGGAGAGGGACCGAGCAGCCAGGACCCGCGCGGCCTGGGAGCGTTCCGACCAGCAGAGGCTGACAGAGCTGGAGGCGCTCTCCGCACAGCTACCACCCAAGAAGAGACCCCGACTGAGGACAGAGACTTTCGAGCTTCCGCCGACGCCCCTACCACGAGTACGCCCGTACCCGAGTGGTTCTCAGGACACAGTTGAGATGGACCGTGCTCTTCAGGATACCTGTGACTACTACGGAGGACCGGCGATCAGGGTGCCGGGATACCCAGGGGCACACTCACCGCCGTTCTACTCAGTTCCACCAGACGCCAGCCCCGAGGCACCTCAGTGTACTCCGTGATGGGAGTAGAGTCTTCGCTGTAGATTCTGAGTCAGTGTAATAAGTTAGATGTGATGCGGTCGCTCATGTTGTCATGATCTTAGCAGCTACCCCCATGATGTACCATGCGTTAGCGTGATGTGTTGCCATGTACCCTCGAAGGTTGTTGGAGTAAACCTCGAGGTGCACCCTTTTGTATGGTGGCATTGATTGAGTGACATGGATCTTCATGGTTTCTTTCGGATTTCATGCTTCTTTATGTCTGTATGAATTCTTTGACTGTTAGCATGATTACTCCTTTATAGTTAATAACCTTATAGATACATTCTCCCTACCGCTACTAACTCTTGCAACTGGAACAGATGTCTGGAGCAAGGAGGTCTGGGCGACTCTTGGCCCGTTTCGAGGAGGTCGCTGGGGACGACGGAGGGGAGGAAGCCCCTAACCCAGCGGGAGCGAGAGGCCGTGGACGCCGTGGAGGTCACGCGCCACGAGGCGGGCTTCGCGGAGGCCTGGCAGGCCGCGTAGGCCGAGGAGGCCGAGTTGGCGGTCGAGGAGCCGCGCACGACGACGAGGGAGCTCGGGAGCGAGGAGCCGAGCACGGCAGGTACCCCCCCCGAGGGAGGAGCAGGCCAGGCTCAGGGACACGAGGTGCCACCACCGCCACCTCCCCCGAACTTGGCCGATGTGATGGCAGTTCAGACACAGCTGATGCAGACGATCACCCAGATGCTAGCTCAGAACAACAACAACAACAACCCTTGGGGTCAGAACCGCTACGCGCCAGAGGGTTTCCAGAAGAAGGATGAGAACTTCAACAAGCTGCGACCGCCTACCTTCGACCACTCAGCAGACCCGATGGATGCGGACAACTGGCTACGTGAGATCGAGAAGAAGCTGGAGCTGACCGAGCTTACCGAGGAGGAGTGTGTGACCGTGGAAGCGCACCAGTTGGTCGGCACGGCCAGTGCGTGGTGGGACAGCTACTGTGACTCGCACCGGGACCCGTTGCACATCGGGTGGGACGAGTTCGTGGAGGCCTTCAGGAGTCACCACATTCCAGATGCAGTGATGGACAGGAAGGCTGACGAGTTCAGGCACCTCAAGATGGGAAACATGTCGGTGCGGAGTACGCCAACCGCTACCGAGGAGCTGATGAGGTACGTGCCAGACGACACCGACACCGAGAAGAAGAAGGTCTACTGGTTCAGAAAGGGGCTGCACAAGGGGATGGCACACCACTTGTCCGCGCACGACTGCCCGACACTTCGCTCCATTATCGACAAGGCACTGATCGTGGAGAGGTCAAGGCTAGAGTACATGGAGGTTCGTGGAAGCAAGTCCAAGCGCACAGATCAGGCAGGACGCTCAGGACCACCTCAGAGGCAGAGGACAGGTTACGCACAGGGCCACCAGTCACAGCAGAGGCACCACGTCTCTCAGTCTCAGCCGCAGAGCCCACCGCAGTCAGCAGACAGATCCAAGGTGACTTGCTTCAACTGTCGTCAGGTTGGGCACAAGTCGTTTGAGTGTCCACAGCAGGCGCCACCAGGGGAGTCGAACCGCGGCTCTCGGTTCCGGACCCCGGCCAAGCCACCGGCCACCGGGAGGACAGCCACCCCGTACTCAGCAGAGGACTGCTCAGCCGCCAGCTACACGAGGCCGTCTGAACCACCTCACCGCTGAGGATGCAGCAGCCGCACCCGACGTCACACTTGGTGAGTTCCTTGTTGACTCTGTTTTGGCAACTGTTTTGTTCGATACTGGAGCTTAGTT
This sequence comes from Cenchrus americanus, assembly GCA_947561735.1. Classification (NCBI taxonomy): domain Eukaryota; kingdom Viridiplantae; phylum Streptophyta; class Magnoliopsida; order Poales; family Poaceae; genus Cenchrus; species Cenchrus americanus. The sequence goes on along the minus strand of OX387239.1, from coordinate 39,918,385 downwards.
TTCGTATATTTCTACCAAGTTTGCTAAAGAAAGGTCTTTACCAACTAAGCCTCGACCAAGGCCTATCTTGACTAGCTCTCCGCTAGGAGAGAAGAGGAGTACGTTAGAGTGCAGGGGAGTGAGGATGGTGTTTGAGGGGCTACCGTTCACGGCAGACTTGACAGTTTTGGAGTCTACCGGGATAGACGTGATCCTAGGGATGGATTGGTTGGCAAAGCACAACGGATAGTCTCTTGCAACCCCGCAGTGATACAACTAGAACACCCCGGCGGAACTACGGTGCGGATCGAGCCACGAGTCCGAAGGTTGCTACGATGATGTGCAACATGAGTGGGAAAGAGATTGAAGAAATCCCAGTGGTCCGTGAGTTTCCGGACGTGTTCCCAGAGGAGCTTACGGAGCTACCCCCAGACCGGGACGTGGAGTTCGTGATTGAGCTGATGCCAGGGGCGGGGCCCGTTGCAAAGAGTCCGTACAGGATGTCGTCCGACGAGCTGGACGAGTTGAAGAAACAGCTCAAGAAGTTGCTCGAGCAAGGGTTTGTTCGGCCGAGTGCCTCACCGTGGGGTTCACCAGTGCTTTTCGTGGAGAAGAAAGACGGCACAAAGAGGATGTGCATTGACTACCGCACGCTCAACTCGATGACAATCAAGAACAAGTACCCGCTACCCAGAATCGAGGATTTGCTGGATAGGCTCAAAAAGGCAAGGTTCTTCTCAAAGATCGACTTGAGGTCAGGTTACCACCAGATGAAGATCCGAGAGCAGGATATACCCAAGACAGCCTTCACCACACGTTACGGCTTGTACGAGTTCGTGGTGGTTTCCTTCGGCCGACCAACGCCCTCGCTTACTTCATGAACTTGATGAACAAGGTCTTCATGGAAGAGTTGGACAGGTTTGTAGTGGTGTTTATCGACGATATCTTGATCTACTCTGAGACCACTGAGGAGCACGAGGAGCACCTGAGAGTCGTGCTAGAGAGGCTGAGGCAGCGAGAACCGTACGCTAAGTTCGGCAAGTGCGACCCGGATGGAGAAGGTCGCGTTCTTGGGACACGTGTTGTCGGCGGAGAGGGGATAGCCGTGGACCCGTCCAAAGTAGAGTCAGTGACCAAGTGGGAGCAGCCGTTGAACGTGACAGACGTCAGGAGTTTCCTTGGGTTGGCAGGCTACTACCGGAGGTTCATTGAGAACTTTTCCAAGATCGCAAAGCCAATGACAGAATTGCTCAAGAACAAAACAAAGTTCGAGTGGTCAGAAGCGTGTGAGAAGAGCTTCCAGGAACTGAAGAAGAGACTCACCTCAGCCCCAGTGCTTACCTTGCCAGATATCAAGAAAGACTTTGTGGTCTACTGCGACGCTTCAAAGCAAGGACTTGGTTGTGTCTCGATGCGGGAAGGGAAAGTTGTGGCTTATGCTTCCGGCATACACCGAAGAAACACGAGGAAAACTACCCGACACACGACTTGGAGCTGGCAGCTGTTGTGCATGCGCTCAAGATCTGGAGACACTACCTGATAGGAAACAAGTGTGAACTGTTCTCCGACCACAAGAGCTTGAAGTACTTCTTTACACAGACCGAGCTGAACATGAGGCAGAGACGGTGGTTAGAACTGATCAAGGACTACGACGTCGAGATCAACTACCACCCAGGCAAAGCTAACGTCGTGGCAGATGCACTGAGCCGGAAAACATATTGCAACAACCTCATGGTAAAAGAAGAGCAACCTGCTCTGCATGAAGAGCTAGAGAAGCTGAGAATCGAAATTGTAGACCAAGGACAAGCCAACGTGATGCAAGTGACCTATGACCTGGAGGAACGAATCCGTACAACCCAGAAGGAGTGTGCAGAGATCAAAGCTTTGCGAGAACTAATGAAGCAGGGCAAAGCAGAGGACTACCGGGTAGATGAACAGGGCACTGTGTGGTTGAAAGAACGGATCTGTGTACCACAAGACAAGGCACTCCAGGATCAGATCATGAGAGAAGCTCACGACTCGAGGTACTCGATTCACCCGGGCAGCACCAAGATGTACAGAGATCTGAAGATCAGGTACTGGTGGAAGGACATGAAGAAAGACATAGCACACTACGTGGCCTGTTGCGACACCTGTAGCAGAGTAAAGATTGAACATCAGAAGCCTGCTGGTTTGTTGAAACCGTTGGATATTCCAGTGTGGAAGTGGGAGGACATTTCCATGGACTTTGTGGTGGGACTTCCTCGAACTCCAAAAGGAAATGACTCGGTTTGGGTCATAGTGGATAGGCTGACCAAAGTGGCTCACTTTGTGCCGGTGAAGACCCGGTATGCAACCGAGAAGTTGGCAGAACTGTACGTAGAGCACATACTCAGGTTGCACGGGGCACCCAGAAGCATTGTATCTGATCGAGGGCCACAGTTTGTCTCCAAGTTTTGGCAGAGCTTCCACAAGCTTATGGGCACCACACTTAGCTTCAGCACAGCTTTTCACCCACAGACCGACGGTCAAACTGAGAGGGTCAACCAGGTCCTGGAGGACATGCTACGAGCTTGTGCACTCACCTATGGTACTGATTGGGAGAGCAGTTTGCCGTTTGCAGAGTTCTCGTACAACAACAGCTTTCAAGCAAGTCTCCGGATGGCACCCTTCGAGGCACTTTACGGTCGGAAGTGCAGGACCCCGCTAGCTTGGTCAGAGGTTGGAGAGCGAGCTCTGTTTGGGCCAGCAATCATTGAGGAAGCAGAGGAGAAGGTTGAGAAAGTTCGTGAGAACCTGAAAATCGCTCAAAGTCGTCAGAAGAGCTACGCCGACAAGAGAAGGAGAGAGTTGACCTTTGCAGTTGGCGACGAGTGTACTTGAAAGTCTCACCACTTCGAGGAACTAAGAGGTTCTTGGTGAAAGGAAAGCTTGCACCGAGGTACGTGGGACCGTACCCTATCACCCGAAGGATTGGGAGTTTGGCCTACCGGCTTGCACTACCCGAGACAATGGCGGAGTTCACCCGGTGTTTCACGTGTCACAGTCGAAGAAGAGCGAGAAGGCAAGTGGAGGCAAAGCAAGTGCCCATGGAGTTGCTCGACTTGCAAGACAACCTTGAGTATACGAAATATCCCGAGAAAATCTTGGACGAGCCGTCAAGGAAACGAGGAGAACTACCATTCCTTTCTGTAGAGTGTTGTGGAGCAACCATACAGAGCGAGAGGCAACTTGGGAGAAGGAAGCTGATCTCAAGAAAGAGTACCCACACTTGTTCACGGAGGAGGTCGAGGACTAAATCTCGAGGACGAGATTCTCGGTGGTGGGGGAGAATGTAACAACCCAGGAAATTAGGTGTGTAAATTTTGCGAAAATTTAAAACTTTTTGCTTGCATTTGGGTGCTATCAATTTTTGAGCCAAAATTGCTAGCCTCTCTCTAAATTCTCCACTACTTTAGCCTATCTATAAAACATATATTTAAAATATGGTATAATTAGTGAATGGTTTTTCTTTGGTTTATTTGGAGTTTAATTGAGTGAAGTTTGAATTTGAAAAGGAAACAAATTCAAACTCTATGTCAAACCTTGGTTCAAACTTATTTCCTTAATTTGAAAAAGGCCAAGCGGGTGATGTGGGCCGTTTCCTACCTTCCCACGCCTTGCAGCGGCCCAACCCAAGCTGCTTGTCGGCCCACTAGACCGCGCCACCGTCCTCTCTTTCTCTTTACGCTCACCGACGGGTGGACCCCGCCCGGCGCCTTCGTTCTTCCCCCATCTCTTATCCTTTTCTCCCCTCTCTCGCTTGACCCCCCGCGCCGGTCAACCGAGCCGCCCAAGCGCGCCGCCGGTCCCGGCCCGGCCGCGCGCGCGGGACGGGGCGCGGCCGGGCCGCCCGGCCGGCACGCACGCCAAGGGCCGCGCGCGCGGGACGGGGAGGCGGTCGGGGAAAAGGTGAAGGACATCTTTGCCCCGCGCCCGCGGGCATCCAAGGCGCTCCAGGCTGCAGCCTTGGCGCGCCACCTGCCCCGCTCGGCGGCGGTGCCAAGGGCACTGAGGAACTTTCCCCCTCGAGCCGCCGCGACGCCTTTCAAAAAGGAGAGAGAGCCGGTGTGGACTGGAGGCAAGGCTAACCACCCCCCTCTTGGGGTTTCCACATCCACTGCTCGTCGTGTTCGCCGGAGTAAAGGAGAAGGCGGGCGCGCCACCGCCGCGCCGCGCCGCGTGCGAAGGGAGCGGGCACGCCGCCGCCGCGTCGCGCAGGACGGGGGAGAAGCCAAGGACCGGACCGGGGCAGGAACATCTTCACCACCAAGGAGCGCCGAGCCGTGCCAGAAGAGGGAAAGGCGGGAACCGGACCGGGGACCGGAGCAGGAGCCGAGGCAGCGACCACCGACGTGAACACCTACCTCGCCATCGCACGCCTCTTCACCGAGCCGGCCACGACTCCACCAACGCCCCATCGTGAGCACCGCAGCCCCCTTCCTCTCTTCTTCCCCTTGGTCTCTCTTTCCTGTGTTGCACCGCGACGTCGAGGCGCGGAGCCGTGGATTCTTGCTTGGTGAGCGGCCATCGCGCCGCGGGGTTTGCCGCACCGCGACGGGGGAAAACTCCTGAGCCGCCTGTGCTCTTGGGCGCCGCCGTCGCCGTGCGGGGAAAGAGGTTTGGGTCCGGCCGTCGCGCCGTGTTCGTGTGTGCAGGAGCGTGTGCGTGCTGGCCATCGCGCCATGCCTCTTGTGCAGGGACGTGAGCGTCGCCGTGTCGCGGCGCGGCGCGCGCACCGGTTACCGGGCGGCCGCGCCGGCGAACGAGCCGGACGCGCCGGGCGTGTGGGTGTTCCGGGCATCGACCCGTGGCTTTGTGCGGGTGGGGGGGAAACGGGGGCCGTCGCGCGTGGCGCGCGGCGGCGGCGGCATCGTGTCCGGCCACGAACGACGCGCCGCCCGCCGCGCGCGCGGGATCACGGGTGCGAGCACCCGAACGGCGGTGCACACCCCGGTGCGGAGCCGAGCCGTGTGTTTCGGCCGCAGGGTGATGAACCGGGGCGTGAGGCACCCGAGCCGAGCGCCGGCGGCGCACCGCGCGGTCGCGGCGCCGCCGGGTCGTTTCGTCGAACACCCGCCGGGCGAGTGGGACGTCTTTGGTTTAGGTGCGAAGCAGGCCACCGGCCAGTTATGGGCCCTAAGCCCAGCTTTTTACTAGCAGGCCACCGGCCCAGCACGGGTTAGGATTTAGGAGGTGGCTTACCAGACTTCATACGCGACCTCTAGCGGGCTGTAGCACCTGGGCCAAGGTAGGCCGAAATCCGATCCGGGCGGAATCAAGTCCTCTGGGCCGCCCACGGCCCAGCAGCAATTCTGGCCTTTTTGCAACCCGATAAAACCAGGAGGCTGACGTCAGCAACGTTTTTTCTGAAAAACCTATTTCTCTTCTGTGTAAAAATTCCAGAAAATGTATTTAACCTTTAAAAATTCATAATAAATTCTAGGAAGCTCATAAAAATACAAAACTAATTTCTATAAATCCGTATTTGCGAAACCTTGCTGATTGTGGGTAGTTTGGGTTCATTTGGATCTTCTAAATTGATTCTTATTTGGAGTTAATGCATAGATGTGCACCGTTATCTTATTTCGCGTCGAATCTCGTGCCACAGACCCGAGCTTCGACCAGGAGGACGTGGAGGACCCCGAGTACACTGCTCCCGGACGATCGCTTCAACGGCAACGAAGGTGTCATGTCACTCCCAACCATATAGATCCCATGTTGATATTTAGCTGCTAGTGCTTTACTTTAACGCATTGATCTGTCGAATTGCATAACCCGTTTAATAGCCATGCCTTGATGTTTTGATATATCCTGTTCCTTGCTCTACTTCCTGCGGGACTAGCTACAGACCCCTAGCTAGTCCCTTACCTCAACTATCCATACTTTTGTTGCTTGATTATGGATGGTGCTCTGGGTTTGGACTGAGATATGGGTATCTCGGTGTGATTCCGGCGTGTGTTCTGGGTGTGTTTCCCTTGCTGTGTTTTGGCGGGGGTGAGCCGTTTGGTTACTTGTGAACGGCTGCCGAGGGAAGATGCGATCTGGCCTCTTACCCGAGAGTCGTGTCGTGTGGGATGGAGATGATGAGTGCTCGCTCTCGGCCCCTTTAAGGACCGATCATCAGTTGACCTTGTTTCGGATGACTATTTTCGTACAGACCGCCCGCCTTGTATTGGGCGGGGGTGCGGGGTGAGACTTGTAGTGGATAGCACCCCTCCTGTTGGAGGATCGGTGTGATCGTGTCGGGAGTGGTCTTTCCCTCCTTAGTAGACTTTGCCCTGGCGAGGCCAGTGAAGGGTTCCACGGCCTTCGAGGGACCTCTCGCGGGTAGTATGAGCTCGCCGCGGAGGCCGGGCCGTGCTCGGAGATGCGAAGGGTACTATCCACTTACTTAGGCTTCGCCCGTATGGTAGGGTCGGACACCGGTGATGGCCGGTTCCCGACCTATTCGGGCGGGTACGGTTGTACAACCTCCCGCGAGTGTTAAACCTATAGCTATAGTCCGTGTCCACCGGTTATGGACGGTCTTTCGATCTCTCACCCGACTAGCTACACTTCTCTTGTGCTTCTTCTCTCCCCCCGAGTGAGTGAGCCCGGCTTCGGCCGTTGAGATGTGGGGATAGGAGCCGGTGGGCCCCACATCGCGGATGAGAGTTGGGTTCGGATCGTGGTTGAGATCCGGTGCTTTGGTGTGGTATTCATTGAGCGGGGGTGTGGACCCCCGAGGTGTGGACCTCGGAAGCGGAAGCTTCCCCGAGGTGTGGACCTCCTCGCTATATTCTCGCTTACCTTGTACGTTGCAATGTTTGCTTTGCTTAAGCTTTCTACGACGTAATAGGGTTATCTCATGCATAGTAGATCATACACCGCTTTTGCCTCTTTGTTGGGAAGCTGACATGACCTACCCGCTTATCGGGTAGACCCTGGTGACTCTGACGCAGAGCCGGACTACGACTTCGACAACGACGGTTGGGTGGACTAGAGCTCTTCCTACACTTGAGCTGCCTGCGGATATGGAGTTCCCGCGCTTTCATGAAGCCGCTGCTAGACGTTTTATTTATGTTTGATTCAGTCCTGATGGACTTGTACCCGGCATGTGCCGAAGAGATGTACTCTGATTAATGTAATAAAATAAATGTTGTACTCTACTTTATTGTTTTTACCTTTCTGTATGGATTTTGGAATCGCTGAGACAGTGATTGCACGTGGTAGCCCTCCTGGGACTACCACCGAGGTGCTAAGATTCGGGATTCCGTTCGCGGAAAATCCGGGTCGTTTCACTTTATGTCTTTAGTGAAATCAAATATTGCTCACTCCAAAATATGTGTCTTTGTAACAAGCACCAAGTGGTGATTTGTGGCAGCTTTTATTCTGTCACTTTGCCATATGGCAACGGTGCAGGAACTTCAGTTCTTCAGCTCGTAGCGTGGATCTATTCATATTTCTGTTGGAATTTTTCAGCCATTGTAGCAATCATTTTGGAAACAGTAGCACGGTAACACCTAAAGATGTCGTAACACATGATACGTTGTTCTCCGTGCGGGGCATATCTAGCAATTTAATTAGTATCGGATTGTATAAACAACCAATACTAAATGTTCCCTTTAGCATCGGTTTGTCCAGTAGTAAATCCTCTTTTTTCTTTTTACCAAATTGGCCGATAGTGGTTGCACAACCGGTGATCTTGACTCCTGGGGCTCAACACTAAATGTCGTTTCTCTAGCAGTGAAAAGTTTTGACTTTTTACTATTAGGTTTACCTTTTTAGATTATGTGTTTAGAAAAGTCAAAATGCAAAAAATAATTATGTCGTCCTCCTCTCGTGCTTGAAGAAAAAGAACCCCCCGCCTCTTTGTGGACGGCGATCTCTCTCTCACCCGTCCTCGTCCGAGGCGAGCTGCAGCCTGCAGGCACACCGGCGGGGCGACAACGCAGTGAGTGGCAACTCTCTCTCCGACTCCCTTCCTCTGGCTGGACGGGACATCTCGGGGGTTGCGCTTATTTCATCTGCTTCTGCAGCCTTGACGCCCGCGGCCTGCTCGAGGGAATGCCTGATGGGGGTCATGCCACGAGGAGCAAGAGGCAGGCCCCGCCTCGGCGGGCTCCCGGATGATCTCCTGCTCTGCCTCATGTCCTTCCTGCCGTCGCGAGATGCTGTGCGGACGTGCGTGCTCGCCCGCCGCTGGTGCAGTGGAAGGTCGTGCCTGCCCTCCGCCATCACCCCTGCCACCGCCAGGTACTTCTCGGTGCCGAGCGCCCTGGGGCTCATTCGCTTCCATCAGATTCAATCCGACCGGAATAATAAATATATCAAGCAAATTATGATAGAGACTCAGATTTATTCCAGATCAAGATTTAATTTACTCATCGTGATAGGTAGAACAAGAGACCGAAGAGCCGGATTGATTCCACACCTCTTGACTATTGGATTGATTCCGAGTCTCTTGGTATACATATCATGAGTAAATCAATTTTTGACCCAGATTAAATCCAAATCTTTTACGGTGGTTATTATGATTTTCTAGTTGTATTTATCAATTCCGGTCGGAATCCATTCCGGTGGAAATAAATGAGGCCTGAATGGTTTCGTCAACCATCTGCTGCTTCTCCGGGACCGCGCGCCTCTCCTGGTGGCCGAGTTGAACTCCTTCTTCCCTTTCGAAGGTGGGGATTATTTTGATGAGGCTGTCCTGTACCTGGAGCTTTGGGTTCGGTACAGTCTGTCGTGCTCCGTAGCCAAACTCAGTGTCAGCACCCTTGATGAGGACCAATTTTGGCTGCTTCGTTCCCAAGGGAATTATCACCTCCAAGCACTTAACATCGCTAGAGCTTACCCGGGTCACTTTGGAGCACAATCTGGATCTGTCATGCTGTGTGTCGCTAAAGCGTCTCCACATTGCAGAAAGCCTCTTCGTTCACGAAAATAAAGTCCGTGTCCGAATATCTGCTCCAAACCTCATTTTCCTTCTGTTAGTTGACTGTAAGGGGAGGGTTCCATTGCTTGAGACCATGCCGTTGCTAGTGGAAGCATTCGTCAGGCTACAGAATTGTGATGATTGTTGTGAAAATTGTTATGAGCTTGGTGATTGCGGGGATGCGACATGTTATGGATGCAGTAACAGAAATTATGGAGAGAATACCTGCGTGGTTCTTCAAGGTTTATCAAGCTGTACAAATCTGGAGTTAACAGCTGAAACAGAAGGAGTATGGTTGACCTTCCTTTGTTCACCTTCCATTCTATCCTTTCATTTACTTCTGTACTTGGGATAGCCATGAAGCGTAGCAAAAATCATTTCATGGGTAAACATCATTTTTGTTGAATAATTGCTTAGCTCCTGTTGAAATATCCTAATTATCAAAGTCAATGGAGTTGCTAGAACTCCTCAAGTGCCTACTGCAAAGCAAAGCAGTTCAGCAGCACAAAAGAAACCAGATTTCAGAGTGTGGCGTGTGTGTGCTGTGCTCCTTTCCCTCTCTTCTTCTACCGGCTGTGCAAGGGGAGAGCTGAGAGCTCACCTAGGCAAGGCAAGCAGCAGCTGGGCAGTTGTAGTTGCCAACATTTTTTCTGCTTTCACCTTGTCAGTTTTGCATGTTAAATACCACTGAATGCTCCTATTCACTTCAATAGAATCCCTTGGTCTTGTTTGTGTACTGTACATTCTTACACCCTTTACCCTTATGCAGTTTATTTTCAGGAAGGATTTGATGAGATGCCCTGTGTTTAGCAAGTTGAAAACATTGTTAGTCAATGAGTGGTGCATTACAGATAACCTTGGTGCATTAAGCTGCTTTCTCCAGCACTCGCCAGTTCTAGAGAAACTTACTCTTCAAGTTTCCTTTTTCTCATAAGGTGCATGAGTTCTCTGTGTGATAATTGTTCTATTTAAAGTTAGCATTTTTGATGGACTTAACTTGGTATACATGTTCTGACAGGCATATGATAATTTAGTGGAAATGGGAGCAAGTTATGTTCCGAGGAAGCAGCCCCTTGTATTGAAGGACCTTACTGTTGAAGTTAAATTCCATGAAGGTGACGATGAGCAGATTCACAAAGTCGTAGATGTCTTGAGTTCCTATGGCTTACCCCCTGAAAAAATCATGATCAAACATTATCCAAAGATTCAGAACCGATTTAAAGACACTTGGACCTTTGGAAGTAAGCTTTCTGTTGCCATTATTAATTAATGAAGACTATTTCTGCAGCCCTGTTTGTATATGTATAAAATATAGCAATGAAAAGGCCTGATCAAATGTATGCCACGGCCAAAGTCGAGGCAGTGCAAAAATTAGAGCTTAAATATGATATTTTGTTTGCAACTTAAAATTGGGGCTGTGACAAAATTAGTTTTTTGTTGCAGCTGTGTCTGTGCTAAATGTTTTCTAAACTATGACATCTGGGCCTGATATGCCATCTAGTTATTATTTGTTAGGATCCACATTGAGACGAAACTAAATAAAAGCAATGAAATCGATCAAAATTTCATACTACAAAATAACCAACAGTACAAGGCTCTGAGCATGGCAACTGATGCACAACAGACATCCGATGACTACCACTTGCCTCATGGAACAGTGGCTTCAGCCTTTAGGGAAGAAGGCTGTATTAAATGTCCCGTTTATGTTCTCTAAGCTAAAAAGTTTCACATGACAACTCTCCAGGCTACTTGCATAGTTTTGTATTGAGAGGCACTTAATAATAAGTAGGGATGGGAGGGTGTAAAAGCTACTCTGGGAAAGGCACTGCTGTGAAATAAGATGTGAACTTTCTTCATGTAGATTTGCCATGGTTGCACCAGGTAGCAAATTGTAGGACAGTTTCTGAGCATTTGAACCTACCTAATCTGGTTCGCGTTGCTTAATGTGCCTATTCGTGTCTGTGCAGGTTTCACCTTTGAGCAGAAGATTTAGTTGTGCTAGCCGCTGATGGAGGTGTCATCTCTTGACAATTCTGGATGCATATCGATTGAGAATGTCAGCCCTGAGGATATATAGCTCCTGTCTTGTGTATATGGGGAATTTCGGCTCGTATGTCGTCATCACAGTTATCACTCTCTCGTACACTGTCTTCATGCATATGCATATTCTGGCAGGATGACTCCTCTGAATCCATTTGTTCCCCTTATTAGTCACAATTCCTCAATCTCGCACCTTGTCTTTATGTGCAGGTCTGCTGGTGAAATTGTTTTGTTTCCCTTTGCATATTGGTCTCTCTGAACTTACCATAAGTTCTCTAAGATCGTTCTGTTGCTAGTTGTGTATTCTTTTTAGTACACGTGACGTTTATGTTGTCTCTGAATGTTACGGTGATCTGCTTATTTTGTTTGTGTGAGCTTGACCATTAATAACCTTTTCGTTGAGCTTTTGTTTGCATACTCTCTACTCTTGATGAAGCCTTGATGGACATGGCCAGTGTGATGCTGCCGGCCACCGCTTGGTATGCGGCGTTCTTCCTCCTCGGCGCAGCGTAGGTAGGTGATTGTGTCGGAGCCCCTGAGGTCTGGCACGGCGATGGAGGGGAGGTTGAGCGGGTACAGGGAGGCGTTCTCTCTTATGCAGTTATGCATGAACCATTGTCACCCAATCAGCCGATTCTCTCTGTTGGTCGATCATCATAACTTTCTCTCATATTCAAGCATCGTAATTTTCATAAGATGTGGCTGCTCCCCACCATACGTCTCAACTCCATGACCATCCATGCTGCCCCTTTTCCCCATCATTGGATGAGGTCCTGGTGCCGTTGGTCGTCATCAAGCATGGCAGCGGTGCGAATTTCAAGCTCTGCCACCTGGTTCTAATGCTTTCATCGGTGGAGGCGGCCAAGGAGGGCTGCAGCCTCATGGCAGGTGCCCGAGCAGCCACCCTGTTGACTGTTGTCATCTTGGTGGTCGCTGTAATTTTCCTGTGAAATCTCTTCTGTTATGATTATTCCTAGTACATGCCCTCCATCGGTAACTCAGATGGCAGCCACCAGCGACGGTGGTGAACTTTGACGGCCACTCCGCGCCTGCCGTTGACCAGGTCACAAAGTGTATCCTCTTGTGATCGGCTTGTTACCATGAAAATGTGTTCTCTATTTTCCTTCTAGGATAAAGATGGGTAGTTGCCTTGTTTCCCTGTGAATAATAATCATTCAGTGTTTTTTCGGAGCTTTACTGAACTGATTGCTGGTGTCCAATTGGAGTGCCTTCTGTTCAGACTAATTAAGTGAAAGACATTCAACTGTTGATCGTTCTTGTGATGAGCTGTAGCAACTAAAATATTCCATTTTATCTATCCGAGCTTAAGATTACATTCTAACAAAATCCAGCGACAGATGTTGGATAGTGAATTTGGTACTGTAGAGTTCCTGACAGATTCAGTAGGAAATTAATTTAGTATGAGACTTTATTCCTGCAGATCTTCAGCAATATAACCTCAGTTAGTGAAATATCCAGTTTTTTTTTTTACATTTGTGACCTGGATAGTCGCGAAATTTTGAACAATTTAAGTATGATTAACTATTCACAGGAACAGATTCATTAGTATTGGACACATTATAACCAATAACTGATCTGTTCTTTTGTTACTGCATTCTCAGCCGATATGGCTAATCTGTGTTTATTTTCCCCTTGTCAGGGATATTGTAATATATTTTCAGCAATATAACCTGATGATTTGCTAGCTTGAGTGTTAAAACCAGTTCTGTCCCAGCGGAGTCGCCAAAAGTGTGTTTTCCGGTCAAACACACGAGTGCGCTGAATCGTACGACAGTCGAAATTGCACCTCGTCGAGATCCCTGGCACGGGCCAATCTAACCGCCTATGAAGGGCGATCTATCCGCCTTGGTGAGAGATGTCGCCGAAAACCTAAGATCATTGCCACGGGAGGGACCCCGTCAGGGAAAATGCGTCTAGGGTTGTTCTAAGATCGGCATGCCACTTCGAACACCCTAAATCGCCATAGAGACGAAGAAAGAATCAAAGGGGTTGGAAAAGTAGGGTTTGGAGATAAAAAGTAAGATAATTGTTTGTTCGATTGGGTGATAGCTCCTCAACCGACCACAGGCCTTTATATTTATAGGGTAGGTCTTGCCCTGATAGAATCGAAGTACTAACAAATCTTGTGCTAAAATACAACTCCAACTTGGTTTGCAAAGCCCAAACCTGGTCAAACCGCTTGGACCACATGGTCTAACCGCTTGTGTGATTGCAGATTTTCCAGAAGCCATATCCTCTCATTCGGACTCTGAATTGAACGTTCTATATATGGATATTGATCTACTCGATGGGAGCTATCCAATGGGGAAGTCAAAATTACCTTTTGGGCACTTTAGCCAAGGCGGTCTATCCGGGTTGGTAGGCCGGTCTAACCGTTTTGCTCAGGCATGCTAATTTTTGGTGTCAACAAGTACTTCTATTACATTTCCTATAACACTAAACATTTGGCCAACATGAAACTTGTAGTACGAGGTTTATAGTTTCATCTACGTATCTTGTAATTGTGTGCAAATAAAATTTTCATTCAAAAACATAGTCAAACTCAGGTCAAACCATCAAATCCAGCTGCTCAAAAATGACACCAAAACACTTTGATTTCTCCATATTTTAGGTTTAAACTTCTTGTGTTGATTGAAGTTCCAAATTCATTTCAAAGAGGCAGGCTAACTTCTGACGAAGCGTAGCAGAGGCCCACCGGGGGCTAAGGCCGGAGCGGAGTGGATTTTGGATTTTATTGAGTGATCATTGTTTGTAGTTTGGCAGGACAGCTAAGGGACTTATTGGTTATGTTGATTCAGATTATCTGGTGATTTGGACGGCGAAGATCACTCACGGTTACGTGTTTACTTGTGGCGCTTGTCTTGTGAGTTGGAAGGCCGTTTTGCGGCCGTTGTTGCATTGTCTACTACTGAGGCAGAGTACATGGCTACTGCTGAAGCATGCAAAGAGTTGATTTGGCTAAAGGGATTGTATGCTGAGCTTTGTGGAGTTGATTCTTGCATTAACCTGTTTTCTGATAGTCAAAGTGCAATTTATCTTACTAAAGATTAGATGTTCCATGCTAGGACAAAACACATTGAGATCAAGTACCATTAAGTTCGAGATGAGATCAAAAAGTGTAAGCTAAAGGTATGCAAGATAAGCACTCATAATAATCCAGTTGATATTGACAAAGCCAGTTCCTATTGCTAAGTTTGAGTTTTGCTCAAGCTTAGTTGGTATTATTAATTAGCCCAAGAGGTTGTTTGGCACCAGAAGTTTTTTGTTTTCTTGCGATGTGTTCATGATAAGGTCCTTTGTGATGCTACAAGAAGGAATTTGTCTCAAGGTGGAGTTTGTTTATTGATGATCCAAATTCATTGCAAAGAGGCAGGCTAACTTCTGACGAAGCGTAGCGGAGGCCCGTCGGGGGCTAAGGCGGGAGCGAAGCCCCCCGCGGTACGGTACGAGTCATTTAAACTCGTTAGGGTTTTCCATTGGAGATTGATTCATTCTACTTCTTGTAAGCCGCCGCTGTCGGCGTTTGTAACCGGGCCCCGATCATAGTGAAGTTGCTTGCTGACTGGCACCCGTGGTTTTTCCCTCTCGTGTTGGGAGGGTTTTCTACGTGAAATCTTGTGTCTCCTTGCGGTTTGATCTCTTTTACTTCTCGTCATTTTCTCCATCGTTTATAACATCCTGAAGATGGCCTATTCTGAACTTGTAGCTCTATGTTCGAAAGTGACATGCCCAACAAATTTACACCTGGTACCCAACATCTTGGTCCTCAATATTGTCCTCAAACATGACAGAAACTCACTTCGAGATTTTTGAAAATTCCAAGCCACGGTTTTCATGAACCGAATGGGTGACGTGGACGGCCGGCGCCATGTAGCGAACATGGCCTCATATGCCATTAGTTCGAGCTTGATTTTGGTGATTAATGGCAACATGATCATTGGGACTAACATATTGTTTTACCGTGTCTTTGTAGACACTTCTAGGTCCCAAGAATGCAAGAAAACCACATGCCAAAATGCCAAAACAAAGGGTCAAAACCGAGCAAGAAAAAGAAAGAAAAGACACCGTCGGATGAACCGACGGTCCCTCAATAACAAGCGTCGGTGCAATCATCGGACGAGTTGGTACACAGGGTGAAACCCTAGGTACCGTAGGATGAACCGACGGTCCATTATTTAGTTGTGTCGGACGAGTTGCAGAGGAAGAGCAGCGAAGACAGTAGCACCGGATGATCTGACGGTCTGAGTGGGGACACCGTCGGTCTATCCGACGCTCAGTTTGAATCAAGACAGAGACGCGCCAAGACGAAGCCTTCAGCACTGGATGATCCGACGCCTTGGTCAAGATGAAGCGTCGGTCTATCCGACGGTCAATTGGAAGCTAACAGAGGCGACTTGAGCGCGGAGTCTTCAGCACCGGATGATCCGACGCACCGTCGGTGTATAGCGTCGGAGCAGTTGTGTCAGAGAACCTCAACGGCTAAGTGACGTGGGAGGGGCACCGGATGAACCGACGCCTTGGAAAAATTAGCGTAGGATCATCTGACGGTACCTTTTTCAGTGGACGTCGCCCAACGGCTAGTTTGATGCCTTGGGCTATTTATACTCCCTCCACTCACCCATTTGAGGTTGCTAGATTGTGTGGAAGTGCAAAGGAGTTCAAGACACATTGAAGATCATATCCAATCCATCCAAGTGCTTAATTGCTCATCCTTAGACTTGCATATGCTTTGTGTATGTGCTTAGTACTAGGCTTAGCTTAGAGCTGAGTGAGTGCAAGGTTGTGCCAACCTTGTGAGGTGATTCTTGAGTGAATCCAGTTGTACAAGGTCTGCCGGAAGCCTTGGGGCCTAAGTGGCTCACCGGCAATCGTCATCGACCCTCCGGCTTGGTGTGGAGCGGCGAGGACACTTTGTGCGGGGGACGTGTAGACCCCCTTCCTTGGTGGAGAAGCTCCTTAGTGGAGGCGGCATCAATGTGACCAAGGGAGCTTGACAAGTGCATAAGTGGCTAGCCTTTGTGGCGTGTCAAGTGGTGCTCTTGGGAGAGATTTGGTGGCCTGGAAGCAATACTCTTGTGTGAGTGCTTCAACGTGGAACAGGGGTGGCTTAGTGCCTACCGATACCACAGGATAAATTTTGTGTCAAGAGTTTGCTTCCTCTCATCCCCTTTACGTTTCCACATTTACTCTATTGCAATCTTTGCTTGCCTTTACTTTCCTAGAGTAGTATCATGCTAGGATTGGCTATAGGTTGCAAACCTTGTTTTGGGATGGGAGTTTCACACTAGAACAACCTTAGTTGCATATATAGATAGTATGTTCTAGTTTACTTTTGTGTAAAATTAGTGAAGTCGTAGGTTAAGGTTTTAAGTTGCCTAATTCACCCCCTCCCCCTCTTAGTCTAACGAGCATCCGATTCCTTACAAGTGGCATCAGAGCCGGGACTCACTTCCTTCACAAGGAAACACCAATTCGATTGGTAAATTGTGAAAACCGGTTCATTGGAACGGTTAGGCTTCTCCACCTAGTGAGTTGCTCTATAGAGGAATGAAAGGGGTGGATACCATAGGTTTGGCTCCACATTTCGATGGCACGAGTTATCCTCGGTGGAATGTTCTCATGGGGGCCTATCTCCAAGCGAAGGACCTTGATGTTTGGAGAGTCACCGATGAGGGTATGAAAAATGGTACTAGGAAGGAAAAGCAATTTGATGTAATTGCTAAGAGTATCATTTTGTCCTCACTAGATGTAGGCATTTTCAATAGAGTTTTTACTTGTGAAAATGCTCATGAGCTATGGAAAACCATCAAGGAGCAAAATGAGGGTTCAAAAGAAGTTGCTAATGAACGCTACGGTTGTCTCCTTGAGGAATTCAATAGCTTTAAGCAACTTGCAAATGAAAATGCCGAATCTATGTACTCACACCTAAATGTGCTTGTCAATGAGATCAATGCTTTAGGTGTGAAGGACATCACGGACTTGAACATCAACCGCAAGATCCTTCAAAGTCTCCGGAAGCCCGATTATGACTTTGTGAAGGCAATCATCTACGAGATGAAGCTCGAAGAATTGAAGCCATCTCATATCTTGAGCAAGATCATGGCACATGAGCTTCAACTCATGCCCAAGTCAAAGAAGGCGCCCCAAGAAAAGCCCCAAGAACCATCCTCTCCAACTAGAAGCCATGCTCTCTCAAGCCAACAAGAGAAGATGTTGAGTAGGATGGCTACTCATGGAAGCTCAAGCGAGAATGATGGTGATGATGGCGACGATGGAGATTCCTCAAGTAATGAAGAGGTTGAATCCATGGTGGCCGAGTACGTGAAGAAGATCTTCAAGTATGTGAAGAAAGTCAACATGTACGGCTAAAACGTCCACTTGAGAGAAGGGCGTCATCATCAACACATCAAGTTCACCAAGATCGAGCACAAGCCCAAGAAGAAGGTGGTAAAGGAAAGGAGACCAAGGCAAAGAGCAACTATCGCTGTCCTGGAGTGGACAAGTGGTGGAGAATCAAGTTCTTCTAGCTCAAGTGATGAATCAAGAAAGAACTTCTCCACCCGCTTCATGCAAGGTCCCTCATCATCACTACACATGTGCCTTATGGCCAAAGGTATGAAAAGCAATGTAAGTGATGATGAATCCGACACCACCTCTCTTGATGATCTTGTTGAGATAGTCCATGAGCAAAAAGGATTTCTTGAGAAACAAGCTAATGAAATTAAAGAACTCAATGCTCTCAATGATCTTAGTGCAACCCTTGCTACAAATTATGAACATTTGTTGTGCAAATTCAAATTGCTTAGCAAGGAGTGTGATGAGCTAAAATCTAAGCTTGAGAGCAATGAGACTAAAACAAGTAATTCCTTTGAGCTTGATGAAACATATATCCCTTGTGCAATTCCTATCTCCAAGGTAGATGCTTCAACTTCTTGCATTGATTTAATTGATGAATCTTGCTCACCATCTTGCCATGAGAATGTTATTGTAGAAACATGTGATTATCTCATAGGCAAGGAAAATGATGAGCTCAAGCAAGAAGTGAAATGGCTCCGAGAAAGGTTGGCAAACTTGATGGGCAAAGGCAAGAATGATGAGGAACGAGTGGACATCCCTCAAGACATGAAGAGCAAAGTCCAACCTTCTCAAGATAACCGTGAGCCCATGGTGAAGAAGCTTGAGAAGGGTGCAACTGTGACTTGCTACAAAGTGTCTGGAGAAGGGCACAAGTTCTACAAATGCCCTCAATTCCACCATCAAGAGCTCCCTCATCTACACCAAGCCCAACCGCAAGAACAAGACCAAGAGCAACACCTACGTCATCAAGAAGAAGGCTAATGGCAAGGTGGTCGCACACAAGGTTGGGAAGATGAAGGAGGAGCGGGGTAGGAACCAACCCATTTGGGTGCCCAAAAAAGTCATCATCAACACGAAGGGGCCTCAAATGGTTTGGGTTCCGAAGGCCACTTGAAGGCCTTGGCACAAAGAAGTTATGAAGATTCAAGCCTAGAAGCCAAGCTTGCAAGTTGGACATGTGTTGCCCAAGTTCCCCGGTTGAGGTAATGGAAACTAGAACCTATCTCATGTATCATTGTAGCTCCATTGCCTTGTTTAGGTTGCATTTGTTGCAATGTTTACATATGGTAGGTTGCTTGTGCCATGTACTAACCCATGAGCAACCTACATGGTTTGATTAGTGTGTAGGAAAGCTACACTTGTCCCATTTCTGCTGGCAGGTGGCTTATATCGACCGCCAACAGGGATCTTTACTACTAGCGGCTTTCATATGCACCCGCCAACACAGTGAAGCTGAAAATATCTTGAAATTGATACAAGTCACCAATATTTCAACATGCATGGACAACAACGAGTAAAATTCAAACCGAAATATCAACACAAACAACACCTTAGAAAGGTTTATTTCACACAAACAACATGCATGATGACAAATGTTTCAAAGCACACTTAAAACAAACACAAATTAAAGTACGCTACAATAGGGGCCTCACTCACAAATCAACACAACTTTGCCTCACTCAAATTTCTTTGACAGTCCGGCTGTGATATAGCTACCAAGCACTAAACCTATTATCAAGACCACAACAGCGATGATGGTGCCCTGCATGTAGAATCCTTGATTTTTGTTGCGCTTCTTCCGATAGCCAATTTCCGTCATAATGTCAATAAGTTGCCCTCTATGGTCTGCAAGTTCAAGCCTCGTTTCATTACTCACTATCTTCGAATCACTCATCCCCACCTTCAGATCAGAAATGACACACTTCATCTGATTCCATTGTTCCAGAAATTCTGAATTTGCTAGTGGTGGCTCCTGCACGTGCCCCGGCGGATACACAACACTAGACGGTTGTGTCGCTCCTGGTGCTGGTGTTGCACCAACTAAACTGCTGAACGACTGATAATTTGGCGGCAACAAATGAGGGTGAAAATTTTTCAAATGGTTGATGTATTGATTTTCATAATAAACTTCCTGACATGAATTAGGCCCCCCTAAAAGAATAAACAACAAATGTGACTTCCATCAATAAGTTGGATAATTCTATAGACATAAAATTATATCAACCAAATCATTAATAATCAATAATTGTGGATAATTCTATATCTACCGAATCAATAATAATCAACAAATCTACTAATATTATATCAACCGAATCAATAATAATCAACAAATCCTACTAATATTATATCAACTAATAATCACTACTATTATATCAACTGAATCGGTACTAATCAAATGAATTAGGGCATGAGATGAAAAACAAACCAAGTGGTTGTTCGGGCACTTGTAGATGATGCTATTTGTCTTGGTTTTGTACCAAATTAACCAGAGCCGACACGACGGGCAGATCCGCAGGGGGAGAGGCACGAATTGGCTAAGGTTCGGCGTGACGGAGCTGCTCGCCATGCGACGGAGGTGAACCTGCTCGACGTCGGTCGAGGAACTGGAGGTTGAAGAGTGGGTCGACAGTTTGCCGACGGCGGCGGCTGAGGCGCGGCGGCACACGGGCGAAGCTCACGAGCGGTGGTGGCAGGGGGCAGGGTCGGTTGCGGCTTCTTGTGGCGGCGGCTAGGGTTGGCAGCGAGCGAGTGAGTGAGTGAGTGAGTGAGTGAGTGAGTGAGTGAGTGAGTAGTTGAGTCAAACCGCGTTACGACCGAAGATATTCAGACAAGTGTGCTGGCGGTTGTCTTAATAGCCCGCCAGGAGAGGCATCAGTGCTGGCGGTTGGCTTAATAGCCTGCCAGGAGAGGTATCAGTGCTGGCGGGTGGCTTAATAGCCCACCAGGAGAGGTATCAGTGCTGGCGGGTAGAATAAGATGGCCGCCAGCATAAATGGACACAGTACTGGTGGTCAACATAAGGCACCGCCAGCGCAGAGATTACTGCTGGCGGTTGCCTTATGCCAACCTCCAGCACTGTGTCTTCTATAAATATAGATCAGCCCTTCTTCCCAGCAACCTTCCAATGGCGCTGTGCCCGAGAGGAGCTAGGGAAAAGCTCCAAAAACACCAAATCTAGGAGGGAAGGTTTTGCTCTTGATTTTCTTGGAGGGGCTACCATACAGAAGAGACTGTTGATTGTTGCATAGACTACATAAAAGATAAGAGAGCTATCGGTTTACCGGAATCTCGACACGAAGGCAGATTGTCAGGGAAAGGGACCATTGGAAGGAAAAGATTCATTGACGAGGACAACCAACAAATGGAGA
Organism: Cenchrus americanus; assembly: GCA_947561735.1. Classification (NCBI taxonomy): domain Eukaryota; kingdom Viridiplantae; phylum Streptophyta; class Magnoliopsida; order Poales; family Poaceae; genus Cenchrus; species Cenchrus americanus. The sequence goes on along the minus strand of OX387239.1, from coordinate 39,897,685 downwards.
AAGCACATGCTAGTGTTCTGCAACAACTTGCAATAGTGGAGCCATTTATCGTGCAACACGAAAATGAGATTCGTGAGGAAAATGATAGTCGAACCAAGGATTGGGTCATCAAAGAGCAAAAGCGTCGTTTCCCATCATGGTTAAAGCGACATGAGCATCTATTTCAAGGAAATTCCATAGATGACACAACGTTGACTAGGTTGGCGGCTGGTCCATCAAGCAATGTTACCTCATGGCAAGCATACGAAATTAATGGGTACACCTACTATACGAAGGCGAAAGACAACAAGAGTGTTGCGTATCAAAATAGTGGTGTTCGCATAGATGCGATTGATAAATCCGGAAACAACATCACTTACTACGGGTTCATAGAGGAAATATGGGAACTTGACTATGGAGAGAATATCAGGTTCCCCGTGTTTCGGTGCCAATGGGTCAAACACCCGAATGGCGTTACAGATGACAATTATGGATTGACACTTATGGATTGACACTTGTAGACCTTGCCAATGTAGGTTACAAAGATGATCCATGGATACTCGCCGAGCGTGTTGCACAAGTTTTCTACATAGCTGATCCTATGAATGTGAAGAAGCACATTGCCGTCTCTGGAAAACAAAGAATTCTAGGAGTATAAGGTGTAATTGATGTTGACGATTACAATCAGTTCGAGGAACTAGTCTTGTTCAAAGATCATGAGAAGAGAATAAAAAAATTGAAGCCACCATTCCTAAATCGGAGAAGCCATGGTTACGTACAGACTGTGATGGGAGAATTGTCAAAGAATAAACTTGCACTTCTTATTAGTCGGGCTTGATGTATCACTTGTATGACTTTATATAATTAGTGTTGTTGTAAGACTTTCAATCAATTTAGGAGAGTTTTGGAAGTTTTGATGAAATGAGACTCTCCTCCTGTACTTAAATTCAAATTATGGAAATTATGGTTTCAATTAGTGTTTGAATATTTGAATTATGTATATGAGGTGTTTTGTCATAAAAAGGTTTGCATTTGAAAAGGATAGTTCAAATGAGACTCTAGGGTTAAACAACCTATAACTCATTAGGTGTATGAACCTATTTGAACTAACCTTTTCTAAATAGGACAACTTTTAAAAAAAACACACCCCCTATACTTAAATTCAAATATTTTATGATACCTTGGGAAGTTGCAATGAAATTTGAATAATTTAAACCCCTGTTTCAAATTTTGCAAATTATGGAAAAACACTATGTTGGCGGGCATCTTAAGCAACCGCCAGCGGTGAGACACACCACTGGCGGTTATCATAAGTCAACCGCCAGCATAGTGGTTTGCCAAAATTTGAAATCCTGGCCTAAAAATGTTCAAAAATCTTTGAAACTTCCAAAAATTATCATAAAATATTTGAATTAATGTATATGAGGTATTTTGTCATAAGAAAATGTTTGAATTTGAAAAGGTTAGTTCAAATGAGACTCTAGGGTCAAACAACGTATAACTCATATGAACCTATTTGAACTAACCTTTTCTAACTAGGACTTATTTTACAAAAAACACACCCCCTATAGTTAAATTGAAATATTTTATGATACATTGGGAAGTTTCAATGAAATTTGAATAATTTAAGCCCCTGTTTCAAATTTTGCAAATTATGGAAAAACACTATGCTGACGGTTATCATAAGTCAACCGCCAGCACAGTGGTTTGCCAAAATTTGAAAATTTAAAATCCTGGCGTGAAAATGTTCAAAACTCTTTGAAATTACCAAAAACTTTTCATAAAAAATTTGAATTTATTTATAGGAGGTGTTTTGTCATTTGAATTTGAAAAGCTTTGCATTTGAAAAGTTAAGTTTAAATTCTTTCAAATCATAGCGCTAGCGGGCGCTTATGATAACCGCCAGCGGGAATTCTCACCACTGGCGGTTACGTAATGTGACCCGCCAGTGGTGGTCTACTGCTGGCGGTTGCCTTATGTGGCCCGCTTGTGGTAAGGTTCACCGCTGGCGGTTGTGTAATGTGACCCGCCAGTGGTGGTCTACCGCTGGCGGTTGCCTTATGTGGCCCGCCAGTGGTGATTCCATCTATATATACACGAGACGCGGTCTCGAAAATTTTCTAAGTCTGGCGCGAAAACGAAACGACGTCGTCAGGCTGCCTAATTTTTCCACCGAGCGTCGCCGTCGTCCCCGACCGCGCCGCCCCTCCGACCACCCCGTCGTCCTATAGGAGTGCCCGGCCGACCTCCACGAGCGCCCCGCCGTCGTCCGCGAGAGCCCCGCCCTTCTCCCCGTGGACCGCCGCCGTCTTCCGCTAGGGCGCCGCCCCTTCTCCCGTGGACCGCCGCCACGCCGTCGTCCGCGGTCGCCCCCGCCGACCGACGACCTCCTCCCCCCGAGCGCCACCGCCGCTCTTCCCTACCAGGATGGCGTCCTCCTCCCCGCTGGCCGCTTCCCCAACCGCCGGCCGGGAACCGCCGCCGATTGCTCCGCCGCCGCCTCCGCCGACGCGCCGCCCCCGCTCGCCACCGACACCTCATCTCCTCACCGCTCGGCACGCATGGAGGCCGGGGATGGGGCCGGCGGCGCAGCAACGACAGCCCCGGCTTGGTTGGTATTTTTCCTTTTTTTCAAAATGCAATTACATGTGTTAAAAATGTGGATAAATAGATTGTGGATAAATGCAATTACATGGACTGTGGATAAATAGATTTAAAAATGTTACAAATGGACTATGGATTTAATTTTATTAGTTTTGTTGTATAAAATCCAGCGACAGATGTTGGATAGTGAATTTGGTACTGTAGAGTTCCTGACAGATTCAGTAGGAAATTAATTTAGTATGAGACTTTATTCCTGCAGATCTTCAGCAATATAACCTCAGTTAGTGAAATATCCAGTTTTTTTTACATTTGTGACCTGGATAGTCGCGAAATTTTGAACAATTTAAGTATGATTAACTATTCACAGGAACAGATTCATTAGTATTGGACACATTATAACCAATAACTGATCTGTTCTGGTGTTACTGCATTCTCAGCCGATATGGCTAATCTGTGTTTATTTTCCCCTTGTCAGGGATATTGTAATATATTTTCAGCAATATAACCTGATGATTTGCTAGCTTGAGTGTTAAAACCAGTTCTGTCCCAGCGGAGTCGCCAAAAGTGTGTTTTCCGGTCAAACACACGAGTGCGCTGAATCGTACGACAGTCGAAATTGCACCTCGTCGAGATCCCTGGCACGGGCCAATCTAACCGCCTATGAAGGGCGATCTATCCGCCTTGGTGAGAGATGTCGCCGAAAACCTAAGATCATTGCCACGGGAGGGACCCCCGTCGGGGAAAATGCGTCTAGGGTTGTTCTAAGATCGGCATGCCACTTCGAACACCCTAAATCGCCATAGAGACGAAGAAAGAATCAAAGGGGTTGGAAAAGTAGGGTTTGGAGATAAAAAGTAAGATAATTGTTTGTTCGATTGGGTGATAGCTCCTCAACCGACCACGGCCTTTATATTTATAGGGTAGGTCTTGCCCTGATAGAATCGAAGTACTAACAAATCTTGTGCTAAAATACAACTCCAACTTGGTTTGCAAAGCCCAAACCTGGTCAAACCGCTTGGACCACATGGTCTAACCGCTTGTGTGATTGCAGATTTTCCAGAAGCCATATCCTCTCATTCGGACTCTGAATTGAACGTTCTATATATGGATATTGATCTACTCGATGGGAGCTATCCAATGGGGAAGTCAAAATTACCTTTTGGGCACTTTAGCCAAGGCGGTCTATCCGGGTTGGTAGGCCGGTCTAACCGTTTTGCTCAGGCATGCTAATTTTTGGTGTCAACAAGTACTTCTATTACATTTCCTATAACACTAAACATTTGGCCAACATGAAACTTGTAGTACGAGGTTTATAGTTTCATCTACGTATCTTGTAATTGTGTGCAAATAAAATTTTCATTCAAAAACATAGTCAAACTCAGGTCAAACCATCAAATCCAGCTGCTCAAAAATGACACCAAAACACTTTGATTTCTCCATATTTTAGGTTTAAACTTCTTGTGTTGATTGAAGTTCCAAATTCATTTCAAAGAGGCAGGCTAACTTCTGACGAAGCGTAGCAGAGGCCCACCGGGGGCTAAGGCCGGAGCGGAGTGGATTTTGGATTTTATTCAGTGATCATTGTTTGTAGTTTGGCAGGACAGCTAAGGGACTTATTGGTTATGTTGATTCAGATTATGCTGGTGATTTGGACAGGCGAAGATCACTCACAGGTTACGTGTTTACTGTGGCAGTTGTGCTGTGAGTTGGAAGGCTGTTTTGCAGCCTGTTGTTGCATTGTCTACTACTGAGGCAGAGTACATGGCTACTGCTGAAGCATGCAAAGAGTTGATTTGGCTAAAGGGATTGTATGCTGAGCTTTGTGGAGTTGATTCTTGCATTAACCTGTTTTCTGATAGTCAAAGTGCAATTTATCTTACTAAAGATTAGATGTTCCATGCTAGGACAAAACACATTAAGATCAAGTACCATTAAGTTCGAGATGAGATCAAAAAGGGTAAGCTAAAGGTATGCAAGATAAGCACTCATAATAATCCAGTTGATATTGACAAAGCCAGTTCCTATTGCTAAGTTTGAGTTTTGCTCAAGCTTAGTTGGTATTATTAATTAGCCCAAGAGGCTGTTTGGCACCAGAAGTTTTTTGTTTTCTTGCGATGTGTTCATGATAAGGTCCTTTGTGATGCTACAAGAAGGAATTTGTCTCAAGGTGGAGTTTGTTTATTGATGATCCAAATTCATTGCAAAGAGGCAGGCTAACTTCTGACGAAGCGTAGCGGAGGCCCGTCGGGGGCTAAGGCGGGAGCGAAGCCCCCCGCGGTACGGTACGAGTCATTTAAACTCGTTAGGGTTTTCCATTGGAGATTGATTCATTCTACTTCTTGTAAGCCGCCGCTGTCGGCGTTTGTAACCGGGCCCCGATCATAGTGAAGTTTCTTGCTGACTAGCACCCGTGGTTTTTCCCTCTCGTGTTGGGAGGGTTTTCCACGTGAAATCTTGTGTCTCCTTGCGGTTTGATCTCTTTTACTTCTCGTCATTTTCTCCATCGTTTATAACATCCTGAAGATGGCCTATTCTGAACTTGTAGCTCTATGTTCGAAAGTGACATGCCCAACAAATTTACACCTGGTACCCAACATCTTGGTCCTCAATATTGTCCTCAAACATGACAGAAACTCACTTCGAGATTTTTGAAAATTCCAAGCCACGGTTTTCATGAACCGAATGGGTGACGTGGACGGCCGGCGCCATGTAGCGAACATGGCCTCATATGCCATTAGTTCGAGCTTGATTTTGGTGATTAATGGCAACATGATCATTGGGACTAACATATTGTTTTACCGTGTCTTTGTAGACACTTCTAGGTCCCAAGAATGCAAGAAAACCACATGCCAAAATGCTAAAACAAAGGGTCAAAACCGAGCAAGAAAAAGAAAGAAAAGACACCGTCGGATGAACCGACGGTCCCTCAATAACAAGCGTCGGTGCAATCATCGGACGAGTTGGTACATAGGGTGAAACCCTAGGTACCGTAGGATGAACCGACGGTCCATTATTTAGTTGTGTCGGACGAGTTGCAGAGGAAGAGCAGCGAAGACAGTAGCACCGGATGATCTGACGGTCTGAGTGGGGACACCGTCGGTCTATCCGACGCTCAGTTTGAATCAAGACAGAGACGCGCCAAGACGAAGCCTTCAGCACTGGATGATCCGACGCCTTGGTCAAGATGAAGCGTCGGTCTATCCGACGGTCAATTGGAAGTTAACAGAGGCGACTTGAGTGCGGAGTCTTCAGCACCGGATGATCCGACGCACCGTCAGTGTATAGCGTCGGAGCAGTTGTGTCAGAGAACCTCAACGGCTAAGTGACGTGGGAGGGGCACCGGATGAACCGACGCCTTGGAAAAATTAGCGTAGGATCATCTGACGGTACCTTTTTCAGTGGACGTCAGCCAACGGCTAGTTTGATGCCTTGGGCTATTTATACTCCCTCCACTCACCCATTTGAGGTTGCTAGATTGTGTGGAAGTGCAAAGGAGTTCAAGACACATTGAAGATCATATCCAATCCATCCAAGTGCTTAATTGCTCATCCTTAGACTTGCATATGCTTTGTGTATGTGCTTAGTGCTAGGCTTAGCTTAGAGCTGAGTGAGTGCAAGGTTGTGCCAACCTTGTGAGGTGATTCTTGAGTGAATCCAGTTGTACAAGGTCTGCCGGAAGCCTTGGGGCCTAAGTGGCTCACCGACAATCGTCATCGACCCTCCGGCTTGGTGTGGAGCGGCGAGGACACTTTGTGCGGGGGACGTGTAGACCCCCTTCCTTGGTGGAGAAGCTCCTTAGTGGAGGCGGCATCAATGTGACCAAGGGAGCTTGACAAGTGCATAAGTGGCTAGCCTTTGTGGCGTGTCAAGTGGTGCTCTTGGGAGAGATTTGGTGGCCTGGAAGCAATACTCTTGTGTGAGTGCTTCAACGTGGAACGAGGGGGTGGCTTAGTGCCTACCGATACCACAGGATAAATTTTGTGTCAAGAGTTTGCTTCCTCTCATCCCCTTTACGTTTCCACATTTACTCTATTGCAATCTTTGCTTGCCTTTACTTTCCTAGAGTAGTATCATGCTAGGATTGGCTATAGGTTGCAAACCTTGTTTTGGGATGGGAGTTTCACACTAGAACAACCTTAGTTGCATATATAGATAGTATGTTCTAGTTGACTTTTGTGTAAAATTAGTGAAGTCGTAGGTTAAGGTTTTAAGTTGCCTAATTCACCCCCTCCCCCTCTTAGTCTAACGAGCATCCGATTCCTTACAAGTGGCATCAGAGCCGGGACTCACTTCCTTCACAAGGAAACACCAATTCGATTGGTAAATTGTGAAAACCGGTTCATTGGAACGGTTAGGCTTCTCCACCTAGTGAGTTGCTCTATAGAGGAATGAAAGGGGTGGATACCATAGGTTTGGCTCCACATTTCGATGGCACGAGTTATCCTCGGTGGAATGTTCTCATGGGGGCCTATCTCCAAGCGAAGGACCTTGATGTTTGGAGAGTCACCGATGAGGGTATGAAAAATGGTACTAGGAAGGAAAAGCAATTTGATGTAATTGCTAAGAGTATCATTTTGTCCTCACTAGATGTAGGCATTTTCAATAGAGTTTTTACTTGTGAAAATGCTCATGAGCTATGGAAAACCATCAAGGAGCAAAATGAGGGTTCAAAAGAAGTTGCTAATGAACGCTACGGTTGTCTCCTTGAGGAATTCAATAGCTTTAAGCAACTTGCAAATGAAAATGCCGAATCTATGTACTCACACCTAAATGTGCTTGTCAATGAGATCAATGCTTTAGGTGTGAAGGACATCACGGACTTGAACATCAACCGCAAGATCCTTCAAAGTCTCCGGAAGCCCGATTATGACTTTGTGAAGGCAATCATCTACGAGAAGAAGCTCGAAGAATTGAAGCCATCTCATATCTTGAGCAAGATCATGGCACATGAGCTTCAACTCATGCCCAAGTCAAAGAAGGCGCCCCAAGAAAAGCCCCAAGAACCATCCTCTCCAACTACAAGCCATGCTCTCTCAAGCCAACAAGAGAAGATGTTGAGTAGGATGGCTACTCATGGAAGCTCAAGCGAGAATGATGGTGATGATGGTGACGATGGAGATTCCTCAAGTAATGAAGAGGTTGAATCCATGGTGGCCGAGTACGTGAAGAAGATCTTCAAGTATGTGAAGAAAGTCAACATGTACGGCTAAAACGTCCACTTGAGAGAAGGGCGTCATCATCAACACATCAAGTTCACCAAGATCGAGCACAAGCCCAAGAAGAAGGTGGTAAAGGAAAGGAGACCAAGGCAAAGAGCAACTATCGCTGTCCCGGGTGGACAAGTGGTGGAGAATCAAGTTCTTCTAGCTCAAGTGATGAATCAAGAAAGAACTTCTCCACCCGCTTCATGCAAGGTCCCTCATCATCACTACACATGTGCCTTATGGCCAAAGGTATGAAAAGCAATGTAAGTGATGATGAATCCGACACCACCTCTCTTGATGATCTTGTTGAGATAGTCCATGAGCAAAAAGGATTTCTTGAGAAACAAGCTAATGAAATTAAAGAACTCAATGCTCTCAATGATCTTAGTGCAACCCTTGCTACAAATTATGAACATTTGTTGTGCAAATTCAAATTGCTTAGCAAGGAGTGTGATGAGCTAAAATCTAAGCTTGAGAGCAATGAGACTAAAACAAGTAATTCCTTTGAGCTTGATGAAACATATATCCCTTGTGCAATTCCTATCTCCAAGGTAGATGCTTCAACTTCTTGCATTGATTTAATTGATGAATCTTGCTCACCATCTTGCCATGAGAATGTTATTGTAGAAACATGTGATTATCTCATAGGCAAGGAAAATGATGAGCTCAAGCAAGAAGTGAAATGGCTCATAGGCAAGGAAAATGATGAGCTCAAGCAAGAAGTGAAATGGCTCCGAGAAATGTTGGCAAACTTGATGGGCAAAGGCAAGAACGATGAGGAACGAGTGGACATCCCTCAAGACATGAAGAGCAAAGTCCAACCTTCTCAAGATAACCGTGAGCCCATGGTGAAGAAGCTTGAGAAGGGTGCAACTGTGACTTGCTACAAAGTGTCTGGAGAAGGGCACAAGTTCTACAAATGCCCTCAATTCCACCATCAAGAGCTCCCTCATCTACACCAAGCCCAACCGCAAGAACAAGACCAAGAGCAACACCTACGTCATCAAGAAGAAGGCTAATGGCAAGGTGGTCGCACACAAGGTTGGGAAGATGAAGGAGGAGCGGGGTAGGAACCAACCCATTTGGGTGCCCAAAAAAGTCATCATCAACACGAAGGGGCCTCAAATGGTTTGGGTTCCGAAGGCCACTTGAAGGCCTTGGCACAAAGAAGTTATGAAGATTCAAGCCTAGAAGCCAAGCTTGCAAGTTGGACATGTGTTGCCCAAGTTCCCCGGTTGAGGTAATGGAAACTAGAACCTATCTCATGTATCATTGTAGCTCCATTGCCTTGTTTAGGTTGCATTTGTTGCAATGTTTACATATGGTAGGTTGCTTGTGCCATGTACTAACCCATGAGCAACCTACATGGTTTGATTAGTGTGTAGGAAAGCTACACTTGTTCTTTCATGGTGCATGTTTATATATATATATATATATATATATATATATATATATATATATATATATATATATATATATTGCATAATGAGCAAGCTATAGGGTTAGCTTCCCGTTTGTTGTCATAAACAATGTGCATACATTTGGTTGGTAATTCAAACACTAAATGCACACATTTTGGGGGAGCTCATCCTATGGTTTGGTTATGGGACTAACATTGTTTCAAGCTTATCTTATGTAGTCCCTTAGCGACGCGTTCCGGTGCGGTACTTCATTCTAAGAGAATGCTATTTCACTCTCAATGTGATCTAACATCTTTAAAAGAGTGAAAATAGCAATATGAGCTTCATGCTATTGAGTCATGTCCTTGCGAGCTTATGTGTATAAGTTCAAAGGCAATGTACTCATACATTCCTAATCCTTGTGGTACCCCAAGTGTCTTCTATGCAAGCTTCTTTCAAGTGGTGTCACCTAGTGATGTCATTTCCAAGTGGCTCATCTCAATGTGGTGTCAACAAGGTAGAGAGGATCATCCCCCAGAGGTATGCAAAGATCAAAAGACTACAAGTGATATCTACAAGTGGTAATGTAACAAGAACCCATTTGTCTTATCTCTTGTCCTTTAAGCTACCTCCTTGCATGATATGCTCTAAGCTTCCTTGTCTTTCAAGTTTGTAGTTGTGCACTTGTTTCTCACTACCCTTGTCTTACAAGTGGTATCCTTTTGTGCACACACTTAGGGGGAGCTTAGATTGTATCATGCTAGTCTCATGAGCTTTTTATACACCTTAGTCATTCTCTCATGTGGTATCTTCATTGATATCATACATATGGATCATGGTTCATGCGGCTTTCCCTCTTGCATTTAACATTTCTCCTTGAGCTATGTTTGCTAGGTCTTGCTTGTTTCCTTGGACCTTTTTTCTTTGGACTTTTTGGAGATTTTATTCCAAAGGGGAGAATGTGAGACCAAAGCAAGCTTGTGGCTTAAGCTTACAAGTGGTTTCAAGGATATGAGACCAAAGGGGGAAATGTGAACATAAGATAAAAAATGGGGAAGTTTGATCTAAGGGGAGTTTGGATGATGGTAAGCATCCAAGCAAGTGTAAGTGGTTCTAATTCTGTCATTTTTTGCAAATTTATGCTTGCTTTGGTTGTGTTGTCATAAATCACCAAAAAGGGGAAGATTGTAGCAAACATGGCCTCATATGCCATTAGTTCGAGCTTGATTTGGGTGATTAATGACAACATGATCATTGGGACTAACCATATTGTTTTAGCATGTCTTTGTAGACACTTCTAGGTCCCAAGAATGCAAGAAAACCACATGCCAAAATGCCAAAACAAAGGGTCAAAACCGAGCAAGAAAAGGAAAAGAAAAGACAACGTCGGATGAACCGACGGTCCCTCAATAACAAGCATCGGTGCAATCGCCGGACGAGTTGGTACACAAGGTGAAACCCTAGGTACCGTCGGATGAATCGACGGTACATTACTTGGTTGCGTTGGACGAGTTGCAGAGGAAGAGCAGCGAAGACAGTAGCACCAGATGATCCGACTGTCTGAGTGGGGACACCGTCGGTCTATCCGACGCTCAGTTTGAATCAAGACAGAGACGTGCTTAGACGAAGCCTTCAGCACTGGATGATCCGACGCCTTGGTCAAGATGAAGCGTCGGTCTATCCGACGGTCGATTGGAAGCTAACAGAGGCGACTTGAGCGCGGAGTCTTCAGCACCGGATGATTCGACGCACCGTCGGTGCATATCGTCGGAGCAGTTGTGTCAGAGAACCTCAACGGCTAAGTGACGTGGGAGGGGAACCCGATGAACCGACACCCTGGAAAAATTAGCGTCGGATCATCTGACGGTACCTTTTTCAGTGGACGTTAGCCAACGGCTAGTTTGATGCCTTGGGATATTTATACCCCCTCCACTTACCCATTTGAGGTTGCTGGATTGTGTGGAAGTGCAGAGGAGTTCAAGACACTTTGAAGATCATATCCAATCCATCCAAGTGCTTAATTGCTCATCCTTAGACTTGCATATGCTTTGTGTATGTGCTTAGTGCTAGGCTTAGCTTAGAGCTGAGTGAGTGCAAGGTTGTGCCAACCTTGTGAGGTGATTCTTGAGTGAATCCAGTTGTACAAGGTTCGCCGGAAGCCTTGGGGCCTAAGTGGCTCACCGACAATCGTCATCGACCCTCCGGCTTGGTGTAGAGCGGCGAGGACACTTTGTGCGGGGGACGTGGAGACCCCCTTCCTTGGTGGAGAAGCTCCTTATTGGAGGCGGCATCAAGGTGACCAAGGGAGCTTGACAAGTGCCTAAGTGGCTAGCCTTTGTGGCGTGTCAAGTGGTGCTCTTGGGAGAGACTTGGTGGCGGGAAGCGAGACTCTTGTGTGAGTGCTTCAACGTGGACTAGGGGTGGCTTAGTGCCTACCGATACCACGGGATAAATCGCGTGTCAAGAGTTTGCTTCCTCTCATCCCTTTACGTTTCCACATTTACTCTATTGCAATCTTTGCTTGCCTTTACTTTCCTAGAGTAGTATCATGCTAGGATTGGCTATAGGTTGCAAACCTTGTTTTGGGATGGGAGTTTCACACTAGAACAATCTTAGTTGCACATATAGATAGTATGTTCTAGTTTACTTTTGTGTAAAATTAGTGAAACCGTAGGTTAAGGTTTTAAGTTGCCTAATTCACCCCCTCCCCCTCTTAGGCTAACGAGCATCTGATTCCTTACACGCCATCTCTCGCTATTCTACTTGATTTTGGACTACAGGAATATCAAATTTCTGGTCCTTAACTACAATATCCTGGCGACTGGCACAACTTTTGTAGGCTGATTAGTGGGTATAATGAGAACACTGCTCTAGCCGTTCAGAGAAAAAATAATGATGCATCAATGTGTAAAATGCTGTGGTGGCAGAGATCACATCGAAACGATGAATGATTCTCAGTGCTCCCATTTTTTTAACGAAAGGTGATGTGGTGGAATCTAAACAAAGAGTGTAATCACCCCAATGAAGTGCCAAATACGCTGCAATCTGAGACCCTTTACGCTCACGTTATCTTAGCACGAACCAAACACTAAATCTGATCTCTGTAAGTCCCACTAGTGGAGAGGGAGGCTTTGGTTTGGGCATTTAGTCCCGGTTCAACTTTGGAGTCGGGACTAAAGACCTTTCATCGACGTGGCCCGAAATGTTCGCTGTAGCCGGCTCCTCATTAGTCCTGGCTCGTATTACCAACCGTGACAAAAGGGGCTCCCAACGGCTCCATCCGGCAATAATTGCCCCGGTCTTTAGTCTCGGCTGGTGTTTCGAGCCGAGACTAAAGGGTACCCCTTTAGTCTCGGCTCGAAACACCAGCCGAGACTAAAGGCTGGTATCAATATAACGACCGTGCCTTCTTCTTCCTCCTGCCACCCGAGCCATTCACCAGAGCCACACCCGCGAGCTCAAGCTCCTCCCCTCCATGGCGACTCAAGCCTAGGGTGGTGCTGCGACTTTTTTCTTCATTAGTTTGGGAAGATTTCTCTCCTCCAAGGTGTTGTAAAGGTTGTAATCTTCATCCTCCCTTCATTTGTTGTGATTAAATTTTGTTTTATGATTTAGAGATGGAGAAAATAAAAATGTTAATTTGTAGCTAGGTAGGAGGACCTTAAATTAATTAGAGAGATGAGATTTTGTATATACACATGAAGATGTAGTTAGGATGGTACTTGCTTTGTTCCTTCTTTCATTAAAATCTTGTTTTTCATAATATTGAACACTACAAGGTTTTCCCCCTATTGCAACAAATCCCTTAGGCAACACCACTATTTCGGTTGCAATAGGGGGGTACTATTGCACCCAAACGGTGATTTGGTTGCAATTTGTGTGTCTATTGCAACACAAAATTTGAGTTGCATTATCTATTTGTTCGGTTGCAACATGTTGACGCTAATGCGCCCTTTTTTAGGATTTCCGTTGCATTTGGTTGGAACTAATGCCACCCCAATTTTGTGTTGCATTAGCATTTCTTACGTTGCAACGAAAGTTGCTATAGCCACCATACTAGGGATGGTTGCGTTTGAACAAGTATGTCGCAACGTAGAATTTTGGTTGCAAATATATCTTTGCGATGTTGCAACAAGTTGGCGCTAATGCACCCATTATTCAAAATTGTGTTGCATTTGGTGGGAAATATTGCTACCCTACTTCTGCGTTGCACTAGAAATTCGAGTGTTGCAATATAAACTTGCTATGGCTACCATACTAGGGTTGGTTGCGTTTGAACGGCCTTACGCAACGTCTTATTTGGGTTGCAAATATCTGTTTGCGTTGTTGCAATACAAGGAAGGCTACTGCTTCGTTTCTAGCCTCAAGGAGGAATATTGTGTACGTATTGCCACAAAATTTGTTTAGATGAAAAAAATCTGCTATGGGGTTGTAGCGAAATTTAAAATGCGATTTAATAAATAAATTTTATTATGAAAAAAGAGAGGAAAAAAAAATTGTGTTCTATGGGGATGTGGGCTAAGCCGGACCACAATAGGCTCAACCGGCGAGCGTAAAGCCCGGCGAGCGGGAGCCCGAGTGGACCAGGCCGGCCCATTAAGCCCCGGAGCGCAAGTAGCAAGCATTAGTTGATGATGGTAATACGGAGTTCGAAAGCGCGAGCACGCCTCTTTTTTTTAAGCCGGGATACCCCCTTCTCGGTTTACGGGGTGGCACTAAAGGTACCGGAGACTAGGATGTGAAAATGTCAAATAGGCCGATGAGAGTAATAAAAACAAGGATATGCGGCCCAAATCGTCTATAACTTACGGCTCCCCCACCCCCAATACACTTTTGCTCCCAACCATCCCCCTCGTCGGCTCGACCGTCGCGTCCACATCGAGATGCCCCGCATCGCGGTTTCCCCTCGCGGCAAGCGGCGACGGCGGCCGGAGTGGCCGCATCGAGCCTTCCCGGACCGGTGGCGGGCACGGACGAAGGGGCCGCGGCCGCCGTAACACGGCCGAGCGGCCGCCACGGCGGCGGGGCCGCATCGAGGGGATCCCGGAGAGCGGCGGCGGCGGACGGCGGGGGGCCGCACCGAGGGTTTTCGGGCGGCGGCGGCGGCGTACGGAGGTGCCACTACTCCACCACGCGAGAAGCGCGATGCACGCGGGCGGTTCAAGTGTTCCACACCACCTACCTCGTCATCCTCCGCATGGTCGGCGGCACCCCAACCCCGTCGTCCTGCGGTACGGACGACACCGCCACCTCGTCGTCGTCGTCGACGGCCCGCATCGCCAAGTCGATCCATCCGGTAAGGGTAAGCGAGGCCCTAGTCGGATGCAAGCGTTCCCGAGAAGAGAAGTGAGGTACACTTGCCCTACCCTCTTTGATTTTCCGGGAATCGTGTGACTCCTTTTACAATTAGAAAAATGTTAGTAGTTCATAGTAATCAAAATTTCATACTAGATAATGGTAATTGTGTTTTTTGTGTGCATCCATCTCACCCCATACTAGATAATGATAATGATAATTGGCTTGATTTCTTGCCATCTTTTGCCGTGAATCGACTTGTGTACATTTGATCACAATCCCGAAAACAAAGCCGGCCAAATGAACGCAGTCGTCCCATTTAGTAGGTTAGGCCTTTTCGGCGGGTAGTCGGGGGATCACGGGTAAATTGGTATACATTATGAGTCAAGAGATTGAATAGGCTGTTTAAAAGCGAAAAACAGCAAATTGTTTTGTTTGCTCGGGCTAGTGAACACTGCTAATCGGTGAGGATCATCATTCCGGACTCGGATCTTGAGCGAGGACAATAGCAAGAAACCGTCTCCATCAAAAGCTTCGGGATCATCGAAAAGAAAGGTGCATTTTTTTGACTAATTTGCTGCATTGGCCACAATTTGTTGTAACACATTTCATGTTAGTAACTTGTGTTTGTTGTCGCCATAGCAAATGCCCTTGCGCCAAATGGTTCAACAGCTGAAGGAGCGCTATGATGATTTGCGGGAGCAGATTGAGAACCTAAGCTTCGACATTGCTGGAACGCAGGAAGACATGGAGATGACCCTGAAGGAATTCATGGAGACTTTTGCTAACAAGTTAGAAGTGATGGCGAAGAAGATCCGCAAGCTTCAGGATAAAGTCAATCGCAAGTAGTAGTAATCTAGCTTAGTACGTAACATAACCAGGTCCTAGGTGAATGTTATGCGGATCTTTGGTGAATGGTCTAAGAATGGATGTGTATGTGGCAACATCTAAGTAATAACTTTGAACATTTATACATGCATCTTCGTATGTCTATGTGTTTGGATGCGGACGAGCCCTTGCAAAATATTTGAACTCATGAGTGACACAAATTGAAATCGTTGGGTCTGTCATGCATATTTGGACTAACCATCCGTCCGTTTTCGAAATTGCGTCATGCTATTGTTTATGCTATTCATGTGAATGTTCACAAAGCATTGTGATCCACAATTTGGAGACTCTTCACTAGAACTCCCGAATTTTGTGTATTATTGTTAGCCTCTATAGTAGCCGATCGGAAAAGAAAAATAATGAATTACGCATATGTTGAAAACCCCGAGAAAGGTCATACTACGTACAACCTCGAAATATTGAAACCGAGGTATTCCTTGGTTGTACTAAAATTTTGTCTATCGTGTATGTATTGCCACGATCGGATAGGGGCTCTTCCGATCCGGACCATTCCAAAATTCCGTCTTCGACAACTCGGTTATTGTTGCGGAGATCTCCACGAGGGCCTCTAGGGGATCGATCTCCACGGCGATCTCCACGTGATTATTGTTGCGGAGATCTGAGCGGCGCTACGGCCACGGCCGCTACGTACCGATGTCTTGATCTCGTATATATATCCAATCGTTCGCTGCATATATATGCATATTGGTATATATATCGTGATCAAGGTCGATTGAAATTAAACATGAACAATGCAGATTAACTAATGGCATCAGACGAAGATCGAAGTTGGATGCGCTTGCCTCGACACTCAGCGGATTGGCAGAACAATTTTCGAATTTTTTTGCAAAAATTTACGGCCTCATCAGCGCGAGGTGGATCTATTGCGTGTCCATGTAAATTGTGTCAATGCATGATCAGACATTCCACCGTGGGTCGCATTCAAATTCATTTACTCAATAGAGGGTTTGCTTTGATTGTTTCATCGATGCTTGGTAACATTCAAGACCAAACTAATACTTCTTCTCGAGGTCCCGTGAATCAAGATGTTACTTCCGATCTCAATAATCATGATGCACTACCTACGGTGATGATACAACACATTTATTTGTAGAAGACGATGAAGAAGATGGTTTGGATGATAACCCTACTTTGCCACCAATACTGCGATTAGAAACATTATCGGTGGCACTATACATCATGGACAAACCGGAGATGAGGAAGAGGCGGATAAGCGAGCGAGAGATCTTTTTGAAACTATTAGAGCGAGCAAAAAAGGAATTGTATCCGGGATGCAAAAATGCAACGAAGGTCTCTTTTATTGTGGAGCTTTTTCGGATAAAGTGCATGTATGGCTTAAGTAACGCGTCATTGGAGGCCATACTTAAGCTCTTTGGAAAGGTTCTCCCTGACCGGCATTGTATTCCTGACTCCTTGGATAAAGTGCAAAGGGTGATTCGAGACCTGGGCTTGGACTATGTCAAGATACACGCATGCCAAAATGATTGTGTGTTATTTTTTGATAAATACGCAAATGCTGGAAACATGTCCCATTTGTAAGGAGTCAAGGTGGAAAGTTGTAGATAAAACCTCTGATAATAATTGCAGTGCAGTGGGTGCTACTTCGTTAAGAAGCGGTTACCGATTAAGATCCTACGCTACTTTCCTCTTATTCCTCGGCTTTAAAGAATGTATATGTCAAAGCAAATGTCAAAGGATATGCGGTGGCACAAGAATGAATTGGTGAATGATGCGAAAATGCGTCACCTCGCCGACTCAAAGGCATGGAAGCACGTGGATTCGCAGTTTACATGGTTTTCGAAGGAGGAGGTCGTAACGTTAGGCCGGGTCTTGCTTCGATGGGTTCAATCCCTTTGGCATGCAAAGTCTTACGTATTCCATTTGGCCCGTCATCCCGGTTCCTTACAATTTGCCTCCATGGATGTGTCGAAACAATCTAACCGGATTTTGTCAATGTTGATTCCTGGTCCAAAATCTCCTGGAATGGATATTGATGTATACTTGAGGCCCACGATCATCGGAGCTCAAGGAGCTTTGGAATAATGGTGTTAAAACAAGAGATGCGGGGACTAAGGAGAATTTTAGATTGCGTGCTATACTTCTTTGGACAATTAATGACTTCCGGCCTATGCTATGTTGTCGGTTGGAGCACTAAAGGAAAGTTTGCATGTCCATACGCCACAAACATACCGAGTATTTATGGTTGAAACATGGGCGGAAGCAACTGCTACATGGCACATCGACGTTTTTTGGCCCCCGACCATCCATGGCGCAACAATGCGGTCGGCTTCAACAACAAGGTCGAAACCGAGGAGGCACCGAACCACTATCCGGTGCACGGTACTTGAGCGATATTCTACTTTTGAACAAGTAGAATTTGGAAAGACATTGTTATCAAAAAAAGGAAGCGTGACGAAGACAACGGATGGCACAACCGGAGGAAGAAGAGTATTTTTTTTGAGCTCCCTTCTTGGTCTTCTTTGCTCATCGGGCATAATTTGGACGTGATGCACATTGAGAAAAATATATGCGAGAGCATACTAGGCACTACTGCTTAAGTTGGATGGCAAATGTAAGGACGGGGAGAATGCTCGGCTTGACATGGAGCATCTACGGATACGACCGATCAAGACCCCGTGATTAAAGATGATAAGTATACCTTGCCATCAGCCTTGTACGAGTTAGAAAAGGATGCCAGGGAAAGTTTGTGTGAATTTCTATATGGAATGAAGATGCCTGATGGGGTTTCCTCGAATATAAGAAGATGTGTTGATGTAAAGTCACGTAAGGTGTCAGGCTTGAAAACGCATGACTACCATCTAATTCTACAGAAACTTTTACCCTTAGTGGTGCGTAGGATTTTGCCGGAAAGTTGTTGTCATTGGATTGATTCGGCTTAGTAATTTCTTCGATGCACTATGTTCAAAGGAGTTGGTGGAATCGGAATTGGACGGGCTCGGTTGTTCAATTAGGGAGGCTGTTTGTCGACTTGAGATGATATTCCCACCGCATTTTTTGATATCATGATCCATTTGCCTATTCATCTAGGCGAAGAAGCTAAACTTGGGGGGCCGGTGTGTTACGGATGGATGTACCCGGTGGAACGGTACCTACGCACCTGTGAAAGGATATGTGAGGAACAAGGCTCACCCCGAAGGTTCAATTGCTTTGAGGGATACATACTCGAGGAGTGCCTTACATTCTCGCTCAAGATTCTTGGACGTGGACACCAAAGACAATCGTGTTGATCGACATGAAACGGTTCTCGTTAATGAGCCACCATCCGGTTTGAGCATTTTTTCGAAATGGATTACAAGAGGAGAGGACGGACGGTTGAAGAAATACCACCAAATGAGTTTCGGAAGATGAGGCACTACATAATTTGCAATTGTGATGAAGCTAGACCATATGTCGAGTAAGATGCACTACTCAACATCATTATTGCTTTTAATTTTAAATATCAAACTAACGGTAATATTCTTTTGTGTGCAGCGAGCATTTGGAAGAACTGAGGGCACATGGATCCGAAATCTTGATAAGCGACATGAGGCTCAACTCGTAAGATGGTTTGAAAGCAAGATCACGAGTTTACATGCTAGAGGGGAAGTAAGTTCAGATTTGTTTGCACTTGCTCAAGGACCGGATCCCCGACCTCGTACATTGAATAGATGTCATATCAACAATTGGTCATTTCGTACCGTTAACATCGAGAGAACCCTTGTGACACAAAACAGTGGTGTGCTTGTTAAGGGTGAGGCAGAAGGCACAAATTGGTATGGGGTGATTAAAAGAATGATCTCACTGGAATTCCCTGGACAAAAAGAAGTTATTCTGTTCCAGTGTGGCTGGTTTGATGTGCCTCTTGTCACAAGTACCAACAGAGGCAGAGGATACAGTAAAGATAAATATGGGGTACGATCACGTAGAACAAAAATGACATGTCTCCGACCAAGTTTCTTAAACAATGAGAGTGAACCTAGGATTAACTAACAATGTGTAGGACCACTTCTTCAAATGAGAATCCAACCAATATAAAGATTGTTCATCTCGACGAGCTATGAAACTTTGGTATTCATCTCATTTCAAATTGACGTCGTCTACTGATTGAAAATCTTGAATCTAGTTATGAAATGTTCTATTTTCAAATTATTATTGCTCGTACGCCGTGACACGATATGGAGTGGACACCATGATCTAGATTATGTTGTCATAAGAATGTAGGAAAAAAATTTCCCGATTTGGACGTCATTTGACAAATATAAACAACTTTGAAGTTATGATTAAACGATACAAATGATCAAGTTCATTATGAACATGAACAACTCAAGAACACATCCCAATCTGGGTGCCGCCGGGTGGGGCCCACAACTCTGTCCAATGGGGAAATCTCTCGCGGGTTCAGGCCGACAGTTTGGCGCAACAATCCTACAGGTGGGTCCCGCAACTCCGTTCACAGATGGGGTCAAATTTCCGTACAGACTGATTTGTGGGCCAACAAGTGCCTGGGTACACCCGTCATTGACCCTATGATTCCGTGTCCTCCCTATGAAAGCGCTGTTTCCTTAAAACCCAATGAACCCTGCGACCCCCCAAATTCAATCTACAACATGATATGGAGGCGGCGGTTCTTTTCCATCTCCCCTCATCCTCGCCGGGGATAACAGCGTCGCACATCCAATTACCCACCGTGCGTGACGAACTGCAACCACTCCATGGAAAAGATCTCCGTGGCTCGCTACGAGGCGTCGTCGAGGCTGCTGGAACTGCCGACGGAGCTGACGATTGACATCGTCTCCCGCGTTGCTGCGCAGTCAGAGGATGCCATTGTGGATCTCCGCAACCTGCGCGCAACATGCAAGGCAATGTGCGTGGTGGGCGGCGCCGCCACGGTCGGACGACGCCTAGCCCTGAAACGCGTCTGCGCGGCGTCGATTCTACCTCGGCCACGAGTATCGCACGACGCTCGTCAACACACTGGCCAACGTCGGCAACCCGGAGGCCTTGTTCCAGAGCGGCTTGCGCCGCGCGTGTCGGGGAACACACGTGGCGTCATCACGCCGTGCCTCGACCAGCTACGGCGTGCCGCGGAGGCAGGTCACAAGGAATCGATGTACGCCCTCTCCCTCTTCCTCTACAGACCCAACAGCGGCGAGGCCGCCGACGACGAGGCCAGGCGGCTCCTGCGCTTGGTCGAGGCACCCCAAGAGGGGGCGACGGTGCTTTCTTGGATAAATTTGACTTGCACAAAACGCCGCTCCAGGATCATTGCGTCGACGTGGCACTACCTGCTTACAGATGCGAATGCGATTGTCGTGTCGCCGGTGCCGGCGCCCGTACCTCGCCATGACGATTTGCAGTGTGCGGGTCGCGGGTGTGGCGACCACGCAGGATGGCATGCTTGGTACTCGTGGCGTAGGTTCTGCAGCGAGGAGTGTAGGATCCGAAACGAGTGTGATTGGTTCTTCTACACACTCAAGGAAGCGTTAATGATCTGAAGGAAGGTATAAAAGTTGTGATTGCTGATATTTCTTGATAAATTAGTTCCACTCATGTTGCACCCTAAAAGACATTCTGGATTTCAGTGTACATGTTTGCGTTCTTTCTTGTGTTTTACAAGTTCGGTCGATTCTTCGAACATTGTTTCAATGCACAAGATTTGAGTTATCATTTGTTCGACGGTTCGTTTAATGCTTTCTTCATATTCGGGAAATTTATACGCAAGTGACGAGGGACCTTGCGGAGAGGCTCGGCGTCATTTCAGTCACATCTTTGAAGAAATCCAGCTAATAAACACAAAGCATGTCTCTCAAGTTGTGTCTTTCGACTATGTATGTGTCTTTACAATTTGTGTCCTTGTAGAGCATGTTTTTTATGATCCTTAGTTGGTGTGGTGTCAACGTGACTCGGGTAGCTAGCCTGTGAAAACTCAGTTGTCATAAATCTTACCGATTGCTACCCGATCTTTATGTTTGTTACACATATTTGTGTGATGCATTTTACTACGGTACAAATCGATAAAGGGTTTATGGTAGTCTGCTAAAGTTTATACAAATATGACATTCGTAAATTTACTACGACCACATCAAAAAATGTGTAACCAATATACAATAACTTTGTGGTAAACAAGAAGTAAACTTTGTGGGACCCACCCGTCGGTGGCCACACCAAAATGCATCCCTCAAATACGCCAAACGTTCGGAAAAAATGGGTAGCCGGCGATTTGGAATGTGGCGCCGGTTTTTCCCATCCGAATTATTTAACTTTCGCCCAAACTACCGCGCAACCATGATCGGGGCCACCACGCCGGGTTACAAGAGTAAAAAGTCGCGCGTCTTTACTTTCCCTCCCGAATCCCCTCGCAAAACAAATCTACAACTCGGTCGGTTAGGGGCCGGGTAGACGATACGACTACCGCCGCCGCCGCCGCCAAGCCGCTTCTCGCCGCGCGTACACGAGGATGCCGTCGTCGAGGGAGCCGGCAAGGGTGACCCCTACGTCCTCCGAAGCGCGGCGCACACCGTCGTCGGCCATGCTACCTAGAATGTTCACAACCCCCGGTGCGGCGATTGGTGAACCTACCGCCACCATGGCCCCTAGGCCTAGGGGCGACGGGGGGCTCTATTTGGGTCATCATCACCTTCGGGCGACGATGAAGCACGCGTCGACGTGGACATAGGTGCGGACCCGATGTTTTACCTTCATCTCGGGACGAGACGACCGAGGCCGGGTACGTTGTATCGTGGTTCCATCTTTCCCCTCGTTCGTACTTGCATCCAACATCTCATGCATCCGTGCACGCACCTGGTACCCTAGATTTCATGCATATGATCACGCGATTTGCACACCAAATTTCTTCACATGTTATTGATATGACATCGAAATGAATGCGCGATCATTAGATGATCGGTCTTGGACCGTATATATGATTGAGAAGGGTATAGATGGGGAGCCAGATACAACACATACTTGTCACCCTCGTGGTTCACAAATCACCCTACAAACCATAAACAACCTGAAACAAAAACTGGGGTACAGGATGAGGGACCTTGTTTACTACAAGACTAGAATTCCTGACTCTACTGCGGAAGCAACACTCACTGAGATCGACTACGACGTCGACGTAGAAAGAATGAAACAGATTCACGAGGAGGAGATGGTGATCAGATTAGTTGTCTCCAGAGAGCCAATACCTATAAACCATACCATGGCCATAACACCTTTGAAATCCAAAAGTGCTTACATAAATGCCGATGATGAAGAAGAAGTAGAAGAATGTGACTTAGATGAATACAAACTTTGGCTAGCTGATTTGCATCAAGAGAAGAAAGCCTTGGGTAAGATATGCTTCACCAAATATTTGTGTACTTATACTCCGAATTTGCATGTTCGGTCACATGAATGAAATTAATTATGGATTATATTTCAGAATTAAAAGACATTTTCAGGGATGACACAATCGATACATACAGAGAATACCTGAATGTTGCAGGACTGCTTGAAGACATCGGTAATATCCCTCTCCTAATTTGCAAGCAAATTACCATTTTTTTTCATACTACAAAATATGATCGGTCATCATATGCCACTAAATTCTCTGCAGAACGGTACGTGGACCCCACCTTCATTTTGCAACACAGAAATGAAATGAACCCAACACCTGCAGTGCAGCCTCCATCTCATGCTCGGCGTTGGAAACAACAGGAGCAAGGATCTGGTAACATGTGTTCCATAGAAATTACTGTCCGTGCATACGGTTATTTTGTGGGTATTATCACATGCATGTTGTTCGCATGGAATAGGCTCACAAAAAGTTAAGAAAAGAGGACGCGGTCCCGTAAGAGCGATGACGGTAATCGCCAAGAGAATCAAGGCGGGCAAGCAGCGATTAGACATTCAATTCTCTAAACATGGAGGACCGGTAGGTGATAACTACCGCTCATTCGTTGATGAAGTGGTCATGTATACAAGGAAAAGGGCTCCTATCATTGGAGTGAAATCATGGAAAAATGTTAGGAAAGAAGTCAAAAACGCAATAGCAACTAATGTATTGGTAATAATAGACTTTGCTTTTCAGTACAATTCAAATAAAAACTAACATATGAACTCACACAATATTTGAATGCTATTGTGATTATATAACAGGCAAAGTGGGACATGGAGGATAATCTTTGAATCAAGGGAAAAGATATGAGCCATTGCTAGGGAGCGTTACAAAGGATGGCGTTCAACTTTCGGTGCTACGACCAAGACATACAACAGCTACCACCGAGAGAATGTTACATAAGCCTACGAGAATTAGATATTGTTGAATGGCACTATCCGTTGAAGTATTTCGATCTTGCTAAATTCAAGGTTTGTTCCACATTGTTAATTACGATTTCGACCACTACATTTTTCATTCAAATGGCAATGTCCGAGTCTTTAAGATTTTTGTTCACAACTTTTCATTGTATAGGAAAGGAGCACACAAAATTACGCGATTCGATGCCAACAAATGACAAGACATTTGTCGGGCGCTAAGCCTTATTCTCGGCGCGGCTATGAGAAGGTAATAAGCTGGACAAGCACATCTCCAATCTGTCTTGCGGGATGAAGAACATTAATTTGTTATTTTCTTGGCATAACGAGAGAGACCCGAAACCGGTGAAGAGCCGAATGATATGGAACTTTGGTGGATAACTCACACTAACCCGGGGGTCTTGGACGGACGAACAATCTAAAAATGTCTATGTGAGTTCTCAATGAATTAGTATATACATTACTATACATAGGCTTATGCAACTATGGAATGCAACCAATCTCTTGTTCAACTAACTCCTCCACCTGTGCCTTGCAAATGTTAGGACACCGCAAGCAGCGTTATTGCTGAGGCGGAATCAAATGCAGACAACAACTTTGTTTCCCAAAAGGAAAAAAACGAGATGTTCCAAAAAGCCTACAAAGATGTCACGAAGTGCAAATCAACCAAGTTGCATGGAAACGGGTACACGGCAAAAAACCCAACTAGAAGGCGGTGCTCAATGCGGAGCGCGAGGAACAAATTCGTAGGGAAGAGCTACAACATGAGGAACACGTCGAGCTCATGGACGCATTTGGGCGGCTACAAGAAAAAATGTCGGGATGGGAAGAAGAAAGGGAAGCGAAAGGAGAGAACATGCACGCCAACTTGAAGAAAGTGAAAAGAGAAGGCAGGCAAAACTACAACAGCTTAGGCAAGAGTTCCTATCAATGCTGCAAGCATCAAATGGACAGTCACAAGTTCCACGAGTCTTGGTCAAGCTATTTGCATGAATGCGTTTCTTTCCTTGGGTTCTATATATGAATGTTTGTATCCTTTGGTAGGTTGACCAGCCAATATCTGTACAACCATGCCCAAGCAACAATGTCACTGAATCTGCCGACGTGGCGGCGGTTGCATCAATCACCCAGCAAAACAACCTTGTCGCTGAATCCGCAGACAACGTGGCGGCGGAACCATCAATTCCTACATCTGGGAATGTACAACCAGACTCCAGGAATGTGCTCTCGTGTACTCAGGTTGTTCTCGAATTCACAACTTTTTACTAGTACATATCATCAGTTACTGATGAAATTACGCCTAATCTTGTCCTTCCAAATGATTGGTTCATAGGAGAAGGAATCTGAAGAAGCTCGAAAACAAGTATTTCGCAAAACCAGAAGCACTAAAGGTGGTGTTAACAATCCTGAAACTCAATCCACCGTTAGACAAATTTCTTCTCAACAGCTACAGGTACAAGTTGCACAAAGGAGACGACAAAGCACCAAAAAGACAAGAGGTGAAGCTTTTTTCAACAACTCTTACTGCTGTGAATGTAATTCATGTTTCGGTACATCAAAGTGTGTTTATGGTTGTGGTAATTATTTGATGTCATTATGCTATTTTTATGAATCACAATCAATCTTTGGTTTGCTATATGTTGTTGTTTCACAAATTCCAATATTAGATATTAATTGATACTAGCTTAAAAATTTTGTTGATTCTTTACAGGTGATGACACCTCCTTGCATTGAATCCCCCTTTGCTGATCAAGTGTTGGGATCATCTCCAAGTAACAATTGGCAGACCAAGTTCTTCATGTCCTAGCAAATTTGTCTACTATGTGTCGAAACAATGTCCTGTGCCAAACTTTTCAGTATTTAAGTACTTCATGAGTCATGTAATTAACTCGGTGGATGGTTCAATGTTGGTTAATTAACTATAGATGCATTGTTATATTTATCTGCGATGTTAATTAATGCTGCAATTACCGTCGCTACATAAATGAGCGTGGCGAGAATACATCGGTGTTTTTCGTTGCCAAAAAGTAGCGTGGCAATAGTAAGGTGCACTTGTAGCACCCCTAATACGAACGTGGTAATAAGAAATTCAACTTGTAGCAACACAAAGGGAACGTGGCAATAGTATGGTGTACTTGAAGCAACCCTAAATAGGAACGTGGTAATAAGAAGTTCAACTTGTAGCAACACAAAATGAGCGTGGCAATAGATAGTGCACTTGTAGCAACCCTAATAGAAACGTTGTAATAAAGACTTTAACTTATGGCAACCAACCAAATGTCGAAGCAATAATAGAGGACCACATATTACAACCAATCAAATTACGTGGCAATAGAGGATACCACCTAAAGCAACGTAACCAATATCGTGGCATCGACAATGCTACCTATCACATCGAAATCAACTTTTGTGGCAATAGAGGAGACCACCTATAGCAACTAACCAATTTCGTGGCATCAGACAATACTACATATTCCAACCAAATTACTTTCGTGGTAATAGACGAGGTTCAACCAATAGCAACCAAAGTCAGTACGTAGCAATACTATAACTTGCAGCGAAACAGAAACGTTGCAATTGCACCTTTGGCAACACCGCAGATGTGTCGCAATAGTACACTTTGCAACCAAAACAAGTGTTGTAAAAAACCCTAATTGCAACGTTGCGTTACGTTGCAACAAAAAAACTTTGGCAACCACTAGATGGACAACGACGCAATACCCTAATGCAACGCGGCCTTTCGCATCCCATGTCCCACGGAACAATTTGGTTGCAATTGTGTCTATTGCAACCAAATATGGCATATTGCAACACATTTTGTGCGTTGCATTAGGGGGAAAATCTAGTAGTGGAATTTTTCTTGTATATATATATATAGTTTATAAAATATATGCTCATAAAAGAAGACATACTGAAAATGTACTAGGTATTTCCATTTTTTTATTATTTAGAAATGATTATATTCTAGGTAGCCATTGGAGGAAATAGAAGATTAAATTTTTTGTTAAGTATGTTTTAAAATTTTATATAGAATAAATGTAAGAATTCTCTTATTTTCTTGTTTTTCATAAATTTGAATTTTACTTGTACATATAGTTTATAAAATATATGCTCATAAAGAAAATAATAGACATACAGAAAATGTACTAGGTATGTATTTCCATTCTTTCATTGATTAGAAATGCTTTTATTTCTAGTCAGCTATAGGAGGAAATAGAAGATTAAATTCTTTTATTAAGTATTTTTTTAGTTTTATATACAATAAATGTAAGCATTTTCTTTTTTCTTGTTTTTGATACAGAGCCCCACATCCTAATTAGCTACAGTTTAACATTATGGGCTACATGGGGACTGCCTGCAGCTCCGCGATGTTGGACTGTAGCTAGATAAGAGGTGCAGCGCATGTGTAGTACTGTAAGTGGGAGAGTCAGGTGTATATGACGGTGAGGTGAGACTGTTGTAGTTCCCGGGCATCTAGGTCTTCTGAGTCGCTGGTTCCTAAAGGTTATGTACAGTAATAATAGTTCCCTTTTGTTTTTCTATTCTTGCATATATTGAATCCAATGTATATATGCAAACTAATTCTATTTATTGTGAATAATGTGTGTTATTTTGATTTGGATATAGTTTGAGCTAACAATGTTGTCGTCAAGTGGTGTTGGTAATGGCGTCCGTGGCCATGGCATAGTCCGTCGCTGTGGCGGGCGTGGTGGCCGTGGCATTGGCTGTGCAGGTCTTGGTGGCCGTGGAGGTGTTTTGGAAATTAATTTGCTTTACATAGAACTTTTTTTCATTTCACATGGAAAATCTGTAAATTTAGTTACATATATAATTATTGTAGGTTCTCAACATAGTGCAAACTGAGCACGTTGATGAGCACATGGCAAGAGTGTATATCTCTTTCACCGTACCTGCTCGATATGTAGACTACGCCAGTTGCCAGTAGACGCACCACACCCGATGGTTGCCATTGCAACAGTTGGCAAAACATCACCTATTCGGTTAACGAGAGAGAGGATTGACGTGGAGAATTGTCTACAACAGCTCCAGAATAATGTTGGGTGCTTCGTGCTGGACCTTTCGTATTTTAAATTAAGGCAACTCGAGACGGGGATGAGATGAATGAGATAAATGATCAAGGAAATAAGCATGTTGATCATTCGAAGACAATACGCGAATTCATAATTTTTTTTGAAACAAAGATTTTTCTGAGTAGGTTTACTAATATTTTCAATTTAATTTATTTTCCCCTTCAAATTGTAAACAAAAAATAGTAATAATTGTTTCAACTCTTCAAATAATATGTGCATAGAAAAGTAGGTATTTTTTTGTTAACATAATATAATTTTGCATGACACAAATATTTTAACTAATGATTTTTAATGTTGAAAGCAAAAAGAAATGACATAAATGAGCAAGGAAAATAGAAATATTAACATCTCGCGCAAAATTGCCCTTTAGTTCCGGGTGGTGTTACCACCCAAGACTAAAGACCCCCCTTTTGTCACGGGTGGTAACACCAACTGGGACTAAAGGGCGAAAATTCTCCTTCAGGACATCTCGTGCGAAATGCCTCTTTTGTCACGGGTCGTGACGCCACTCGACAAAAAGGGGGTCTTTAGTCTCGGATCGTAATACGACCTGAGACTAAAGGGCCTTTTGTCACGGTTGTAAATATGACCCGTGACAAAAGGTCGGGGGTTCTATATAAGCCCCGTCGCCTTCCAGATCGACACTTAGCCGTTTTCCCTCAAATCGCCTCTCTTCCTCCGTCGTCGTCGTCGCCGCCTCTCCTCGCCGCGCCCGTCCCCAACGCGCCACTCTTCTCCGACACGCCGCGCCGCTCCTCCCCGACATGCGCGCAACACCGTCTCCCCGCCGCCGGCGAGCTCGGCCGCGCCGATGTCCGCCCTCACCGACTCGCATCTCCGTCCCCGACACGGCGCATCCCTCGACGCGGCGCCCCTCCCCAACTCGTCGCCCCCGGCCCTAATCCCTCCTCGGCGGCGGGCTCCGGCCCTCCTCCACGGCGGCGGCCCCCGTCCCTCCTCCGCGCGGTGACGAGCTCCTGCGGCCGGTATGCCGCGCGCGCCGCCGCCGACGCCTTCACTTGCCGGCCCCCTCTCCCGGTCGTCGGCGGCGTGCGTGTGCCCCAATGGACGGCCGGGCCGCGCTGGGTTTTTGCCTTGATGACGTCAGCCCGTGAAATGCTGGCATCAGTAAGCAATTTTAATTAAATTTATTTGATTTAGTTTATGATATTAATTAGAAATTATAATTGTGTGTAAATTTTAATATGAAATATTATAGGAATAGAAAAAAAAATTATTTAGAAACTTGCATATTTTTGTGTGTATATTTGTGTACCAAAATCTAATTGTGTATTTGAGTTTAATTAAATAGTAATGCTTGGTATATTTTTGTGCGTATATTTGTGTACCAAAATCTAATTGTTTTGTAATATACAATTTGATAGTTTTGAGTATTTGAGTTCTTAATTGTTTTCTAATATATATGTAATTTTGAGTTCTTAATTGTGTATTTGAGTTCTTAATTGTTTTCTAATATATATGTAATTTTGAGTTCTTAATTGTGTATTTGAGTTCTTAAATATTTTCTAATATATATATGTAATTTTGAGTTCTTAATTGTGTATTTGAGTTCTTAATTGTTTTCCAATATACAATTTCATTAGTTTGATACTTCTGAGTCGACAAGTGGCGCGTCGTCTCGCAAAAGTGACTTCCCTTCACCTCTATCATTCTCCCACATGGCACCGCCATCAACATGCATCGTCCGTCCACAAGTTAGTAGAAATATTTTGACTTTGTTTATTCAAGAAAATTCGTAATAAATACTTGTTTATTCTAGAAATTCATAGAAAAACTTGTTTCTTATTCTAGAAATTCAAAGAAAACTTTTGTTCAGTAAAGAAATTCTTAGTAAATACTTGTTTATTCTAGAAAGTTTTAGAAATTGTTGAAAATTACATAATTTCATAGAATATTTTTTTTATTATAAATTCACAGAAAATTCTTGTTTATTCTAGAAAATCATAGAAAAACTTGTTGCTTATTCTAGAAATTCATAGAAAATTCTTTTTTAATAAAGAAATTCTTAGTAAATACTTGTTTATTCTAGAAAGTTTTAGAAATTGTTGAAAATTACATAAATTCATAGAATATTCTTGTTTATTATAGAAATTCATAGAAAATTCTTGTTTATTCTAGAAAATCATAGAAAAACTTGTTGCTCACTCTAGAAATTCATAGAAAAACTTGTTGCTTATTATAGAAATTCATAAAAAATTCTTGTTTATTCCAGATGGATGACAACCATGACAACTTTATGGCCGACATTATAGCTCGTGGTACAAATACAATTGCAACCTTCACCTACGAGGAGTGTAGTCAGGCGGACATGTACTTGAACATACCTCCGAATGAGGACGCTGCTGCCCCTATCGAGGACACAATAGCTAATATTGAGGACAATTCTAGAAACAATGAAGAAAGTCTTGTGAATAAAAGTATTGAATGTTCCCACGAGGTATATCTCTACCTAATATTAAAGCAAGCAAGGAGTCTTTGTGTGTATTCTGCCTTTTGGTTTGGTCCGTCATCAATCCTTACCTAATAATTAATTACCTCAACAAAGTAATGGACAGGTAATCCACCAGGGTTTCCAAAAGGCATGGACAGACCTTATAGGTGAGATCGGATTATTCCCCACTAATTACCTTATAGGTGAGATCGGATTATTCCCCAAGGCCCACTTCTCTACAAGTTCTCTCCACCGCTTGAACTACTTTGATGCATCCATCCAGTTGCTAGCTTTGATTTCTTTTCATATTCAATTCAACAATCTACATTGAAGACTGTTAATGTCGACCAATCTCTATCTTTCTTTCTTGTAGATGGCTTCATCAAAACAATGTGGAGGTTGTACTCCATTCAATACCATATGCAACACTGCAAAAACAGGTAATATCAACCAAATATTGTCTACAAATGTCCCATCTGTACTCCACACCTAAATGCATGTTGTAATTATTCAGATGGAGACAACATCTACGGATCCATGACATCCACTGTGCAGCCATCACTAATGGATCCCAAAGAACGTAAAAAACAACGAGAAAGGGACCGATATGCGCAATTGTCTTGCCATCAGAAGGATGAATTACTAAGAAAACGTCGTGAAGCTCATCGGCAGAAGAAAGTTGTAGCATCCCTTGTTGTTAATGTGCAGAATCATGGTCAAATGGAACCAAAAAAAATTTGTGCAAGATGGACTACAATACATAACAACTACAGGTACCAAATCCACATAGATAAATATCTACGTTATTTTCTAGAATTTCATATAGCATATAATGGCATGTTATTCAATCGTAGGAAAGAAGTGTATTCACACAAAAGAACTAACAGCAGAGCAAATTGAAGCAAGACGTGCAAAAGGTAGAGCACGTTACGCAAATTTAACACTCGGGCAGAGGTGGGCAATATGTGATCGTCAGAAGTTGCTATATGCAAACATGACCTCCGAGCAAAAACAAGCAAAGAGAGACCGCGAACAAGCACGTCGTGCATTGCGACAAGATACCCTGAGTAAAAATTCCATTGCAATGCCAAACCCGATGTATAAACCCTCCGATTGGTCTCCCTAGAAAATATGTCCATTTCCTAAATTCACGTGTGACATTTAGATTGTAAATATATTAATTTGCATTTTCTATATTATCTAAGTTTATGTACATAAGTTATATTATTGCATGGTGTTCTTGACATCTTAGTTCCTAAAAGCTTCATATTGGATACTATATTTATATGATATATACCTCCGATTGGTCTCCCTAGAAAATATGTCCATTTCCTAAATTCACGTGTGACATTTAGATTGTAAATATATTAATTTGCATTTTCTATATTATCTAAGTTTATGTACATAAGTTATATGATTGCATGGTGTTCTTGACATCTTAGTTCCTAAAAGCTTCATATTGGATACTATATTTATATGATATATACTTTCCCGTAGCAACGCACGGGCAAATTTGCTAGTATATATATAAATGTGTAGTTCTTATTTTTCTAACCTCAATTCTTAGGTACTAATTAATTAAATAACGAATTTGCAACATGTAGGCTTCAGGCTCCACATCAAAAAAACAAAGAGAGGGCATACACAAGTACTCACCGGCCATGTCATGTATCAGATCACAGAAGTATCAGATGATGGCCAACCATGTGCTCCAAAAAAAATCAAGGACAAGTATGTGTCACAGTGTGGGGCCATTGTAAGGGACAACGTGCCCATCAGCTACAGAGAATGGAAGGGAAAAGCAGATAATCCACATGCGGTTCCAGACTCACGCGGTACGGAGCCCCCCGTAGTTCCTCTAGTAGTGTATAGTTTTATATTTTGTTGCCATTTTCCCTATGTAGTATCTCCCACCTGACCGCTGCCGCCGCTGTCGTCACCGGCATTGCGTTGCCGCTTTATCCGGATCCACGGTATGTTTCAATAAAATAACTCCTCCCCCTCGCCATCTTCCCCCTGTGCAGATCCACCTCCTCCTTCGCCGGATCTATGCATCTCCACCCCCGCCTCCATCGATGCGGTCCCCTATTCTCAGTGTGCACCGACGGTTGTTCCGATTCCCCTGCCTTCCCCTAGGATATGGCGAGGTTGAAGTCATGGAACATGGCAGTGTTCTCCCGCGGATCTGCCGATGGTTGTTCTGATCCCCCCGCCTTCTCATGGGATCTTGTGAGGTCGAAGTCATGGAACGCGTTGATGTTCTCCCACGGATCCGTCGATGGTTGTTCGGATTCCCTCGCTTTCCCTGGGATTTAGCGAGGTTGAAGTCGTTGAATGCACCGGTGTTCTCCCATGGATCTGAATCTCTCAGGACCGTCTCCGATGCTGCATCTCCCTGCTTTCGCTTCCGACTGTTGCAACACTTCTTCGATGATTGTTTTAATGACCTCGCCTCTCCCTGGGATGGGGCAAACCTTTCAATGTTGAACGCACCGAGACGCTCCAGCCTCAGTCTTCACAGTCAAAGGATTGAAGCAACTGTCTACTCCGCCGCAGCTCCACTTCGCTTCAAGTAGCAATCCTCTGATGGTGGTTC
The DNA here is from genome assembly GCA_947561735.1 of Cenchrus americanus. Taxonomy (NCBI): domain Eukaryota; kingdom Viridiplantae; phylum Streptophyta; class Magnoliopsida; order Poales; family Poaceae; genus Cenchrus; species Cenchrus americanus. Next base: position 39,864,857 of record OX387239.1, on the reverse strand, counting down.
CGACGGCCTCTCCTCCATTTGGGATGTGATTTGATGGCCTATCCTCTACCGCTAGAGCTGACGATTCTACTACCTTTTGGTACTCCGGTATGATCTTCGGCCCGTCCGTCGCCCCTCCTGCAACTACCTCTTTGAGCAGCCCTTCACCGGGTGCATGTGCCTTTGTCGCCTTTGCGACCCACCATCAGCGAGCTCTCCGTTGTCGAACGCTTTGTTGCTTTTGTTGCTTGTTTCCGGTCTTTGGACCTGTTTGTAATTTGGTCCTCTGCGAGGGACCTTTATGAAAGATGGTTGCTTAATATATATTAAGTGTTGTAAAAAAAGTCCTCCTCTGCTTTTTGCATCTAAAAATGGCTGTTTGCAGACGCGGGCGTCGACCCAACCCTGCAAATATGGTTTCCTTGCAGATCAATTTAAAAAAAATTAAAACACAGCGAGAAGGAGCGCCCAGCACGACAGGTGCTCCGTTGCAGCAGGGGCCGCCGCCGCACGCTGCCACCGCGGTGATAGAGTGTTCAACACGAACCACGCGACAAGCCATCTGCGCCCACTACTAGAGAATCGATGTTCAGTATTGAGTTTTAACCCCCTTTAGCACCAGTGGACAACTGATATTCATCCATTGATACTAAAGGGGAGGGCGTTTACCCGGTACTGAAGGGCCCTTTAGTACCAGGGTGTTGTTGGCACCCAGTACTCAATTGCTCTTGCCGTCATCTCCTTCTTTTCTTTTCTTTTCTTTTCTTTTCTTTTCTTTTCTTTTCTTTTCTTTTCACATCTCATCTCATAGCAAAGTCACTTGATTCATAACAAGTCTCAAATTAATCATAATAAATGCGTATTAAACTTTCTTAGCCCAACCACCAAGAATGGACTTAGGATGGCCATCCCTGGAAATAGCACCAGTAATGTTCATTGGTATTTCTTCACGTCATCACTAGGTGTGGGTGTGCCTAGCAATGACGTGAGAAATATTGTGGTGGCAATCCTAACGATCACAATTGAATCCACAAATGCATGGATATATTATTGTAGCATCTCCCAAAGAAGTAATTCAAAGGGTGTAAAATCCAAGGAAGGCGAGTAGGACGACATGATTAATACTATTGCAATGTAGCCCTGTGCATTGACGGTTTAAGCTGGTTTTAGCAGGTTTCTTAAGGGCAGTCCCAATGGCCAGTTTCTAGGAGTAGTTTCCAAGAGGGAAATCAAGTAATTAATGTTATTGGAAACTATCCATCCCAAATCATGTTTTCCCTAGCAGTTTCCATACCAAAGATAACTTTAAAGCAAACATTAAAAAGAGGTTGATCAAGTGTGACAACTATTTCTGCAGCCCACAACATCTTACGTAACACATGCTGCGACAGCCCGCAACATTTTGCAGGACACGTGCTGCCACATACCACGATTTTAAAAGTTTTTATGCAAGAGCCGCAAGACACAAGGAAACTGGTATGAATTAGAGAGTTTCAGGAGGGTCAAAACATAAAAGCTCAAAAGAGCTTCGGCCCTTCAGGCCTTCAGCCATGGCGGCCGGGCTTCTGGCGTTTGACGTCGCCGGCGTGGGGAACATCGAGTGGCTCGGCTGTTGTGGGGAAACGAAATAGGAGACTGAGGGGAACTCGGGGGTATGCTCACCGGCAACGGAGATGACGGAGGTGGCCGGAATCTGGCGACGGCCGGGCGGAGCTCTCCGGTGATGGAGCAGAAACAGTGAGGGCGCGGGAGAGGGAGCAAGCACGGTCGTGGGTGAGGGAGCGAGCGCGCGGCACCTGCGCGGCGGCGGCGCAATCGATCCGGAATGCGTCAGCAATAAACGACTAGAGTCTCCCCAACGGTGTTTAGATGATTTCCACATGCCTCGTTGCGAGGGAAGACGCGGTTCCGTGAGGAGGAAACCGTTTCTCTGTTTTGCACTCTCTTTCTTCTTTAATTCCTTTGCCACATGAGCAAAATGTTAAACTATCGAGGTAATTAATAGACATAGAAATCTTCATTAATTCTCCAATGGGAGTGCCCTAAACCAGCCCATTGGTAGGCAGGTTCCCTGGGTTGGTTTGGTTCCTGTGCTTTATGACCGAGTGGCAATGCGGGTTAGATGGGTTGGTTCTACGATTCAACTGGTTTCAACCTAGCTAGCTAGTTCAGGTCACTTGCTTGCTGCCAGCCCGCCATAGGCTCTGCCCCGGCCACTGCAGGCACGCTCAGGCGAGCTCTGCCTCGGCTGCCGCGTCCAGTGCCATCGAGCTCTACCCGGCCGCCACGGGCAAGCGCGCGACGAGCTCTGCTCGGCCACCTCCCTTTTCCCAATCACTAGATGACTTTGGTTGCCGCAGTCTACCTTCGGTCCTCCCACTCAAGGCTCCAACCGCCCAGATCCACTGCTGCCTACCCCGTCCCAAGTCTCAGATCCCTCCTGTGTCCCGCGATGGCCACCTTCCCCGTCGCCCCGCTACCGGCCTCGGCGGACGACGGGATCGTCTACGAGTCCATGCACTGCATCCGCATCTACAAGAACCACGTGGAGCACTAGGGCTCCGAGTTCATCGCTGCGTCCATGGACGCCGCCGCCACTGACGTAGCCTCAGGGACGTCATCATCTCCCCCAACGTCTCTACACACCTCTACCTCCTGCGCCTTGCGGACGGGTCACATGCGGTGAAGGTTCCCATCCTCGTCTACTACCGTGGTGAAGGCACCTGCCTCGGCTCCACCTTCAACCGCACTTTCCATGCCTACTTCAACAGCTTTGCGGTGCTCGCAAACGACATTGTCGTCTCCGTCGAGAGTACTGCCTCACACCCGAGTCATGCCCGCGTCAAAGTCGTTGTCCACCACGAGGAACCCCAGGCTGTTGGCGGCGAGCAACACCTCGCACTCCAGGCTCCACACCGCGGTGGATGCCGCCGTCGAGGCAGCTTCCTACTCCTCATTTCTGACGACCTGTAGATATTTGGGCTGCTAGGTTGAATGGTTTTTGGTGGGTTCTAAACCAATAGAACCACGCACCTTCCTAGTGAGTGGGTTGGACCTGGACATCAGCTAGCATACTCAATCTCAACTAATTGGTTTGGTCTACGTTGGGCTGCGGTTTAGCTGGTTTCGGCACAATCCGTGCTCATGCCTATCGCAGTGAATATAAGTAATGAGTAAGGGATGAAACAACAACTCAAACACAAGGGTAAGGATAAAGATAATGATAATGGGATAGTGTGACACATAATCACTACGGGAGCCGGAGGCTTCCCCGAGTGCATCTGGCACTCGGGGAAGAGGGGAAAACACTCGGGGAAGCCTTCCCCGAGTGCAACACTCGGGGAAGAGCCTCCGGGGATGCCTCTCACGGGAAAGATGTCTTCCCCGAGTGCCATAAATCGCACACTCGGGGATGCCTTCCCCGAGTGCCGTCCTAGCACTCGGGGAAGATTTCACGCCGTCGGTGCTGTTCGCTTTTTTTTTGAAAAATCCTCTTCCCCGAGTGCAACACTCGGGGAAGATTTTTTTTTCAAAAAAAATCCCTCTTCCCCGAGTGCAACACTCGGAGAAGAATTTTGTTATTTTTAAAAAAACACTCTTCCCCGAGTGCGACACTCGGGGAAGAGATTTGCTTTTAAAAAAAAAACTCTTCCCTGAGTGCTTATTCTAGGCACTCGGGGAAGGAAGAAATTAAAAAGCAAAAAAAAATTGCAATTAGTATTTTTCTTACATACACAGATCAAATATACGCTTTACACATAGATACATCTCTATGCTCATACATACAACACATCCAAGGGCTAAAACAAGATACAACTTGCTGACAAACTTCTTCTTTGACCTCATCTGAAAAGAATGTAGGGGGGAATCAAAAACTGTTGTACCATTGTATTAATAGAAGAGATAGGAATCACAGACCCAAAACCCACACTAAAATTGAAGGAGCTTAAACACCTATGACTGATAATGAATATCTGATCAAAATAAACCTCTAACCATCACCCTTAGCTGTGCATCGGGATAATCCCTTAGCACCAGTCATGGAAATTAGTTGTAAAACAGGACACGACAACATAGTAGATAGTGCGAGCATTACATAGAATAAATGAACTTATTTAGTAAACTCCGATAACATCTGAACTGATTCAAAACCATCAATATAATTAGGGCATGGTGGTGCCATTGTGCATCAACTCTTAAGCAATCATCATATGACTGAAGTAATCATGCTAAGATGAGTAAAGCCGTGAACAATAATAATGTTATCCTACATATAGAACACTTGGATTCGATTGCAGGGGAAAACAAGGCTTAATTACCTCCTCGTTGCTGCGACCACACTTCTTACGGCAGTTTGCAGTCCTGAGGGGAAGGCGCGCATAGCACCTGCAAGGATATTGCAAGCTCACAATCTTAAGAGGCTGACGAGCCACACAATGCCAATTAATAATCCACACATAACAATTATAATGGAAGGGAAACGAGCAAACAACACAAACTATTCATGTGCATTTTAAGAGGTAACATTCAATCTGCTAACTAGTAGCTAATTAATCAATAGCTGAATTAATCACACAAATCTGGGAAGATTTACATAGATGCACATACACATGAACTGGTAGCTAATTTTCATTAATCCAGCAGGTCAAGTCAATATGTCAATTCTCTCAAAATAATTTATGACAAAAACAATTCACCAATTAGCTTGAACTTATACATGGTGCTCAATACCAATTTACAGCTATCATTGCATCGAACTCTAGAAATCTTTAAGGAGCCATGCCCTTCTCTAACAACTGAACTTATGCAAATGGGCAGATTCTAAAGCAGATTCTACCCAGAAAGCAGTCAAATCCAATCCAGAGTATAGAGCAGCAAGAAAGCATCATATATAAAACAATTCAACCACGACATAGCATATATAGTTACCCTTGTCAAGCAAACTACATAGAGTTATAGCCTTATGTTTCCTTTTAATTATATTATATGTCACTGATTTAGTTATAATATATGTGTGTACACAAGTCTAGACAAACCAACTATATTATCTGACGTTAATTACTCATTAGAAAGGGCTAGTCGACATACCTGACCTTGGAGCCTTCCAAGTTCCTTCCTCATGTTGTCCTACAACACATTTTAACATCTTGTAAATATTGAATTATTAATAGACATCAAGCAGTTCATGAAAAGAAGTAGGAAACAAGAAGTTGACACACATGACATAGCAGATAGCACAAAATATACCAAGTGGAAAGTGACCTCTATCTCATTCAGCAAGCATTCATGGCAAACATTACAGAGATGAATCTTTATAGTATTCATTCTGATTTACCCGCAAAGAAAAAACACATACTTCTCCTAGCCTCTATATCCACAGAAAAACATTGCAGTTATGGCAATGGTGTCGGTACACATCTACTACAATCTAAGCCAACAACTGCATCGTTGAATGGTGATATGCATCTCCACCTCTCAACTAAAGAGATAAGAAAGTTGATGACACACATCTACACGCATCTCCTAATGAACTTGATACTAAGGATCTCATGTCAAGTCATTATTCCCTTTTCTGGTAAGATCATGTAGCATAACATTGATATAATGCAATTATTTACATCATCAAAACGAAATAACAAGCAGGTCATGCATTACTTACATATACCATGCACCAACCGGTTGCTGTGAAAGCGAGTGCACTTGCGAATAAATCAGCAGTTGTAAACCATGCGAGTACAATAAGTAGGGCAAAGCTAGCAATACTTCTAAGAGCAAGGAGGTCCTGCAGAAACCAAACAAAAGTCATCAAGACACAACAGGAGTAAACCTCAATGTTTGTCTATATAATTTAGAGTTGTTAAGTATATAAGACTATGACTTCAAAGAATTACAAACCTTGAAAACAACCATAACAAGTACTTTCACACCTGCCATGCGGTACGATAGTACATTATCACAGAAATGCAGAGCAGTTATTTTCCTGGTACGGATATATGCAAAACCACAATAACAAAATGGAGGCAAACTCAAGTTTTAACACAATGAAAATAATTTGGTTACTCAAGGGTAGAGTTTTGTTCAATCAGAAGGATATATATGATACAGCAAGCAAGAGAAACTATCAATGACTACCTCCATTCTATATGTAAGTTTCAGCATGTGAAAATAGCAAATAATGGCAACGAGAAAAGAAAGAGCCATATTGGTAGTCCAAGCAGTTCATGAATTTCAAATATAAGAGATACAGGCATTACATCCAAGTGTATGCTAAGAATGAGATTGAGTGCACATTGCCTATAAGTCTTAAGTACTATTAGAACTAACTTGTTGCATTCAGTTTATAATAGAACAAATGGTGTCGATACTATAGGTGCTATTGCTGCTAACAACCATCAATTGTACATAGAAAAATCACAAAGTGTTGATATCAGTATCTATCACCTATTCCGAGCGAACGGGGGGTGGGGGGGAGACTTGCCGTGGGCGTCCTCTAAGGTGTAGTCCTGGCGGGCGAGCCAGCCGCGGGAGGTGTCGAGGAAGATGACGTCGCTGCCGGCGGCCATGGAGGTGAAGACGTCGTGGCCCCGCGCGGCCTGGCGCTCCAGGGAGTCGACGGAGAAGCTGCCCGCCGCCGCTCGCGTCCATGGCCGAGGGGCGAGGGGGAGTAGGGACTCAGGCATACGAAGGACGGCGGGGACCTCAAGGAGACCTCGCCGGGCACGCCACTGCGGGGTTCGCCCGCCGACTACAGGGGGAGCTCGCGCCCGCACGGGATCTTGCCGGCCGTGGGGGAGCACACCGCTGCAGGACTTGCGGGCCGGCGGCGAGGGCGGGCCGCACCGCCGCAAGGTGCGCACGGGGGGCGAGGCGGCGGCGGCGCGGGTGGGGAGGCGGCGGGGACGAGGCAGCGACCGCGCGGTGGAGCAAGGCGGCGACGGCGCGGTGCGCGAGTGCGGGTGGATGAGGGAGGAGGGGATGGGGGATAGGGTTTGACCGGTGGGCTGGGCCGGCTTGGCCTGTTAATAAGGTTGTTTTTAACCTATCTTCCCCGAGAGCCACCGCCTGACACTCGGGAAAGGGACTTGTTCCCCGAGAGCCGCACCCCCTCTTCCCCGAGTGCCCATGATCTGACACTCGGGGAATTAATTTTCTTTTTTAAGTTTTTTTGTCTCATTTTTTTGTGAGGCATTCCCACATTATTTGATACTCCTTGCTCAAATTGGGGCTAAGTTTGATTTTTTTTATATTTTGTTAATTTTTTCGTTTTGTTGAATTGTTTTTCGTACTTCAAATTTGAACTGCAGGTGCATTAAATAATATAATTTGGTGATTCAAAAAATGATATTCATGAGATTTGAATTATATTGAGGCTTTATCCAGGAACTCATATGAAATGTCGAGCATGTTGTTGTCGTAACATGACGAACAACTTGCGGAAAAAGTGTTTCTAAATTACAGAAAATTTAAACGAAGTCCGAAAATCACGAAACTTGTCGGGGCGTCATGTTATCACATGTATAGGTTGTGTGCAAGAATAGAGAAGATTTCGAGCAAGTTGGGATGTCGAGTGCCTAAAATCCAGACATCTCCAAGTGCGTTATCACATTGATCACATGTGGAGTTTCTGGGTTTTAGGCATAAAAAAAAACTAACGAAATATACCTAAAAATTCAAAATTACCCCAATTTTGAGCAATGAGTTTTAAATAATGTGGCAATGCCTCACAAAAAAATGGGGCAGAAAAACTAAAAAAACAAAAATTAGTTCCCCGAGTGCCTTCCCTAGCACTCGGGGAAGAGCCCTTCCCCGAGTGCTAGACCAAGGCACTCGGGGAAGAGGCCTCGTTCCCCGAGTGCTAGAGCAAGGCACTCGGGGAAATATTTATTTTTTTTTGTTTTTTTGCCCCAATTTTTTTGTGAGGCCTTCCCACATTATTTAAAACTCTTAGCCCAAATTTGGCTTACTTTTGAATTTGTTTGTTATATTTCGTTAGTTTTTTCTTTTTCTTGAATTTTTAGGAAAAGTTCAAATTTAAACTACATGTACATGAAATCATATAATTTAGCGATTCAAAAAATGATATTCAAAATATTTGGTGTACATTGAGGCCTTATCCACCAACTCACATGAAATATCGAGCATCTTGTTGTCGTAACATGACTAACAACATACGGAAAAAGTGTTTCTAAATTACAAAAAATCCGGTGGAAGTCCGAAAATCACGAAACTTGTCGGGGAGTTGTGTTATCACATGTATAGGTTGTGTGCAAGACTAGAGAAGATTTTGAGCAAGTCTGCGACGTTTGATGCCTACAACTCACACATCTCCCGGTGTGTTATCACATGGATCACATGTGGAGATGTCTGGGTTTCAGGTATCACACATCGCAACTTGCTCGAAATCTTCTCAACTGTTGCACACAACCTCTACATGTGATAACACGATGTCCCGACAAGTTTCGTGTTTTTCGGACTTCGTCCGGATTTTCTGTAATTCAGAGACACTTTTCCCGTATGTTGTTAGTCATGTCACGACAACAAGATGCTCAATATTTCATGTGAGTTGTTGGATAAGGCCTCAATATATACCAAATATCATGAATATCATTTTTTGAATCACCAAATTATAAGATTTCATGTACCTGTAGTTCAAATTTGAAGTGTGCCTAAAAATTCAAGAAAAAGGAAAAACTAACGAAATATAACAAAAAAATTCAAAAGTAAGTCAATTTTGGGTAAAGAGTTTTAAATAATGTTTGAAGGCCTCACAAAAAAATTGGGGCAAAAAAAAACAAAAAAACAAAAAATATTTCCCCGAGTGCTAGTGACAAGGCACTCGGGGAAGAGGTCACCTTCCCCGAGTGCTAGGACTAGGCACTCGAGGAAGAGTTTTTTCAATTTTTTTGTAAATGGCTCCGTTTATTGCCGCCGTCAAACGTAACTTTTCTTTTTCGTGTGCCCGTCTTCCCCGAGTGTTGCGCTCGGGAAGATGGCCTTCCCCGAGTGCCGGTCTTCCCCGAGTGCCATGCCCTTTTAGGCACTCGGGGAAGGCCATCTTCCCCGAGTGCAATTCTTCCCCGAGTGCAACACTCGGGGAAGATTGGCTTTCCCGAGTGCCCGATTTTTGGCTCTCAGGGAAGTTCCGGGCACTCGGGGAATTACAGTTCTCCCGTAGTGAATGATTCATCTCAGGATAACTACGACATAGGGAAATAGACATACGAGTTAGCTCTATGTTCTAATGTACTACTCATACAAAGGGTTGTGTTCATGAAGAAGATGAGCCTCTAAATCAAGAACATGCGATGAAAACAAGAACATATCACTCATATATGAATGGAGTACTTTATATGAAGTAGATAAATAAATGACGTAGTTCAAAGTCATACTAAGAAATAAAGGTACAAGACTCATACCTAGATCCCAAACTAGACATAGAACCAGAAGTAGAGCTACTCTAGTCTACTCCACTAGCCTAGAAAACTAAAAGGAAGAGAAGTGAATCAAAGTTACGTATCTCTCAAATGAGCCCCCTCCCCTTCTATTTAGGGCCCCTTTGGATGCATCACCCAGGGAAGAATCGATCCCACGTGGTTTTTGCAGCACCTCCACTTCCCCGTCCTGACCGAGAATAAGTCTCTGTTTGGTTCAAATTTCTCACATCTGCGCGAGAAGCTCCCATCAGCTCATCTCGAGTCTAGTAGCATACACCTCATATCACAAGAAGTTAAGAATAAGCAAGAAATGAAAACTAAGCTCTTCTCTGAATACATGAATTTCTCAAGAATAAACTCAATGAGAAATGCAGAACAATCCAAGTAATTGCTCCTTAGTCCATGGGTCTAGGTGCCTCATCAGTTATCATCGTAGTGGGCAACTATCCTCATGCTCTTAACAGTTCAATGCAAAACGATTGTGAGCATATTGCAGATCAAGCTTTCGGTAGCAACAAAAAAAACCAGCAAGTATTAGGAAAGATTAAAAAATGCATTTCACAGACATTTCCTCCTTACTTCAAAAGATACCAAGTTTCACAGACTTGTGATTACGAACCTTGAAGCTGATTGAAGTCTTCAAACTAGTGATTGCTTCATCAAAAGTGACTGTTGTTGAACCAGCAAACAAGGGGACTCCAGTAAGAATACGAGTGAACTGGCAGGGTGATCATTGATGTAGTTTCTGCAACCTTGATGAATACATCATGCATATCTTCTTTGATTGTTTCCTAGCAAGATATGTTTGGAGCCTGATAGCCTGGGTCATTGGGGCTGAATGTAGACCATCCAGCATATCCCAGTACTGGGATTGGGGAATGAAATACATGCCCAAACATACAAATTTGCACATGGTCGGTTTGGCAGTGATATGCTGGGAAATCTCCCAACAGCATTTGCTTTGAAAAGAAAAAAAAATAGATCTCCTATTGAGATCATTTGTCTGGCCTCATCCTTTGTAAAATATTGGCAGGATTACAAAAAGAAGAGGAGAAGAGCATCCTGGAGAAAGGAGCCGAAGCTATGAAGAACACGGCGCTGCTACATCACCCCCAAGAACAACACCATGGGAAACCGAGGACGGGGACTGTGCTGCTGCAGTAAAAAATGCAAAACAACAGGAGAAGCTTGAAGTTTCTGGATGAGAAAAAGACTTTATCTCTTGATGTTCTTTTAGCGATGTTTGCTGTGTTTTTCAGCGTCGATAAGTTTACCTGAACTGCTTGTTAACTCTCGTGGACAGTCTATCTTATATCTTAGTTGTGATCTAGCTTTTGTCTTTCTAGTATGGAGTTTTAGCCCTGTGTGCTTGCTCCCCCAGTTTGTATCGATCTTTATGTCAGTCAGTCGGTGTGATCTTTGTCTTTAAACAGTTTTAACTCTGTAATTTCGTTGCTTTGGTAATGAAATTTGGGCGAGGCCCATAGTGGAAAAAAAGTAAGAATACGAATGAGGATGTCTAATGCAGACATGAAGGAAGACCATGGCTAGATCAATGTAAATATGAAGCACTAAATATTATGAATGGACAAATGCCGCTGGTAGAAATGTTTGCTGATGCATGTATCCCTAGCATATATGAAGCAATTAATCTAATGTTTCTGATGCCAATACATGTATGTCTGCCACTGTTAGCATCCCTGATTCAGAAAACAGAGAACATATGCTACTCAAGCTCAACAAAAGGAATTAAAATGTAGAAAAATAAAAAAAGTTTATATGGACCGTACTTTAGAATCACTATCAATTTTGATCAAAGTTGTAGTCCTTGTACAAGATATGTAAGTAGAGGAAGTAATAATAACACATGAAACCTGCAAGCACAGAAATCTAGTGCTCTAGTGTTAATCAGGCTTAATTATCAGTCAGCTGATAATTTTTTTCTAATCAGGCGTATAGGAACTAATCAAGCTTAATTATCCGGAAAGAGAAGTATATGAACTAAAAGGAGGGGCAAAATCGTAAAGTTGAAAAATAGGGGTAAAATAACCATCTATATAGCAGGGGCAATATCACCAATCTCTCTAGAAAAATATCATATTTGTTTAAAAAATTCTTCAAACTCCTAAGTGGAAACTCATATGTTGTATTGTTGTTTGCTGCATGTGAAAAATGTATATTGGGGTATATAAGATAACCATTTTCAAGTTATTGTCTTAATTAGGTATAGAAAAATAACTTTTTGCACAACAAGTGGCAATGAAAATCCCAAATGTTAATAGGAGAGTAAAGGTAAGGTTGCGTCAGAATTTGAGGTGTATATCCGCAAGAAAATAAAATACCTTAGGGTGTACAAACTTTAAAGTTTGAGTTGAATTGTATGAAACAATGTGAGAGAGAAATCTATTTTGTGAACAATGTAACTAATTTTTATAAAATCTTATGAAACTTTTATGTTAAGCTTGCACATCCATAGAATGATTCTATGCGATTTACATATTTTTTGAAGAAATTTTAGATATTATTTTCATTATTTTGTAATAAGGTTGTAATAAGTAGAAGTTTGAGTTGTCCCACAATTTAATTTTTCATCAATATTCAAGACAAATGTTACAATGAAACATATAAATATAAATATAATTTTTGTGAATGTTTTTTGTTTTTTAGGTACACATGGTTCAGTTTGAAATTAATTTTGATAACTATGTAGAAATTCATTTAACATATATAAAATAGTAAACAAGTTTGAAATTTTTTGAAACCTCTACATGAGAACTTATATGTCGTCCATTACTTATAAAAATAAGTTTATGTATATAATATAATTATTTTTATGCGATAGTACAAATTGATGCGATAAAAAGAAAAAGAAAAAATATTATGCTGAGAAGGAATGAATCATTGGATTCTCCATCTTGGCCCAAATTGAATGGGCTCTCATCTAAGTCATTGAATTTAATTGAACGGTCAAGATGGGACTCCATGTGAATAAATAATTAAATCCTCACCTATGACCTACCCGGCCTCTGCCTCCACCTCCGGCGGCGCCCCTCGTTTCGACCCACACGGCCTCCGCTGCCATCTCCGGTTCGCTCCCTACGTGGCCTCCGAAGCTCTCAGATCTGTACGGGCAAGCTCCATCGTCCGGGCAACCGCCCTCCCTCCCCATCTGAGCATCAAGTTATCCTGTCCGCATCCCTCTTGCCTCCACCTCTATGTCTCCCGCCCCTCCTTAGGTCTGAGAGCCTACTGTTAACACCAAAATTTGGTAAGGAGTCTGACCTGTGGGTCCGGTTCGAAAAAGAGTCCGTCTGGTGGAAGGAAGGATATTTTCAGAGATTTTCGGCAAAGAGATCTGCGGTCGGCTATTTGCTCCGGTTCGGCAAAGGAACAGTAGAGCTGATTTTGCGGGATTGGACGGCGACGTGGCTCAATCAGGGGAGACGAATGGATGGGTAGGCGATCGAGCTTAGTTAGGCAACTAATCCATTCGCGAGTTGTACTCAACGGGGGTATAAATACGACCCCCGAATGTATGTAACGGATACAATCATTCCTCATTATACACCGGCCTTACGCCAAACCCTAGAGTCCTTGTCGTGTCGTCGAGTTCTTCGAGAGGGCCAATCGATCCGTCGACCTCCGTGAGTACCGCAACCTTGTATCATGTCTAGTATCATGCGGTGGATTTAGATCTGATGCAAGTAGTCTTGTTACCATGCTTCGTGTCATGCGGTAGATTCAAGCTTGGTTCAAGAAGGTTTCTTGTTAGATCATGAGCCATGCGGTAGGCTAAGATCTAGCTTGGAGCTAGTTATCGGCTCTATTGGGTTTTGGCAAGATCCAATAGATTCATTAAGTTACCCCGTGTTATCTTGAGTTTTTACTTTATGTTTTAATTCATGTAACACACCTTTGCCCAATCTAGATGGATTTGGATCGGCTATATCTCTTTTATGATCCTTGTTCGAGTAGGTTTCATATTTTAGTACGTGGATCTTATGCTTTCCGATAGCCGAAACCGAATCGATCTAGGTTGTTACGTGTTGCGGGTTCAAGCTTGCTATGTTCGTATAAATCTTGAAAGAACCGGGTATCATGCGGTAGATGCAGGTTTTTGGGTTGCTTTGGAGCTAGTCATCCGGTGGATTAGATTTCCAAATCAATCTGATAGATTTATTCACGTGGTAATGTTTGTTCCTTCTTCATGGACCCCGAATCGGCTGTTCAGCCGCATTCGGTTATGTTTCTTCACGAGTAGATCACGTGCGTTATTTATGTTTTGAATGATGCATGCTTTTAGCTTTCCATATTTAGATTGTATCATGCGGTGGATAGATCTATTTGTGGAAAGTGGTACGGTTTCCATGCAAGTTGTATCATGCGGTGGATAGATTTGTTTGATATCGTACCCGACGGGTCTTAAAGTAACTAGACATGCGGTAGACTAGTGCTTTCGATCTATGCATGCTTATTTAATACATGATCATGTCCGTGCTTTACTTTATTTATTTAATGTTAGTCTTCATGGGGATCGGTCATAACTTTGTGCATGCATCTTTGTTTATACGAAGACCGATTGCTGTCATGCTTACGTCATCCATTCGGCGATGTCATTTTTCCCCTTTTGGTTTCTCGAATGGTCGTGGATCTCTGACAGATAGCTTTCTATAGCTATTGTGTTATCCCATCTGGCTCTTTAGCCGTAAATATGGAACTGTCTGGTACCACCCGGCAAGTTCCAAGCTTTGATATCTAACTGCTTTATCTTTTGTTAGTTTTCAGGAAAAATGGACTGGCACGTCATTTGCTCTGCGCTTGTGAAGCCAGCTTTGTTCGGCTTGCTGTGTGATTGGCGTTGAGTGCACTTTTTGCGTCAACACCTACCCCCTAAACTTCGGTGAGGCGTGTCAGTCATGGGAGAACGACGGTCGTCACTTGTAGACAAAGAGGCTTTGGTACGCCCCTTTAGTCCCGGTTAAACTTTGGAGCCAGGACCAAAGGGGTTTCATCGACGTGGTCACTAATGCCACGAGTGCTCACTCCCTTTAGTCCCGGTTGATAACACGCCCCGTGACAAAAGACCCCTCCCCTTTAGTCTAGGTTCGTGTTACGAACCGTGACAAAAGGGTCACCCCGTTTAGTATTGAAATTAACTGAAATACTACATTTTAATCAAGTCACAACCGAACAATGAGTAACGTGTGTCAAATGCTTCAATGTAGAACAAAAAATCACTTTGCACTTGGATGTTCTTATCTCAACTTGCAAAGAAGAATAATGTGACTAATTCCCCCAAATAATATAGGCAGTTATCAGGGCCGTACCTAAGATTTGGAGGCCCTGGTGCAAAATATAAAATTAGGCCCCGCGTTAAGAAAATGCAAGTAATTGAAATGCATTGGCTGCTTGCTATCCTGACCAATAGAACAATAATAGAAGAAGGGAGTGCTGGTGGGAAAGTTGATAAGTTGCATCAGAAAATTATTTATAGTAGTTCGATCTTGTTTAAGTGGCTTAGTGAGTTATACTAATTATTGATAGTAAAATTTGACACCTTCAATTCCTTAAACCTCACCTGGTATGTAATTTATTTGGAAGTATTTTTGAGTTTCGTTCATCTTGTGTGTGAAAAAAATAGCTTAGCTAGATCAAAGTCAAGTAGAAAATAATAGACGGTTGGGGTTGGTCTTTATGCAAAAAGAAAATGTAACACTCGAAAATTCCGTCACAATAAAGTAATGTTAGAAACATGGGTTAGTTTTTATTTTCTAAGGATTTAATAATTTGACTAAATAAATTTATCTTTAATTAAATTAAATAATATTAAATTTAGAATTCACCAAGTGTTTGAATGCATACATGCCTTTGCATTGGTTTTGTTTGTTGTTGCGTGGTTTTCAAAAAAAAAATTCAAAAAGTCTCCAAAACCACCCTCAGCACTCTCTCCCTCATTTTCTTCCCTCTTCCTTCTTTTGGCCCAACCCGTCGGCTCTATCTCTTTCATCCCAGACCTACTTTCTGTTTCTTTTTCTTTTTTCCAACAACCCAAAACCTCTACGCGGCCCAATTGGCTCGTCACAGCCCAACTTCCTCTCTCCGTCCTTTTCTCTTCTTTTAATTCTTCCGACCCGATTTTCCTCTCGTCGGCCCAGCTATCTTGCGCAACCCATCAAATCCCGCCGGCCCATCTCTTTCTCCACCTTCTCTCTCACTGACACCCCAGGCCAGGCCCACCCGTCAGGGTCGTCACCTACCTCCCGATGTCCCCAACCTCCGCCAGCCGCCCGGCTCCCCATGGCTGCTGCCCCTATCCCGGCGCCCTCCCCTCCCACCACCAGGCATCTTCAATGCGCCGGCGCCGCCTCCTCGCCCCCTCAACTCCCGAAACGGCCGCCCCCACCCGAGCTCCACCACCATTAATGGCGGTCACCACAGACCTCACCGCGGCCCTCCCCTCCCCTCTCCACCTATAAAAGGCCCCCTCCCGAGCTCCCTCTATAAACCGCACCACCCTCCTCTCCTCCTCGCCTACGCAGCGCCGCCGCCCGAAGCTTCACCGCCTGCCGGAGATCCGCCACCTTGATCTCCTTCTCCATCGCTCTACCCGCCTCCTTAAGTCTCTAGGTAAGTTCACAAGCTCCTTAGCTTTGTTTTTGTGTTTATTCCATCAAGTTCTGTGGCTGGGAGCTCGAATACGAGCAACGCCGGCGAGCTTCACCGCCCGGCGCCGCCGTCCGCCGCCGCCAGGCCACTTGCAGCCACCGTTGGCCGTCCATCGCGAAATCAACGGCTTAGATCCACCCGCCCTTCGAGTCAACCCATCCAGTAACGGTCAACCCAAGAAAAGAGCCGCCTTTTTTGCAAAAAGAACCCTTCAGTTTTTAATATCACAAAAATGCCCTTCCACCTATATAAAAGCCTCGCAATTAAGTCCTTTTTCTTATGCTTAGGCTCTTGAGGTCCTTACTTTTTCTGCTCTATAGTCCACCCAGATCTTTTACATGTTAGACCTCTTCTTTTTACACATAATTAAGTTTAGGTCCCCAGTTTCTTGCAGATAAGCCCCTGAAAGTTAGTTTTCTTCACAATCTAGCCCCTGAACCTTGTTTAAGCCATATCTTTTTCCGTCCTAGCTCCGTTTTAAGCGTTCTTGGTGTCCACGCGATCGTCTCAGCAAGAAATTAGTTTTAGAAGCTTGTTTTAGTGTTTTAGTAATGTTTGATGCACTGTTTTAAATATTGCATGTTTTTTGTATGATCGTAGACAACGCGTCGTTCGAGGAAGAACAAGAGCAGCAGTTTGAGGTAAAGGAGAGTAGCTTATCATTAGAGAAAGGCAAGTGACCCTAACCACCCTTCTACCTATGCTTTAATACAAGAATACTATAAATTAATCAGAACATGGAGAATGACCCAGGAAAACAGTGCAAGCACAGTGCACATGGCTCTGGCTTAGCTAATTAATTAGGTGTGCGATTGTACTGATGGCCTTATCCAAAAGGAACACGGGGGGCTCGGGGTTGCAGGGGTATAGCCCGGTTCTTTTGGGGTAGCAGCCTTTGCTAAGGTGCTGACCACTAGGGAGGGTTATGGTCCGCCCTGAGCTGTAACTGTCATGGGTTGTTGGTGCTTTTGCATATCTTTGTAAAGGCTTCGCAACGTCCCTATGCAATCACACCTCGGAAGTGTGGTACTGTGACTGATCAGCACAGGCATGGTTGGCTTCAAAGTTCTTCGGAACTTTTACGCGAACTGTGGTGAAAGTGTGCAACCTCTTCAGAGTGTAAAACTGATCGAGCAGCCGTGCTCATGGTCAAGAGCAGCCTGGACCCTCACATGATTAATGAACTTAAAGATGGATTTAATATTGCTTTCCGGTTATTTCTGTGGCCTTGCTGAGTACCAACCATAAGTGTACTCATCCTTGCTTATACTGTTCAGAGAAGAACCCAAGAGTGGAGTACTCCAGAGACTGCAATGAGTTCTGAGGCATGCGATCAACTAGTCAGATGCCTGTGGAAGATGAAGATGGAGTCGTGTCTTCATAGTTATCGTTGTTCATGTAAAGACCTTTGTGTCTACCGTCGTGAGTGTAATAAAAGTTAATAAACCTTTTATGTCCGTTTTGAGCAATGTCTTGTGATATTACACTCATTTGTCTATCATATGTGTGAAATTATGATCCTGGCACACATATGAGATGCATTCGGTTTTCTTCGGAAAAACGGGTGTGACAGAAAAGAAGAGAAGATAGAAGCAAGGTGTCAAGTAAAAGAAAGGAAAGATTAGAAGATTCGTGAGGAGGCAGGACTCACGAAAGGCACAGAGGTGGACAGAGATTAACTAGCTAGAGAGAAAAAATCAAACTCCATGCATGCCTGAAAGAAAAGGAAGTGGACAGAGATTAACAAATATCCAGAGAGGAAAAAACAACTCCATGCATGCATGCGCAAGATTGGCAGACCTAACTTTGGGGCGGCCCTGCGTGGTCGCTCCGGTTCCACCGCCCAATATACAGGCCTGGCCGTTATTAATAACATATATTATTTCCCCCTTTGAACTTAGAGGGCGTTTGGATCCATGGGTGACTAGAGACTAGAGACTAATTTTAGTCACCAAAGTGACTAAACCTCCAAATACCCCTGACTAAAGGGTGACTAAAACTAGTTGAGTCTCTAGTCACCCTCACTCAACTTTTAGCGACTAAAATCCCCTTTCTCACCTAATTAATTGCTCATCACATTAATTCTGTGGACCCAACAAGAGATAGGAGAGGAGAGAGAAAGGAGGGAGAAAGAACAATTTAATGTTAAAAACAATTAATGCTGACTGATTTTAGTCACCATCCAAACAAAGGCAGGCTAAAAAGTTTTAGTCTGACTGAACTCACCCTCTTAGTAGTCTGGTGCCCGCGTGTTGAGAGAAGAGTAAAAAAAATCAATGCAATAAGAGCACCCGTTCATCAGCAAGCTAATCTCGTCCGCGCGCCAGCGACCTCCACCGCGGCCCCGCTCCCGCACCCGGCCGCCACAGGAGCCGGCCATCGGGGCCTCCACGTGCATCCCCGCGACTGCCGCTGCGGACTCCCGCCCGACCCCCTGCATGTGCCTGTAGAGGGAGAGAGATGCGAGATGAGAGACCAAGATAAGAAAGAAATTGAGGAAGACGACTGAGAGAGGGGAAGGAGAAAGGAGATGTCGTGGTGAATAAAAAGATAGATGCGCGCCAATGGTAGAGTAAATGATGCACTTCTAGTACCGTTGAAAGTGTTCACCCGCTACTGATGAGGATTCTTCGGTACCGGGTGAAATCTACATCCGGTACTAAAAGAGGTCTAACCATTTATTATTGGGTGGTGTGCTCACACGGTATTAAATGGGGGCCTTTAGTACAGGGGTCGCCCCCACCAGGGGTCAACGGGGCGCACTGGTGTCGTCCCTCCCCCACTTGGTACCAATGCATCTATTAACACCAGGTGCAAAAATACTCGTTATTAAGCTCCTGGACCAAAGGTCGATTTCTTATTAGTGCTAACCGTTTGGATAAAATACTATTGGCATCGACATGATCAGATAAAATACTATTGGCGTCGACCCGACGAACGAATTTGCGTACACCTTTTTTTACTATAAACACTACTAGAGAGACAACAATTTGTACCGGTTGGGAACCCACCTGTAGAGTCCCGTCCCTACTAAAGGGGGAGCATTGGTCACCTGTAGAGTCCGGTCCCTACTAAAAGGGGAGCATTGGTAACGTGTCACCCAACCGGTACAAATGGGCCTTTTTGTATCGGGTAGTGTAAACACCTTGTAAAAGGGACCCTTTTTGTTTTCAATTTCATTATTCGATCGTATTAATTTAATTTACATATATTAATCCATATACACTGTATATGTATAATATTATCGTATAAAGTCTATATAATATTAGATTTCAGATAATACTATACCTACATATGTATGCATATGTATAATATTATCTCTAATATTATACACATATGTGTGTGTAAACTATTATCTCAAATCCGGTTAATTGAAGAACATACATACATACATACATACATACATACATACATACATACATACATACATACATACATACATACATACATACATACATACATACATACATACATACATACATACATACATACATACATACATACATACATACATACATACATACATACATACATACATACATACATACATACATACATACATACATACATACATACATACATACATACATACATACATACGGAGAATATACTCCGTGGCCGGCCACAAAATGGCTTATTCTACAGCCAAACCAGTTTACTGCACCAACCGATCTGAATGCGTCACTCTGGTCCTCTCCCTGTCCCCGCTCAGCATAAATGTTCCATCTGTTCGTTTGGCTGGTGGCTAATGGCTGGTGCTGATTTGTTCTGAGAGAAAAGTACTGCTGGCTTGTTGCTGGTGGCTGGTTTCATCTGAGAGAAAAGTACTACTGGCTGGTGGCTGATAAGCCAAGCGAACAGGCCGGTTATCCGTGATTACTGCAGCATTTACTACTTAAGAAAAAACATGGCTAACCTCTTCATTTTTACATGCGTGCACGCAGATCCCCAACAGGATTACAAGAATGGACAAACTTGTTTTGTGCTGTCCACACGTGTGCACTGTGGTTAGTTGGTTACTAGAATAATAGTTTTACTATTCTATCTCAACGTGCGTGCAATAGCAAATTTAGTTACTGGAGTACATTAGGCAGGATGGAGACTTACTACAATTATGCGTTATATACTATTTCGGAGCCGACTATATTAAGCCGACTGTAACATAGCACTTCCGTGCAGACGATCCCTTTTCGGCAAGTAGACCACCTCATCCAGTTCTCCTTTCCTTTTTTTAATGTTTCAGTTTCTTCTTTCCTTTGTCGGTAAAGGCTACTGACGGAAACGCGTGGGAAAAAGCGTTTACAAGGCACCCCCCACCCCCACATCAACCACTATTTATGAGCAAAATAAGGACCCCGCAACTTGGTTCATGGGCTGGTCATTTCCACCGAAACACGAGAAAAATGCAAAAAGTGGTCTAGCAAAAAAATGCATCAACAAGTTTCGCTACATGCAACTTCCAGGCACCAAAATCGTAGGTGCCTGGTATCATATTCACATGTGTAATACTGCATCTACGATCACCAACAAATTCGCATATTCACATTTTAGGTCTAAAACACCGTGAGATCTGGATCTAAAGAATCTAATAAATCCATAATCATCCTTTAAATTCTATCACTGACACAAAATCACCAAAACACAAGACATATTTGGGTGATTTTCTTGGATGACTTGAATGTCCTGCATTGATGTTTTTGGTTGCACATTGTCCACCATCTGGAAAAACAAAAAATAAATTGAGTTAGCAAACATAATTAGTTCACATAGGATAGCATTCTGCACAGAAAAAAGGTGCGGATTGGAAAACCATACTAGTGTGTATTGATTTTATAGGAGCCACTAGGGAAAACCGAAGACGATACGGGTTTGCATTGCCTCCAGAGTTTGATTCTCAATTCGCATTCGTCGTACATATCTATCAGGTATGTCAAGGTCCATGGTAGGAGTTCAGTTGTTTTTTGCAATCAGATAAATATGCACATAAATGGTGCTAACTTGAGTACTCCATAATGCTAAGTATAGTGTTAATTTGAGATCAGTCTAGAAAGTAAAAAAAGTCATATTCCTATTGGTTGTGTTCAACTAAATAAATGGGGTACATGCATCCAAATAAATGGGGTACATGCATCCAAAACTATACTCTATCAACAAATATCACATCCAAAAATTCAGCCTAGACATGCAATATTGCTTTTTTGCAATCAGTTAATTAAACTGGCACCTAAATGGTGATAATTTGAGTACTCAATAATGCTAAGTTGTAGTGCTTTGATAGCGGGTCTGGAAAAGCAAAAAAACAGCCATGTTCATATGCAGTTTGTGTCCAACTAAATTAAATGTGATAGATGCATCCAAACGAAAGGATAAAACCACAAATTACACTACTGCGTTATAATGTTTTGACTAATTTACAACTATGATGTGAACATCAACAATCCATACAGATGCACATTTTTAATTGTAGTATTTTTGAAGCATTCATTGTAAACATGCAAAGGTGAGAGTAGAGAGAGCTCTAGATAAAAATGAACTACCTACAATCAATTGGTGCTGCAGATTAAAAAGACCTAACGATCAACCTAAGAATTATAAGTATGGGCCACACCAGAATGGTGCATAATTAAAAAAATGAAAACGACCCTCTAAGTTCAAATTAACCATCCAAATGTGTCATTATTAAAGAAATTTCCTCTAGATTTTCTAACCAACACAACTAAATAGCTTAATATTTGAGAAAGTAAGCCATTTTCACCCGAAGAATACAAAAATAATCCCTTCACAAAACAGACACACCACTTCATATATATAAGAACTTCTATTGCCTACCAAAGAATATTGTTTTGCCTATTTTAAAACTATATTATTGCCTAAATAGAACCATATTGCCTACATGAGAACAAAATATTGCTTGATTCTGTCCATATCACTGCCTTCAAAGTATAACTACCAACTACTACTAATCAGATATGATTAACTAATTTAATTATTGAGGATGCAAATAACTACATGAACACATGTCTGAAATAGTAGCCAAAAACAAATAAACATTTAGCTTGAATTATACAATTGCTGACACCAAGCTTACAAGAATCCAACAATTTAAGAGCTAAAGCATGCAAGATATGATTGCTTGACTTTACGAAGGAAATAAACATTGCCCGCAAAAAAAAAAGAAATAAACCTGAAAAGATGTTGCACTAAAATCGAGAGTTGATGCTTAAATGCAATTTGGATACATGCAGAGTGGAGAGCTGGTTGCATTGTTGTACATGGTGCCTGTCCAGCAAAGAGAAGCATAGCTCGAGCAAAAGCAAGCCAACCTGGCTAAACAAAATTGGGATCAGCTCAGTGCCTAGCACCGTATGGTTCCCTGCCAACCAAATAGAAATACATGACAAATTAACTTGAATGGGAATAAGAGCGCAAAACTATGTTAACCAATGACTAATTAAATCAAGCCCAATTAACACCAAAATCTCAATCAACACAAATGGGGTATTTTGTGTGTGGAAAAGAAGCATAACTGGATATCAGTGCATGGCATATGACACAGAGGATGCAATAGCTTAGTCATGGAACAAAATGAAGAACAATAATATGTCTTACTAAAAATAATACTTTGCCTAACTAATAACAATACTTTGCCTGACTAATTGCAATAATTTGCTTATGTAACTACAGTTGTTCGGCCTTGTTCACAACACATTATGGGTACAATCATGCTTAGGTCTAAAACTGAGCTAGATATATTTTAATGTATCTTTTGCAGCTAGCTAAAGATTATTTGAAGGTGAGTTAAGGTCACTCCACGTGAAGACTACGACTACAAGGGATCACCGGATCGGTGTCCTTTCTGGCCAATGCAAGATCAAACGGCTTGTCTAACCCCAAGCCACTAGTCGATGGTCAGAACTCAGAGCTCAAAGTACAGTTTGGGTGAAGAAAAACAATTGCGAGTTCCGTTTGAGTTCATAAACAATTTCAGGTAGTACCTCTTAGTTATTGTTGTATATTTTGGTGTCTAATAATGCTTTCCTACAGACTAATCACATCAGGTTTTGTAGGTTGCAGGAAGATCAAAAGAACAATCACCAATATGGGATCTAAAATCAGTTACCTCAAAATTTTGATTGTGAGATAATCATATTTTTTGCTTAATTCCTATCAATATAATTGCCTTGTTAGATTACTAAGTTGATAAGGAATGATCAATGATCTGCTTAGCTTTTTTTTTGAAAAAATGTTAGATGTGCTCTAATGAGAAAATACTAGGCAAATGCCTGGACAATACGATTAAATAATAATATCCATGTCATTGTTGAATCAGGAGAAGGATCTGCAATAAACTGGCTGAAGGCAACAAAACCAACACAATTAATTCACCCCAGCAGTACAAGTGGGTGAAGCTGCAACCGAGAAGATATAGATAGCAGTAGGGTACTAGCAACCAAAACATGAAGCAACACAAAATGTATACCAGGTGCGGTGATTGCCGGAATAAGCCCATGGACTCATGGCATATGCAGCAGTTGTTGCAGTCCATGTCCCTCCCCTCCCGCACACCGCAATCTCCACCCGTCGCGGTCTGTTTCAGCAATCAGCACCCGCTTCCGACGCTCCACTAGGCCAGAAACGATTTGTCATGGCACTAGCAAATTAGCGTGCTGGCGGGTGCAACTATCAACCGCTACCAAAGTGGGGCGCAGGGGCGCCGGATCAGCAACGCCAGCATTGAAGCATCACTGCTGGCGGGCGACATAAGCCACCCGCCAGCACAAATGATACCATTTATGCTGGCGGATGAGTTATGTCGACCGCCAGCACAGAACGTTTAGTGGGGGGGGCAACATAAGCCAACCGCCAGCACAAATGGTCCCATTTCTGCTGGCGGGTGGCTTATATCGACCGCCAGCAGGGATCTTTACTACTGGCGGCTTTCATATGCACCCGCCAACACAGTGAAGCTGAAAATAGCTTGAAATTGATACAAGTCACCAACATTTTAACATGCATGCATGGACAACAACAACAAGTAAAATTCAAACTGAAATATCAACACAAACAACAGAAAGATTTATTTCATACAAACAACATGCATTGCATGATGACAAATGTTTCAAAGCACACTTAAAACCAACACAAATTAAAGTACAATACATTAGGGGCCTCACTCACAAATCAACACAACTTTGCCTCACTCAAATTTCTTTGACAGTCTAGCTGTGATATAGCTACCAAGCACTAAACCTATTATCAAGACTACAACAGCGATGATGGTGCCCTGCATGCGAATCCTTGATTTTTGTTGCGCTTCTTCCGATAGCCAATTTCCGCCATAATGTCGATAAGTTGCCCTCTATGGTCTGCAAGTTCAAGCCTCGTTTCATTACTCGCTATCTTCAAATCACTCATCCCCACCTTCAGATCAGAAATGACACACTTCATCTGATTCCATTGTTCCAGAAATTCTGAATTTGCTAGTGGTGGCTCCTGCACCTGCCCCGGCGGATACACAACACTAGACGGTTGTGCCGCTCTTGGTGCTGGCGTTGCACCAGCTAAACTGCTGTGCGACTGATAGTTTGGCGGCAGCAAATGAGGGTGAAATTTTTTCAAATGGTTGATGTATTGATTTTCAAAATAAACTTCCTGACATGAATTAGGGTCCCCCTAAAAGAATAAACAACAAATGTGACTTCCATCAATAAATTGGATAATTCTATAGACATAAAATTATATCAACCAACAAATCATTAATAATCAACAATTGTGGATAATTCTATATCTACCGAATCTATAATAATCAACAAATCTACTAATATTATATCAACCAAATCAATAATAATCAACAAATCCTACTAATATTATATCAACTAATAATCACTACTATTAGATCAACTGAATCAGTACTAATCAAATGAATTAGGGCATGAGATGAAAAACAAACCACGTGGTTGTTCGGGCACTTGTAGATGATGCTATTTGTCTTGGTCTTGTACCAAATTAACTGGAGCTGACACGACGGGCAGATCAGGAGGGGGAGAGGCACGAACTGGCTATGGTTCGGCGCGACCGAGCTGCTCGCCATGCGACGACGGTGAACCTGCTCGACGTCGGTCGAGGAATTGGAGGTTGAATAGTGGGTCGACAGTTTGCCGACGGCGGCGGCTGAGGCGCGGAGGCACGCGAGCGAAGCTCACGCACGAGCGGCGGTGGCAGGGGGCAGGTCGGTTGCGGCTGCTTGCGGCGGCGGCTAGGGTTGCTAGCGAGTGTGTGAGTGAGTGAGTGAGTGAGTGAGTGAGTAGTTGAGTCAAACCGCGTTAGGACCGAAGATATTCAGACAAGTGTGCTGGCGGTTGTCTTAACAGCCCGCCAGCAGAGGCATCAGTGCTGGCGGGTGGCTTAATACCGTGCCAGGAGAGGTATCAGCTCTGGCGGTTGTCTTAACAGCCCGCCAGCAGAGGCATCAGTGCTGGCGGTTGGCTTAAGAGGACCGCCAGCATAAATGTACACAGTGCTGGCAGTCACGTATAGCACAGAGATTACTGCTGGCGGTTTCCTTATGCCAACCGCCAGCACTGTGTCTTCTATAAGTATAGACCAGCCCCTTCTTCCCAGCAACCTTCCAATGGCGTTGTGCCCGAGAGGAACTTGGGAAAAGCTCCAAAAACACCAAATCTAGGGGGGAAGGTTTTGCTCTTGGTTTTCTTGGAGGAGGTGGCTATATAAGGTGAGTTTGTGCTATTTTAACCTTAATTTTCTCCTTTTATTAATGGTTTCTATGTAGTTAGGGATCTAGATCTAGACCTAGGGTTAGCTAGGAAAGAGAGGGGAGTGAAGAGAGATATTGATTTAGATATTTATTTTTAAATAGCTTTAGATTTAAATTATATTTAATTATTATTGCAATTATAGAAGCAAGTATACATATTAAATTATTAGTTTGTAATTAAAATTATTATCTTCAATAATTTAATTTATAGAATTTAGTTTTGCTTTCGTTTTTTACATATTAATTAAATGAAGCATAGAGCATACTGAGTTTATAATTAATATAATTACTTTTATAGGTGTTATTTAAGATGGAACATAGAGCGTGGATGTATGGCATACAGAGAAATTCGTCTACATTCTTGACAGAGTTAACAAACTTTCTTGAGGTTGCGCAAAAGCATGCCCAAATTTCTAGGACCAAGCAAATACATTGTCCATGTTGTGATTGTTGCAACAAAATTGTTTGGGAAGATATTAATGCCATCAAGATGCATTTGATAAAGCGTGGTTTTGTGAAAGGATACAAAACTTGGTCCCACCATGGTGAAGCAGAAAATACTTTCAACAATGCATACATCGGCATCAGGTATGATGAAGTGGGTGATGAAGATGCAGATGAAAATGATAATGTCATGACGGATGATGCTTTTGGCTGTGAAGATCAAAATGATGATCAAACAGATGCACCACAGGTGGACGAGGAATGTGATGTTGATATGGAAGAATTGTTGCGCCACATTGAACCGGAGGTGTTGCTAGGGAGTGCTAAAGGGTTAGAAAATTTTGAGACACTAAAGAAGGCAAAGAAAGGACCGTATGTATGAGGGTTGTGGGAAGGAGTGGACCGTGTTGCGTTTCATGCTCCATCTTCTGATTGTGAAGGCAAAATTTGGATGGTCGGACAATAGTTTTAACGAACTCCTTACTTTGTTGGCCAATCTACTCCCGAAGCCTAACTTGGTCCCAAGAAACACATATGAAGCAAAGAAGATTATCAACCCATTGAAGATGCGAGTGCAACGAATACACGCATGTAGGAACCATTGCATATTGTACCGCAGTGGCTATGCAGAACTAGAGAAGTGTCCAAATTTCGATGCTAATCGTTACAAAAGTAATGCCGATTTTGCTGTGGAACGGGTCATTGCATCTAAAGGCACGAAGAGGAAGGTTGGTGGAAAGAAAAGTGTAATTTGTCAAGTTGAGGAGGAGTATAGTATTGGTACTGACACTGCTACTCAACGTAAAGTCCCTGCATTGGTGATGTGGTACTTGCCGGTGGAGGATCGTCTAAAGCGATTGTTCTCGAACCCAAAGACCGCTGAACTAATGATTTGGCACACAGATCGCCCAGAGAAGTCTGATGGGAAGCTTCGACATCCTTCTGATGCTCGGCGGTGGAGGACCTTTGATTCCAAGCACAAAGAGTTTAGAGAAGAAAAAAGAAATATAAGGTTCGCGTTAAGTACGGATGGTATGAATCCATTTGGTGAAAGAAGCGAAAGACGCACAAGCACATGGCCAGTGTTGATGACCATATACAACCTCCCCCTGGCTATGTCACAAGAGAAAGTTCCTTTTGCTTACCATTCTAATCCAAGGACCGAAGCAACCTGGTATTGATATAGATGTCTTCTTGGAGCCATTGATGGAAGAAATGGAGAAGTTTTGGAAACATGGGGTTGAGATGTGGGATGAGTACAGAAGGGAGACATTCACACTTAAGGCAATTATCTTTGTTACCATTAATGATTACCCTGCCCTATTTTCTTTGTCTGGTCAGAAAAAAGGAAAAACAGGTTGTGTAGTTTGTTTGAATGGTACAATATCTGTGTACCTGAAAGGATCTCAAAAGACAGTGTATATGGGGCACAGACGCTGGCTACTAAGGACTCACAAGTACCGTAAGATGGCAGACTATTTCGATGGAAAGATTGAGAAGTACTCTTTTACCCCACAACCGGCGACCGGTAGAACCGTATTTGAAATGTGTCAGAAGGTCAAGTTTAAACTTGGTAAGAATTCAAAAGGTGATAATTCAAAAGGGGGAAGGAAGGAGGCTGAAACTACAGAAAACATTGATGTGCCTTTCAAGAAGATGTTTATATTTTTCAGTACTTGCCATACTGGGAAGATTTGACAGTGCGCCATGCCATCGATGGGATGCATCTTCAAAAGAATGTGTTTGAAAGCACAATGGGATTCTTAGGCTTAACAGGAAAGGTAAAGGACGGACTGAAGTCGCGTAAGGATCTTGTTGACCTAAAAATTAGGCAAGAACTTCACCCACAACCACGTCCTAATGGTAAGCAGTACCTTCCACCTGCTAGCTTCAACTTAAGACAACATGAGAGGTTGGCTATCTGCAAATGCTTGCGCGGGCTGAAAGTGCCAACCGGATTCTCATCCAACATCCGATCATTGGTCTCGTTGAAGGACATGATGCTTACTGGTTGTAACTCTCACGACTGTCATGTGATGATTACTGTTTTTCTCGCGATTGCGATCCGAGCTATCAAACCAATATTCCTTAAGATGGTCATCACAAGGATGTGCTACTTTTTCAACGTCATTTCGCAGAAAGTGGTAGATTGTGTAGAGTTGGCAAGGCTTCAGCTGTTTATGTCAGAAACTCAAGACCAGCTCGAGATGTGCTTCCCTCCGCCATTTTTTGATATCATGGAACATCTAATGATCCACATGGTCGAGCAAATTACTGAACTAGGACCTATGTACTTTCATCAGATGTGGACGTACGAACGGTTCATGTCGATTCTCAATGGATACATGAGAAACAAGGCATTTCCAGAGGGAAGCATGATCGAGAGCTACCATACAGAAGAGAGTGTTAATTGTTGCATAGACTACATAAAAGATAAGAGAGCGATCGGTTTACCGGAATCTCGACACGAAGGCAGATTGTCAGGGAAAGGGACCATTGGAAGGAAAAGATTCATTGACGAGGACAACCAACAACTGGAGAAAGCACATGCTAGTGTTCTGCAACAACTTGCAATAGTGGAGCCACTTATCGTGCAACACGAAAATCAGATTCGTGAGGAAAATGATAGTCGGACCGAGGATTGGGTCATCAAAGAGCAAAAGTGTCGTTTCCCATCATGTTTAAAGGAACATGAGCATCTATTTGAAGGAAATTCCATAGATGACACAACGTTGACTAGGTTGGCGGCTGGTCCATCAAGCAATGTTACCTCATGGCAAGCATACGAAATTAATGGGTACACCTACTATACGAAGGCGAAAGACAACAAGAGTGTTGCGTATCAAAATAGTGGTGTTTGCATAGATGCGATTGATAAATCCGGAAACAACATCACTTACTACGGGTTCATAGAGGAAATATGGGAACTTGACTATGGAGAGAATATCAGGTTCCCCGTGTTTCGGTGCCAATGGGTCAAACACCCGAATGGCGTCACAGATGACAATTATGGATTGACACTTGTAGACCTTGCCAATGTAGGTTACAAAGATGATCCTTGGGTACTCGCCGAGCATGCTGCACAAGTTTTCTACATAGCTGATCCTATGAATGTGAAGAAGCACATTGCCGTCTCCGGAAAACAAAGAATTCTAGGAGTAGAAGGTGTAATTGATGTTGAGGATTACAATCAATTCGAGGAACTAGTCTTGTTCACAGATCATGAGAAGAGAATTAAAAAAATTGAAGCCACCATTCCTAAATCGGAGAAGCCATGGTTACGTACAGACTGTGATGGGAGAATTGTTAAAGGATAAATTTGACCGTATTAGTCGGGCTTGATGTATCACTTGTATGACTTTATATAATTAGTGTTGTTGTAAGACTTTAATCAATTTAGTAGAGTTTTGGAATTAAGTTTTGATGAAATGAGACTCTCCTCCTATACATAAATTCAAATTATGGAAATTATGGTTTCAATTAGTGTTTGAACACACCCCCTATACTTAAATTGAAATATTTTATGATACATTGGGAAGTTCCAATGAAATTTGAATAATTTAAGCCCCTGTTTCAAATTTTGCAAATTGTGGAAAAACATTATGCTGGCGGTTATCATAAGTCAACCGCCAGCATAGTGGTTTGCCAAAATTTGAAAATTTGAAATTCTGGCTTGAAAATATTCAAAACTCTTTGAAACTTCCAAAACTTATCATAAATATTTGAATTTATTTATAGGAGGTGTTTTGTTATAAGAATAGGTTTGAATTTGAAAAGGTTAGTTCAAATGAGACCCTAGGGTCAAACAACCCTTAACTCATTAGGTGTATGAACCTATTTGAACTAACCTTTTCTCACTAGGACTTATTTTACAAAAAAACACACCCCCTATACTTAAATTGAAATATTTTATGATACATTGGGAAGTTCTAATGAAATTTGAATAATTTAAGCCCCTGTTTCAAATTTTGCAAATTATGGAAAAACACTATGCTGGCGGTTATCATAAGTCAACCGCCAGCATAGTGGTTTGCCAAAATTTGAAAATTTGAAATCCTGGCTTGAAAATGTTCAAAACTCTTTGAAACTTGCAAAACTTATCATAAAATATTTGAATTTATTTATAGGAGGTGTTTTGTCATTTGCATTAGAAAAGCATTGCATTTGAAAAGTTAAGTTTGAATTCTTTCATATCACAACGCTGGCAGGCGCTTATGATAACCGCCAGCGGGAAGTCTCACCACTGGCGGTTGCTTATGTGACCCGCCTGTGGTAAGGTTCACCGCTGGCGGTTGGTTTATGTGACCCGCCGCCGGTGGTCTACCGCCGCGCGGTTGCCATATGTTGCCCGCCAGTGGTGACTCCATCTATATATACACGAGACACGGTCTCGAAAATTTTCTAAGTACGGCGC
Source organism: Cenchrus americanus (assembly GCA_947561735.1). Classification (NCBI taxonomy): domain Eukaryota; kingdom Viridiplantae; phylum Streptophyta; class Magnoliopsida; order Poales; family Poaceae; genus Cenchrus; species Cenchrus americanus. The sequence continues at coordinate 39,834,145 of OX387239.1, read as the reverse complement.
GAATACGAAACGACCCGTCGGCCGCCAAATTTTCCCGCGGAGCGCCGCCGTCGTCCCCCGACCGCCGCCGCCCCTCCGACCACCTCGCCGTCGTCCGGGAGTGCCCGGCCCACTTCCACGAGCGCCCCGCCGTCATCCGTGAGGGCCCGCCGTCTTCCGCGGTCGCCCCGCCGCCCCTTCTCCCGTGGACCGCCGCCGCGCGCGGTCGTCCGCGCGCGGTCGCCCGCCGCCCCGCCGCCCCCGCCGACCGAGCGCCACCGCCCCTCTTCCCTACCGGGATGGCGTCCTCCTCCCCGCCGGCCGCTTCCCCAACCGGCGGCCGGGACCCGCCGGCCGACCGCTCCGCCGCCGCCGACGGCACCGCCGCCGCCTCCGCCGACAGCGCCGCCCCCGCTCGCCACCGACAACTCATCTCCTCACCGCTTGGGACGCATGGAGGCCGGGGATAGGACCGGCGGCGCCGCCCCTGCTTGGTTGGTGTTTTTTTTCTTTTTTTTCAAAATGCAATTACATGAGTTTAATTTGTGGATAAATAGATTGTGGATAATTGCAATTACATTGATTGTGGATGAATAGATTTAAAAATGTTACAAATGGACTATGGATTTTATTTTATTAATTTTGTTGTATAAATAAAGGGATGATGCATTTTGTATAAATAAATGGATGATGCATTTTGTATAAATAAATTTATTATAAGTAAGCACTATGCACTATGTTACAAATGGACTATGGATTTAATTTTATTAGTTTTGGTGTAGAAATAATGAAATATGGAATATGGATTGTTGATAAATAGATTTTTTTATAAAAATGGATTGTTGTATAAATATGGACTATGGATTATTGTATAAATATGGACTATGGATTATCTATGATCAAATGTTAACAGTGAACAATCCGGTGAGGAGGAATCTAGTGATAGTGATATAATTGGAGACTATGAAACTCCCTCGAGTACGAACCAAGCGAACCACGACCTCGTAGGCGTCCCGAAGACGATGATGTTGATTACGAACCAAGCGATAATGAGGTCCGGGCACATTGACTCAACTTAATGTTTGTTTATTCAATTAAGATATACTTTAAATAGTGTTTTATGTGTAGAACAATGACCGATCCCCGCGCCGACGTCGTAGAGCATCTAACATTCGTGCCCAAGAGGCGAAGTCATTTCGAGAACCGGAAACCTTCGGGTACTACTAGTTCTAGTAACTCCGAAAAGGAAACGTGGTCATAGAAGAAGAAACCGGATCCCCGAAAGAGGACAACTTGTGATAGAACGGTTGGGTGACAAAGGTGAGCCCGTCGAACCTAAGGGGATAGCTGCTAGGTTTCGAAACATCGTCGGTGCAATTGTCAGAGACCAATTGGCGTCTTGGATCACAACTACTAATTAGAAGACAGTCCCTAAGGCTACGAAGGATGTATTATGGGCCAAAGTGAAAGAAAAATTTGTTTATCCGGAAGGTACAAAAAATGCAGGTAGAACTTTTGCTGAGGGCCTTTGTGGAAGAGCTCTTAGGAATTGGAGGTCTACCTGAATTTGTCCAGAAAGGAAAGTATGCTAGGGATGTGTATGGTAACATCCCGCTAGCAGTCTGGGAACAATTCGTAGATCAGAAGAAGACGACAGAAGCAGTAGCTCTGAGCGTCCAACAAAAGGAGAAGGCTATGAAAGCTGCTGAGAACCCCCATCGCTTGGGTTCTGGAGGATATGCTGCCAAAATGGCAAAATGGAGGAAGGAGGAAGAAGAAAGGCAGGTAGCTGGTTTACCAACTATTTTTGAAGGCGTGGATGAGCGTAGCAGGAATTGGATCCTTGCTCGAGTTCCGGCTATAGCACCTGACGGTAATGTTTCATTCCAGAAGCCCTCAACAGAACAAATTTATCAGAAGCTGGAAGAACTTGCGGAATTGCAAAAGAAAGGTCTTTTCGTGCCCGATAGGGAGAAAGATATGCTATCCGCCGCGATCGGAACGCCTGAGCACCCTGGACGTGTTCGAGGGATTTCTTCTACCTTGCCCTGGGGTAAAGCATTTCGTGAACAGCAGTCAAGTTATAAAAAGCGAGACCGTTATAAGAAGAAGCTTGAAGACAAGATGAGAGAAATTGCCAAGCAAGAATTGATAGGCTTCTTCATACAACAACAACAACAACAAGCTTCTATTGGGCAAAGTGCAGAGAATCTAGTATCTGGTGGTTCTGGACAGGTTCCTTCAAATTTGATGCTTGACCAGATCGGAGCCATCCCGACTCCAAGTAGTGTTGGTTCTATTGCTATCGCCAAGCATCCTGTGGATGACATTGTAGAGGATACACCATGCAAATTGGTTATTCCATATGGAAGAAAACTAGATAAGTTTCGAGAAGTTGGGACAGCCATGGCACTAACGGGTCGTGTGTTTCCGAATCCACCACCGCCAGAGTACGCATGGGTTCAAGTTGTTTCGGTTTCTGATGAGTCGTGCGAGATTGATATCCCTACTGAGAATGGGATCGCACTTCTCGGTGATGCGAGGAACCAATTTATATTGTGGCATCGTCGAGATATCATAATTAATACATTACCAAGTCCCTGCTTGCAACCTAGCCAAGAACGAGTACCCCCCAGGATCCAGATGCTGCAATGGTCGAGTACACGATGGGTGGGGAACATGGAGGCGGTAACAATGACAACAACATGATGGTTGTGGAGCAGGGAGTTGACGATAATGACAACAACATGCCACAAACTCCTCCGGCATCAGGGGCAGGGGCAGGAGCATCATCATCTCCGAAATCCGATCCAAGACCACAAACTCCTCCGACATTAGGGGCAGGGGCAGGGACATCATCTCCGAAATCCGATCAAAGACCACAAACTCCTCCAACATCAGGGGCAGGGGTAGGGGCACCACCATCTCCTCTGCCATGTCCAAGACCACCATCTCCTCCTCCAGCAACCAAGACGCCAACAACAATACATCGGATGATAAACTCATATGAACCAAAGACGAAATCATCTGATGTTGACTTGTTCTTGAAAGTACTGAAGAATAAACCTAAACGGGCTCCAACATCAGGTAAAGAATCACCTAATGTTCAAGTACTCAAGAAGGCACCAGATGAAAAGTCTTTATCCCGCACCTCTTTACAAAATCAAAAGGAGGAGCACATAAGTATGTTTTCGTCGGATCAGGTGCCCGACAAGTATGAGCATGGCAAACCATTCTTGTTTAGGTGGCAACTGAACGAAGGGCTGTCAGAATTAATGAGGCTGCATACTTGGATCATGCACACCATGAAGCAAGGCATTAACACTATCACCGCCAATCTCCCGAAATGGGTGTTCAGTAGCTCTTATGACCGGAAGGTTGCAATCGATTTCCCCGATTTGCATGCGATGTTCCGTCGTAAAAACTTGACATCAATCTCGTCACCATTTGGTCCATGTAAGTCAACATCCCTATACGACATCCAAATCTATTCCATATGTATTGTTATTACCATCCTAAATAAATTTTTTTGCAGGATGCAAGCGTCTGATGAAAAGAAAACAAATGGGAGGTGGAAGGTAGCATTTATTGACCCGCAACAAGTAACCAAATCACAACACACGTTCATAATGAGGGATGAACTAAGAAAGAAAATAGAGGAAGAAGCAAAGACACAAGAAGAGAAAGAAAAATTAATAAAGAATTATGAGAAAGCTAAACTTCACGCGGTGTCTGTATACATTTCAACGGTCATGAGGAAAAACCAACATAAGGATTCTATCAAGTTTGCTTACAATTTTGAGTAAGATCCTTTAAATAACTATTTCAACATTTGCCTTCATTTTTTAGTCTATTTATATTAATTTTTTAATTTTATGCAGTGATCATTTCATTTGCTTTCACATGTGTCCGAAGTTGGGAACTGTGGGGGTCTTCGACTCATTACACTATTCATCGTCTTCTTACAAGACAATCATTGATATTATAAAAAAGTAAGACAACTAAATGCAATATATAATCACTAATGCATGCGTGTATCAACTATATTTCAAATTGTATTACTAACTTATGTTTTTATATCCTTAAAGTGCGTATAGGCTATACATACTCAATGGCGGGGATCACAAGAAGAAAAAATTGGTGATACGCAATGCCAAATGGGTAAGAACACTTCTGTTAATAAGTATCAATCATTTTTATCAGAGTTGGTACACTTCTGTTAATTAGCACTGATCATTTTTTATTTGGTTGCAGTGCTACAAACAACCTCATGGCAGTGTACTATGTGGATATTATGTGTGTGAGGTTTTGAGAAATAATGGGAGGTACCGGACGAATCCTGAAGACGTAAGCCTCTAGTTTGTACACAACTATGTATGTGCTAATTATGGTCTTGATGGTAATGCATAACAATCTTCATTTATTGTGTTTACGTGCAGATGCCTACCATTGACAAATCATGGGGGCAACTTGGTGACAATCAAATCACCAACATTTGTGCGGACATGGCTAGATTCATTCTACGTGAGATTTGCCACGAGGATGGAGAATTCTTCGATGAAGAAGGAGTTTTGTCATTAGATGATGCAGAAAGGTTACGAAGATGGGTGTCTTAGGGTTATCTATTATGCACAATGTGTTGTAATGTGACTTATGTATACATTTTTTATTTGAGTTGGATTATGTGTTTGTGAGACATATATATTGGATTAAAGTGAATTTAGCATACAAATGCCAATGTGAAAAAAATAATAGACCAAAATGACAAATTATATACAAATAATAAACAATTATGGGGAATTATATAGCAAATGGGAAAAATGCTTTCTGTGGCGGGCGGCCTAAGCAACCGCTAGCAAAGATGACCCTTGTGCTCGCGGTTCACTTAAACGACCGCCAGCACTGATGACATTTGTGCTCGCGGTCTGCTTAAGTAACCGCCAGCACTGATGACATTTGTGCTGGCGGTCGTTTAAGTGACCCGCCAGCACAAATTGATCTGTGCTGGCGGGCCGGCCACCCGCCATTTCTACTGGCTCAAAGTTGCTGGCGGGTGCCGTGCCCGCCAGCAAAAACCGGTTTTAGCCGCGAGGACAAATCGTTTCTGGCCTAGTGATCCTGCTCGTCTGTGTTCCGTCGCTGGGGCTGCCACCGCGCGCCTGGAGGCCTCCGCAGGGGGGCATGCCGCGCAAGCCCTCACCAGAGGGGCGCCGCCGCGTTCCCTCACAAGGGGGCCGCCGTCGCAAGCGCCCTGAAGGCCACTGCCGCTGCCGCATGCCCTAGCCGCCGCCGCGCGCTCTCCTCCGCTGTCGTGCCCACGACAGATCTGTGGGCGGTGAACACGATTCGACGAAGAGTAGAGAGAGAAGCTAACCTAGAGAGAGAAAGGAGGACACGGAATGAATGGGTGAAACGAATAGGCGCAATGGGTGGGCACTTGGGCCTGAGATATGGAAAAGTTGCCTGCGTTGTGCATCCTCCGATGTCAAATTGATGACAGATTGACGGCTGTGCGAAACGCAAAATCACAGCCTGTTGGTATAAAGTCTTTACCTACTATTTCAAGGTACCATTTTTACTATATTAATGAGAGGGATGTACTTTCAAATAATTCAGATGAAATAACCACAATTTATCACTAAGCAGGTTCCAATGAACCGAGTACTACAAGATGGAAAAGATTACCTCAAAATATTTACCCGTATAGCGTTATCGATTTACCTAAAAGTATTTACTATATATTATAACATCATGGATTTACCATGAACGTATTTAGCAGAATAACGTCATTAATTTACCACAAAGGTATTTACCATAATATCGTCATCAGCTTACCACAATATTATTTGGAAATTCTTCATAATAAAAAAGAAAGTAATTTCAATAAGATAATTTTACTGTCTACGACTGATTTTTGTAAATTAGTTACCTAAAGTAGTGCACGCATTTCCTGTATTCTCATAATCAGTTTTATTTGCACCCGCATGCACTGTGCACCATAAATGGTGCGGTACGGTGCTATAGCTGTGTGCATTGTCGTTACTACCGAACCATGTTGTGCACTCCTCTCATGACACATGCCACAAACAGTAAAATATAGGTAGTCATAAACTAAAGCGGTAATCACGGGTTGGAGTAACGTTCCTGGTAGTTCATACGGAAGCATGCATCACCTTGCAAGAAACCAGGCTGCATACTCGCCCATTAATTGGGATGGATAGAGAGAGGATGATAGGAGCAGCCGGGCCAGATTAATTTGCCCCGGTGGTGCGCCATCTAGCCTGACCACAGAAAAAGCTATTTTGTGGCCCGCTACTATATAATGCACCCAGGTACATTCTGTATAGCAAATGCACAGACCCTGCGGTTGCAACTTCGCAGCTGAACCAAATGCAACTTGATGGACCAATTGCAACTCGACATGAACCAATTGCAACTTGACAGACCAATTGCAACTCAACGCGAACCAATTGCAACTAAACCTAGCCGAGCTGCAACTAGCCGCGAACCAATTGCAACAAAAAGACTAACCGATTGCAAGTATGACACTACACTAATTGCAACTCAATGAAACTAATTACAACGAATCTGACTCTGTTGCAATTGGACACGAACCAATTGCAACTAGACTCCTAGTTGCAACCCGGCGTGAACAAATTGCAACCAGAATGAGCCCCAGTTGCAACTGGACAAGACCTAGTTGCAACAAGGGTGGGTGCATTCTCTATACAGAATGCACCCAGGTGCACTATAGCAAAACAGTATATATATATATATATATATATATGTATATATAAACACACATATACATATAATCATATTGTGCATACTCAAAGACTAAACATAATATACATTGGATTAAATGTTAGAAGAGTTTAATATTACTATTTTTGGCTCTTTCCGCTTCCTGATCCTTGTCCTTTCTGACTCATCTCTGACGTTAGAATAATAGATTATAAACCTGCATAGTATTCCCCCTAGGCTAATAACCTCCTCTAGAAGAAATCTGCTTATTTGTTCATAATTAACCGGATTTTTTCTGTCGGGAGGAATCCTTCCTTGTGCCCTCAATCTACAGAAAAATATGAACAAAAGATAAGAAATGGCAGGACAAAGAATATGAACAGTAAGAACTACATGTGGTTGCAGTTTTGTGTACGCACCTTCTCTTCCAAATTGGTACCGAGCACATGGCTTGAAAAGATATGCATAAACTCACATACATAGTATCAACACAAATTGGTAGCAAAGACTGTTTAAAGCACTACACATATGCGAATACAAAGTTATGAAATATTATTTATTGTATTGTAAGAATTGACATGAGATTTGTGAACAAGACACATACAGGGAAATCATAGTGGAAATAAAGGTTCTCTTTGAATTTACCCTTGTGCTTTTTACAAAGACGAGTCCATGCTAGTTACATCATGTCTACGACATCTTATTATTGATTTTATCAGAAGTTGCCCTCAAAGAGTCAAAGATGAAGGCCTTACTTCGGTCCATACAGAAAGAAAAGAGAATCTAGTGGAAGTTGTCCACACATCCAGAAGTATTACTTTCTTGAAATATGCAATGTAATTTGAAAAATGTAAAGAGATGAGATACATGTTGCTCACCCGAAGTTGTATGGCAAAGGGATGGTACTCTTGGAATGGTATTTGTCTAGAAACAAAAAATATATTGTCCAATGTTTCCTTCGGCTTCTCTCTGACATTTACTTGATTTATTTGATGAGGATCCATGTAGCTGACAGATAAGATTCCTTTCCTCCTGCACAGTTGCATCTCCATGCTGTATGATACAAAATAGAAGTTCAGATATAAATGGTTCAGATATAAACGTTAGCATGGCTAGAGCATTGATTTTTAGATTATATTAGAATGAAGAATTACGGAGCCCAGCAACTCATGAAGGAGACGTCAAGTGCATCTTGATTAAATAGGAACAAGAATTTCTCTAGTGGCACATTGAAAGAGCTTCGACCGCACAAGTAATGATGGTCCTCAATGCGAACTACTCATACAAAGGGTTTTGTTCATGAAGAAGATGAGCTTCTAAATCAATAACAGGCGAAAAAACAAGAACATATCACCCATATATGAAAGGACTACTTTATATGAAATAGATAAATAACTGAAGTAGTTCAAAGTCATACTAAGAAATAAAGCTACAAGATTCATAACTATATTTCAAAGTAGACTTGGAACCTGAAGTAAAGCTATTCTAGTCTACTCCACTAGCCTAGAAAACTACAATGAAGAGAAGTGAATCAAAGTTGTGTGTCTCTCAAATGAGCCCCTTCCCCCTTCTATTTAGAGCCCCTTTGGATGCATCACCCCTCGAATTTCTCTCATCTGTGCGAGAAGCTCCCATCGGCTCATCTCGAGTCTAGTCGCATACACCTCATTTCACAAGAAGTTTAAGAACCAGGAAGCAATCAAAACTAAGCTCTTCTCTTAATACATGAATTTCTCAAGAATAAACTCAACAAGAAATGCAGAACAATCCCAGTAATCACTCCTTAGTCGATGGGTACAGGTGCCTCCGTTATCATCATAGTTGGTAACTATCCACATGCTCTTAGGCGTTCAATGCAAAACGATTGTGAGCATATTGCAGATCAAGCTGTTGGTAGGAGAAAAAACAGCAAGTATTAGCAAACATAAAAAAATATGCATTTCACGGACATTTCCTCCTTCTCTACTGCTAAAAAGAATGAAACTAAGACTAAAATTTCGTCCGTATTTTTTCTCCGCTACCGTGGGTCAGCCCTCCTCCGACGACTGTCTGCCTCGCGATCTGTTCCCCCGAACCCCGAAGGCATCCGCCACGCCGCCGCCATCCTCACTCCACCCCTCGCGCCTCTCTCCGCACGCCTTTTTCTCCCGCGCCGTCATCGTCCCCCACCGAGCCGCCCTCTTTGCACATCGCCTCCCCTCCTGCGCCGCCACTGCCCCCCCTCCCCCACGCTACGCCGATCGCTACACCACGCCTGTGCCTCCTCCTCCTCCTCCCCTTGCTACGCCGCCGCCACACAACACGAGCGGTTGGTTGCTTGAGATCCATTTTCCTTGGAAGCCACTTTACCTTCAGCAGCGACGAGACCGCCCCCTTCTTTGGCTTCCTCGGCGTGGCCGCCGCGCTCGTCTTCTCATCTGAGCAAGGCCCCCACCCTCCTCCCCTCCCTGTCGCCTCCCGCACCAGATCTCTCCCTCCATCCCTCACCCACCGCTGGATCCAGGCATGGGCGCTGCCTACGGGACGTCCAAGAGTGGCGTCAGCGTCACCTCGATGGGAGCCATGCGCCCGGAGCTCGTCATGAAGTCCATCGTCCCTGTCGTCATGGCTACAGTCCTCGGTATCAACAGCCTCATCATCGCCGTCATCATCTCCACCGGCATCAACCCCAAGGTCAATCTCTTCGATGGCTACGCGCACCTCTCCTCCGGACTCTCCTGTGGCCTCATCGGGCTCGCCGGTGGAATGACCATCGGCATCGTCGGCGACGCAGGTGTCAGGTATCATTACTCATTTTGCCATTTCCGTTTCCTTTCGGATCAGGGATGGTACCCCTCCTCAAGGGGATTCTCATTGAGTCATTGTGAGGCTGCGTCGTGGTAAGTGGTAACTGATTCCGACTTATAAATTGTTGTCAACTTAAGATCCGGAAATAAGAAATCTAAGATGGGTGGCTGGCATTACCAATCATGATACTTCAAAGGCTAATCGATGAAAATCAGTAAAAATTCTGTGCTGCAGCTCGTTTAAGTTTTTCCTAAATTTTGCTCCCGCTTTTTTTGTGTGTTGTGTCCCTAGATTTGATCTCGGTTCAGGGTAATTTCTCGGATGAGTAGTTAAATCTGTGCCTAAAATCTTTCCATGCTTAGTGCAGTTGTGTGGCGGTGCTGGTTGAGCCTTTAGTGTCCAATCATAGAGATTCGTATGCTTTTTAATTGGCTGATTCTGCTTTATGCCCATTTATTTTCTGCAGTTCACTTTATTGTTCCCTTTACCTAATTTTTGCCCCCCACAATTGTGTTACAGTGACCATTGGGGCAACTCCATCAAGTGACATGTGCTAATTATGCGATCTTCATGGGCTGACTCAGTTGCGAACGCCGAGGAATCGGCGCCCGCGACTGGTGCTGCTAACGGATCTGTTGCTAATCACGGCAATCCCCGCCCCACGCGCAGCTCCTACGTCTCGCCTCACCTCCGTGGCCGTCCTGCCAGTGGTGGCTTTGATGCCCAAGCAGGCTCCGTAGCGCCAGGGCCAGGAGGCCCATTTCCCTCGGCTACTGCACAGCCTACTGCTCAGGCTGCTGCTGGTGGTGGCCCTCGCTGGGTTGGCATTGTTAATGGTGGTGGCAGTGGCAGTGTGGGTGCTCCTCGCCAGGGTTATGGTGGTGGTGGTGGCCGTGGCGGCGGCGGTGGTGGTGCCTGGAACTCCCGTCCTGGGGGTTGGGACCGCAGAGACCGCGGCCGGATCCTTTTGCCAAGGCTGAGGTAGAAGAAGTTGACTTTGAGGGTGATAACACTGGCATCAACTTTGATGCCTATGAAGATATCCCTGTCGAGACCAGTGGCCACGATGTACCTGCACCTGTCAACACATTTGCAGAGATTGATTTGGGTGATGCACTAAATTTGAATATCCGGAGGTGCAAGTATGTGAAACCAACGCCAGTTCAGCGTTATGCCATCCCAATCTCCATTGCTGGGAGGGATCTCATGGCCTGCGCTCAGACTGGGTCTGGAAAGACCGCTGCCTTCTGTTTCCCAATCATCAGTGGCATATTGAAGTCAAGGCCACCCCAGAGGTTGACCTGTAGTTCAAGGACTGCGTGTCCTCTGGCTCTGATCTTATCCCCCACTCGTGAGCTTTCAGTCCAAGTATGTCAAACGATAATTTGTTTAGTCAGTACTTTTATTGGTAGATCACCTTTTAAATTTTTGTTGGTTTTCTTGTTACAATTGATGCCTTAGATCCATGAAGAAGCAAGGAAGTTTGCATATCAGACTGGTGTCAGAGTTGTGGTTGCGTATGGAGGTGCACCAATAACAAATGAGGTACCTCTTCTCTTTGTTCAGGATGTGTCTGTATTGTGATCCCTGGTATTTATTTTTTGCATCTCATATATATATGTTTGGTTGTACAAGTTTCCTTCCAGTTTAAATTCTCAATGCATTTATGTTCTTTCAGCTTAGATTCTTGATAATATCTGTTGTCATGAACTTGAATGATTACATTTGTCCTCTGTAACAATAAAATGGAATTTACATGGCCCTTGTATGCCAAATATTGTAGTTGTTTGCAAGGTATGAAAAAGGCCCTGTATCTCCATACTGTTGCTTGAGCCAGCGTTGCTGTGCTAGACTACTCGTGTAGGAAAAAGAGTTATGGAGTCCTTCTGAATTTAGTTTGGCATCATCGTCGGTGACAGTATGTTAGAGGTTCGCTGCCTATGGATGCTATTTGTAGAATTCAGTACATATACTTTATTTTCAGAAAGAGTAGTATAATAGTGCTTAATAATAAGTATTCTTCCAAAAACATAGCAACTGGTCATGATCAACTAGCGTTTGGAAAAGAACATGTCATATCCTACTGTATAGGAACACAAGCATGATTGGATGGATGATGTTTGCCAGTTCCCATTGCTAATCTTCTTGTTTGTTGTAATACAGGATGTTCAATGATCAAGCCACTAGCGGAGAATTGCACTACTGATGTAGGCATCTAGCCAAATCAGTCACTACTTATTTTTTGTCACCGCAGCATAGGATTCACCAAATCACGTGTATTTAAATACCTCGAATAAAAGTTCAGTAAGGAGGCAAAGAAACGGAAGGATTTCTACAGCAAACTTATAGAGCTGAAGGGTTAGTTATTTGTTTTTTATCTCTATGTATACATTGTTTCTGCAAGATACAGCATGGATGAGTTTACTAATTAGTTTTAGTAGCATCAAGTATATATCTCCATATGATATTCTTATCTGATGCCTTTTCTTAGGAACGATTTGATTGCTTAAAAAACCACTTCCTTTTTATCCTAATGAACCCATCCTAATTCTTGTGATGGTATTTCTACATTTTCTGTCATATGAACATCTCATGCATATTAGGCAACTTTTCATGTGTAAACTGCATGATCACCTCTGTGCTGGCATTCATTTATCGGTCTTTGCAATTATTCAGATTAACCTTTAATTAGTCATCTTTAATTTGGTTCTCAGAATTTAGTAGTATATCTGCTAAAAGAATGCTTGATTATGTTGTTTAGAGAGTACCCCATGAAGATCGCTCCATGTCTGAATGATTTCGGTGCAATTTACTGTATCATGGACTCTTTTAGCAGTTCAGGTAATATTTCTCGACCAATTTTGTCATGAGTGTGTATATCAATATGTTTCTTTCTAAAGTTTTGCTTCATTTCTGTTATGATTTGCAATGCCAATTTCCATGGTGTCAATCAAGCGGCAGATTTCTTTGCTATGGCTGCAAGACATAGCTAAGTTGATTTTCTTTTATGTTGACTACTTCGACTTTTGTGTTGATCTCTGGACCGGCTGAGCAAGAGGTGTACCACGAGCAACAACCATTGGTTGATTTTTAAAACCATTGGGGAATGAGCAACAACCATTTCCGATTCTGTTATTAATTCCTTAGAGTGTTTTTATGATGTTGTCTATTGTAATCCGTCCATCACAAAAGTGTTTATTGTTTTCGTAGTTGTGAAAGTTAATGTTAAGTGAGACTTATCGATATATTGTACCTGATAACTTAAACTAGGTGTTGTTGTGTCGCCTACAATGTCTTTGATTACCTCCAGTACCTGGGTGGCATCGTTTTTTGTTGCATGGCATTTTCTTTATGAAATTTTCTCACACAATAGAGTGACATAAAATTGGTTACATTACAAATGTTTTGTAGCCCGTAGCAACGCACGGGCAGGATCCTAGTACTTCAAAAGATACTAAGTTTCACAGATTTGTGATTACGAATATTGAAGCTGATTGAAGTCTTCAAACTAGCTAGTGAGTGCTTCATCAACATTAACTGTTGTTGAACCTGCAAACAAGAGGACTCCATTAAGAATACAAGTGAGGATGTCTAATGCAGTCAAGAAGGAAGACCATGGCTAGAGCAAATGTGAATATGAAGCACTAAATATTATGAATGGACAAATGCACCTACTCGCCCGGCCTTGACACTGTTGCTGAATCCGACCTCCGGCCGCCGACGACGAGGAAGATCGCCGGGAGGAGGAGTCTGCCACCAGTCCGTGCTCCATCCGCGGGGGAAAGGAGGAACGAAGGAGTGAGGGAGGGAATAAGGCGCTGCTGCATCACCATGCGCCACCCGCACCTCCATCAGGCCGCTCCCACCGACAGCGAGCAAAGCCGTGGGCGCCGGTGGCGGGATCTCGCGACGGCCGGCGGCAGGATCTCGCGAGGCAGATACGAGAAAAGACATGTTGACTTTTGCACATCCCAGCGATGACGCCGAACGTTAAAGAAAACCTTGCTGCCCGTATGGCCCTGCCTAACTCTTGTTTTCAGTCATCAGCCCAGGCCAGAAGGTCTTTTCATCCGTATGGTCTTTTCCTCTTGCGGTCTTGCCATATCGCTAATCTATAAACCGGTGCTGAAGTTTAGCACATGGATCAAATATTTATAGAAAATTAAGCAATATATCCCGCAGCAACACGTGTGGAATATACCCGGTTTATATAAGCATCTAAGTGTGTACTTTATATTTGGAGTTGAACTAACCAAATTATAATTCAAAAACACATTTATTAGACATATCAGTCAAATTAACAATTAATTGAGAAAAATCAGGTATAACCTATGTACCTTTTATTTAGAAAAAAATGTGAAAACATTAATCAATGTAAATTTGATTATGAAAGCCGAGGTATAACCCTAGTTAGATTTTAATTAAAAGAATTATTCAAATACATATTATTCAAGTTAACTTTAGCGCGAAAACACGTGGTTAAATTCTAATTAGATTTAATTTTATTTAGCAAACAAGTTTAATAGGCATTAACCAAGTTAATATAGAATAAATTATCAAAACACTTTGTTGGGTAAACATCATGCTTAACGCATTATTTACGATGAGACGGAATTAACGCGACAAGAACCAGCTTAAACGGGCTAAAACGCAGGATCTATGAATTAAACAATACAGAGACCTAAGCAACTAAGCAAGTTTAACCGAAGGTGACAAGGATCAGCATCTTAGATTTACAAGACACTATAAATAGTGCTCGCAAAAAGGCTAAAGGACAGAGGGCTAACATGAAAAAGAGCGAGGGTGGAATTTATGTGAAAACGTGGGATCTTTCTAGGGAGTTATGGATAAAAGCTATAAGAGACAAACTATCAGTTTTGGTTTGGGGATTTAATGGGGACTAAAAGGTAAAACTACCATACCTTAGTATAGGTGACGATGGCTGTTCGTAATATCCATGGCCGGATTGGCCCTTTGGCCGGTCAAAATCGATGGCGTCCTGGGCGGAGATGGGCTCGACTGAGGTGAGGAAACAAGAGAGGATAGGAAGGGATCTCTGGGAGGTGCTCACTAGCATTGTAACATCCCTCAAATTTATTGAGGAATGATAATTAATAAAACTGTGGATTTACAAATTTTGGTGAATCATTGGAGTGCATGTCAACCTACTTAAGGATGTCTTCCATTTCTCTCCCCTAATTCCTAGATTTATTTTGAGCTAAATGAAAATTCCTAGGAGATATAAAAATGTTAGTGTGAGGAACTTGGAGTTCTATTGGTTTTATTTGGAATTTATTTGAGTGGGTTTTCAAATTTGAATCTGCATTCAAATTTGAATCTAATTTAGAAAGGGGTTTGGAAGAAAATGGAAAAGGGGAAGGGGGAGTGCTTCTGGGCCGCGAGCCCAAACTCTCGAAGTCTGTTGGGCCACCTCCGTCTCTTTTTCCCGCACGCCGCGACACCCCCCTTCTCTCCCCCGTTCCGGCCCGCCGCGGCCCGGCCCGACGCGGGCCCGCCTCCCACCTACCACGGCCGCCCGGGACACCGACGGGCGGGGCCCGAGTGACGTCGCCCCCGGCGTCGGCGGGGTCTTCCTCCCGTCACCCCATCCTTTTGCTTTTCCCCTTTGCGCTTTGCGACGTCGCCGAGCTCGGCGCCGCCCCGCTCGCCCGCCGGCCGTCCACGCCCGCCGGAGCGATCCGCGCCGTCCACGCGTCCCGCGTCCCGCCATGCACTATAAGAGGGCCGCCGCCGCACCACGGAGTAGCCGCAACCCTAGTCGCCGCGGGGGAGATCACCCGCTCCACACCGCCTCTGCCCGCCGGAGGAGAAGGAGGAGGAGGAGAAGAGGAGGAGCCCCGGAGCTCGCCGCCAGCTCGCCGTCGACCGCGCGGAGCGGAGGCCCACTCGAGGAAGCCCGAGGGACGCCGCGAAGCCAAGGACCGCGACGCCCCTGCTTCCTCTGCCTCGCGCCGCCGTGCCCGCGCCGCCGCCTCTGCCGGCGCCGCCTCCATCCTCGTCTGCGCACCGCCAATCTTCACCGCCGCGCGCGCGTCGGCCGTGGCCACCAAGGTGAGGGCAAACCCCCCTCGCCCTCGTGGTTGACCCGGCCTTCGAGCCGCGGCCCCTTGCGCACGCCATGCCGACCTCGCCGCCGCGCGCCGCCGGCCCGGTGATGCCGGCCATCGTGCCCGGGGCCGGGAAGCGTGTCTCTGCGGGTGCCACCGCCGCCGTCGCCGCAAGCGCGCGCTCTCGCCGCCGTCCCCTTTTTCTTCCGTGCCGCGCCGGTCATCGCGCGGCCGACGCGCGTCGCGCCGCCGTCGAGCTCCCGGAGCGCCGCGCCGCCGGTCTGCTCGGTTCCGTTCTACCCGCGCACGTACACGTTCCACTCACCCGAGCCCGGCACCGCGATCGCCTCGACGCGGCGGCCACCATGCGCACGCACGCGGGGCCACCCCGGGCCGGAGCCGTGCCCGCACCGTGAGCCGCCGCCGGCCCGAGCTCGCCGCGGGAGGGCAAGGGCCGTTCCGGGCAACCCAAGGGGGGGGGGGGAACCCCGGCAACACGAATTCGCGCCGTAGGGTTCCGTCTCAACCAAATATAGGTGCTTGGACTTCGATATGGCGCGCCGTCGCCGGCGACCCTCGCCGCGCCGCCACCCACACCGTCGCCGCCGCTCCTTGTCATGCCGCGCGCCGCCCATCCTTGGCCAAGACCGCTCACGAGTAAGGGGGAAACCCATTTCTGCTACACCTCACCCTCACTACGGTCGTATGTGGGCCCGGCCCGGCGCCCCTCGCCGCCGGCAGCCGCCGCCGCACCGCCGCCGTCTCGGGCATTTTGTCGAGCACGCCACGCACGCGGGGGGGGGGGGGGGGGGGCCCTAGAGCCCTTGCACACGAGCGCCCACATGCGCGCGTGGCCGCGAAGGATCCCCGGGATCCGGTGCGGCCCGCCACACACGGATCGCGGGCCACGCGAGAGGGGGCCACGAAGCGCCCGGCCGCAGGCGGGATCCGGGGATCCCGTGCGGCCGACGATAAGGAGGGGGGAAAAATTCTTTTATTATTTAAAAATTCCGAGAAAATCCTTTACCCCTTCTAAAAATCCTAGAAAATCCAATTTACCTCCGAAAATTACGAAACCTTTTCCCGAAAAAATTTCTAAAATCTCAAGCTACGGGTTAGGATGGTGTTTGCTCCCGTTTTGGATCTTAATTGCTCTTATTTGGATTTAAGTTGCATTAGGACCGCATTGTTTATTTTCTTTTTCGCGGCGCTAGGAGCGGGGAGGAGCCGGAGAGGCCGAGCCGGGGAGTACGACTACGCCGACGACTTCGCCGCGGAGGACTACCCGACCCCGGAGTTCACGCCCGACCGATTCCGAACTACCCCTTAGGCATTGCTTGAGTAGTATGGCTAGCGCTTTACTTTATGTATGCATGTTGATGAACCTTGCAATCGCCTCTTTATTTACCCCGTCCTTGATTGTCCTACTACTACTATATATGTTTATGTGGGCGTGTATGTGCGCCGAGCTTCGCGATGCATGTGTTGGGATGGGAATAGGGGTTCTTGGCGTGTGTGGGGTAAAAGCCGGCGGGGAGAAGGCGTTTTTGGGTACTTTGGCGGGGGTGAGCTCGAAACAACCGATGCGGGATCGGGGATAGGGGTGCACTCCTCGGTGCATCCCTCTGTTACGGTTTTCGGAGCCTAGGTGTTGGGGTTTTCGTGCGCTTGGAGGACATGAGCTCGCCCGGTACGAAATCGAGTGGATCAACTTGTTTATAGGACATCGTACACACCACCCCGCCGAGAGTGGGGATAGGGCCGTGTTGAGCTCGGCAAGTGCGAAACCATACACGCTTAGGATGGATAGCGGGGTATCGGTGGGGGAGCGGTGGAGGTGAGACCACCCTCTCGGAGCGACTCCCGTGTGGCCACACGGGAGCATTTCACGATTCGGTGTAGTCCCTTCCGAGGGGGGGACAACTTTGAGGGTCGGATGCGGGGATGGGATCGTAACTACCGAGAGTTCGCCGGTAGGATGGGCTCGGTCGGCCGTACACCGGTCGGGTACCATTCGGGATGGGTACGGGTGTACACGCTGCGAGTTGTTCGATCTATAGCTATAGCCGCGTCCTCGGTCATGGACCTTTTGCCTAGAAGACGTACTTGATCCTCATGTTTTGGGATTTCTACCTCCCCCCTATAGGTGAGAGTGTGGTGAGCCGTGGTTACAGCCGGCTAGAGGAGAGAGGCTCCATCTACCTCGTCGATCCGGTTGTAATCATTGAGATGCGAGGAGAGGAAGTTCTCGCATCGCCCCTAGACAGGAGTAGGAGCTGGTGACGGGTCTTCTGGGCGACCAGTTGGATCCGGGTTGTGTTGAGAGACTTGGGTTTTGGGATATTGATGGAGATACCTTGTTTATACTCTGCTGCTGCTGCTTAGGAAACCACAGCCGATTCCTTGTCTACTCTCTTTTCCCTTTAGATGTTAGGCCACTTAAAGCTGCATACGGTTGGTGACGTGGACCTATCCCGCTCCTTGGGGATAGACTTTGGGTGTGCAGGGTACGAGTCCGACTTCGACTGCAACGCCGACGGATGGTACGACTGAGGGATACGTCGCTTCGCTCGAGTTGCTGTGGTGGAAGGAATAAAGATGGAGACCCTTCGAGAAGATAGCTACCGGCTGCGTAGAATTTTCACTCGATTCGGCCAAGAGGCTTGTAATGATGTACTCCGTTATGGACATGTAATAAATTAATGTACTATTACCTTTATGTGATGCGATGTATGACTTTGAGTATCGGTCCGTGAGACGTTACGTACGCGATAGCCACCGATCCGGGGACTATCGCGATGGTACAGGGATTCGGGTTTTCTATGAAAATCCGGGGTTTTACAGGTGGTACCAGAGCCATGCTTGACCGTAGCACGTATCCCTAGGAAAGGTCGATAGAAATAGGACCCTATACGCTCTATCTCTATAGTTATACCCTTGAGCTATATTATAAAAACTCGTTCCCTCTTTGAAAGTTTCTTACTCACCTGCGCTGACGGGAAATTTCTTGCGTTTCATAGGAGATGGAGCACCAGGTCGCGGAGATCACCCCCGAGACGTGCGGGGCGATCTGCCACTGGATGGAGAGGGCCCTTCTCAGGCTTGGAGTCCCTCCGACCTACGTCACGTACCGCGCCGAGTACGTACCCGCCGTGACTGGGCGGATGGTGCTCTGCACGGTCGCTGTGCTCCCTCACCCGAGTCTCCCCGGGTTTAAGGGAGAGGTCTGCTACAGCGCTGCACTCACCGTCGCGACCGCGCTCGACGTCGCCTGCCGCCAGGCCCTGGGCTGCCTACTCGCACAGTACCGCGCCTCCTTCGAGACCGGGACTCTTCGGCTGCTACCCCGGGACTACTGGCGCCTCGCACCGCTCGTGGACGGAGTTCCTTCGTACGAGGGGATCCAGGACGACGTCGACGCTGCTCCCTTCCGCGAGACCGACGAGACTCTGGTAGAGACCGCCAGCTACTTGGTCGACCTCGACAAGTACACGCGCCGACTGGAGGACGAGTCACGCACCCTCTACGGCCAGGTCGGGGGACGCTACCATCGACGCGCTCCGGTACCCGGCCCGCCGCGCCGAGGCCGGAGAGGGAGAACACCGCTCTACGCCACCGTGTTCGCCAGCTCGAGTTGAGCCTCGACCGCACGACCGCTGTCCCCGCTGCGGTCGAGAGAGGGAGAGGGTGGACACCCGGGAGGAGATGCTGCACACCAAGGAGGACCTACGCAGGCTGACCGCGAGTCAGAACAGGCTGAAGGACAAGCTCGAGCGCAAGGACGACCTGCTCACGGTGCGCGCTCACCTGCTCGGGTGTGAGCGGCTCAAGGTGGAGAAGCTGGAGAAGAGCCGAGCGGACAACGTCGCCAACATCGCGTGGCTCACGCGCACGGCCGTCTACCTGAGGGACAAGGCCGAGAGGCGAGGAGGACTTGGGAGGGACGCCGACTCGCTTCGCGTGGACGAGCTCTTCGAGCTCAACGGAGAGCTACCCCCCGAGTCTCAGCGTGAGATTCGGACTGAGACCTTCGAGCTGCACCAGTCACGCCTCAAGCTCCACCTGTGCCCGATGGCCCGTCTGCCGACTCCCGTCGAGACCGAGGAGGTTCGAGAGGCTCACGCCTTGGTGTCCCGGATCTTCCCGCCGGACTATCCCACCGAGGACCGCTACCCCGTCACGTACCAGCGGGCACGCACGGAGTAGAGAGCTGAGCAGGAGGCATGACCTAGAGTAGTGTCCCATGCTAGTAGTTTCCATGAGATGTCCCATGCAGCCGCGAGCATGTTCCGGTGCATGAAGAGAGTCATGCCACACCATGTAGACACTACCCTTTTGAGATTGTACCGATGTATTAGATCGTTGACTTGTTGCTTTGCTACCCCAAGGTCCGAGTCGGCCTCGGGGGAGCAAGTGTAATAATCATGTTTGCTTTGTGTGCTTGGATCTTAATGATGTTATTTGCGTCTTAATGCATCTTACGCGAGTGTAGGTTATATTTAGAACTATTTTCTTGAATGCTTAAGACTCATGTGTGAGTTGGTGAGTGACGTACGTAAACACCTTTCTTTTCCCTTATGTTTTCAGAAGGATGTCGATCCGTCGCTCCAACCGGCTGATAGCTCGCCTCGAGGAGGCAGCTGCTGAGGAAGAAGCCCAGCTGGGGCGTGGACGCGGCCGTGGCCGTGGCCGTCCACCCCTGTGTGGAGGAGCCTTGGGGGCTAGGGGCCGAGGCGACGGAGCACCACCACCGCCGCCCGAGGACCCTGAGGCCGAGGTTGGGCAAGGAGCAGCCGCGCAAGGCCGGCCCCCGAGCGGAGCAGCCACCACCACCCCCACCTAACTTGGTGGAAGTGATGGCACTCCAGACTCAGTGATGCGAGAGGATGGCGGAGGCCATGGAGCACCGTGGCAACGGTGGGAACCGCGTCGCTCCTCAGGACGAGGACCTCACGCGGAAGATCGAGAGGTTCATCCGCCTGAAGGCACCCACCTTCAGCTACTCGGATGACCCACTCGAGGCCGACGACTGGCTGAGGGTGATCGAGACCAAGCTCGACCTCACCGTCTCGCTCCGACGAGGAGTGTGTCGCTATCGCCGCACACCCGGGTGGAGGGTCTGCCAAGGCATGGTGGGACAACTACACTGCCACCCACCCGAACCCAGCATTCATCACCTGGCTGGAGTTCTGCGAGGTGTTCCGCGAGCAGTACCTTCCCGACGAGCTGCTGGTCCAGAAGGCGCAGGAGTTCTGCACCATGACCCAGGGTGCGATGAGGGTCGAGGAGTACGAGCGTCACTTCATGAAGATGATGCGGTATGCCCCCGACGACACCAACACCGACCAGAAGAAGCAGTTCTGGTTCCTGCGAGGCCTTCACCACGGCCTTCGCCAGGCGCTGAAGGCAAGTGAGCACAAGTCCCTGCGCCATCTCGTCAACCGCGCCATCGCGGTCGAGGACGAGAGGAGGGGCCACGAGGAACGCATGAGGGGCAAGAAGAGAATGGGAGATCGGGATCAGCCTGACCGATCCTTCCAGAAGCCGAGAAGCGGGCGAGCAACATGCTGAGGGGGAGCTACCGCCCGGGCACAACCGGCCCCGGGCGTGGCTTCGGAGGTAGTGGACGTAGCCCGTTCCCCGGAGGGAGGAACCCCGGCTACCCCCGGCGGACCGGGAGGCTACACCCGTGCTCCACCGAGCACCGCGCGACCCGCCGCGGGAGGCTTCACCGTCACCGCTTCGCGTGTGGCAAGCCGGGCCACAAGTCCTACGGCCCCCCGACAAGAAGGCAGTTGCCACCCCCGCGAGGGCACCTGCTCCAGGAAGCCGACCTCCTCAGGCTGCACCACCCCCGGCCGCCGGCCGTGGGAGGCTGAACCACCTCACTGAGGAGGAGGCTGCCGATGCCCCCGACGTCGTGATCGGTAAGTTTTTGGTTTGTGGTACTTCTGCTCTGGTTCTCTTTGACACCGGTGCAACCGGGTCTTATATCACCTCTCGGTTCGTGAGTAAACTTTCCCTCCCTACAACCACCCGAACGATGCCCATCATCACGAGCTCTCCGCTCGGGGATATCCGATGCACCTGCTGTGCAAAGGAGTGGAGGTGGTCATCCAAGGCCACACATTCTATGGGGATCTCACCATGCTGCCTTCCCGGGGTATCGACGTGATGCGGGAATGGATTGGATCACGGCCCACAAAGGTGTCATCTCCACCTCACCGAGGCTGGTGACGCTACTGCACCCTGACGGGACAAGGGTGACCTTCGAGCCAATGAAGTCTCGAGACATACCGGCCGTATACGGCCTTCACACGAAGGCCATATCGGACGTGCCGGTAGTATGTGAGTATGAGGATGTGTTTCCGGAGGGAGTTGCCGGGTTGCCTCCCCGATCGTGATGTGGAGTTCGTGATTAACCCGGTGCGGGAACGGCGCCAATAGCCCGAGTCCGTACCGTATGGCGGAGGTTGAGCTGAAGCTGCCGAAGGCAGAGCTGGACTCACTACTCGAGAAAGGGTTCATTCGGCCGAGTGCCTCACCCTGGGGTTCACCGGCACTATTCGTACCAAAGAAGGATGGGACGCAACGTCTGTGCGTCGACTACCGCGCCTTGAACGCGGTGACCATCAAGAACAAGTACCCACTGCCCAGGATTGATGATTTGATGGATCAGCTGAGGCAAGCCAAGTACTTCAGCAAGATTGATCTCCGGTCAGGTTACCATCAGATGAAGATCCGCCCGGAGGACATCCACAAGACGGCATTCGTAACCCGGTATGGGCAGTATGAGTACACAGTCGTGTCATTTGGCCTGACCAACGCCCCGGCATACTTCATGAACATGATGAACAAGGTCTTCATGGACGAGTTGGACAAGTGTGTCGTCGTCTTCATTGACGATATCTTTGGTCTACTCCCGGACGACGAGAAGAGCACGAGGAGCACACGAGGATCGTGCGGGGAAGCTCGGACGGCATCGGTTGTACGCCAAGTTCGGCAAGTGTGAGTTCCGGATGGAGGAAGTCGCGTTTACGGGTCATGTGTTGTCGGCTAAAGGAGTTGCTGTAGATCCGAGCAAGATTGAGGCCGTATCGAAGTGGCGATCACCGAAGTCCGTGACGAGAGATCCGCGATTTTCTCGGTTTGGCCGGGTACTACCGCCGGTTTATCGAGAACTTCTCCAAGATCGCCAAGCCCATGACGGAAGCTGTTGAAGAGCAACACGCCGTATGTGTGGTCGGACAAATGTGAGGCCAGTTTCCAAGAGCTCAAAACCCGTCTCACCACTACCCCAGTCCTGACCCTGCCCGACGCGAGCAAGGATTTCGTGGTGTACTGTGACGCGTCGAGACACGGACTTGGCTGCGTGTTGATGCAAGGAGGCAAGGTAGTGGCCTACGCTTCAAGACAGCTACGGAAGCATGAGGAGAACTACCCTACACACGACCTCGAGCTAGCCGCTGTCATTCACGCGTTGAAGATATGGAGGCACTATCTGATGGGAAACAAGTGCGACATCTACACGGATCACAAGAGTCTGAAGTATATCTTCACCCAGTCGGAGTTAAACCTGAGACAAAGGAGATGGCTAGAGCTGATCAAGGACTACGACCTGAACATTCACTACCACCCTGGTAAGGCAAACGTCGTGGCCGACGCTCTGAGCCGCAAGCATTACTGCAACAACCTGATGGTGCGAGAGGAACAACCCGCCTTACATGAAGAGCTAGAAAAGCTGAGCTTAGAGAGTGAAATACACACTCAAAGACCAGATCCGCCAAGCACAGAAGGAGTGTCCAGAAATCCAAGAGGTAAAACGCCTGATGGAGAATGGCAAAGCAGCTGACTATCGTCTCGACGAACAAGGTACACTGTGGCTGAAGGACCGCATGCGTGCCTCGGGACAAGGAGATTCGGGACTCGATCCTTAAAGAGGCCCACGATTCTCGATACTCGATCCACCCTGGCTGTACCAAGATGTACAAAGACCTGAAGGTACGGTTTTGGTGGGAGAGGATGAGAGAGGACATCGCTGAATACGTCGCTCGATGCGACACGTGCCAGCGAGTGAAGGCCGAACACCAGAGGCCTGCCGGACTGCTGCAACCGCTCGAGATACCCACGTGGAAGTGGGATGATATCAGTATGGACTTCATTGTGGGGTTGCCGCGCACACAGAAAGGACATGACTCCATATGGGTGATTGTTGACCGGCTGACCAAGGTAGCACATTTCTTACCAGTTAGGGCGGACTACCGCGTAAGCCGACTTGCGGAACTGTATGTAGACAACATCCTGAAGCTTCATGGGGCTCCGAGGAGCATTGTGTCAGACCGAGGGCCCCAGTTCACCGCTCGGTTCCGGGAAGAGCTTACACGCTTCTATGGGCACCCAAGCCGAACTACGGCACGGCGTTCCACCCACGGAGCGACGGACGGACGGAGAGGGTAAATCGGGTGCTAGAAGACTTGCCGAGAGCTTGTGTGTTGACCTATGGATCGGACGGGAAAAGAGGCTTTGTCATATGCCGAGTTCTCATACAACAACGGCTACCGGAGCCGGCTTGAAGATGGCCCCGTTCGAAGCCCCTGTATGGCGGAAAGTGTCGGACACCGTTGATGTGGTCCGAGGTGGGGGAGCGAACCTTTTTCGGTCCCGCCACTATTGTTGAGGCCGAGGAAAATGTCGCCAAGGTACGAGAGAACCTGAAGATAGCTCGGAAGCGGACGGAAGAGCTATGCCGACGCCAAACGGAAGGACGTCTCGTTTGAAGTGGGGGATCACGTCTACTTGAAGGTGTCACCCCTCCGAGGTACGAAGAGGTTCCACATCAGGGGGAAACTGTCCCCTAGGTACGTTGGTCCCTACCCTATTGTGAGTAAGGTCGGAAAGGTGGCTTACAAACTCGAGCTACCTCCGGAGCTCGCGTGAGTTCACCCGGTGTTCCATGTTTCCCAACTTCGGAAGTGTGTGGTCGTCGAGAAGAGGGTGCCTGCTCAGGCGCTCGACGTTCAGGAAACCCTGGAGTACTTGGAGTACCCGGTTCGGATCCTGGACTGGGCGGAGAAATCGACCAGAAACACCACCACGCGCTTCTGCAAGGTGCTCTGGAGTAATCACTCCGAGCGCGAAGCCACGTGGGAGAAGGAGTCAGCATTGAGGGAGAAATACCCTCATCTCTTCGAAACGGAGGTAACTTCTTAATCTCGAGGACGAGATTCTTGTGAGGGGGGGGTCCTGTAACATCCCTCAAATTTATTGAGGAATGATAATTAATAAAACTGTGGATTTACAAATTTTGGTGAATCATTGGAGTGCATGTCAACCTACTTAAAGATGTCTTCCATTTCTCTCCCCTAATTCCTAGATTTATTTTGAGCTAAATGAAAATTCCTAGGAGATATAAAAATGTTAGTGTGAGGAACTCGGAGTTCTATTGGTTTTATTTGGAATTTATTTGAGTGGGTTTTCAAATTTGAATCTGCATTCAAATTTGAATCTAATTTAGAAAGGGGTTTGGAAGAAAATGGAAAAGGGGAAGGGGGAGTGCTTCTGGGCCGCGAGCCCAAACTCTCGAAGTCTGTTGGGCCACCTCCGTCTCTTTTTTCCCGCACGCCGCGACACCCCCTTCTATTCCCGTTCCAGCCCGCCGCGGCCCAGCTAACGCAGGCCCGCCTCCCACCTACCACAGCCGCCCCGGGACACCGACGGGCGGGGGCCCGAGTGACGTCGCCCCCGGCGTCGGCCCGTCTTCCTCCCGTCACCCCATCCTTTTGCTTTTCCCCTTTGCGCTTTGCGACGTCGCCCGAGCTCGGCGCCGCCCGCTCGCCCGCCGGCCGTCCACGCCCGCCGGGAGCGATCCGCGCCGTCCACGCGTCCCGCGTCCCGCCATGCACTATAAGAGGGCCGCCGCCGCACCACGGAGTAGCCGCAACCCTAGCCGCCGCGGGGGAGATCACCCGTTCCACACCGCCTGCCCCGCCGGAGGAGAAGGAGGAGGAGGAGAAGAGGAGGAGCCCCGGAGCTCGCCGCCAGCTCGCCGTCGACCGCGCGGAGCCGGAGGCCCACTCGAGGAAGCCCGAGGACGCCGCGAAGCCAAGGACCGCGACGCCCTCGCTTCCTCTCGCCTCGCGCCGCCGTGCCGCGCCGCCGCCTCTGCCGGCGCCGCCTCCATCCTCGTCTGCGCACCGCCAATCTTCACCGCCGCCGCGCGTCGGCCCGTGGCCACCAAGGTGAGGCAAACCCCCTCGCCCTGCGTGGTTGACCCGGCCTTCGAGCCGCGTCCCCTTGCGCACGCCATGCCGACCTCGCCGCCGTGCCGCCGCCGGCCCCGGTGATGCCGGCCATCGTGCCCGAGGGCGGGAAGCGTGTCTCCGCGGTGCCACCGCCGCCGTCGCCGCAAGCGCGCGCTCTCGCCGCCGTCCCCCTTTTTCTTTCCGTACCGCGCCGTCATCGCGCGACCGACGCGCGTCGCGCCGCCGTCGAGCTCCGGAGCGCCGCGCCGCCGGTCCGCTCGGTTCCGTTCTGCCCGCGCACGTACACGTTCCACTCACCCGAGCCCGGCACCGCGATCGCCTCGACGCGCCGGCCACCATGCGCACGCACGCGGGGCCACCCCGGGCCGGAGCCGTGCCCGCACCGTGAGCCGCCGCCGGCCCGAGCTCTGCCGCGGGAGGGCAAGGGCCGTTCCAGGCAACCCAAGGGGGGGGAACCCCAGCTTAACACGAATTCGCGCCGTAGGTTCCGTCTCAACCAAATATAGGTACTGGACTTCGATATGGCGCCGTCGCCGGCGACCCTCGCCGCGCCGCCACCCACACCGTCGCCGCCGCTCCTTGTCATGCCGCGCCGCCGCCGCCCATCCTTGGCCAAGACCGCTCACGAGTAAGGGGGTAACCCATTTCTCGCTACACCTCACCCTCACTACGGTCGTATGTGGGCCCGCCCGAGCGCCCCTCGCCGCCGGCAAGCCGCCGCCGCACCGCCGCCGTCTCGGGCATTTTGTCGAGCACGCCACGCACGCGGGGGGGGGGGGGGGGGATGCCCTAGAGCCCTTGCACACGAGCGCCCACATGCGCGCGTGGCCGCGAAGGATCCCCGAGGATCCGGTGCGTCTGCCACACAGATCGCGGGCCACGCAGAGGGCCACGAAGCGCCCGGCCGCGGTGCGGGATCCGGGGATCCCGTGCGGCCGGCAGTAAAGGAGGGGGGAAAAATTCTTTTATTATTTAAAAATTCCAGAAAATCCTTTACCCCTTCTAAAAATCCTAGAAAATCCAATTTACCTCCGAAAATTACGAAACCTTTTCCAGAAAATTTCTAAAATCTCAAGCTACGGGTTAGGATAGTGTTTGCTCCCGTTTTGGATCTTAATTGCTCTTATTTGGATTTAAGTTGCATTAGGACCGCTGTTTATTTTCTTTTTCGCGCTGCTAGGAGCAGGAGGAGCCGGAGAGCTGAGCCAGGAGTACGACTACGCCGACGACTTCGCCGCGGAGGACTACCCGACCCCAGGTTCACGCCCGACCGATTCTGAACTACCCCTTAGGCATTGCTGAGTAGTATGGCTAGCGCTTTACTTTATGTATGCATGTTGATGAACCTTGCACTCGCCTCTTTATTTACCCCGTCCTTGATTGTCCTACTACTACTATATATGTTTATGTGGGCGTGTATGTGCGCCGAGCTTCGCGATGCATGTGTTGGGATGGGAATAGGGGGTTCTTGGCGTGTGTGGGGTAAAAACCGGCGGGAGAAGGCGTTTTTGGGTACTTTGGCGGGGGGTGAGCTCGAAACAACCGATCCGGGATCGGGGATAGGGGTGCACTCCTCGGTGCATCCCTCTCGTTACGGTTTTCGGAGCCTAGGTGTTGGGGTTTTCGTGCGCTTGGAGGACATGAGCTCGCCCGGTGCGAAATCGAGTGGATCAACTTGTTTATAGGACATCGTACACACCACCCCGCCGAGAGTGGGGATAGGGCCGTGTTGAGCTCGGCAAGTGCGAAACCATACCTGCTTAGGATGGATAGCGGGGTATCAGTGGGGGAGCGGTGGAGGTGAGACCACCCTCTCAGAGCGACTCCCGTGTGGCCACACGGGAGCATTTCACAGTTCCGGTGTAGTCCCTTCCGAGGGGGGGACAACTTTGAGGGCCGGATGCAGGATGGGATCGTAACTACCGAGAGTTCGCCGGTAGGATGGGCTCGGTCGGCCGTACACCGGTCGGGTACCATTCCGGGATGGGTACAGGTGTACACGCTCTGCAGAGTTGTTCGATCTATAGCTATAGCCGCGTCCTCGGTCATGGACACCGCCTAGAAGACGTACTTGATCCTCATGTTTTGGGATTTCTACCTCCCCCCTATAGGTGAGAGTGTGGTGAGCCGTGGTTACGGCCGGCTAGAGGAGAGAGGCTCCATCTACCTCGTCGATCCGGTTGTAATCATTGAGATGCGAGGAGAGGAAGTTCTCGCATCGTCCCTAGACGGAGTAGGAGCCGGTGACGGGTCTTCGGGCGACCGCTTGGATCCGGGTTGTGTTGAGAGACTTGGGTTTTGGGATATTGATGGAGATACCTTGTTTATACTCGCTCGTCGTCGCTTAGGAAACCACGGCCGATTCCTTGTCTACTCTCTTTTCCCTTTAGATGTTAGGCCACTTAAAGCTGCATACGGTTGGTGACGTGGACCTATCCCGCTCCTTGGGGATAGACTTTGGGTGTGCAGGGTACGAGTCCGACTTCGACTGCAACGCCGACGGATGGTACGACTGAGGGATACGTCGCTTCGCTCGAGTTGCCTGTGGTGGAAGGAATAAAGATGGAGACCCTTCTGAGAAGATAGCTACCGCTGCGTAGAATTTTCACTCTGATTCAGCCAAGAGGCTTGTAATGATGTACTCCGTTATGGACATGTAATAAATTAATGTACTATTACCTTTATGTGATGCGATGTATGACTTTGAGTATCAGTCTGTGAGACGTTCTGTACGCGATAGCCACTGATCCAGGGACTATCGCGATGGTACAGGGATTCGGGTTTTCTATGAAAATCCGGGGTTTTACAAGCATCACAAAGAGACGGAGGCAGCCGGATTTGCAGCCTGTTCGGTTGGCTGGTGGCTGATGGCTGGTGCTGGTTTGTTCTCAGAGAAGAGTACTGCTGGCTGGTTGCTGATGGCTGGTTTGTTGTGAGAGAAAAATACTGCTGGCTGGTGGCTGATAAGCCAAGCGAACATGGCGTTGGTGGAGACAGCAGGTGGCGGCCAGAGAAAACTTAACCAAGGATTATCATTTAACAAACAAAAATTCCCCACGCAAATCTGAATCAAAAATAACATAAGTGGCTTCCATGTTTAACGTCTTAGAACTGCACAGGCTAAATTGCACACTTAATATATTCTTCATGCAATTTCTCATTACACATAAAACAAGTGCAAAATGATTCAGAATAGCACCATTTGCACTCTGCATGTACTCCTGGAATGACCCGCAATACTGAGTATTACTTGTGAATTTCCTTTGTTTTTCTTAGTACTGCACACCATTTGAACATCCCTTGATGAATAACATTGCTTGATGAATACATTGGTGACCTGGGATGTAATGACAAGAGATAATTATGAACATGTAGTGCAAAGGTCACAAATCAGCCTAAAAAACTGAACAATAGTTCTAGAGAACTTGTTTTTACATCTAGAAGGAGAGCTGTTATGTCAACATAACCTATGTTGCCTATATATTTCAGAACCATATAATTTCCTAATGAAATTCGAATATTTATTCCCATGATAATTGTACATCACATTTTTCTCCAAATGTGGTGCAGAATAGAAAAGTAGCTTAGATCAGGCTAAAGAACTATCTTCTCAGCGGTGATAGTTGTGACATAAATGAAAGTGACCAATCAAAATTAGGAAAATCAATGTGGATGTTGCCTAATGAAGTATATTATTTTTCCTCTTCAAGAACCATATTATTGCCTAATCAGAATCATATTATTGCCTAATAAAGTATAAGTTTTGTATAATTCAAAATCATAATATTTCCTAATTCCTGCCCATATTATAGTCCTGCTCATATTATTGACTACTCAGAATCATACATTTGTCTAATTCTTGTTCATATTGTCTACTTCAGAATCATAACTTTGCCTAACAAAAGAATATTGTTTTGCTTATTCATAACTATAAAATTGGTTAATCAGAACCTTATTATTGCAAATGGTACTATGGGCTACCTAGCTTGACAACTGAGGCATAGCAAAATACAGCTTATTATCCACACCAATACAACTACACCAAGAACATACCAACAAAAACTACTCTGAATAGATCAGTTATACATTATGCACGATTTGGTTATTGTTTTCCACAAATATTTACTTTTTATGTTTTAGGAATGATTTTTCCACACAGAAAATGGTAGAATAAAAGATATAACATGCTTGTTCATTTAGTACGAGTTGCATACAAAATGAAATATACAGTTAAAACTCACTGCACCATTAGCCTGAATGGAAGAAAAAAATTGAGCTAGAACCTAAATGGTGTATGCAGGAAAAAGGTTGCTTACATGTGGGAAACATGTGTAGCCTCAAACAGTTGTTGTGCACGGCCACACATTATTTTGCCTAACTAAAATTTTTACTCTGCCCAACTAATAACAATAATTTGCTTAACTAATAGTGCAATATGTAAAAGTAGTACTATAAAATAGTAAATGATAACAAATAAATTGCTTAATTTGAACTGAAAATGTTTAAATGACAACAGATAAATTGCTCGAGTGAAACTAAACAAATGGTAAAGGATAACAAATAAACTTCTTATTTGTATCTGATAAAATGCTAGACCATATAAATTGTATGCACCTATGCAGAAAAATGAACTGAAACTAGTGGTAGTAGACGTAGTAGTACCACACATTTATAGCCTTATGAAAAATTTACTAGACCAGTATGAATTAGACAAAAGGGCTATCCAAAACTCACAGTTGCCTTTTACCTCCTTGCAAACCATTTCCCGCAATGTTTAAAGGCATGTATCTAACACTTAGAAAGCAGTACTACGTACACCTGTGTTTAATTAGCTATAAAAATAACAGCAAGTTTCTTAAATCTAAAACCATGAACACATAAGCGTTCACAAAATAATGTGGTATTTTCTAAAAAAAGCATCTCTGTAGTGATATTATTCACTACAACAAACACATATGAATGTACAAACTGAATAGGCAGTACAAATCTAAATTTTTTCTATGTTACTTTTGTTGGTCCGTAAATTTATTCATGCCATTTTTATAAGGTCTAAATCAGAGAAGATATAAAAACAATTCTGGCATAGATTTCTCCCCTAGAAAATCAATTTGTAAAGCACTCTATGGGCTTGAGCTACTGGAAAATTTTGAATTCATGCAAGCAAACTAGTTAATGGTGCCGGTTGGCCAAGTGGGTGAATTGTAATGGAAAACTCACACAAAAGAAAAGACTACTCAGTCTACTTTATACGAGGGATGAGCATGATCAACAAGAAGGATGTCACAATTTAAGAAATTCCCTCCAGATTTTCTAATCAACCCAACTAATGAACTTACTATTTGAGAAAGTAGTCAATTTGCTTCAGAAGAATACAAAAATAATTCCTTCACAAAAAGAGACATAATTCGTGTATATAAGAACTTTTTATTGCCCAGTGAAGAATATTGTTTTGCCTATTTTGAAACTATATTATTGCCAAAATGGAACCATATTATTGCCCAATCAGTAATACTAGTGCAAAATAAACTATCACATGTATTTCAGAACCATATTAGTGTCTAACTGAGAACAAAATATTGCTTAATTCTGCCCATATTGTTGCTTGATGGGTTGACTGTACATAGCATCCATTCCCATGTGGTGCAAGCAAGAACAGTTTGGTGAGCCTGAAGAATTAGCTTCTCTATCTAAATACCAGCACTTGTAGTTACATGTGACCTACTACAACAGCCAATGAAAATCATAAGAAAATTAAAAATGCATTATATGTATTTAGTTTTTAGCTCTTAATATTGGTAATTCAACTCAATGGTTAGAATAAGAAATCTTATGTTAAACAGACAAGAGCATAGACAACATTATCAACCCATGAAGAAACCATCATCTAAACATGCACAGAAACAAAATTTAAGTATTGCTAACTTTACCAGCACAAATCGATTGCAAAGTTTTATGATCTGGTTAACCTAAATCTTGCAAAATATAACTAGAGCTATCGACTATTATGAATTATCCTTTGCAAAAAAACTATCTAAAAAGCTTCCCATCTCCATCAACCGAGCTGCCTGAATGCCTGAAGCCTGAGCTCTAATTTGATAGCCTAATGAACCAATTGAAATATCAGTTACTAGTATTACCAAATCGTGGTCAGGAGTCGGGATAGTAAATAAGAAATCACAACACATGGCAAGGAGGTCAGAAGCTGTTCAGATAGTAAAATCGCACACAACAGATCTCCCAAAACAATAT
The DNA here is from genome assembly GCA_947561735.1 of Cenchrus americanus. Taxonomy (NCBI): domain Eukaryota; kingdom Viridiplantae; phylum Streptophyta; class Magnoliopsida; order Poales; family Poaceae; genus Cenchrus; species Cenchrus americanus. The sequence goes on along the minus strand of OX387239.1, from coordinate 39,802,056 downwards.
CAACCTCAAAACACCAAATGCCCATCAGCTCATATCAAATCCGTCCAGAGCATACTAAACCATGTAATTTCCACTGCCATTTCACCCCAAACTAACAACTCCGAGTACCAAACTTGAAGGATCAAATGGCGACTAGAGAGGGGGGAGTGAATAGGAGCCGGTAAAAATTCTTCCCAAAGAACCCGGCCTATACCCTAGTCAAACCCCGGTCACACACGAGCGATGGATCGAATCACACACCAATCGCGAAGACCACGAGGTTATGGATCAACCTCTAGCCTTAGGAACGATTCCTTGAAGCACACGCGGAAGCACGAAATAAGGAGGGGAGGAATCGAACCAAGAGGCAAAGCGCACAGGCTCTGGCGGACCGTCCGGCCAGGAGGGGCGGACCGTCCGCGCAGCCTCGCGAGCGTCCGACTCCGAAGCCGCGGACCGTCCGCGCCAACACCGCGGACCGTCCGTTAAAGCACACAGAACCACCAGAAGTGACCCGAGAAAAACGGACCGTCCGCCAAGGCCGGGCGGACCGTCCGCGTGGGTCGCGGACCGTCCGCTACTCAAGCCCGGACTGTCCGCAAACCAGCTGCAACAAAAAGCAAAACCCAAAACGGATCGAAAGAAAAGACGCGCAAAAACACGACGAACACGCGACGAACCCTAGCCGCGCGGACCGTCCGCCAGCACCCCGCGGACTGTCCGCCAGGTGCGGACAGAGCAGAAAACGCCCGACCCCGAAAGTCAACTCCCCAAATCATCATTGGATTTCCCAAACGGTTGAAGCTATGGAGACAAGGGTTTGGGCACTTGAAAAGCGTAACACAAGGATGCTATAGCCCAAAAATCTTGCCTCCTAACTCCCTAAATCACCGGGAATCGCGAATCCTTTGAGCACCACCAAAAGCTAGAGCACCGAACGAAAAACTACGAATCCAAGTGGTTTCCCGGCGTTTGAGGGCACAAGATCAATCACAAAGATGCACGAGACATGTATCCATGTTTCCCTCAAAGAAATCCGGGGAGAAACCCACTCAAATCCGCGGAATCACACCGAGAGCAAAGGCACGAAAACAAGCACAAAAGACCACGAAAAACACAACCCCGAATCTTCTATACAAACCAGGAAAGATTCACAAGGTCTAGCATGCCGCCCTAGCATCCATCCCTCTCAACAAATCTCTCATGAAGCTCTCATGCTAGCCTAGAGAAAATGGAAGAAAAATAGCTACGAAAATGAGAAAGGGGAGGGAGGAAATGAAACCCTAAGTCCCCGAGAGGGAGAGCCATCCACACACACTCATGGCTTATATATCAGGTCCCGCCAGAGTGGTAAATGACTCGACTACCCCTAACATAACTACTGGCGATACAACCCACGTAGGGGCATTTAGGTAATGTTTGTGGGTCTTGCCATCGGACGGCCACGCCTTTGCCGCACCCCGCGTCCTCCCGACGCAAGCCATGCGATCCCGCCGCGTGTCCTCCGCCTCGAAGCTTCCCGACACGCCCGGATCCCGTCTCCGTCGTGTTGGGCCCTCGGACTTGGTTTTCAGGCCCAAACCAAGAAACCGTCCGCCGATGGTTTTGTGGGCAAACCACCAAACCCCACGTGCCCGGTCCGGCCTCCCGCCAAACCACTTGACTTGACCGCCACCGTGTACCGGCTCGCTTGTCCATGACTTCGTCTTGCTCGTGTCGCCACCATGTGGCCCGCACCCGGGCCCCGCCGTCCACCGGGTCCCTCGAACCGAGCCTACTTGTCTCTCCATCTCCCGGAGGCCCCTCAAGGCTGAAGACCTTTCGCGCCCGTTCTTCACCTGCAACAACACGAACTAGGCCGCAGCCTACACCTGCGCACTAAGCCAAGAGTCAGTCCAACACCCGTTGTCAATCACTCATCACTGAGGAGCGGTCATCCATCGACCACTGGGACACTCCTGGTCCTCAAAACTCCTGCATGGCCGGCCAAAATCCACACCATATCAAGGTATCAGCTCACCTCGATGATCACGAGATGCACCGTGCCCCTTCCTCGTCGTAGTGCGGCGTGCACCCTTGGAGGTTCGTATATCGCCGGGGGGATGCCGCCGTGAGTGCACTCACCGGGGGACTCCGCCATGTGCACCCTTATCGGTTGTCGGGGCAGCTGCGTGCACCACTTGCCAGGGTAGCCATTGCTCCCGTGACACTGGAGTCGCCGCCACCACTCCCTGATGTGCGTCGGGGGTCACCACACTGAGGTCGCAGCTCTCTCGGCAGGGATGTCCATGGGCGCCGTCACCGGGGGCGGGGGATTGCCGCGCCGCTCCCTAGCGAGGGCTGCCGCGAGCGAACTTGCCGAAGGCCGCCGAAGCAGCGCCACTCCCTCCCTCACCACGGGGAAAAGGCAGAGATAGGAGGGGTGACGAGGATAAGATTGAATGGATGAATTGAGGAGAGAGAGAGAGAGAGAATCGCCTTTGTCCGCAGGGAGCCGCCACCGCCGGGATGTTGCGGTGCGGGCGCTCGCCTCCGCACCGCCGCGCGTGCGCGAGCGGTAAGTCGCGACTTGCGAGGAAGAGAGCGAGTCCCGGATAGAGATGGGAGGGGCTTCGGGATAAGGTGGGCCTCGCAGGGGAGGGTGCACAGTAGAATATGTAGGTGGCGGCCTGGTGGGGCATGCGGCTGTAATTTGTTCCTCCGGGACAGACAGTTGTTATGAAGTCATAACTGTCGTACTTCATGGAGATAGGGACCAACCACCATGGGCCACGACATTTGGTACCGTAGCACCTACAACCGTCATTGCCCATGGCGTTAGGGTCAATCTATTATAAAAAATCATAACTTTTTTGGTACGAACTCGGATGGGGATAAACTTTATGTGAAACTTGTAGCTTTCGACGAGATGTATAACTTTGCAGTTCAAACTTTTTTTTTGAAGTCATCTTATGCCTCAAATAATTGATATACTGCCCGGATCTAGATACCGAAAACTAAGATCTTAACAATATATCAATTATTTGAGCCTTAAGACGACTTCAAATGAAAAAAGTTTGAACTACAAAGTTATCTCGTCGAACGCTACAAGTTTCATATAAAATTTATTTTATGTCCATCGGAGTTCATACAAGAAACTACGATTTTTCGAAAACACACTGACCCTACCGTCATGGGCCACGACAATTGCAGCGTTGGACACTGTAACACCTGCAATTAACTGCCATGGCCCATGGTGGTTGGTTCCTACAGCCATGGGGTGCAACAATTGTAGTATAGTTTTGCTAAATTTGAAATCTGTTGTATATTTTTGCGAAATGGGAAAAAATAAATTAAAAAAATTCATCAAAGAGGAAGGGGCACTAGGTGCTGTCTGAGACTAAGGGATCTCACTTTCACACCAACTCTCTCATGACTCAGGGCTCCCAAGCTCGTCACCGAGCCGCCCCGTCCCGTGGCCGGAGCTGGCCGTCGCCGCCACCTCCGTCGGCAACGGCGGCCCCACCTCCCCTCCCTCTCCCTATAGATGGCCAAACGGGCCGCATGAGCCGGACTTGCCTAGGCCTGGTTTGGCCTGGACTATTTAGGCACAACCTATTTAGGCCCAGGTACTCATCGTGCGGGGCCGGGCCGGCCCTTGTTCTAAAGCACCAGCCTAGGCATGGCCTGCAGGCTTGTTAGCCGTGTCGGGCCCATGAAGGCCCATCATGACCATCCTACCCTTAAAAATAAATTTTTATCAAATTAAATTTTCAAGGAAAAAAAATAAATAGTATAAGTATGGACATGTATACATATATATATTTATAGTTGTTTGACATATAAACACATATATTAAGAAGTATTACACATACAAACATATATACAAAGTACAAGTAAACGTGCCTAAAGGTGCTTGACGTGCCTCCATCATGTTCTAACGTGCCGACCGTTAATCGTGTCGTGCCCGTGCCGGCCCACGTGCTGAGTAGACCTGAGCATTTTTCCGGTAGGGCCGGGTTTGGGTCGGGACGAAAAAACCCAATTATTTCGGGCTGAGAAAATCCTGCCCATGACTGTCCCACTGGGCGCGTCAAGCCTCAATTTTTGGGCTGGGTTCGGGCTTGGGCGAGCCACCCACGCATTTTATAGTACAAAATCGCCAAAAATAGCATTTCAAGTCAGGCCCACAGGTCAAGATTTCTTTTCTCGGGCTACAAGATTTGTGTCCACGCCAGATCTTCCAAGAGAGGTAGATGACAGATCGATTGGTGGAGACTCGACGTTGGCAATCTTGGCTTCGAATCAACTCGATTCGGACCCCGCAACCGTTACACCAGTACTCCACTGGTTATCAACCAAGCCCAACTCGATTGGCCTCGCCACTAAGGCTTTTCCCTGCAAGCGAAATGAGAACACAAGCAAGAAAACGGTACACACACAATCAAATATTGCAGATGTAATTGAAGTGAATATCAGTGGAGTTCGAGCACTTGATTCAAACGGAATAGTTGACACAGTCGAGAAGATGCAAGAACAGGAACCTTGTATCACAGGAAAATGACTTGGTGTCACAGTTATAATGAACCAATCACAGTTTTGAAAAAAACTTGAACTAAACAAAACCCGACACTAAACGGCAGCGGCAACTGAGTTTTAATGACTAAGGGGCGATCAGAAGGTTTCCACAACCTGGGCTTATGGCCCGACACGATACACAGCCAACTTGGCACAAAAAGGTGACACAACACCATGTCGTGGTCACACAGAATGATGCACGAACTTTCTAGAGCTGGGACCAGAACCAAAACGACGGCATCGTCGTCCCCTTTCCAACACATCCTTGCACGCCTCGTTTCGATGCCGGGTGAGGGATAATGCCGAAACCTTGTAGTGATGTCGTATGAATCCGAACTGAACGTGGCAGCTGTCACACCTGGTTTTAGAAAAACAAACCAAGTGCATACCTATATGTATGCCAGGATCAAGTTTCATACATATAGTAGACAAAAGTGAATTACAGTGACAGTATCACGTATAAAAACATAACATAAACAAAACTCACTATTCTATCAGAGTTATACAGCTCAATCCTGGAAACAGAGGCGCCAACTCCACAAGCAATCGACTGGGGGCTGCGCACGCCTAGCACCATCATCTTCAACAGCTTCACACCTTTTGCTTCTGAGCAGCAATAAGCAAGGATGAGTACACTTATGGTTGGTACTCAGCAAGGACACAAGAAATAACAAGAAAATGATTTAAGTCCATCTTTAAGTATAATTAATCATGTGAGGGTCCAGGACTCTCTTGACCGTGAGCACGACCAATCGATTACTTTTACACTCTGCAGAGGTTGTACATCTTTACCCACAAGTCGAGTAACAGTTCCGAAGAACTTTAGACCCAACCATGCGATGCTTGCAAGGAACCATACCAGACTACCGAGGTGTGATTGCATAGGGACGCTACGAGGCCTTTACAAAGATTCCCGAGTGCAGGCTGCTCATTAGGTTACATGACAGCGCAATGCATAAACCTCTCTCGAGACTGCGAAGCTACCATAGAGTAGATCAGTCTGAGGGCCGGGCTATACACCAACTACCGGCACCACCTAACCTCTTTCAGGTAAATCATACCAAACACTAAGGTTTCTAATTAATTGGCCAAGACAGAGCCATATGTCTTGTGGTAGTACGGTTGTCCTGGGTGGTCGCTCCATGTTCCGATCAATGCATAATAATTTTGTATATAAAGCATAGGTAGAAGGTGGTTAGGGACACTTGCCTTTCTCCAACGAAAAGCTACTCTTACTGCTCTCTCTTCATCTCTTGTTTTCTTGAAACTCTCCATCTTCAAAGCAAACGAACAGCAATTCTTCTTCTACTCGAAGCAAACATCAGGCACAACATACAAAGCAACAAGTACAACTAAGAACAATACACCAATCAAAAGAAAAGCTTTAAAAGAACGCACTAAAGTATAGGCTCGATTCTATGTTTACACAACGACGAAAGAACATTGAAAACAAAACTATGGTCGATGCTAACGAAAGATTATTATCAAACAACAAGAAGAGACTACATGCTTGACATATTTTAATTACAAAATCATGTGGCAAGAATATTTCAAAGCAGGTTATGTTTAATTAAGAAAACACGATAAACTTAACCATATTTTATTAGCAAATATGTATGTACAAGTTATATCAAATTAACAATTACTTTAGGAAGACAAAGCATGTATAAGATATCTTAGTCGAATAACTTTACATGGCGTGTTCAACTAAGCATATTAAATTTGAAAAGGTAATTATAATACCATTAAGCATATTAAATTTATTATGAAAACCGATGTTTAACACTAAGCATCTTTTATTTAACAAAAGCTAGTTATAAATAAGAATTAACCAATTAAATCTTAACTCAAGAAATCAGGGGTATAATCTAACCACTTAAATGGGAATTAGTCAAGATTAACATGCCACTTTGATGTTAAAACAAAAGTAACACGTGCTACACATGCTAACGCACAAGTTAAGGTGAAACGAACTATACAACGGCACAAACAAACTATAACGGTACAAGCAAACACTAGAGCGCACGAGACGAGCTTAATCTAAGGTTTAGGACAACTAGGACAACTAGTCTTCAAAGAGAACTAGGGTGAAAATACAACACTAAACAAAGGTAAGCTGAACTGATGTTGATACAGAAAATATAACACTATTGGATCTAAAGAAATATAGTTGTGAAAGACTAGACAAAATAACATAGCTGATTCACACAAAGAGAACTAGGAAAAGGATTACTAGTTAGGAAACAAAGATAACTGAGCTATAGCTGACAGTCAACGTCTAACGAACGATTTGTATATAGGAACATGAAAGACTACAAGCTTAGGTCCATTTTAATTAATAACAAAACAAATGTAAAGGATATTTTAGAAATAAAATACCCTATGTTGGCATTAGCTCAGATTAAACTTTATTTGAAGAAACTGGTGTAAAGAACCTAGTCAAATTTTATTTATAATTGTTCATGTATCAATTATGCCAATTAAACATTACTTTACAAATATTAGAACAACTAATCGAATTAAAGCATGTGACGTGTTTAGCTAAACAAACTTTATTAGAAAGCACATGCATGTTGACATTAGTCCAGTTAACATTTATCATAAAAGACGGTGTAAAAGCCTAATCAACTTTTAATAAAAAAAGATTAATTAACTATTAAACAAATTAATGTTTGTTTAACAAAACTGAGATAAAGATCTAATCAGCTTTTATTTAGAAAAGCATGTGAAATAAACATTACTCAAATTAATTTTGACAATAAAAACGGTGTACAACACTATATAGATTTTATTTGTAAAAGACATGTTTACTAAGAATTAATCAAAATTAATATTAAATAAATTTTCAGAAAACATATATGATACAAACTCATCGCTAACGTGTACTTTATTTTATTATGAACCTAACGCAACTTGAACGGATTAAAACGGAGCCAAAACATGAATTATATGCACAAAACAAGATTGTAAGGACCTGCATGCGATTATCTATAGATTTCAGGGAGTAGCAGAGGAAATCGGCAAGACACATTGAATAGTGCTTGCGAATAGATCTAAGATCAGGGTTTGATCTATAAAATGGCTTGGGTAGGATTTAGGTGTGGAAGTGGGATTTTCATGCGGGTTTTCTATAGATTTGCATAGACACAAGAAATGAGACAAAGATTACAGAGAACTGTAGGGACCTAATCGAAAAATTTACCTCCATTCGGGTACGAACAGGATACGCACGGGGCTCCTGGCATTCTGGTTGCCGGCGGTGGGTGCGGCCTAGGGTTCGGACGAGGTGCAAAACTAAGGGAGAAGATGAAGGGGAATTCGTGGAGATCGTCACCTGCGGCAGGAAGTGGCGGAGATGGCCGGAATCGGAGGCGGTAGGGACGGCGGCCGGCATAGGCGGACTGCAGCTCGGTCATGGTGAATGCAACAGAACAGAGAAAGGAAGGGAGATAGAGATTCGATGGGGACGACCTCCAAACGTGCATGGGAACGGAAAAACAGAAAGGAAACGACGAGACGAACGCGATGGTGTGCTCACCTTCGGCTAGTGAGGAACGATGGCGACGGAAGGGCTCGCCGGAGTTGGAGAGGAGTCGACGGCGTTACTCGCCAGAGTTGGGGAAGATGACGGAGCCGACATCGGAATCGAGCAATCCACCACATCACGACGTTGAGCTCGACGAGATAAACTTCACAGGGGTGTCCGTTTGCACTGGAAGTGCACGGTTTCGCCGGAAAAGCTCACTGGAAAGTTCACCGGAATTTAGTAGATGCAAAAGTTTGGCGAGGGTTTCTGGGAGCTAGGGTTATCGAAACGGGATGAGGTCGGCGGCGTTGGAAAGAGGACGCCGAGTAGATCATCGGGAGCTATTTATTGGCTGAGATTTAGTCCAATTTTATTTTCCCTTTTTCTCTAATTTCGGAAATTAATTTCGGATTAAAAATAATTTTAGGAAATCCTGAAATCATAATTAAATCACGAAAAATTCTCCGAAAGCTCTGAAAAATTCAAGAAAATCACTAGAGAAGATTTGGGATGTGAGGAACCCAAATAAAATATTTGGAGATCAGGAAAAAGATTTTAGAGCATTCCAATAAATAGAAATAGCTCGGGAAAAGTGAGAATAAATTTCAGAAAAAGATGGAAAATTGATGGCGACGACATGGTGGAAGTCGTTACTGATAGAGAAGGAGAAACAGAGAGGGCGGTTGTTCAAATACTCCACCGAGCATGGAAGGGCGGACGGCTCGGGAGAGCAAGCGACGTGGGCAGACGGCCAGGGGCGCAAGTAGGGGTGCGCACACAGGAAGCAGAGGGGCGTGCAGTCGTGCATGCAACGAGCCATGCAAGTGGCGCAGTCAGGAGGATGTAGGCGAGAGCGCCGAGCAACGCGGCTGCAGCGCACGAGTACGTGCGGGCGTGGGCGCTAGATGGAGCCCACTAACAGCCCACGAAGGCCCACGAAACAAACCCTAGTCTTCGTGGGCCTTCGTGGGCTGTTAGGGGGTGCTCGCACATGCACTCGACGTATAGGACACCCTGAAGTACTTGGAGTACCCAGTCCGGATCCTGGATTGGGCGGAGAAGTCAACCAGGAAGACCACCACGCGCTTCTGCAAGGTGCTCTGGAGTAATCACTCCAAGCGCGAAGCAACGTGGGAGAAGGAGACCGTAATGAGGGAGAAATACCCTCAACTCTTCGAACCGGACGTAACTTCTTAATCTCGGGGACGAGATTCTTGTGAGGGGCGAGTTCTGTAACATCCTTGAATTTGTCTAATTGTAAAATTATGGGATTTCCAAAAACTTGCTATGAAATTGTATGCTTACGAAACCATTAAGGATGTCTTCCTTTTTCCCTTCCCTAAAGTCCTAAATTGTAATTTAATTCAAGCAATAGTATTAGGACTTATAAAATGCTAGCGTGAGAAGATGGATTTTCATTTGGTTTTATTTGGAATTGTTTGAGTGGATTCAAATTTGAAGTTGAATTCAAATTTAAATAAAATAGAAAATAGGGTTCAGTTAAATAGGAAACCTCTTTACCCTTTTTCGTGTGCTGCCAACCTCGCTTTCAGCCCACACCCCCTTTCAGCCCATGCGCGGCCCACCAGCGAGCAGCCGACCCGCCGGCCAGCTCACCCCGGGCGTGAGGCGCTGCCATGCGGGACCCACCCGTCAGGCCGCCCGTCACCCCTTTCTTCCTTCTCCTTTTCCCCTTTCCACCGTCTTCTCTCTCAGCCCCGACGCGCCGCCGTGGAAAGCAGGCCGTGCGACCATGGCCGCCAGCGCTGGATGGCGTCCACGCGTCGCGGAGCCTATCTAGCCGTTCGCTCTACCTACCTCGGCCTATAAGAAGCGCCGCAGGCGCCCGAGGCCAACCCTAGCCAACTGGGGATTTCCATCCCCAATCCGCCGCCAGTGACGTCAAGAAGGAGGGGGGAGGAGGAGCAGGAGGCGAGGGAGTCCGATTGTGGAGCAGGAGGCGAGGGAGCCCAACTTTGGAGCCGTCGTCGTCGTGAAGCCAGAGCAGCTCGTGAAGGGGGAGCCGGACCGGGTCATCGCCGTGCGCCACCTTCCTCTGCTTACTCCGCACCGCGCCGTCGTCTCCTTCCACACCGGCAAGCATGCACCACTCCACTTCACCAACGCCTGCACTACGGCCCATGGCCACCAAGGTGAGGACAAGCTTCCCCTCTCCTCTATGGATGCCCCGGCCTTCGAGCCGAGGGGGAACGCCGTCGTTCGCCACCGCGACGTCGTGCTTGCTGCTAGTGATGCCGGCCTTCGTGCCAGGCTGGGTTTCTTCTTCTTGCAGGTGTCGCTGTCGTCCTTGTTTGTGCCATCGCGCAGCCATGCACCCCCACACGCACGCGCACTACCCGGGAGGCCAAGGCAGAGCCTTTGGCTCCTTTTTTCCTTGTGCCAAGCACCCCGCCGACCTGCTTGTCGTGTCGTCGTGGCCTTTGCCACGCGGGATGCCGAGTGCATGCGCGAGCAGGAGAAAAAGGTGATGTCTTTAGGGCTTTCCGTGAGCCATCACTGCCGACGCAGTCGCATACATTGTACGTCGACGCCGGCCGCGAGAGCCTTGTCTTCTTTCAACCGCCATGAGCGCTGACCCGAGCACCGCCATGGCCGAACCGCCGTGCGCGACCGGGCAAGGGGTAAAAGCCCCGACGTTCATGCCCCTTTGGCCTCGCTTGTTTCACACGCGTACACACCCGGCGTCAGGACGCCCCCATGCGCCCTCGCCCGCGCGAACGCCTCCGCTGCGCAGGAAATCTTCCCGCGCTAAGACGCCACACTACTTCGTCTCGTCGTTGTGCGTCAAAGCCCGGCCAAAGGCCGTTCTTTTCTTTGCTTTGGCGAGCCTTGGATACAGTCGGACCTGGTTGAGATGCGATTTGAGTCACCGCCGTAGGACCTCGCTGCCGGCGAGCTGCGGCCGAGTCGCCGTCCCTTTGGGACAAACCATCGAGCACCTTAGGGTCGCTCCAAAACCCAGTGGGGTTTTTCCCTCACATGCCGGCCCACACGCCGGTGTAGCCGTAGCGGATCGATAGGATCCTGTGCACCATGCCAATCCGGTCCTTTGGCGCACGCTTGCCCGCGCCGCATCGCGCTGCAAAGGATCCAGTCGGGATCCTGTGCACTCCGCCCAGTGGGTAGCCACACAGGCTATAGCTAGCATATAGCCGCCCACATGGACGTCACGTCGGCTCCAGTAGCTGGGTATCCAACTGGTACCAACTATTCAGTACAAATGAGGTTAAGCATTTGTACCGGGCAAGATACCTGGTACAATGCCTCACATTTGTACCAACCGGTACAAATATCCCCCATGAGCCCTCTTTCTCTTCATTTTCCTTTCCTTTTCTTTTCTTTTTTCATCTCATCCCATCCCATCTCATCTAGATTCAAAATCACAAATTTTACAAGTCTCAAATCAAAATTCAATCACAAAATTCATATGCATCACTTCACATATTACATAATCTCATACATCTCATAAAATTCTCACAACATCACAATAATCAAGATTCACAAGAACTCAGTCAAAAAACAACCTCCAGCCTCACTCCTACGCCCCTTGGGGCCACGCCCGGCCAACCCCGCCATGCTGGCCGGCTGGCCGCGCCGCGCGCGCGTCGCGCCGCATCGGCTCGCCGCCTCCCCGTCGCTCACCCGCTTGCCCGCGCCTCGCCGCCCGCCCGCCCTGCATGGGAGATCGAGAAGGGATCAGTGGAGAAGAGGAAAAATGAGAAAGTAAGAAGGAAGAGAAAGTAAAATGAGACGGGAAAGAGATAAGGAGTGAGAGAGAGCCGTGGTGGAGAATTAAAGGAGAGGGTAGGGAGGGAGAAGCGCCAGCAAAAAATTTGTAAGTCCCCGTGGGATCGATGGAATAACATTTGTACCGAGTCATCTTTTTACCCGGTACAAATGTCACCGCATTTATACCAGCTGGTGGCTCCACCCGGTATAAATGTGAGGCCAACACATTTGTAGCGGGCCGAGACACCACCCGGTACAAATGTGAGGCATTGCACTCACTCAGCTCTAAGCTAAGCCTAGCACTAAGCACGTACAAAGCATGTGCAAGTCTAAGGATGAGAAATTTAGCACTTGGATGGCTTGGATATGATCTTTTATGTGTCTCACAGTCCTCAGGTCTTCCTCATACTCCAGCTCCCTCAAATGTAGGGATGAAAGTGGTACGGATATTATCCGTCCGACCGACCGACCGAAAGGTTCAGACATTCATATGGCAAGACCGCATTTGAATATGGACATTTAATATCCATAACTATCCATAACGCATTAGTATCCGGAAATTCAAAGTTGGATTTCTATGATCCAAATATGATAAATATCACTATTCGATAAAAATATATTGTCCGCATCCGTATTCGATCCGAGAATTCAGTCCGAGAAAGAAAAACTATTTGTATATGCATCCACAATATCCGTCCGTATCTGATCCGTTTTCATCCCTACTCAAATGGGTGAGTGGAGGGGGTATAAATAGTCCAAGGCATCCAAAGAACCATTGGCTAAAAGCTGTCGAAACTCGTACCATCAGATGAAACTATGGTCACTTTTCCCCACCGTCAGTTCATCTGGTGCCCCTCCACGTCCCGTTGAATCCTGCTAACACAAATCCTTTGACGCATACACCGACGATCTCCTCACTTAGCCATTAGTTCATCCGGAGCTGAAGGGTTTCTCGCCAAAACCTTACTGTTAGCATCTTCATGTCCATCGAATGAACCGCAGCCTGGACCATCGGTTCATCCAGTGCTACTGGACGTTGGCTCGTAATGTCTCTATCTTGAAATATTGACTCATCGAATAGACCAATGGTACCCAACAATGGATTGTCAGTTCATCTGATGCTTCTGTCTTCCCTTATTCATCTCTGTCGATCATCCGGAGCAACTAAAATTCAGACTGTCGGTTCATCTGATGCTCTTCAAGTCAACTCAAGTCTTCACGCAGTGTAGCAATTACTCCGGCCATTGCACCGTCGCTTGCTTTCTTGGTACCGTCAGTTCATCCTATGGTGTCTACTCTCTTCTTTTCTCTACTGGGTTTGGACCCTCAAAATATATACTATCTTCTCGTTCTGGCATGTGGTGTAAAACCCCGGATTTTTATAGAAAACTCGAATCCCTATACCGTCGCGATAGTCCCTGGATCAGTGGCTATCGCGTATAGATCGTCTCAGAGATAATAACACAAAGTCATACATCGCATCACATAAGAGCATTAGTACATAATTTTTTACATGTCCACTATGGAGTACATCATTACAAGCCTCTTGGCTGAATCAGAGTGAAATTCTACGCAGCGGTAGCTAGCATCTCAAAAGGGTCTCCATCTTTTATTCTTCTCACCACAGGCATACTTGAGCGAAGCGACACATCCCTCAGTCGTACCATCCATCGGCGTTGTTGTCATACTTGGACTCGTACCCCGTACACCCAAAGTCTATCCCCAAGGAGTGGGATAGGTCCACGCCACCAACTGTATGCAGCTTTAAGTGGCCTAACTTCTAAAGGGAGAAAAAGAGACAAGGAAGCGGCTCTGGTTTCCTATGCAGCAGCAGCAGAGTAATATCAAGATATCTCCATCAAGTTCCCAATCCCAAAGCTCTCAACACAGCTCGGATCCACCTGGCCACCCAGGGCCCCATTTCCACAACCTACTCCGGTCTAGGGTCGATGCGAGAACTTCCTCTCCTCGCACCTCAATGATTGCAATCGGGTCAACGAGGTAGATGGAGCCTCTCTCCTCTATCCGACTGCAACCACGACTCACCATACACTCATCTATAGGGGGAAGGTAGAAATCCCAAAACATGAGAACCAACAATCCACTGGGCTCGTCCATGACCGAGGACGCGGCTATAGCTATAGATCAAACGACTCTGCAGAGTGTGTACACCGTTACCCATCCCGAAATGGCACCCAACCGGTGTACGGCCAACCGATCCCATCCTATCGTGCAAACTCTCAGTAGTTACGGTCCCAACCTGCATCCGGGCCTCAAAAACGGTCCCCCCTCAGAAGGGATGGCACCAGAACTGTGAAATTCCCCCGTGTGGCCACACGAGAGTCGCTTTGAGAGGGTGTTCTCACCTCCACCTCTCCCCCACTGATACCCTGCTATCCTCCTTGTAGGTATGGTTCCGCACTTGTCGAGCTGAACTCGGCCCTAACCCCACGCTCGACGAGGTGGTGTGTAACTACAGTCCCGTGAAGCGGTTGGCCCACTCGGTTTCAGATCGGGGCGAGCTCATGTCCTCCAAGCGCAAGCAAAACCCCAACATCTAGGCTCCGACAACCGTCAAAGTAGGGATACACTGAGGAGTGCACCCTATCCCCGATCCCCGATCCCAGATCGGCTACTTCGAGCTCACCTCCGCCAAAGTACCCAAAACGCTTGCCAGTTTTATCCCACTCACACCAGGAACCACTATTCCCATCCCAACACATGCATCGCGAAGCTCAACGTATATACACGCTTTTAAACATATATAGTAGTAGGACAATCAAGGACAAGATATTTAAAGTAGGCAGTGCAAGGTTCATCAACATGCGTATAATGTAAAGCGCTAGCAATCTATATTGCAATGACTAATAGGTTTTCAAGTCAGTCGAGCGTGAACCTGGGGTTTGGTAGTCCTCCACGGCGAAGTCGTCGGTGTAGTCGTACTCCGGGTTCAGCTCCCCGGCTCCAGCGGCTCCTATTAACGTGTAGAAGAAAATTAACAGCGGCCCTAATGCAATTAACTCCAAAAGAATGGCAATTAAGAGCCAAGAGAGAGCAAACACTAGCCTAACACGGAGTTTAAGATTTTAGAGAATTTCTGGAAAAGGTTTTGTATTTTTCGGAGCAAAAATGGATTTACTAGGATTTTCCAAAGATAAAATAGTTTTATGGAAATTAAATACGCACACAATAGCACAAACTCTAGGCTGACTACTGGAGGGCTCTTGGGGGCTTAAAGCTGGCTCTAAGGTGTCTGCAGGCCAGCTATTGGAGCCGACGTGACGTCCATGTGGGCGGCTATACTCTAGCTATAGCCTGTGTGGCTGCCCACTGGGCGGAGCGCACGGGATCCCGACTGGATCCTTTGCAGCGCGACGCGGCGCGGGCAAGCGTGCGCCAAAGGACCGGATTAGCACGGTGCACGGGATCCTATCGATCCGCTACGGCTACACCGGCGTGTGGGCCGGCATGTGAGGGAAAAACCCCACTAGGTTTTGGAGCGACCCTAAGGTGCTCGATGGTTTGTCCCAAAGGGACGGCGACTCGGCCGCAGCTTGCCAGCAGCGAGGTCCTACGGCGGTGACTCGAACCGCATCTCAACCAGGTCCGACCGTATCCAAGGCTCGCCAAAGCAAAGAAAAGAACGGCCTTTGGCCGGGCTTCGGCGCACAAAGACGAGACGAAGTAGTGTGGCGTCTCGGCGCGGGAAGATTTCCTGCGCAGCGGAGGCGTTCGCGCGGGCGACGGCGCATGGGGGCGTCCTGATGCCGGGCGCGTACGCATGTGAAACAAGCGAGGCCAAAGGGGCATGAACGTCGGGGCTTTTACCCCTTGCCCGATCGCGCACGGCGGTTCGGCCATGGCGGTGCTCGGGTCAGCGCTCATGGCGGTTGAAAGAAGACAAGGCTCTCGCGGCCGGCAGCGACATACAATGTATGCGGCCGCGTCCGCAGTGATGGCTCACGGAAAGCCCTAAAGACATCACCTTTTTCCCCTGGTCGCGCATGCACTCGGCATCCCGCGTGGCAAAGGCCACGACGACACGACAAGCAGGTCGGTGGGGTGCTTGGCACAAGGAAAAAAGGAGCCAAAGGCTCTGCCTTGGCCTCCCGGGTAGGTGCGCGTGCGTGTGGGGGTGCATGGCTGCGCGATGGCACACAGGATTTCACAGGCGTGCGGGCATGCGCATGCCGGCGGCTCGGCCACGGCGGCAGACTGGAGAGGTGGCGCACGGCAAGGCGGCCCAAAGAACCTAGAGGCGGGACAAAGCACTACACACGCGCAACGAGGATGACAGCGACACCTGCAAGAAGAAGAAACCCAGCCTGGCACGAAGGCCGGCATCACCAGCAGCAAGCACGGCGGCGCGGTGGCGAACGACGGCGTTCCCCCTTGGCTCGAAGGCCGGGGCATCCATAGAGGAGAGGGGAAGCTCGTCCTCACCTTGGTGGCCACGGGCCGTAGTGCAGGCGTTGGTGAAGTGGAGCGGTGCATGCTTGCCGGTGTGGAAGGAGACGACAGCACGGTGCAGAGAAAGCAGAGGAAGGTGGCGCACGGCGATGACCCGGTCCGGCTCCCCCTTCACGAGCTGCTCTAGCTTCACGACAACGACGGCTCCAAAGTTGGACTCCCTCGCCTCCTGCTCCACAATCGGACTCCCTCGCCTCCTGCCCCACCTCCCCCTCCTTCTTGATGTCACTGGCGGCGGATTGGGGATGGAAATCCCCAGTTGGCTAGGGTTGGCCTCGGGCGCCTACGGCGCTTCTTATAGGCCGAGGTAGGTAGAGCGAACGGCTAGATAGGCTCCGCGACGCGTGGACGCCATCCAGCGCTGGCGGCCATGGTCGCACAGCCTGCTTTCCACGGCGGCGCGTCGGGGCTGAGAGAGAAGACGATAGAAAGGGGAAAAGGAGAAGGAAGAAAGGGGTGACGTGGCGGCCTGACGGGTGGGTCCCGCATGGCAGCGCCTCACGCCGGGGTGAGCTGGCCGGCGGGTCGGCCGCTCGCCGGTGGGCCGCGCATGGGCCGAAAGGGGGTGTGGGCCGAAAGCGAGGTTGGCGAAGACACGAAAAAGGGTAAAGAGGTTTCCTATTTAACTGAACCCTATTTTCTATTTTATTTAAATTTGAATTCAACTTCAAATTTGAATCCACTCAAACAATTCCAAATAAAACCAAATGAAAATCCATCTTCTCACACTAGCATTTTATAAGTCCTAATACTATTGCTTGAATTAAATTACAATTTAGGACTTTAGGGAAGGGAAAAAGGAAGACATCCTTAATGGTTTCGTAAGCATACAATTTCATAGCAAGTTTTTGGAAATCCCATAATTTTACAATTAGACAAATTCAAGGATGTTACATAACTCGACCCTCACAAGAATCTCGTCCCCGAGATTAAGAAGTTACGTCTAGTTCGAAGAGTTGAGGGTATTTCTCCCTCACTATGGTCTCCTTCTCCCACGTTGCTTCGTGCTTGGAGTGATTACTCTAGAGCACCTTGCAGAAGCACGTGGTGGTCTTCCTGGTTGACTTCTCCGCCCAATCCAGGATCCGGACTGGGTACTCCAAGTACTTCAGGGTGTCCTATACGTTGAGTGCATGTGCGAGCACCCTCTTCTCGATGACCACACACTTCCGGAGCTGAGACACATGGAACAATGGGTGTACTCCGGCGAGTTCTGGCGGTAGCTCCAGCTTGTATGCCACATTCCCGATTCTCTGCACGATCAGGTATGGCCCAACATACCTTGGGGACAACTTCCCCTTGACATGGAACCTCTTTGTACCTCGGAGGGGTGACACCCTCAAGTAAACGTACTCTCCCACATGGAACGAGACGTCTTTCCTCTTTGGGTCAGCGTAGCTCTTCTGCCTGCTCTGAGCTATCTTCAGATTCTCTCTGACCTTCGCAACATTTTCTTTAGCTTATACAATGGTGGCGGGACCGAAGAAGGTCCGCTCCCCCACCTCGGACCACATCAACGGTGTCCGACACTTTCTGCCATATAGAGCTTTGAAAGGGACCATCTTCAAACTAGCCTGGTAGCTGTTGTTGCACGAGAACTCGGCATAGGATAGACTCTTCTCCCAATCAGAACCGTAAGTCAATACACAAGCTCTCAGAAGATCCTCAAGTACCTGGTTTACTCTCTCTATCTGTCCATCTGTATGAGGGTGGAAGGCCGAACTGTAGTGCAAGTTGGTGCCCATGGCCTTATGCAAACTCCTCCAGAACTTGGCTGTAAATTGTGGCCCTCTGTCTGATACTATGCTCTTCGGTGCCCCATGTAGCTTCAGAATGTTGTCAATGTATAGCTTTACTAGCTTGTGCATCTCAAAGGTCGTCTTCACGGGGATGAAGTGTGCCACTTTAGTCAATCGGTCGACGACCACCCAGATCGAGTCGTTGCCTTTCTGCGTACGGGGCAGACCCACTATAAAGTCCATGCTAATATCTTCCCATTTCCAAGTGGGTGTCTCGAGTGGCTGAAGCAACCCTGCGGGCCTCTGGTGTTCTGCCTTCACTCTCTGACATGTGTCGCACCGAGTGACGTACTCAGCAATGTATTCCCTCATCTTCTCCCACAAGAACCGTACCTTCAGGTCTTTGTACATCTTCATGCAACCAGGGTGGATTGAGCACCGAGAGTCGTGAGCTTCCTTCAGAATCGAGTCTCGAATCTCCTTGTTTCGCGGCACGCAAATGTGGTCCTTCAACCATAGTGTGTCCTGCTCGTCGAGGCGGTAGTCGGCTGCTTTGCCTCTAGCCATCAGGTTCTTCACCTCCTCAATCTCTGGGCATCTTATCTGAGCCTGTCGAATTTGGCCCGCGAGCGTGTATTTCACCCTCAGCTCGTTCAGCTGCCCCTGCTCCACTATCTCCAAACTCAGCTTCTCCATTTCCTCATACAGTGTCGGTTGCTCTTTCTGCATCATCAAATTGTTGCAGTAATGCTTGTGACTCAGTGCATCTACTACGACGTTTGCTTTGCTGGGGTGGTAGTGAATGTTTAGGTCGTAGTCCTTGATCAACTCTAGCCATCTTCTTTGCTTTCAACTCTGACTGCGTGAAGATGTACTTCAAACTCTTGTGATCGGTATAAATGTCGCACTTGTTTCCCATCAGGTAGTGCCTCCATATCTTCAAAGCTTGAACGACACCAGCTAGCTCGAGGTCATGTGTGGGGTAGTTCTCCTCATGCTTCCGAAGCTGTCGCGAGGCATAGGCAACCACTTTGCCTCCTTGCATCAGCACGCAACCGAGTCCCTACCACGATGCGTCACAGTACACCACGAAGTCCTTGCTCGCATCAGGAAGAGTCAGAACTGGTGTAGTACTGAGGTGAGTTTTGAGCTCCTGAAAGCTGGCTTCACACTTGTCTGACCACACTTACGGCGTGTTGCTCTTCAATAGTTCTGTCATGGGCTTCGCAATCTTGGAGAAGTTCTCGATAAATTGTCGGTAGTAACCAGCTAGACCGAGAAAACTGCGGATCTCTATCACAGACTTCGATGACTGCCACTTGGACACTGCTTCTATCTTGCTCGGATCTACGACCACTCCTTCAGCAGACAACACGTGACCGAGAAAAGCGACTTCTTCCATCCAGAACTCACACTTGCTGAACTTAGCATACAGCTGTTGTTGCTTGAGCTTCTCCAACACGATCCTCAGGTGCTCTTCATGATCCTCTGCAGTCTTGGAGAAGACTAGTATGTCGTCAATGAAGACAACGACACACTTGTCCAACTCATCCATGAGCACCTTGTTCATCATGTTCATGAAGTACGCCGGGGCGTTCGTAAGACCGAACGATACGACAGTGTAATCGTATTGTTCGTACCGGGTCACAAACGCGGTTTTGTAGATGTCCTCCGGTCGAATCTTCATCTGGTGGTACCCTGATCGGAGGTAAATCTTGCTGAAGAAATTGGCTTGCGTTAGCTGATGCATCAGGTCGTCGATCTGGGGCAGCGGGTACTTGTTCGTGATGGTTACCGCATTTAAGGCATGGTAATCAACACACAGTCGTTGAGTCCCATCCTTCTTCGGCATGAACAGAGCTGGTGAACCCCATGGTGAAGCACTCGGTCGGATAAACCCCTTCTCAAGTAGTGAGTCTAACTCTGCCTTCAACAGCTTCAGCTCAACATCTGTCATGCGATACGGACTCTGAGCTATCGGTGTAGTTCTAGGCACCAAGTTGATCACAAACTCCACGTCACGGTTTGGTGGTAATCTCGGCAGCTCTTCTAGAAACACATCCTCGAACTCGCACACCACTGGTACATCTGAGATGGCTTTCGTGTGAAGACTGTACATGACTGGTATGTCTCGGGACTTCATCGGTTCGAAGGTTACTCTCGTGTCGTCAGGGTGTACCAAGTTCACAAGTCTCGGTGAAGTGGAGATGACACCCTTGTGAGCAGTGATCTAATCCATCCCAGTATCACATCAATGCCATTGGAAGGCAACACTGTTAGATCCCGCAAGAACTTGTGGTCCTGGATGACCACATCCACTCTTTTGCACAGCAAGGTGCATCGGATATCTCTGAGAGATGAACTCGTGATGATAGGAGTCGGTCGGGTGGTTGTAGGGAAGGAAAGTTTGTTCACGAATCTCGAGGTAATATACGACCCGGTTGCACCGGTGTCGAATAGAACCAAAGCAGTAGTACCACAAACTAAAAACTCACTGATCACGACGTCAGGAGCGTCCGCAGCCTCCTCCTTGGTGAGGTGGTTCAGCCTCCCACGGCCAGCATTCAGCGGTGGTGCAGCCTGATGAGGTCGACCTCCTGGGGCAGGTGCTCTCGCGGGTGTAGCAGTGGTCTTCTTGTCTGGGTAGTAGTAGGACTTGTGGCCAGGCTTGCCACACGCGAAGTAGGTGACGGCGAAGCCTCCCGCGGCAGGTCTCACGGCGCTCGGCGGCGCATGGGTGTAGCCTCCAGTCTGCTGGGGTAGCCGGGGTTCCTCCCTCTGGGGAATGGGCTACGTCCTCCACCTCCGAAGCTGCGCCCAGGCTGGTTGTGCCTAGCATGTTGCTCTGTCCGCTCCTTGTCTTCTGGAAGGATCGGTCGTGGTGATCCTGATCTCCCGTCCTCTTCTTGCCCCTCATGTGCTCCTCGTGGCTCCTCCTCTTGTCCTGGACCGCGATGGCGCGGTTGACGAGGTGGAGAAGGGACTTGTGCTCGCTCGCCTTCAATCCCTGGCGAAGGCCTCGCAGGAACCAGAACTGCTTCTTTTGGTCGGTGTTGGTGTCGTCGGGGGTGTACCGCATCATCTTCATGAAGTGGCACTCGTACTCCTCGACCCTCATCGCACCCTGAGTCATGGTGCGGAACTCCTGCGCCTTCTGGATCAGCAGCTCGCTGGGCATGTACTGCTCACGGAACGCTTCGTAGAACTCCAGCTAGGTGATGAGGCGGTGTAGTTGTCCCACCAAGCCTTGGCAGGACCCTCCAGTTGGTGTGCGGTGATGGCGACGCACCCCTCGTCAGAGCAGACGGTGAGGTTGAGCTTGGTCTCGATCACCCTCAGCCAGTCGTCGGTGTCGAGCGGGTCATCCGACTAGCTGAAGGTGGGGGTCTTCAGGTGGATGAACCTCTCGATCTTCCTCGTGAGGTCCTCGTCCTACAAAGCGGCGCGGTTCCCACCATTGCCACATTGCTCCATGGCTTCTGCCATCCGCTGCATCAGCTGAGTGTGGACCGCCATCACATCCACCAAGTTAGGTGGGGGTGGCGGAGGCTGGTCTGGCTTAGGCTGGTTTTGCTCTTGATGTTGCTTAGCTTCTCCATGCTCAGCTTCAGCTTCTGGGCCTCAGTAAAAAAATAGTGGTGGCGGTGCTACGGCACCCCGGCCTCGAGCTCCCAAAGCTCCTCCACGTAGGAGCGGGCATCCATGGCCACGAGCAGGTGCATGACCGCGTCCACGAGTGGCATCACGGCCACATCCGCGTCCACGGCCCTGTGGGTCTTCCTCCTCGGCAGCAGCCTCCTCGAGGCACGCCATCAGCCGGTTGGATCGGTGGATCGACATCCTTCTGAAAACACAAGCGGGGAAGAGAATACTTTACACGATGTCACTCACCAACACACATATGAGTCTAAGACAAGCATGAAAAAAGACTAATTATATAACCAACACACAAGGGGAAGAAGCATTAAGACATGAATAACTCCATTAAGATCCAAGCATACATCAAGCATGAGTAGTACATATGCTTCCCCGAGGCTGACTCAGACCTTAGGGGTAGCAGCTCAAATCAACGCTCTAATACATCGATACATGCTCAAAAAGGGTGGTGCCTACAAGGTGTGACATGGCTCTCTTCATGCACCGGAACATGCTCGCGGCTGCATGGAACAACTCATGGAAACTACAAACATACAACACTACTCTAGGTCATGCCCTCACTTAGATCTCTACTCGGTGCGAGCCCTCTTGTACGAGACAGGGTAACAGTCCTCAGTGAGGTAGTCCAGCGGAAAGATCCAGGACACCAAGGTGTGTGCCTCTCAAACCTCCTCAGTCTCGACAGGGATCGGCAGCCGTGCCATCGAGCACAAGTGAAGCTTGAGACGGGACTGGTGCAGCTCGAAGGTCTCGGTGCGGATCTCACGCTGTGACTCGAGGGGTAGCTCTCCGTTGAGCTCGGTAAGCTCGTCCACGCGGAGTGAGTTGGCGTCCTCCCAAGTCCTCCTCAGTCTCTCGGCCTTGTCCCTTAGGTAGACGGTCGTGCGCATGAGCCACGCAAGGTTGGCGATGTTCTCCGCCCTGTTCTTCTCTAGCTTCTCCACCTTGTTCCGCTCACAGCCGAGCAGGTGGGCACGCACCGTGAGCAGGTCATCCTTGCTCTAAAGTCTGTCCTTCTACCTATTTTGACTCACGATCAGCCTACGGAGGTCCTCCCTGACGTGCAGTAGCTCCTCACAGGTGTCCACGCGCTCCCTCTCAGACTGCAGTAGGACAGTGGTCGCGCGGCCGAGGCTTTGCTCGAGCTGGCGAGCACGGGAGTGTAGCGCGTTGTTCTCTCTCTCCAGCTGAACACAGCGCGGCTGGCACTGGCGGGCGTCAATGGTGGTGTCTCTAATCTTGCCGAAGAGGGTCTGTGTCAGATGTTGAGATCTGGACAGCCCACGGGGGGTGTTAATCCCTGTGGTTTATTTGTTCGGCGGGGAGGAGTCTAAGGCTAAGAACTCGAAGGTCGCACACGAGTACGTGGAACACAAGGAACACAGCGAGTTTATACTGGTTCGGGCCTCCGAAGAGTAAAACCCTACGTCCAGTTCTTCGATTTGTATTGCTGAGGATTGCGGATTGGTTGAGGTTACACAAGGGATCGCCTCATCCGCCTTATATTGGCCAATGGAGACCTAAGTCGGTTACGACCAGGAGACCTAAGTCTACATTACACATCTTGCCATATCCCGTCGATCTGCTTTGGGCGAAGTCCACCGGAGTCTTGTCTCGTACGCCAAGTCTTGAGGTCGTGACGAGCTAGGTCATCGAGGGAATCTTTTGGAAGGTCTTCAAGGGGTCGTGTGGACCGCCGACTAGGTCGGTTGGGCCCACTGACAGGTCGGTGGGTCTTCTAGTAGGCCGGACCCACTTGTCGGGGACGGCCGTGAGCCTGGTCGGTGGGGACCTGGGTACCCATGTCTCACAAGCTCCCAGGCGAGGTGTATGCGCAACGACCTTAGAAAGGTCATGATGAAGTCGTAGAGCTATCAACAAGTCGAATAGCATGCACATCGGTCCAAAAAAGAAAAAGAACAAGTCAGCTTGGCAGTCGACCTGTTTGGAGTCTTGCCGAATCGAAGGGAGGTCGAGTGACGACCTATAGGAAGAAGACTTCCAATAGATCAAAACGACGATGAAAAAATTCAGAGGGCATCGAAGATGCACTCATAGAGTAGTATCTGAGCATCATGGCAGGCAGGATGGCCGGTATGATGATCCAAAAAAGAAAGAAAAGAAGAAGAAGTAGGTCGAGTAACGGCGCGATGAGAAACGGGTTTCCCAATAGGTCGATATGACGAGGAAAACAAGAGGGCGTCGGAGACGCACTCGTAGAGTAGTCCCCGAGCATTGAATCAGATAGCATGGCTGGATTGATGCTCCAAAAAGAGAAGAAAACTGAGTCATGGTCTTGATCAAACGAAGAGTAGAGACACCCAGATCTCCAAGCATAGCTGCAAGGAGTCTGGCAGGGCCGACCTTAGGGAGGCCTTGTAGGCGTGCCGACCTCGAAGAGGCTTTAAATCGATGATGTCCAGTATCCGAGGATACCCAGCATGATCTTGAAAAGGGCATCGTATGAAGAGGTCTTCTATAGTCTTCGAAATCAAAGATGAAGCTGGCAAGATGATGTTGATCTCGAACGTGTGGAGTATAGAGATACACAGATATCCTGCATAGTTGCATGGAGTCTAGCAGGGCCACTCGAGGCATGCTGACCTCAGGAAGGTCTCAAATTTAAAGTGACCAAGCACTCGGAAGCACTCGGCAGGGCCATCAGGCGCGCACCCCACAGGGAGGCCTTTTATTCCCGACGTAAAATCTTGGGTGCCCAAAACAGGGTGGTAGGGATACAAGAGCACACCGACCTTAGAAGGTCACGCATCCGGAGCGCCCAACTAGGTTGGCAGAGCCGTAGACACACAGAGGTATTGCGAGTCCTAGGTATTAAGGCACACCGACATCAAGGAGGTTGTTTTGGTGTCCAGACGACCAACATAGCTGCTGACCATCCAGCAGAGCCATTGTACTAAGGTAGTGGCAACCTCAGCAATAGACACACCAACCATGGGGGTCCGATGAAATCGTAGATCTCCGCAATGCTTTTGATTTCCATGATACTTGCAGATCTCCAGGCGCCTAGACAGATCTGGAAGAGCAGCGAGGCACGCCTACCCTGGAAGGTCTTCAATCAAACCTACGACCATTCTGCTCAGGAAACAGAAATATAGGCTGATTGGAATAGGTCTATTTACATGCAGAGCCATAGCGGGTGCACCAGGACGCAGAGCCTAGCGGGTGCAGATAATAGATATCAGGTCGTAGAGGAAGGTCATGAAGTTGTCGTCGAAAAGAGGGGCTAAGTTAGGCGCTAAGCCCTCTGACACAGGGTCAAGTTTTGTCTTGTAGTGTAGACTGCAGAGTCACGGGTCAATAGTGGTCGGAGATGCTCTTACCACCCAGAAAACGACAAACTGCCCACTGATCGAGGAGTTACTGTAGCCATGTAACCTCTGCGGCGGGGCTCAGGCATCATTGATGCACAAACGACAAAGACGTCGTGAGTCAGAGAGAAAGTTAATGTCGTCGCCTTTAAACATACACAGGCTTACAGGTCCCAATATCACGTGGTGACAGTATCATTACTTCGCTAACTGCCCGGGGTGCGGCTTCGGCTATAAATAGCTCCTTTGTGACTTAGGAAGGCAAGCTCCGAACACCACCAAGCCATGAAGTTGCAGAGTAGTGTTCCTGCTATGCCATGGTCATGTGTTCGTCCACCAGATTGTAGGTTCTTGCACTTGTAGATGCTTGGAGCTAGGAGAATTCTCGCGAAATATAGGCAACATCTCCATCCTCTGAGCCCTCCCTCTGCGGGGTATCAGGTAGAGTTTGGAGGTGATGCTGTTCGAGCTGGAGCTTCAACAGGATGTCTCTGGTGAGCACCAGGAACTCACTAGGGCTTGCTTTTCAATGCCGAAGAGCAAGCTCGTGTCTCCATTCCAATAGTTGGAGTCGAGCATGCCTTAGCTTGTGTGCCGTCCTGCAGTTGTCTCAGGCAAGGCCGCCATCAAGGTCCTGGTTCTAGGAGAAGTCTCGCGACGTGCTCTACTTCGGCAAAGTAGGTTGTGGTGACAGCTCTGGGTGGCCCAGGTCTTGTACTATGTTTATCTTGTGTGCCAGGTTCTGAATCCAATGAGGTTGCAGGCGACTTGTGTACCTTCGGATTCTGGATCTAATAAGGTTGTAGGCGGCTATATCCCCTCGGATTCTGGATCCGATAAGGTCATAGGCAGTTGTGTAGCCTTGGGTGGTCCATGTAATGTTCGCTCTCTTCTGTAATGTACTTGGTCATTTTGGCAAAATGATTTGCCAAAGACCTAATTTAATATGATGTGGGGGCTTGCAAAACAAGTTTACCATCAGGACGACCTGATGTTATCTTCTTGTTTGGCTCACAACCTAAACTCAGATTTAGGTCGTAGTCGTAGTCTGTTTGCGAAAAATCCGCCTTAATCTTCTCACGAACTTCTCGGGATAGAGCCATTGGGACGTGTTGTACGGTGGAAGGAGCCACAACAGATAGATTCAATGGACCCCTCTATAAATAGGGTGACCCGGGGCGGGGTTGACCCCATTCCCCTTCGTCTTCCTCCGTCGCGGCCGCTTTCTCTTCCATCACTTTCTCACTCTCTCTCACGCGCCGTAGCGATCTAGCAACCGCCGTGCTCCCGTGCCCACCCATCCAGCCCCCAACTCCGGCTAGGCCCGTGCTAGTGCCACCGCTCCGCGTCTGCTCCTCCGTCGCATGCGCATTAAGACCCTGTGCCACATTAGATCCAACTCAAACCCTAGCGGTGAGATGGCGGCGGAGCCGGCTTATATCCCGGACCCGCGGGCGGTGTGGGTCCGGTCGATGATGACCGAGGCCAAGATCTAGGCACTTGTGGATCGTGAGCTGCTCCGGTCGAAGGCGGAGATGCAGTGGAGGGCCACCACTAGGGAAGAGTTCCCGAGCGAGAACGTCAAGGAGCAGGTCGTCTTCGCTTCCTTCTTCGAGCGCGGCTTCAATCTCCCGGCAGGGACCTCTTCCACGGCTTGTTGTACTACTACAGACTGGAGCTGGTACATCTTGTTCCCAACTCCATCACTATAGTTTCAACCTTCATCCATTTCTGTGAGGCGTATCTGGGGATACCGCCTCATTTCCTGCCATGGAGATACTCTTTCTGCGTGAAGAGCACTGGTAAGAGGGCGGGGCCAGTGAGGGCTGTGATGTTTGTGTTGAGGACAGGCCTCAAGGCGGAGTGGATAGACACCGACTTCCCCGACAATACTGCCGGGTGGAGGTCGGAGTGGTTTTACATTGCAGATCAGATTCCTGGTCTTCCACGTTGTACTGGCCATAAGCCAGCGAAGATAAGTGAGTGGGATCTAGGACTCCCAACCCATCACCTTGAGGACCTCAAGGGGGTCCTGGAGCTTGTCAGTGACATGAAGAAACAGGGAGTGATAAGAGCGGTGGTGGCGAGGTCGTTCTGTCGTCAGATGATCCAACCGATCAAGGATCGGGTCCACCCGGCGTATGAGTATTGTGGGAAATCAGACCCCACACTCGAGGTCAACTGCAAGGTCTCCAAGGAGGAGATGGTGTCTAGAGTTTCCCAGATGTATTCTGGGAAAGTAAAGGTGAAGAAGTGCCCGAAGGCACACTCGTTGAAGAGGTCGGCTGACCCGGTAAGATCCTGAGATCTATCTTTAGGTCATTGTGTTTCGTTTTGTTGATTCTAAAGGTTGTATGACATCCTTGTCGTCCATTTGCAGATGTGCGAGCTTCAGATGTGGTGGCCAGCACCTCTCCTTGAGGGGGAGCTGCACTGGAGGAAGCTTAGGTCGGACAAGTACATACCTCCAGCAGGTCGTTTGCTGGAGTTTTACGAGTCTGACTCATCGGTGGATGCTGACGAAGATACTGATGCAGAGGCTGGGGCAGACCCAGGTGCTGGCGTGGCAAAGTCCCGGCGTAGGACCTGATCGATGGTTGTGAAGAAGTCTGCTTCGGCCGTTGCTACTGCTATCTCTGCGGTAAAGGCTGCAGAGCAGAAGAAGAAGAAGAAGAAGAAGAAGAAGAAGAAGAAGAAGAAGAAGAAGAAGAAGAAGAAGAAGAAGAAGAAGAAGAAGAAGAAGAAGAAGAAGAAGAAGAAGAAGAGGAAAAGGAAGGCTGCATCCCCTCCGGTGGTCGTTACTCCATCGATTCCAACACCCTGCTCGCGGGAGGTCGAGTCAGAATAGGAGGAGGAGGAGGAGGAGGAGGAGGAGGAGGAGGTGGTTGAGAGTTGCGGATCCCTAAGGATCAGGCGGCAAGGAGGTCAGAGAGTCCTGCTGCCAAGAGGCAGCGGGAGCTGGTGCAGAAGATGTCGGAGGATGCTCTCCGACGTGGATTGGAGGCGTAGCGCAGTGCTGCAGCGACCAGCCGAGGATGCCTGCGACTATTAAGCCTCGGGTGTTTTGGCTGAAGACTCGGCTTCCGGCTGTGACGAGGTAGAATCTTCAGGGCTGGTTCTGTCTTTGTACTTCTTATCTGGTTTTTGTCTTGCCGAGGTGATTTGCCATGCAGGCCGGTGGTGAGGCCACAAGGGGGGCCAGTTGCCCCATCGTCTCACTCCCGCATGAGGTCGCTTGAGCCACAGGTCATGGGGAAGGCGCTTGCAGATGACGCGCGCACTGCTACTCCACCACAAGGAGCAATTGAGAACGTGGTGACTTCACCACTCGTGGCCGGCGCAAGGGTGGAGACTCCCCCCCCCCCCCCCGCCGCCGATGAGGAGGATCTTCGGTGCGGGGACATCGGGCGAGACCCCATCAGAGCAGTTCCAGGTGGGGCTGAGGACCGGGTCAGGGACCAGACTCAGATCGACCTGGCGCCAGGAGGTCCAGAAACGTCTGGCGCACAGGTACCTCCATCTTCATCATCAAACCCGAGGTTGCCACGGTGATCAATTAATTGGAATCACACCCCCTCGGCGAGAGGATTGGTTCGAAGACAATGAAGATATGCAGGCCATGCGAACCAGCATCATCACCATCAACAATGCGCTGACAGTCAGTGTTTCACGACATGTAGTTGTTTCTTGATTGCACATTTTTGAAATGGTGTTTGACGATCTCGTCGTGTTGTGGCAGTCGCTGGCAGATAGTGCTAAGGGCCGGGCCGACCTGCTGAAGGATGCGGCAGCGAAGGAGCAGCGGATTGTCAACCTTGCACGAGAGCTCAAGGAGGTCTGCGAGGTGGCAGCCGCCGAGAAGAGGAAGCTCGAGGAAGAGCACGCCAAAGAGAAGTGCAAAGCCGTGGAGGCTACCGCGCAGTTCAATACCATGGCTACTAGTAGGTCGAGTCTTTCATCCCCTTTCAGAAGAAAGTTGTTAGCTGTGTGCTAACTGTTGCATGCTGCAAATTTCCGTAACCGTGAGGAGGAGCTGAAGAACGCTCTGGCGACCTCCAGGAGCAAAGTTCAGGATTTGGAGATAAAGGTCCGGGAGATCGAGGCCGGAGGCCTAAAACTCAAGCGGGCGATGAAAGAAGCCACCGACAGTGAGTACGCCATATCTCAAAAGCTGGCTTATGGGACAACAGCTCATGGGGGCCTTGAAGCCGAGTTCGAGGTTGTTTTGAAGTCATTTCAGAGTGACCAAATCACCATTGTAGGGTATGAGGTGGAGCTGAACGACCTCAGGGGTGTTGCCAACTGTGCGATGTCTTGCATACCTGTTCCAGAAGAAGGGGAGCAACAACAATCCATTGTTGAGCGCCTGGTAGACACTCCTAACAGGTTTTTGACTTTGTTGAGTGCGACGGGCTTGGCGGCTGCGACTGATGCGTTGGTGAGAGTTAAGTCTCACTATCCTGAGGTCGATATGGCCAAGGTAAAGGGAGGTGCGGACACCACGAAGGACCTCCAAGCCCTGGAGCTTAAAGTTGATGATGCCGCCAACGAGGTGATGGGGAACATCGACTTTGAAGGCGATGGTTGCGCCAGTGGCGATGGTGGCGACCAGTAGTAGTTAAGAGCTATACCTCCTCCTCCTCTCATAACTTGTAAACAATACTCTGGGGATATTTTGGAGTAATTTTTAATGAAGTACTTGCCTTTTGCCTGCACAAGCTTGGTTGATCTTGTAGATGACGACGTCTTGTGTTCTTTGCTCGCTAACCACTACTCACGGAGAGGCTAGCTTACCGACCACCACAGCTCGGTGTGGAGGTTTACGAGAGGTCGGCGCACGAGAGAGGAGCCTAGGGCTTAGGTCTGGCGACCTTTCCGACCAAGCATGCTCATAGCGCTAGGAGGCTTTATACTTGTTAGGGATGGTGTCCTTAGGTCGAATGACCCTTACGTTGGCTTTGAGCCAAGCCCCCGAGCATATCGAGGGGAAGGAACAAGGGAGACTCGGAACCCCTAGGTCTTGCGACCCAGATGTTGGCTTTAGCCAAGCCCCCAAGCATGTCGAGGGGAGGGGGTTTGGTGTATGAGGAAGGAGGAGGTAGTGCTCAACTCATAGCAGATGACTGCTTGAAATATTTATTTATTTAATCTGAAAAAAGGAGGTACAAAAGAGGGAAATACATAGCTTAAATTTAAAACTATTCTACGGATAGAATCATCGGTTGGGTACTCCTTGCCCGTCGCCCCACTGGAGTCGATATGTTGACGGGCTGATAACTTCCGTGATGATGAAGGGTCCCTCCCAAGGGGCAGAGAGCTTGTGCATGCCGTCGGTCTTCTGGATGCGTCTAAGGACGAGGTTGCCAACATTGAAGGAAGTTTCTTTAACGTTGCGATCATGATAGCGGCGTAGCTGCCGGTCATGACGAGCTTGTCTCATGACGGCGGCGAGTCTTTGTTCTTCGAGGCTATCAAGGTCGATACGACATGTCTGTTCGGCCTCTCCTTCCTCGTAGAACTGAATTCGCAGAGCTCCGAAGGCAACGTCGGTAGGTAGAACAGCTTCTGATCCGTAGACCAGAAAGAAGGGCGAGAAGCACGTAGCGGAGCTGATTTGAGTCCTGAGACCCCAAATTACATGTGGCAACTCGGCTATCCACCTGGTAGCGTAGTTGGAGGCGTCGTCGTAGATACGGTCTTTGAGAGCTGGAAGCCCCATGCCGTTGGCTCTTTCGACCTGGCCGTTACACTGTGGGTGGGCGACCGAGGAATAATAGACATCGATAAGGTTATCCTGGCAGAAGTCCTAGAAGACCGAGCTAGTGAAGGCTGCACCTAGGTCGGTGATGATCCTATTAGGCACACCGAAGCGATGTTTGATGTCTTCGGTGAATTTAACAGCTTCTTCTGACGTTACTTTTGCAACAGGTCAGACTTCAATCCACTTGGTAAATTTGTCTACGGCGACCAGGATATGTTTGTAGCCACCCGGAACGGTACGAAACGGTCCTACAGCGTCGAGGCCCCACATAGCGAAGGGCCATGACAGAGGGATGGTGCGCAGGGCCTGAGCTGGCAGGTGCTGCTGTTTGGCAAAGAATTGACATCCTTTGCACCTCCTGATGAGGTCTTTAGCGTCGGTAACGGCTGTTGGCCAGTAAAATCTGGATCGGTATGCTTTACCGACCAAATTGGTGAATGCCGTGTGGCAACCACACTCGCCGCTGTGGATCTCAGCTAAGAGCTGGAGACCTTCTGATTGTAGGATACACTTCATCAAGATGCCAGTAGAGGCAGCTTTCCTGTAAAGGTCAGAACCAATCACGACGTAGTTAGCACTTCGTTGCGTGATGCGTTATTGCTCTGCTTTGTCATCAGGGACAATTTGGTCGAGTATGAAGTCTACGAAGGGCTTGCACCAATCATCCTCTTTTTCAGACATGAGCACGTCGCAGGGAGGTGCTGAGTTTTGGTCGTTTGAAGGTTGCTCTGGATTATCGGGATCCAAGAGCTTGATTGAAGGCTTGCGTAGGTCTTGGACGAATACGCCTGCTAGGACTAGAGCTCGACTGACCACTTGACGATGCGGCCATTGGCGTTGCGGTTGTGGATGATCTCTCCTAAGGGGAACGAGGACGGGACCATGATCTTGTGAGCTTGGAAGTAATGTCGAAGCTTTCTCGACGTGATCAGGAGTGCATAGATCAGCTTCTGAGGTTGTGTGTAACGTGTTTTAGCGTCGGCCAGGACCTCGCTCACGTAATACACATGTCGTTGGACAGGGTAGGCCTGCCCTTCTTCTTCTTGCTCGGAGACGAGAACCGTGCTCACCACATTAGTGGTGGTAGAGATGTAGAGTAGGAGTGTTTCCTTCGGAATTGGAGGTGTCATAACTGGTGGGTCGTTAAGGACTCTTTGAGAGCCTCGAAAGCTTTCTGGCTTCATCGTCCCATACGAACTTGTCAGCCTTCTTCAATAGCTTGAAGAAGGGTAAGCCTTTTTCGCCAAGCTTGCTGATGAAACGACCTGGAGCCGCCATCATGCCGGTGAGCTTCATGACGTCTTTCTTGTTGGATGGCTTGGCCATCTTTCGTATAGCATCGACCTTCGCAGGGTTAGCTTCAATGCCTCGGTGCCCGACCATGAATCCTAGGAGCAATCCGGAGGGCACACCGAAGACACACTTTGTTGGGTTAAGCTTCCACTGGAACTCTCGCAAGTTGGCAAAGGTTTCGGTGAGGTCGGCGATGAGCTTGTCTTCTTCTATGGTCTTGACGACCACATCGTCTACATAGGCTTCGACATTCTTTCCGATTTGGGACTTCAGGTACTTCAGGATTGCCTTCTGGTATGTTGCTCCAGCATTTTTCAGGCCAAAGGTCATGAGTTTGTGGCAGTAGATGTCGTGGGGCATTATGAATGTCGTTTTATCTTCGTCGTCAGGATGCAGGGCTATCTGGTGTTATCCCAAGTAGCAGTCATGGAAGCAGAGTAGGACGCTACCAGCCGTGGAGTCCACGACCTGGTCAATACGAGGAAGAGGGAACAGATCCTTCGGGCAGTGCTTGTTAAGGTCGGTGTAATCGATACACATCCTTAATCCACCAGTTTTCTTTGGTACAAGAACCGGGTTTGCGAGCCAAACCAGGTGTTGACATTCTCTAATAAAACCTGCAGCTAAGAGCTAATAGATTTCTACTTCTATAGCTTGTTTTCTATCTTTTGCAAATCGCCGGAGCTTTTGCTTGATAGCTCGTGCGGTCTTGTTGACTTCAAGTCTATGCTCAGCCAGCTCCCTAGGGACGCCAGGCATGTTGGATGGACTCCATGCGAAGATGTCGGCGTTGTCCCTAAGGAAGCTGGTGAGCACGAGTTCCTATTTGGGGTCGAGTTCGGCCCCGATGACGACTTCCTTGGATGCGTCGGGCAGGCCGAGGCAAACCTTCTTGACAGCTGGACTTGGGTCCAAAGCTGTGCTTGTACACTTCTGCTCTGGTACCTGTAGCGTAGTTTGGTCGATCTTGGCTGCCTGGGCGACCATGACCGTTGCTGCAGCTTTGATCGCTGAATCTTTGGAGAGCTCGACGGTGGCGCTTTCGCAATTGTAGGAGACCATGATGTCCCCGAGGATGGAAAGAATTCCGTTTGGTGCTGGCATCTTCATGATGAGGTAGTTGTGATGCGATATAGCCATGAACTTTGCCAGCATAGGTCGACCAAAGATAGCGTGGTATGATGAGCGGAAGTCCGCGACCTCGAACATCAGGTATTCTGTACGGAAGTTCTCCTCTGTGCCGAAGGTAACCGGCAGGCATACACGACCTATGGGGATAGGGCCTACAATCATGGTAATCTTGTGGATCAGGTCGACGGTCACGATTGTTGAAGCGTTGTCCACCATTACGATAGTCATTGCTCTTGGTCTTCTTGGGGGTAGACAGGACTCCAAGGGCGCGCTTTAGTTGTTCGCACTCTCATGGTGTGCTTGACATCGCGGTGGAAATGGCACTGGTCGTCCATGACCATATTGAAGTCACCTTCGAGGAAGGTGGAAGGTCTTGGTGGATCTGCTACATAGGCTTCACCAGATCGTTTGCACAACTTGGTGCCTCCGTCGTCGTGGTCTTCCCCGTTGAAGTCATGCATTACCGCATCTTGAGTGTCGACCAGTTTGTCGATGTAAGCCATGAGGTCACTAATGGTGTGTGCATCAGCCTCATGGATCTTCTCGAACAGCTTGATGTTGGTGATTCCCTTTTTGTAGTAAGTGATGACGTCTTCGTCTTTGACACCCGCAAGGGTGTAGCGGTTCTCGAAGTAGCGGTTGGTGTACTCACGGAGAGTTTCATCACGTCTCATCCGTACTCTTGCTAGGTGGTGAGTATTACCAGGACGATTGTAGGTCTCCTGGTAGTTTGTTGTGAAGAGGCGAGACAAGGTCGCCCTTGAGGTGATGCACTCTGCTGGGAGGTTGTCGAGCCACAAGAGTGGTGCCTTGCCCATTACGAGGGGGAAGTATCCCGCCATGTGGTCCTCATTGCCGCCGGAGGCACACGCTATGATGCTGTCCATCTTGAGCCATATACTTGGGTCGGAGCGACTGTCGTACTTCTCAATAGCTGGCTTGAAGTCTTTTGGGTATATGATCGTCCGAAGACATCATGAGAAAGCTGGGAAATTATTGACCGCTCCCGGGCTTGCAGATGGGGCATGAGCCGCGGGGATGACGTAGAGGTCGTCGGGAGGGCCATTGTCTTGGTCGTACTGAGCACATCGCAGGAGTTCCTGGTCGTGCATGACCCGGAGTTCTGTAGCTTGGATGGGGTTGTTGGCATCAAGGGCTCCAGGGACCCCATGCTCGCGGTCGTAGTTAGCTCGCCGAGCTATCTTGACTTCATCTCTTACGCGGTGACGCTGGCTTCCTTCTATGCAATTGGCATGGACCAGACGAGGCTGAGCTCCTACGTTGTGTCTTGGGTTGGGAGCGGCATTCCCCTGAACATTGGCAGCGTTGGCTGCATTGTTAATGACGTTACCAGCGGTGTTGACCGGAGCGTTTGCTGGAGCATTTGCTGCAGCATTGGTTGGAGCATTTGCTGCAGCATTGGCTGGAGCATTTGTTGGGCAGCTGGGTTGACCAGCTGTTCTACAACGTCATTGGTGAGGATGCTCGGATCTGCTTCTGGAGTAAGAACTTGCCTCAGATCTGCTGTATCCAGGACCTCTTTGTTCGATTTGAGCGGCTGCAACGCGAACGTTGGCTTGGAGGTGCCGGATCATTGGGGAATCTTCGAGGTGATTTAGAGCGGCAAGAGTGGCTCCCAAGTTGGTTTGCGGTGAGTTGTAAACTTCGAGTCCGTCGCGCTCGAAGTCTATGAAGAGGTCTCGCGCGCGCAGTCTGTTGGCACGAGGAGCATCATCTTGGCATCACTGCTGTGGGGTAGCTGGTGCCACAAGTGCTTGTTGCGCGGCGTTGGCGTTGACTTGTCAGGCGTTGGCATTGACCTGTCCGGCTTTAGCATTGACCTGTCCGGCATTAGCCGGTTGTAGGCCTGCACCTAGGGAAGCGGCCGCAATCTCTTGTTGTCATCGGACAGCTCTGGTAGCATTAGCGTTTTAACGTTCTTGACGCTGCTCGTCTGTTTCTCCATCTTGTGGCAGTACATCCGCAGAGACGACCAAGATCTGGCGATCTAGGGTCTCGAACTCTTCTCCCGGATAGTTCGGGGAGATCGTTGTGTGGGCGACATGGAACGCAAGGCGGTCCGGAGACGACTCTTGGTTCATCCGGCGGCGGTGGCCTTCTTGAGAACATGACACTGGCGTGCAGTGTGTTTGGACTTCTCGTGGACAGGGCAGGGTGCGTCGAGGTGATTCCTGCGGCTTCCACGATCTTGAGAGTTGAGTCCAGATTCGATCTGGATCTTGAGTTTCATGTAGCGTGATGCTACGTGGGTAGCATTGCACAAGCCCAGAGGCATGCTAGAGGGCGAAGAGGTCGTGTGAGGGCGCTTGACGCACTCACAGACTTTGATTGTGTCAGAGAGCATGCCCTCAACACAATCGATCCTAGCGATCAGGTTGCTAGGAATGGGTGGGTGGGTTTTCTTCTATAGATCTGTTTCGATCTATTGGTTGGTGGTGACCGCGTTGCCTTCGATGACGAGGCAGGCGACTGGAGCGGTGGATGTCGCCGGCATCGAGCCAAAGCAAATGTCGACGGGGTCGGCGAGGAAGTCTGCCATGCTCTTCAGGAAGATGACGACGTTGGTCGAAGCCATCGAGTTACATGAAGAACCTTGACTCTGCCCCTACCTGGCGCGCCAACTGTCAGATGGTGAGATCTGGACAGCCCACGGGGGGTGTTAATCCCAGTGGTTTATTTGTTCGGCGGGGAGGAGTCTAAAGCTAAGAACTCGAAGGTCGCACACGAGTACGCGGAACACAGAGAACACAGCGAGTTTATAGTGGTTCGGGCCTCCGGAGAGTAAAACCCTACGTCCAGTTCTTCGGTTTGTATTGCTGAGGATTGCGGATTGGTTGAGGTTACACAAGGGATCGCCTCATCCGCCTTATATTGGCCAGCGGATGAGGTCGGTTCCCAGACTCCTGGTCGGCTACGACCAGGAGACCTAAGTCTACGTTACACATCTTGCCATATCTCGTCGATCTGCTTTGGGCGAAGTCCACCGGAGTCTTGTCTCGTAGGCCAAGTCTTGAGGTCGTGACGAGCTAGGTCATCGGGGGAATCATCTGGAAGATCTTCAGGAGGTCGTGTGGGCCGCCAACTAGGTCGGTTGGGCCCACTGATAGTGTCGGGGACAGCCCTAGGGCCCCCCTTAAACAACGGGGAAATCCTCACTTAAAACCCGCAACAAAACCAAAACACGCTAAGCCTAACCATGCAGGTGCCTAACCATGCAGGACACGGCCCACGCCACAGGGACCCCGACGGCCCATCAAGGCGGCCCTCTTAGAGATCCCCTCGAGCGGGCTCCGCCTCACTCAAGGACGCGCGCCCCCTCAGGCGGGCTCCGCCCCGTTCGAGGGGCAGCGCTTCCCTCGAGCGGGCTCCGCCCCCACTCGAGGGCTCACTCCCCCTCGAGCGGGTTCCGCCTCGCTCGAGGGTACGTCCCGCCCTCGGCGGGGGTCCGCCACGCTCGAGGGCGCCCCTCACGCGTGCGCCGGCCCCCGTACACGGGCATTTAATGCCCCGACACGGGCGGGACGGCGCCATCATGCGCCGGGGCTCGCGCCCCGTGCCGCCGCGCCAACTCCCCGGGGAGGGAGCCCATCCCCACCCCCGTGGGGAGGGACCGTGCGAGTGGGCCGGTGTCGGTCCCGTGACACCGCGCGCCCGCTCCGAAGACGGCTAACGCGCCGGGCCCTCGAAGGGGGCGGGTGCACCCTCGATTCACTTTCTTGTGACCCTACGGGGTTAGGTGAAGGCGCTAGGCGGTGGATCGCCATCCCGGCCACTGTAACAGCATGGCCGCCGTCCCCGCGCGTGCAGGCGCACGCCAGGCGCTGCAGCAACAACCCCAGCACTGTGAAGCGCGTTGGGAAGGGACGCCGTTCTACCTACTCCTGTGCCCCGTACAAGCCAACGTCAGCACCTCCCTCGAGCCTATCAGAGGACACCGCCACCGGCTGCCGCCCTTCTACCCTCGAACCGCCACTGTTCGGGTACAAGGTAGGCCATCATGGCCAGATCGCTGCGAAGATCGTCCGGACGGCCGCCCACTCTACAGCATAGCACGTCGTGCTTCCCCACGTAGCTAGATAGCGCGGCGCGCATGTAATCCGCCTCCCCCTTGATCTATAAAAGGGGGGGCGAACCCCCAGCCGCGGAGAGAGCCTCAGCCGCATACGAGACAGGAACACACCACGTACTCATTCTACAATTCTCCCACAATATCTTCAGCCACTCCACCAGGGACTTGGAAGCCAGGCTTCCTCTCCCGCCTTGCTTGTAGCAGCCCCACTACAGGCACCCCCGGTGTTAAGTAATATAGTGCCTCGAGCACGCCTCTGCTGGATGTACGCCCCCCACGGCCGGAACCAGGATAAAAACCCTGTGTCACTTGTTACTTAGCATCGACCATTGAGGGATAGACCTCGGCGCTATCTACTGGTTAGTGTCGGGACCATATTCCGCACCGACAGTTGGCGCCCACCGTGGGGCAATCGAGCGCCTAAGGTCACTCCGTCAACTCCCTCCATGGTGATCCGCACTGAGTACCGTGGTACACGCTACTGCATGGGTAGCTCGGACCCCCTCCCAGCCGGGTTCGAAATCCGCTTCGGGGACCTGAACTTTCAGGCCACGGGGAACGGCTATCTCATGCGCCTCACCAACCGTGAGGAGCTCCGCGCGCGCCCCGGACGGAGTCCGCTCGGTCCCCGCGCGCACACGCCGCCACGGCGCGAACGCCGCCGCAGCACGGACGCCGTGGGTCCGTCGACGCCACGACGCCGCCGCCGCTGCTCGGGCTGCGTTCGCGCCGGGCGCGGTCCGAGCGGCGGCGGCCGAGCGCGCCGCCACTCGGCGCGGCGCGCCCACCGTCACGACCGCCACCGCCCCAGCGGGATAGCGCGCGGTCTCTGGACCACGCATCCCCATCGGGCTGCGTGGCGCAACGTCGGCCTACAACGCCAACGTCAACACCACGATGCGCAGGGTTCCGCCCGGCCGCCACGTCTTTGTCGCCAGGGATCCCAGCGCCTCAGTGGCTGACGAGTCATCCCTGGGCTCCATCGACGCGTTCCCACCCGCCAACCGCCACGGGTACGCGGAGTGGGACTTCTCCGGCGCGCCGGACCCAGTCATGTTCAGGCGTTTCCTCGACGCCGCGGACTACTAGTTCGGGCCGCCTCCGACGACTCCCGGCACCGGGAGCTACGACCCCGCACGGGGTGCTACGCCGTCATCACCAACGACCCGGCCAATGCCGCCGGCGCGGGTGGGCGTCGCGGAGACGGGGGAGATCACCCCCGCCCCGGGGATCGCCACGCGCCGGCCGCGGGGCCAAGCGCTCCCGCCGGGGCGACGCCGACGCGCGGCGGCCCAAGCCCGCGAGCTCGAGGCCAAGGCGGCGGAGGAATACGGACGGTGCGGGCGCTCCGCGCCTCAATGGCGGGGGGAAACCTCCGCGCGCGGCGAACGCGCACGGGAGCCGGGCCGGCAGGTCCGCGACCGCATCAACACCGTCCCCAACGTCGACAACGCGGACGCGCCCCGCGGGCGAGCCAAAAACTCATCGCGGCCGCGACGGCCGCCGCGGGCCATGCCGGCACCCTCGACCCCCGAGGCTCGAGACCTGCACCGCGAGGTGCAAACTCTCATCGAGCAAGCGGCCGTCCAGCAGGCCGAAAGCTCGGCCTCGCGCATCCGCCAACGGGGAGATGCGCGGGGCGACGAAGCCGCACCAGAGGCGAACCCTCGGTGCACGCGGGGGGAACGGCGGGGCAACCCGCCGACCAAGGACGCACGCCGGCCAAGGAACGGCTCCTTGACGCACGCAGGCGGCGGATGGCGACGCCCGCAACGTCATCAACGCCGGCGCACAAGCGGGCGGACGCACGAGCGACAAGGGGGCTACCACCCTCGATGGGGTGGACGCTACGACGGCGGCGAGGACCGCTCCCCGACGCCGGAGCCCCCGAGGCACCCGTGTGTTCGGCCGGGAGATCCGCGCGCGGTGGCGTTCCCCCAACGCTTCCGCCAACCCTCGACCATCGTCAAGTACAACGGGGAGACGGACCCCCGCGTGTGGCTTAACGACTACCGCTTGGCTTGTCGGTGGGGGCGGGGCCACCGCCGACGAGGTCATCATCCGCAACTTGCCCCCGCATCTCGGCGACGCGGCCCGGACATGGCTCGAGCACTTGCCCGCTAGCCAAATCCACAACTGGGACGATCTGGTCCACACGTTCGTGGGCAACTTCCAGGGCACGTATGTGCGCCCTGGGAACTCCTGGGACCTGCGCTCCTGCACGCAGAAGCCCGGCGAGTCGCTGCGGGACTTCATACGGCGCTTCTCCAAGCGCTGCACGGAGCTCCCCAGCGTGGCGCAGTCCGAGATCGTGCATGCCTTCCTCGAGGGCACCACGTGCCGGGACCTCGTGCGGGAGCTGGGACGCAGCCCGCCCGCGGACTCCAACGAGCTGTTCGACATCGCCACCAGCTTCGCCTCAGGAGAGGAGGCCGTGGGGGCAATCTTCGACGGCAAGAAGGGCAAGCGCTCGGAGGACGCGACCGCGGAGGGCAGCAAATCCAAGGAGCCGCACCGCAACGACAAGCGGGGCAAGAAGGGGAAGAAGCCGCGCCGCGAGGCGCGCGAGCGGGCGCGACGGCGGCAATGCCGAGGCCCTTGCTGTTGACCCGGCTCGACGGGGCCCTCGACTGGCCCCTCGAGGCCCGGGGGTGTTCGACGACATGCTGAAAAAGCCATGTCCTTACCACAAGACCCCCGGGAACCACACCCTTGAGCAGTGCGACATGCTGAAGAAATTCTATGGCCGTGCCGCCGCAAAGGAGGCAGAGGCCAAGAAAGACGGAGGCGATGGCGACGCGGGCGGCTTCCCCGCTGTTGAAAATGTGTTCCTCATCTTTGGGGGGGCAACCGTTGACATGTCGACCCGCCAGCGCAAGAAGGAGCGGCACGAGGTCCTCGCCGCGGAGAGGGCGCCTCCGTCCTTCCTCAACTGGTCGGAGGATGCCATCACCTTCAGCTGGGAGGACCACCCAAACCGCGTCCCCAACCCGGGCCGGACCCGCCGGTGGTTGACCCCATCATCGGGAACGCCCGGTTCTCGAAGGTCCTCATGGACGGAGGCGGCAGCCTCAACATCCTCTACGCGCATACGTTGCGCCTCATGGGGATCGGGTTGGACCGTGCCGCGGCCCAAGACGAAGCCGTTCCACGGCATCGCGCCCGGCAAGCGAGGTCCGGCCCCCTTGGGCGGATCGACCCGCCGGTTTGGTTTGGCACCCCGAAGAATTTCCGCAAGGAGATCCTCACCTTCGAGGTGGTGGGGTTCAAGGGGGCCTACCACGCTATACTTGGGCGACCCTGTTACGCCAAATTCATGGCGGTCCCCAATTACACCTACTTGAAGATGAAGATGCCGGGGCCCAACGGCGTCATCACCGTCGGCTCATCCATCGAGCACGCGTTCGACTGCGACGTCGAGTGCGTGGAGCACGCAGAAGCATTGGCGCTGGATGAAGCGCTGGTGAACACGTTGGAGAAGATGGTCAACGAAGACCTCGACTCCGCCGCCAAGCACGCCGGCACCTTCGAGGCTGCGGAGCAGACCAAGGGGGTCCCCCTCGACCCGTCAGCCCCCGAGGGCAAGGCGTTGAGGGTCAGCTCCACCCTCGACCCTAAATAGGAAGTGGTGCTCGTCGACTTCCTCTGCGCCAACGCCGACGTCTTCGCGTGGAGCCCCTCGGACATGCCGGGCATCCCGAGGGAAGTCGCCGAGCACTCCCTTGACATCTTGCCAAACGCCCGCGCCGTGCAGCAACGGCCGCGCCGCTTCGACGAGGAGCGGCGACGGGCAATCGGAGCGGAGGCTGCGGAAGCTTCTCGAGGCCGGATTCATCAAGGAGGTGTTCCACCCTACGTGGCTAGCAAACCCCGTGCTTGTAAAGAAAAAGAATGGGAAGTGGCGGATGTGTATAGACTACACTAGTCTTAATAAAGCATGTCCTAAAATTCCTTTTCCTTTGCCGCGCATTGATCAGATCGTTGATTCAACGGCTGGGTGTGAATTGCTTTGCTTCCTTGATGCTTACTCCGGATACCATCAAATAAAAATGAAGGAGTCCGACCAGCTCGCGACTTCGTTCATCACGCCGTTCGGGACGTTCTGCTACGTCACGATGTCGTTTGGCCTCAGAAATGCGGGTGCAACATATCAGCGTTGCATGCAGCACGTTTTTGGGGACCACATCGGACGGACGGTCGAAGCATACGTAGACGACATCACCGTAAAGACCAGGAAGGCGGACGACCTGGTTGGCGACCTTGGCGTCGCGTTCAACTGCCTACGGGCCAATGGGGTCAAGCTAAACCCCGAAAAATGTGTCTTTGGAGTGCCGCGAGGCATGCTCCTGGGATACATTGTCTCCCAGCGGGGAATCGAGGCCAACCCTGAAAAGGTCGCGGCCCTCGAACGAATGGGTCCGATCCGGGACCTTAAAGGGGTGCAGAAGGTGCTGGGGTGCCTCGCCGCCTTGAGCCGCTTCATCTCGCGGCTCGGTGAGAAGGGCCTCCCCCTCTACCGCCTACTTAAGAAGCACGAGCGCTTCTCCTGGACCACCGAGGCCCAGGACGCGCTTGACAAGCTAAAGGCGTCTCTAACGCACGCCCCGATCCTCAAGCCGCCGCAAGATGGCGAACCCCTGCAGCTCTACGTGGCCGCAACCACCCAGGTGGTCAGCGCCGTGATCGTCGTTGAGCGCACGGAGGAAGGGCACGCCCTGCATGTACAGCGGCCGGTCTACTACATCAGTGAGGTCCTATCAGACACGAAGACGCGCTACCCCCAGGTCCAGAAGTTGCTGTACGCGGTAGTCCTTGCGCGGCGCAAGCTCCGCCACTACTTCGAAGCTCACCCCGTCACGGTGGTTTCCTCCTTTCCACTAGGGGAAATCATCCGCAACCCCGACGCCGCGGGAAGGATCGCCAAGTGGTCCGTAGAACTGATGGGCGAGATGCTCGCCTACGCCCCGCGCAAGGCTATCAAATCCCAAATTTTGGCAGATTTTGTCGCTGAGTGGACAGATACACAGCTACCGCCGCCGCAGATCCAAGCGGAGTGCTGGACTCTGTTCTTCGACGGCTCGGTGATGAAAACGGGGGCAGGCGCGGGCCTGCTCTTCGTGTCACCCCTTGGGGAGCACATGCGCTACGCAGTGCGCCTCCACTTCCCCGCGTCTAACAATATGGCTGAATACGAGGCCCTTCTTTGCGGCCTCA
The DNA here is from genome assembly GCA_947561735.1 of Cenchrus americanus. Taxonomy (NCBI): domain Eukaryota; kingdom Viridiplantae; phylum Streptophyta; class Magnoliopsida; order Poales; family Poaceae; genus Cenchrus; species Cenchrus americanus. The sequence continues at coordinate 39,759,560 of OX387239.1, read as the reverse complement.
AAATCGCCATTGAGTTAGGCGTCAAACGCCTCGACGTGCGGGGGGACTCGCAGCTCGTGATCGACCAGGTCATGAAGAACGCGAGCTGCCATGACGACAAGATGGAGGCCTACTGCAAAACCGTGCGAGCCCTCGAGGAAAAGTTCTACGGCATCGAGCTCAACCATGTACCCCGCCGGTACAACGAGGAGGCAGATGAACTGGCCAAGATTGCGTCCGGGCGGATCACCGTCCCCCCGAACGTGTTCGCGCGCGACATCGCACAACCCTCGGTCGTCTTCGAGCCCTACCCCTCGAGCCACGACGGACCCTCGGGGGCTCCCTCGAATCCAGCGGGTGCGGAACCCATGGACGAGGACCCCTCGAACGAGGCGTACGTGCTCTCCCTCCTCGAGGGGTACGGCTCCCACGAGGCCGACGCGATGGACATCGAGCCGGCCCCTGCCCAAGAGGACTGGCGTGAAAAATACATCGCCTGGATCGCTCGAGGGGAACTCCCCGCGGACCGGGTCGCGGCCAGGCGCATCGCCAGGATGGCCAAGTCTTTTGCCCTCATCGACGGCGAGCTGTACAAGCGCGCCGCCTCTGGCATCCTACAGCGGTGCGTGCCCATTCCCGAGGGGCGCGAGCTCCTACGGGACATCCACGCGGGGATCTGTGGCCACCACGCCGCGCCCCGCACCCTCATCGGCAACGCGTTCCGCCAGGGCTTTTACTGGCCTACCGCGGTCACCGACGCCAGCGAGATCGTGCGCACCTGCGAGGGGTGCCAGTTCTACGCCCGCAAGTCCAACTTGCCCGCCCACGCCCTGCAAACCATCCCCATAACATGGCCATTCGCCGTGTGGGGGCTGGACATCGTCGGGCCCCTGCGGAAGGCGCCCGGGGGCTTCACCCACTTGCTCGTCGCGATCGACAAGTTCTCCAAGTGGGTGGAGGTGCGCCCCATCACAAATCTAAGGGCTGAGCAGGCGGTGACATTCTTCACCGACATCGTCTACCACTTTGGAGTGCCAAACTCCATCATCACGAACAATGGGTCCCGAGTTCACGGGCGGAAGTTCTTGGAGTTCGTGACAAGTTCCACATCCGCGTGGATTGGGCGGCCGTGGCACACCCACGGACCAACGGCCAAGTGGAGCGTGCCAACGGCATGATCCTACGGGGCCTTAAGCCCGGACTTTCGACCGGCTCAACAAATGCGGGCGAAAATGGCTCCAAGAACTACCGGCGGTTGTGTGGAGCCTAAGGACCACCCCGAGCGAGCCACCGGTTCACCCCCGTTTTTCCTAGCCCATGGCGCGGAGGCCGTCCTCCCCACGGACTTAGAATACGGATCGCCCAGGGTTCGAGGCTATGACGAGGATGCTAACCAGCGAGCCCGCGAGGACTCGCTGGACCAGCTAGACGAGGCACGCCTCGTAGCCTTAATGCATTCCGCGAGGTATCAACAGTCCCTAAGACGCTACCAAGCACGCAAGATACGTCGACGGGACTTCAGTGAAGGGGATTTGGTCCTAAGGCTGCGCCAAGACAACCGAGGGCGTCATAAACTATCGCCCCCATGGGAGGGACCCTACGTCGTGGTGAAGGTACTCAAGCCGGGCACGTACAAGCTGGCCAACGAGGACGGTGAAGAGCTCACCAACGCTTGGAACATCCAACAGCTACGTCGCTTCTACCCTTAGCTAGGATTTCCAAGTATTTTTGTTGTAAAAACCACACGACCAACGCCCCAGTTGGTAAACAACTATGTAAATGCTTCAAGTCTAATAAAAGGGCAACTCGGCTTTCCCCTGAAACCCAAGTTACCCTCGGGGGCTACTGCGGGGGGCACCCCCCCCCAAATGGTCCCATTTTTGCGCAAAAATAAAAACAACTCACACGCGCTAAGTTTGTTTTCTACTTCAACTACGAGCAACGATTTGAACAGGGCGCAGGCGGCCCAGCGGGAAAAGCGTGCGAGCCAGAGATAGCCTACGCCGCGTGGATATGGCCCTTCTCTCTCGCCTCCAACCCAGCGGACCCCCAGCGAAAATCGAACTCCCCTAAGTAAAATCTACTCAGGAAGAAGGAGAAACAAAAAGGCGCAATAAGCAAAAACTCCATTTCGCATCATCAAATGTTTACGACTGAGAAAATGTGCTTATTTACAAAGGCCCCATGGCCAGAATACTAATGCACGAACAAAAAAAAGGGCCTAGCGCCCAACTGCTTTCAGGCGGGAGGAGCTGCAGCGTCAGCGGCGTCCGGGAAGAGGAACTCCTCGAAGGCCTCGGCAAGCGACCCGGCGGCATCGGCGGCAAGTGCATCCACACGCTCCATGGCCACCTCGTCCTCGACGCCCTCGGGAACGATGTAGCCCTCCGCCAGCGCCTCGAAGTTGACCTCGTAGTGGGACCGCACCACTCCGAGGGCCTTCTGGACGCCCAGCTGCAGCGCCCGGCGCATCCGCTCGGTGACGTGGCCGCCAAGGGCACGCGGGCGGGCGGCCAACGAGCCGCCGGGCACCGTGCTTCGCCCTCCTCCACGGCACGGCAGGTCTCGAGGGCCGCATCACGCAATTCCTGCAGCTCCCGCTCGGAGGAGTTGTAAGAAGCCTGCAGCGCCTCGGCCCGCTCAGCTGCGTGCCCCAGAGCGGTGCGCAAGCCTGGAATCGACAAGGCAAGAAAGAAATCAGAAAGGGGGAAGCGAGCCCTCTAACAGAAAAACCAGCCAAATAAGAAGTCAAGCAGCAGCTCACCTTCGACTTGCTTCCTCTCCGTCTCGAAGTCGCGGTGCACGGCCTCGACCGTCAACTCGAGGCGCTTGACAGTCTCGCCTTGCTCCTGGAGGGCCAGCTCCTGATTGGCGTTGGCAATGCTGAGCATAAGCGCTTCGCCCTCGACCTTGGAGAACGCGGTGTTCCGCTCCTCCAACGACTCGCGCCGCCTCGCGGGCGGCGCGCTCCTCTGCTCCCGAGTGCCGTCGGGCGTCGGCGAGGGCGGCTCGCTCCTCGCCGGAGCCGCCCTCGGCTCCTTGGCGGGCGGTGTGCTCCTCGCCGAAGCCGGCTCCTCGGCGACGGCGAGCGCCTCAACCTTGGCGTCGAGGGCCGCCTTCAAGTCGTCGGCCTCCTTGGCCCGGCCCCGCTCCGGCCGCGCGCCCGCTCCTCGGCTCGGAGCCTGCCGCGCTTGCGCCCCCTCGAGCGACGAACGGAGCTCCCGGCACTCGCCGCGGACGTTGGCCACCTCCGCCTCCCAGTTGGCGGCCAGCGTCCGCGTCTTCTCCAAGTCCGAGCGCGCACCGCACGGCGCCTCATCACGATCGATGAGGGCCGCGCAGACCCGCTCGAGGCTCGAGCGGCGCGGCCGGGTCTTGCCTCGAGCTCTCGGGGAGCTCGTCGCGCCACGCCATGGCCCGGTACGCCAGCCAGCCGTCCAGCGTCCTGAGGGCGTCAGCAAGCGCGTCGAAAGCGCTGCAACGCTCCCGGAGCTGGTGGACCTCGGCGTTCACCCGGTCGAAGGCGTCGTACTTGTCGTGTGCGCGACGCTCGAGCTCCTGGCACCCACAGAATCAAAACCCATAAGCGCCAAGACACGGAGGCAGCACGCAAAAACGAGAGATGAAAGAAAAACGGGCAACCATGCCCTACCTGGAAGACGAACCATGCAGGGCCGCCATGGACCCGCAGCGCCTCGTTCAGCGCGCGGTTGAGCGTGGCGCCGTGGCTCCGGAGCTCGCCCCAGAGCTCGTGCTCCCCCTGGGCGTCAGCAAACGCAGGGGGATCGTCAGCAACCCCCCTCCACCGGGGCGGAGCGGCCGGCGCGGGAGGACGAGGCCTCGGCGCCGGTGTCCTCGGCCCCCGCCACCATGTGACCCTCGTGCCGCCTCACGAGGGCCCCCTCCCCGGGCTCGGGGGAACGCGTGGGGAAGGCGGCCCACCGATCCCACCCGGGCGGCGGGGAGTCGTCCGAGACCTCGACCACCTCCCCCTGCGGATCGCCGGCGGGCGCCGCCGCTTGTGCCGCCTCCACCGGCACCCCCACCGCGCCTCCGTGGCCGCGGGCGCTCGTCGTGGCGCCGCGGCCATCATCTCCGGCCGTGCCGCCGCGTCCCACGGGCGCCGCCGCGGATTGCGCCCGCTCCGCTTCCTCTGCGGCCCGGCGCCACGGGCCGCGCCTCGCGGCGGCGGCCTCCGTGGGCTGCACCTCCACCGCGGCCGCCGCCGCGCCTGCGTCCCCACGACGGCGGCGCCGGTCGCTCCTCGGCGACCTCCGGGCGCGCCGCGGTGGGCTGATCCGCCGGCCGGGGCCTCGAGACCTCGGCCGGGCTTTGCGAGCTCCCGCCCGCCGCCGTGCTCGTCCCCGGCCGCGACGCCCTCGACGAGCGCCGCCGGGTGGGGATGGATGCGCCGTCCTCGGCACCTTGGGCGGTGCAAGGGGGAGGCACGGTTGGCACCACCTCGCGCGAGGCACAAACGAGAGGGTTAGAACACACGATCATCAACAAATCAAACCAAGCAAAGGATCGAACCCCTTACCTCGAGGAGGAAAAGGCACGCTTCCTTTTCCTCGAAGCCTCGACGGATGAGGCCGGTGCGGTGGCGCGCCCGCCGTTGCGCCCTCCCGACGGCGCCGCGCGCGCGGGCGCGCCCGCCCCCGCGCGCGGTCACGCCCGACGCCGCGCCTCCCGAAGGCGCCGCCGCGCGCGGCGAACGCTCACCCCGCGAGCGGGCACGCTTGCCGTGGCGCCACCCCGACGACGGCGCCGCGCGCGCGGCACGCTCGCCCGCGCGCGCGGCGCGCACGCTTGATGCGCGCACGCGCGCGCTCGCCGCGCGCGCCTCGGTGGCGCGCGCGCCGGCACCTCCGCGCGCGCGCGCCGCCCCGATGTCGATTGCCCCGACGGCGGGCGCCGTTGCGCCCGCCCCGGCGATGCCGCCCTTGCCGCCGGCGGCGGTTCCGCGACGGGGGCGCGAGCCGCCACCCGTCGGAGGGGCCCTCCCCCTCGGCCTCTTCTTCTTCGTCCTCCTCCGAGGATGAGTACTCCTCGGTCCCCGGGGAGGAGAGCCCCGGTTCTTCGCGCCGACGGTACTCCGCGGCCCGCCGGTCGCGGCGCGCTTGATGTCGCCTCGCGCGCTCCCTCCTCGCGCGCCGCCCGCTCCCCGCTCCCGCCGGCTGCGCCGCCCGGCCGAGCGCGCGGGAGTCGGGGGTGGGCGGAACGGACTTTGAGGCGGTGAAGCTCACCAGCTGCATACGGAAACATCAAGGACGCGTCAGGAGGACGAAGCAACACCAAGAACTAAAACACAATCAAGAGTCACACTCACCAGCGGGCCGGTGGGGAGCATCTCGAGGTCCCATGGGGTCCGGTCCGCAGGCATCGGCACCCGGGTGTCGACGGCGCTCCGCGCCCGGGTGAGCGCATATGGCCGCTCGAGGGGCGTCGGGAGCATCCGCGACCTCGCCAGATCGACGGGGTTGGCCGCCTCTGTCATCTCGAAGATGCAGAGCGGCCTCTCCATCAGGGGCACGACCCGCCGGTGATGGAGGAAGGCGAGGATGCCCATCGCGTTCAGCCCCAGCGCCGCCAGGCGCTGCAGGGCGGCCAGGACCGACTCCTGTCGCCTCCGATGCTGGGGCGTGGACACCCCGTAGCCCCAGGAGTCGGGCCTCTCCTTGAACACCCGGCTGGTGTAGGGGGGGAGGCCGGGCTCGGCGTTGCGCAAGTAGAACCATCCCCGCTCCCGGCCGGCATTGTTCGTCGTCATGGTGCAGGGGATGTAGACGTTCTTGAATTGCCCCCGCAGGGCAAGCGACATCCCGCCGGCGCGCACCGCGCGCGGGTCCCTCGGCTCCGTCGTGGGCTGCGTGAAGAGCTCCGCGCGGAAAAGGTGTACCCAGAGCTCCCAGTTGACTAGGATCCCCAGGTACCCTTCGCAGACGCCCACGAACGTGGCCGCCTGCGAAATCGCGTTGGGCGCGAAGTTGTGCAGCTCCACTTCATAGTGGTGGCACAGCGCCCGCATGAAGCGGCTCGCTGGCGCGTTGAAGCCCCGCTCGTGGTAGCGGACGAAGCTCACCACGTAGCCCTCGGCGGTTGGGGCGCGCGGTCCCCCGCCGGCGGCACTATCCACTCCGCCGGGCGTCCATCTTCATTGGCCGCCAGCTGGCCGGCGGCGACCAGCTCGCCAAGGGCCAGCTGGGTCACCGACGACCTCTCCCAGGCGTATGGGTCCAAGATCGTGAGGGGCTGCTGAGGCGGCGCCATGAAGAAGGCGAAAGAAAGCGAGAGCGGAGGACAAGGAACGGAAGAAGAGCTCCAATGGCGACACCGCATGGTGGCAAAGGCGAGGCGAAGACGAAGGGGCAGGGGACTGAAATGGTGAGGAGTTAAGGTAAAAAACCGCCGTCTCCCCCTCCCCTCAGATTTATAAGCCGCGGGCGAGTTCTCCGGAGCGGATGCCCCGCGCGCATTAACTGCAGGGAATCTTCCCTTCACGCCGACGGACGGGCCCCACCACGACCGTAGCGGCCACATCACCGCAGGCGGGCCATCATCACGGTGAAGACACCCGGGGACCGAGGCGAGCCGTCACGTCCGCTTGCCACGCCGCCCACTACGCGCGCGCGCGCGCGCGCGCGCCTAAAAGGCGCGTCCGCGCTGCAAAAACCGCAGCCTCGACTGCGAGGCATTTAATGACCCGGTCCCTTGCCAAGCAAGGAGAACCCTCGAGCGGGGCGAGCCCCCAACTCGAGACAAAAACAACCCTCGATGGGATATCGGCGTGAGAAGGCCGCCCGGGGCCTGCTTGAAGTAAAGCAGGCACCGCGGGCACCCATGCCACGCAAAACCCTCGAGCGGCATGAGCCCTTGGCTCAGGACGGTGTCAACCCTCGAAGGGACATCGACGTGAGAAGGTCGCCCAGGGCCTGCTTGATGTAAAGCAGGCACCGCGGGTACCCATGCCACGTAAAACCCTCGAGCGGCACGAGCCCTTGGCTCAGGACGGTGTCAACCCTCGAAGGGACATCGACGTGAGAAGGTCGCCCGGGGCCTGCTTGATGTAAAGCAGGCACCGCGGGTACCCATGCCACGTAAAACCCTCGAGCGGCACGAGCCCCTGGCTCGAGACGATGTCAACCCTCTAAAGAGGACACGTGCGTGAGGAGGTCGCCCGGGGCCTGCTTGAAGTAAAGCGGGCACCGCAAGCACCCATGCCGCGTTGTGCTACCAACCAGCGCCTCGAGGGCTGGCTCGCCCAGATCCCTCGACGGCCGCAAACGCAAAAGACGGGGCCGTCCAAGCGCAGCCCCGCACGTCCCCTGCGATCGAGGGTTCGAAGCGACCCTCGACGGGTTCGAACGGGCGCCCCCCGGATCGCGAGTCGGGGACGACGAGGGCACGCGCATTCGAGCCGTTCCTCGAGCCCGTCGGCTCGAGGGTGCCCCACATGTCGTGTTCGAGAGCCGGCGAGGGCGGCTAGCGGGGGATCCCACCGAGGGAGAGCTTCCGCGCCCTCGGTCCCTATCGAACGGGACCGAGCCCCACCTAGCAAACCCACGCAAGCGCTTCCATGGACGTGTCTCCGGACCGCGCAGCCTACCCTTATCGAACGGGGCATGGGCGTCCACTTGAACTACCCGCTAGCAGCTCGACGAGGAATCCGCAATTCTCGACCCGCTCGATGGGGGTTGCGGAAACCTCACCCTCCGTCCCGCGGAGGGACGGCGAGGACGCGTGAGAAAACAAGTCATAAAGCTCTACCCGATTGCCTCGAACGGGCCAAGGCTCGGGGGCTTGACGCACGGCTACACCTCCTTGAAATTGTACCCGCCGGAGACGAGGCCGCCGCGCGCGTGCGCCACCGAAGCCGGCTGAGACACCGCCGATGTCGGTTGGAACATGCGCCACGCCCTCTGACCAGTTCTCGCGGTTAACCCCTGCAGGAGCACCCACACTCTGCGGGGCTTCGAGGGGCTAGACCCGCGGGTCCGCCGACGCGGCCCCACGGAAGCGTTCGCGGGGCAAGGAGGGAAGAATGTCCTATCAGTAGGTTCCAGCATCTGCGGGAGCCTCAATGGCAAACCCACGGATGCTCGGGGGCTACGCCGGGGGACGGCCCTAGGGGCCCCCTTAAACAACGGGGAAATCCTCACTTAAAACCCGCAACAAAACCAAAACACGCTAAGCCTAACCATGCAGGTGCCTAACCATGCAGGACACGGCCCACGCCACGGGGGACCCCGACGGCCCATCAAGGCGGCCCTCTTAGAGATCCCCCTCGAGCGGGCTCCGCCTCGCTCGAGGACGCGCGCCCCCTCAGGCGGGCTCCGCCCCGTTCGAGGGGCGGCGCTTCCCTCGAGCGGGCTCCACCCCCGCTCGAGGGCTCACTCCCCCTCGAGCGGGTTCCGCCTCGCTCGAGGGTACGTCCCGCCCTCGGCCGGGGTCCACCACGCTCGAGGGCGCCCCTCACGCGTGCGCCGGCCCCCGTACACGGGCATTTAATGCCCTGACACAGGCGGGGACGGCGCCATCATGCGCCCGAGGCTCGCGCCCCGTGCCGCCGCGCCAACTCCCCGGGGAGGAGCCCATCCCCACCCCCGTGGGGAGGGAGCGTGCGCAGTGGCCGGTGTCGGTCCCGTGACACCGCGCGCTCCGCTCCCGATGCGGCTAACGCGCCGAGGCCCTCGAAGGGGGGCCGGGTGCACCCTCGATTCACTTTCTTGTGACCCTACAGGGTTAGGTGAAGGCGCTAGGCCGGTGGATCGCCATCCCGGCCACTGTAACGCGATGGCCGCCGTCCCCGCGCGTGCGGGGCGCACGCCGCGCGGCGCGGCAACAACCCCAGCACTGTGAAGCGCGTTGGGAAGGGACGCCGCTCTACCTACTCCTGTGCCCCGTACAAGCCAACGTCAGCACCTCCCTCGAGCCTATCAGAGGACACCACCACCAGCTGCCGCCCTTCTACCCTCGAACCGCCACTGTTCGGGTACAAGGTAGGCCATCATGGCCAGATCGCTGCGAAGATCGTCCGGACGGCCGCCCACTCTACAGCATAGCACGTCGTGCTTCCCCACGTAGCTAGATAGCGCGGCGCGCATGTAATCCACCTCCCCCTTGATCTATAAAAGGGGGGGCGAACCCCCAGCCGCGGGGAGAGCCTCAGCCGCATACGAGACAGGAACACACCACGTACTCATTCTACAATTCTCCCACAATATCTTCAGCCACTACACCAGGGACTTGGAAGCCAGGCTTCCTCTCCCGCCTTGCTTGTAGCAGCCCCACTACAGGCACCCCCGGTGTTAAGTAATATAGTGCCTCGAGCACGCCTCTGCTGGACGTACGGCCCCCACGGCCGGAACCAGGATAAAAACCCTGTGTCACTTGTTACTTAGCATCGACCATTGAGGGATAGACCTCGGCGCTATCTACTAGTTAGTGTCGGGACCATATTCCGCACCGACAGATAGGTCGGCGGGTCTTCTAGTAGGCCGGACCCACTTGTCGGGGACGGCCGTGAGCCTGGTCGGTGGGGACCCAGGGGTACCCATGTCACCGAAGAGGATCTGTGACTCGTCCTCCAGGCGGTGTGCGCACTTGTCGAGGCTGACCAAGTAGCTGGCTATCTGCACCAAGGTCTCGTTGATCTCGCGGAAAGGTGCAGCGTCGACGTCGTCTTGGATCCCCTCGTGCGAAGGGACTTCGTCCACGAGCGGTGTGAGGCGCTAGTAGTCCCGGGGTAGAAGTCGGAGCGTCCCAGGCTCGAAGGTGGTGCGGTACTGAGCGAGAAGGCAGCCCAGTGCCTGACGGCAAGCGACGTACAGTGCGGTCGTGACGGTGAGCGCAGTGCTATAGCAGACCTCTCCCTTGAACCCCGGAAGGCTCGGGTGAGGAAGGACGGCGACCATGCAGAGCACCATCCGCCTTGTCATGGCGTGTACGTACTCAGCTCGGTACATGACGTAGGTAGGAGAGAACCCAAGCCTGAGAAGGGCCCTTGACCTCCATCCAGAGGCAGATCGCCCCGCAGGTCTCGGGGGTGATCTCAGCGACCTGGCGCTCCATCTCTTGTGAAATGTAAGAGGTTTTCCAAAAAGGGATAAGTTTTTATAACATAGTTCAAGGGTATAAATATAAAAGTAGAGCGTATAGAGTCCTAACTCTATCGGCCATTTCTAGGGATACGCGCTACGGTCAAGTATGGCTCTGGTACCACCTGTAAAACCCCGGATTTTCATAGAAAACCCAAATCCCTGTACCGTCGCGATAGTCCCTGATCAGTGGCTATCGTGTGCAGAACGTCTCACAGATAATAACACAAAGTCATACATCGCATCACATATGAGAATTAGTACATAATTTATTACATTTCCACTATGGAGTACATCATTACAAGCCTCTTGGCTGAATCAGAGTGAAATTCTACGCAGCGGTAGCTAGCATCTCAGAAGGGTCTCCATCTTTCTTTTATTCTTCTCTCCACAGGCATCCTTGAGCGAAGCGACGCATCCCTCAGTCGTACCATCCATCGGCGTTGTTGTCGTACTCGGACTCGTACCCTATACACCAAAGTCTATGCCCAAGGAGTGGGATAGGTCTACGTCACCAACTGTATGCAGCTTTAAGTGGCCTAACTTCTAAAGGGAGAAAAAGAGACAAGAAAGCGGCTCTGGTTTCCTATGCAGCGGCAACAGAGTAATATCAAGATATCTCCATCAAGTTCCCAACCCCAAAGCTCTCAACACAGCTCGGATCCACCTGGTCACCCACGGCCCCGTCTCCACAACCTACTCCGGTCTAGGGTCGATGCGAGAACTTCCTCTCCTCGGACCTCAATGATTGCAATCGGGTCAACGAGGTAGATGGAGCCTCTCTCCTCTATCCGACTGCAACCACGGCTCACCATACGCTCATCTATAGGGGGAAGGTAGAAATCCCAAAACATGAGAACCAACAATCCACTAGGCTCGTCCATGACCGAGGACGTGGCTATAGCTATAGATCGAACGACTCTCCAAAGTGTATACACCTGTACCCATCCCGGAATGGCACCCGGCCGGTGTACGGCCGACCGAGCCCATCCTGCATACGGCCGTCAAAAACGGTCTCCCTCAGAAGGGACGGCACCGGAACTATGAAATGCCCCCGTGTGGCCACATAGGAGTCACTCTGAGAGGGTGGTCTCACCTCCACCTCTCCCCCACTGATACCCCGCTATCCTCCTGGCAGGGTTCCGCACTTGCCGAGCTCAACTCGGCCCTAACCCCACGCTCGACGAGGTGGTGTGTACGTAAAGTCCCGTGAATCGGTTGGCCCACTCGGTTTCAGACTAGGGCGAGCTCATGTCCTCCAAGGGCAAGTCAAACCCCAACACCTAGGCTCCGAAAACCATCAAAGTAGGGATACACTGTGGAGTGCACCCCTATCCCTGATCCTAGATCGGTTGTTTCGAGCTCACCCCCGCCAAAGTACCCAAAAACGCTTTCTCCTGCCGGTTTTATCCCACTCACGCCAAGAACCACTATTCACATCCCAACACATGCATCGCGAAGCTCAGCGTATATACACACTTCTAAACATATATAGTAGTAGGACAATCAAGGACAGGATATTTAAAGTAGGCAGTGCAAGGTTCATCAACATGCGTATAATGTAAAGCGCTAGCAATCTATATTGCAATGACTAATAGGTTTTCAAAGTCAGTCGGGCGTGAACCTGGGGTCTGCTAGTCCTCCGCGGCGAAGTCGTTGGCGTAGTCATACTCTGGGTTCAGCTCCTCGGCTCTAGCTGCTCCTAATAACACGTAGAAGAAAATAAACAACGGCCCTAATGCAATTAATTCCAAAAGAACAACAATTAAGAGCCAAGAGAAAGCAAACACTAGCCTAACACAGAGTTTAAGATTTTAGAGAATTTCTAGAAAAGGTTTTGTATTTTTCAGAGAAAAAATGGATTTATTAGGATTTTCCAAAAATAAAATAGTTTTTTGAAAATAAAATCGGCATACACAATAGCACAGACTCTAGTCTGACTAGTTGCTGGCTCTTAGGGGCTTAAAGCTATCTCTAAGGTGTCTGCAGGCCGGCTACTCGAGCTGACGTGGCGTCCACATGGGTGGCTATACGCTAGCTATAGCCTGCGTGGCTGCCCACTGGGCGGGGTGCACGGGATCTCGATTGGATCCTTTGCAGCGCGGCGCGGCGCGGGCAAGCGTGCGCCAAAGGACCGGATTGGCCCGGTGCACGGGATCCTATCGATTCGCTGCAGCTACACCGGCGTGTGGGCCGGCATGTGAGGGAAAAACCCCCACTGGGTTTGGCAGCGACCCTGAGGTGCTCGATGGTTTGTCCCAAAGGGACGGCGGCTCGGCCGCAGCTCGCCGGCAGCGAGGTTCTACAGTGGTGACTCAAACCGCACCTCAACCAGGTCCGATCGTACCCAAGGCTCGCCAAAGCAAGGAAAAGAACAGCCTTTGGCTGGGTGTCGGCGCACGACGGCGAGACGACACAGCGCTGCGTCTTGGCTTGGGAAGGTCTCCTGCGCGGCGGCGGCGTTCGCACGGGCGAGGGCGCATCGGGGCGTCCAGATGTCGGGCTCGTACGCATGTGAAACAAGCGAGGCCAAAGGGGCCTGAAGGTCGGGGCTTTTACCCCTTGCCCGGTCGCGCACGGCGGTTCGGCCATGGCGGTGCTCAAGTCGGCGCTCATGGCGACGGAAAGAAGACAAGGCTCACGCGGCCGGCGACGACATACGAACGTATGCGGCCGCGTCGGTGGCGATGGCTCACGGAAAGCCATAAGGACCTCACCTTTTTCCCCTGCTCGCGCGTGCACTCGGCATCCCGCGTGGAAAAGGCCACGGCGGCGCGGCAAGCAGGTCGGCGGGGTGCCCGACGCAAGGAAAAAGAAGCCAATGGCTCGGCCTTGGCCTCCCAGGTAGGTGCGCGTGCGTCCGGGGGTGCACGGCTGCGCGACGGTGTGCAGGATTTCACAGGCGCACAGGGGTGCACATGCCGGCGGCTCGGCCATGGCGGCGTACCAGAGCGACGATGCACGACAAGGCGGCCCAAAGAACCTAGAGGAGGGACAAAGCACTACACGTGCACGACGAGGACGGCAGCGACATCTGCAAGAAGAAGAAACCCAGCTTGGCACGAAGGTCGGCATCACCAGTGGCGAGCGCGCGGCGCGGTGGCGAATGGCGGCGTTCCCCCTCGGCTCGAAGGTCGGGGCATCCACAAAGGAGGGGGGAAGCTCGTTCTCACCTTGGTGGCCACGGGCCATAGTGCAGTCGTTGGTGAAGAGGAGCGGTGCGTGCTTGCCGGCGTGGAAGGAGACGACGGCGCGGTGCAGAGGAAGCAGAGGAAGGTGGCGCGTGGCGACGACCCGGTCCGGCTCCCCCTTCACGAGCTGCTCCGGATTCGCGACTAGACGGCTCCACAGGCGGACTCCCCCACCTCCTGCTGCTCCTCTCCCCCTCCTTCTTGACGTCACCGGCGGTGGATTGGGGAGGGGAATCCCCAATTGGCTAGGGTTGGCCTCGGGCACCCGCGACGCTTCTTATAGGCCGAGATTGGTAGAGCGGACGGCTAGATAGGCTCCGCGACGCCTGGACGCCATCTAGCGCCGGCGGCCATGGCCGCATGGCCTGCTTTCCACGACGGCGCGTCGGGGCTGAGAGAGAAGACGGTGGAAAGGGGAAAAAGGTGAAGGAAGAAAGGGGCGACGTGGCGGCCTGACGGGTGGGTCCCGCATGGCAGCGCCTCGCGCTGGGGTGAGCTGGCCGGCGGGCCGACTGCTCGCTTGTGGGCCGCGCATGGGCTGAAAGGGTGCGCAGGCTGAAAGCGAGGTTGGCGGCCCACGAAAAAGGGTAAAGAGGTTTCCTGTTTAACTCAACCCTATTTTTCTATTTGATTCAAATTTAAATTCAACTTCAAATTTGAATCCACTCAAACATAAAACCAAATGAAAATTCATCTTCTCACACTAGCATTTTATAAGTCCTAATAGTATTGCTTGAATTAAATTACAATCTAGGACTTTAGGGAAAGGAAAAAGGAAGACATCCTTAATGGTTTCATAAGCATACAATTTCATAGCAAGTTTTTGGAAATCCCATAATTTTACAATCAGACTAATTCAAGAATGTTACATGTGGTATTTTTGCATCCATGGGGTCTAGAAATGTCTATAAGGACATGCTAAACAATATGGTTAGTGTCATTGATCATGTTGTCATGACTCACCAAAATCATACTCGAACTAATGGCTTATGAGGCAATGTTCTCTACACGGTACAAATGAAAATCAGCCCAGGGACAAATGACCGATTCTCTGGTAGTAGACCCTTGCTTATTCTAAATGCAAAAATGCGCTGCCAAAGCTCTCTACAACACCAAATACATGATATGTAGAGGGGGGAAAAGAAAATCTCAGATGCTCTATGCTCTGATAGATGGTGATGTGTACAAGTAGCTTTTGATACTTGTGGCATTGCTCCGATACCTGCTAGCTGGGGCGTGACACTTGCAACCCATGTTGGCTCATGTGTACACTTGAATAATACAATCACTGGCTTTTATCGAAACAAAAAGGGTTTCAGCCCACGCGTTTCGCGTGGTAACAGTCCATTCAACTACTCTGACGCAGATTACTGTAAGGGGCCATGTGATCACGTCTCATCAGACTCATCATGCATCCACAATTCCACAGGCTTCCTATAGCAAGCTGATGTGTCGCCGCGATCGGCCGGCACCCATGAATTTTATTTGTACGTCGAACGCATGCGTGCCGCGCGCATATAAAAAAATAACGGCAATGCTCCAGAATCTACTCCCTCTGTCCCCTTAAGATCGTCATTTAAGCCACAGGTCGCTGTAGGCCTTCTGGCTATCTGTACATCATCCTCTTGCTAGTATTTTAATTCCATTAACTATGCAGGCTCTCTTTTCATCCACAGGTCATTTAATTCTATCTCTCATTCTAGACTATCATCATTGCTTATGTAGGGACTTTTGTGACTTTTACTACTTCCATTGGTTGGCGACCATGATAGAGGGACGGAGGGAGTACGTCCGAATGGAGTGAAAAATCAGAAAGTGTGCCCACTATTAACCTTATCCACTAAGGGTTCCTCCACACCACATGTTTCGTCCCTCTCCACTCATTTTCGCCGCAGCGTTCTGATCTCTCTCCCTTTTCCCCACAGTGGGAGGAGCCAGGCTTCCCCTGGCCACCCGCCGGCGAGTCGGGCGGCCAACCCCTCCCCTGATCCACCCACATGCCGCGCAAGCCCTGCGGCCACCCCCTCCCCTGATCCACCTGCCGACGAGCCGTGCGGCCTCTTTGTTGCTGGATCCATACGCCCACCACCCACTCCCCGACCGAATCCCACACGGGCGCCACTGCCACCGCTCTCCGCGGGCGGAAGGCAGCTAGCCGTGCCGGACACGCCGCCGGTCCCCGCGGCCGAGGGTATGCCGGCCGTGCGCCGCCCCCGTGGCTGAGGGCGGGCTCTTCCGTTGCCGGAGGGCGGAGGTGAGTTGCCGCCGTCCGCCATCGTGCGGGCCACAGTCCCGCCTGTCGCTAATGTGATGTCGTCCTCCGTCGTTGCGCCTGTGGATGGATTCCGGGTTTGTGTTTTTTGATGTTGCATGAAGCGAGTTGAGATATTCCATTTGGCGTCATTCGATGTTGCATGAATTGATTGAGATGTTTCAACTGGTGTTGTTCGATGTTGCATGAAGCGATTTGAGATGTTTCACTACTGTTTTGATGATGTTGCGACATTTGTTTTCGGTGTTTCAGCTGCTACTTTTCTATGTTGCTACATATGCATCTCAATATTTCACTATGTTTTTAGCAAATGTTGCATGAAACAACCATTCTGTATTGCAGCGGATTTTTTGTAACATGGTCATGTTGCGTGCAACATGGTCTGATATTGTGGTGAGAATTTTTTTTCTTTTAAATACATCTGATAGCTACAATACTGATCTGACGGCTACAGTACCTCGATCTGACAGCTGCGGACCCGTCCGTTGTTAACTCTCGGAATGGACATCTGAGT
The DNA here is from genome assembly GCA_947561735.1 of Cenchrus americanus. Taxonomy (NCBI): domain Eukaryota; kingdom Viridiplantae; phylum Streptophyta; class Magnoliopsida; order Poales; family Poaceae; genus Cenchrus; species Cenchrus americanus. The sequence continues at coordinate 39,743,507 of OX387239.1, read as the reverse complement.
GCTAGCAACTCTCATAAAATAAACTGCCCTCCGGCTGGCTCCTCCGCACCCGCGGTCACTACAAGCACCTATTAGTATGTTCAATAGATTTGTGCTGATTTGTAAAGCAGTTTATTCTGAAAGACAATAATGTGTGCTGATTTGAACGGCAATTTTTTTCTCAGAGAAAAAATATTATGAAATGAACATAGCCATCGCTCGTAGTAGGATCATATTTAAATATTTGTTGGGGATTTGGTTTTGCCTGGCCTGGCCTGTCTGTGGGTTTAGGGTTTACGGAGAAAGAAGGTGGCGATTACGGAAATACGCTAGCTGATCCCTTTGTCCCATTATAATCATTTTTCATTGTTATTCTTCCTGTTGGAACAGAAAGCATCAACGCGAGCAAAGAAATTGTGCAGGTGTTCCACGAGAGCATTGTCCCTGTCAGGATCGAACATTGGTAGTCGACAGCCAGAGCAGGCCGGCCGGAAATGCCAGTCACGAGGTCTTGTTTAGTTCTGGTCTAAATTTTTTTTGAACATCACATCAAATGTTTGGAGAGATGTTGGAAGTGATGTTCAGATACTAATAAAAATTAATTATATAATTTATCTGTAAATTGTGAGACGAATTTATTAATACCAATTAATCTATTATTAGCACGTACTCCCTCCGTCCATAAATAAACGCAATTCTAGCGTTTGAAACATGTCCAGAAAAGCAAGCAATTTCAGTGACCAGGTTAGTGTGGAACCCACCGTATAGTAAAAAAAGTTCACTTGCAACGAATAAAAATAACATCAACAATAAAAACCCCACTGACGCTGCCTTCTTTTTCTGTCATGGCGACGCAAGAAACTTCTGGATCAGCCTCGGCCTTCAGTTTTTCTATTCTCATCATCACTGCACATTTGCACCAATACCAGGGGCATATGCGTCTTTTTACCCATTTCTTGGTCTTCGTGAAGGATGCTTGACTTGCATATTTTGGTGGACAGAGGGAGTATTTGTTGTAGCATGATATTTTCTAATCATAAATTAATTAAGTTTAATATATTTGTTGCTCGAATTGCACGTCACCTTTGTAATTAATTATATTAATACTACTAATTAGTGTCTAAACATGCGATGTGACGGGTGGAAACTTTGTTTCTCGAAGGAGTGTAACTACCCTTGGCTCACCAGATTCAATCTGGGAGCGTGAATAAGTACAGTGAAAATCAAGAGCACATGTAAATGAATCCCAGAGGTCAGAGGGGGAAGAACGACTTACCTTCCTCGGGCTCGATACAGAGTTGTTTGTTTTCAGATAGTCAATAATGGTCTCTCCCTCTCGCTTACAGGGTTCTAAGGTTCTTGTATGAACCGCACACGCACCGACCGCGCAGGGCCCACAAGTCACTCACTTTGCCTTACTCTACGGCCGCGTTCCCGCCTTCATGCAGCACCGTAGTGGACAGATGGAAGCCTGGAACGTTCTGAACTCATTTTTTAAAAATGAAGCATCAATTTATCAGCTTCCATGCGTGGTGATCAAGCAAGCCTCTCGATACGGATGCCCTCTGTACTTGTCGCGATGCTGCGATATATCTGCTGGGGGTGACTTGACACCATGCATGCAGCTAGGCGACATCATTTATGTACTTGAATAATAGTAAAATCTCTGGCTTTTATCGAAAGAAAAAACATTTTCAGGCCCCGTGTGATCCCACCACGCGTTTCACGTGGTAACATGCTACTAACAGAACATTAATTCAAGTACGTACTCTGACGCAGATTACTGTATGGACCATGTGATCACGTCTCATCAGACGCACTTCCTAGCTGATGTGTCCTCGCGATCGGCACCCATATGAATTATTAGTACGTCGACCCCATGCGTGCCGCGCGTGTATAAAAATCACCGTATGGCCGGCTCCTCCATCACCACAGCCACCGCACCTCTTCTCCATCCTCCACTCCATTCTCTTCCATCGCTCGTATAGTTCCTTCTAGTGTTCGATCGTCTGCCTGCAAGTACAGCAATGGGGGTCGAGTGGAAGGTTGAGGGCGGAGCCAGCAGGTTGCTCCTCCTGCTCGCCGGGGTGCTGCTGCTGGTGGCCGCGACGGCGACGGCCGGTGATGCAGCGGAGGAGGTTGTTGCCACCGTAGGCGAGAACATCCTCCGCGGCAGTCGTGCTTATTGCGAGCTCAAGTGCCAGCACCATCGAGACCCGGTGAACAAGAAGCGGTGTGTCGACTTCTGCATACGGTGGCAGCTGGTGCTTGATGCTATCAAGGAAGGGGATGGAGCCACCGACACCCTCACAATTAGTGAGGCCACCCTCCATGGCAGCCGAGCTTATTGCGAGCTCAAGTGCCAGCACCATCGCGACCCGGTGAACAAGAAGCGGTGTGTCGACTTCTGCATCAAGTGGCAGCTCGCATTCGATGCCGTGAAGGAGGAGGATGGAGTCACCATAACCACTGGTGAGGACATCCTCCACGGCAGTCGAGCTTATTGCGAGCTCAAGTGCCAGCACCATCGTGACCCGGTGAACAAGAAGCGGTGTGTCGACTTCTGCATTCGGTGGCAGCTGGCGTTGGATAAGGTCAAGGAGGATGGAGTTATCACCGTTGAGAAGGATGGAGTCACCATCACTAATGGTGAGGACATCCTCCATGGCAGCCGAGCCTATTGCGAGCTCAAGTGCCAGCACCATCGCGACCCGGTGAACAAGAAGCGGTGTGTCGACTTCTGCATACGGTGGCAGCTGGCGCTAGGTAATGTCAAGGAGGAGGATGCAGCCGCCGCCGCTGAGGAGGATGGAGTCACCATCACCATTGGTGAGGACATCCTCCACGGCAGTCGAGCTTATTGCGAGCTCAAGTGCCAGCACCATCGCGACCCAGTGAACAAGAAGCGGTGTGTCGACTTCTGCATAAAGTGGCAGCTGACATTGGGTAATATCAAGGAGGAGGATGTAGCCGCCGCTGCCGCTGAGGAGGATGGAGTCACCATCACCACTGGTGAGGACATCCTCCGCGGCAGTCGTGCTTATTGCGAGCTCAAGTGCCAGCACCATCGCGATCCGGTGAACAAGAAGCGGTGTGTCGACTTCTGCATAAAGTGGCAGCTGGCGTTGGGTAATATCAAGGAGGATGGAGCCGCCGCTGTCGCTGCCGGTAACAAGGCGGTTGACGGTACCGGAAAGGAAGATGTTAGAGCTACCATGGCCACTGTCGGTGGAGCCCTCCGCCAGGTGGTGTGACGCCGGCACACATAAGGCCGGTCTAATAAGTACGTGCTACTACACTACGTACGTTCCTCCGTGTTCGCAGTCTTGTACGCACGTAGATGTGTGGTATGTATCGTAGTACGTACGAATAAAGAGCAACGGTCGTCGCGTGCTCTATGCATGCGATGTGTGTGATGACGACCTGCATATGCTCCTGCTGTCTGGTTCCACTGCGTTTTTAAGATTCTGTTTTAAGATTCTGCTTCAGTGACTCGTCAGTTGTTATATATATGAATAAAAGTGGCAGGCTTTCCGAAAATTTGAATTTCAGTGTGGATCTTTCTCTCTCTCTCTTTTGCGAAAGACGAAAGAGTGCGCGGATAGATCAAAATTTTGAACACGAGCCCATTGTATTCTCAAGATCGGGGTCCTCTCCACTTCTCCAGAATGATTCTTAAAACATAAACGACAATATTTGCAAAAAATATTAACACCACCAAATTGAGATCCAATAACTCTATACCATGATTTTTTAATGATGAATAATAATAATTAAACTTGTATGCAAGTGTTGACTTCGTCAAGGAAATAGAATTGAAATTTGCATCATTACTTATGTTCCTTGTGTTATACGTCTCTACACCTTTCACTAACCACTGCTATCACTCACACTCCCTCATGCACCTTCGTTATAATATGCTTCGCTTGTCTTACCTGCTAGCCATTAGAGCCCAAAATCCTGAAAAATCAGTCTCAAACCTCGTTCTCTAAGCACCTTCGAAATCAAAGAAAGCAGAGATCTCGTCTCCACTCCCGAATTGTATCACAAACACACGCAATGTATACTTGCTTCCACAAATAAGTTTTGATACTCTCGTGGCTTGGGGTGCTCCTGTCCACTAGCTCGCATCCATATATTGGATCCGCAGTACACGCCACAGTGCCCTACTGGCTGAGAGGGAGACTGAGCGAGAGGCTCAGCGGGCCGAGCGGGAGGCCGAGCACCAGAGGATACAAGCTTTGGAGGCCCAGCAACATGGTTTGCTCAAGTTCGTGCAAAAACTGGGGGAGCAGCAAGGTTGGGAGATCTCAGCACAAGTGCTTGCACCACCACGAGCAGCACCACACTGAGAGTCCACTCCGGTGAGTATGAGTACGGTTGTTTTACTTTCTGCACTCATGCTTAGTGTCAAACCTAGTGATGGCCTTCGTGCCTCAGCCTTCGTGCCGGATTTATTGATCTGTCGGCCTTGGTGCTAAAAATGTGGTTGTCGGCCTTCGTGCCGACCTTCTTCTTGCAGGTTTTGGAAACAAAAGGAAAGTGTTAAGAAGAAAAGGAAAAACAAGGAATACTTGACGCACGATTGATTAAGGAAAATCAAACACAAAAGCAGGGTGGAAGCAAAAGTAAAGTGTCAAAAGGAAATGAAAAATAAGTAACAATTGACACATGATTGATCGAGAAAATTTAAACGCGGAAGGAAAGGAAAAACAAGGAACAATTTACGTGTGATTGATTAAGGAAATTCAAACGCATGAATAAGGAATGCAATTTGAATGGAAATCATTTGAAAGGATAAGGAGCGAAGACAATTGAAAATTTTTCTCACCCAAATCGGACCCATCTTACCCCTCACGACGGACCCACCCGTCATATGTTTTTGGAAGAGGATAGGGCGAAGTCACAAAAAATCGCAATTTGGAGAGTGTTTCTTCCAAAAAGCTAATTTGTTTCTCACCAGTCCGCCGTCTTACCCGCGTGTGTACCCGCCTGTGGACCCACCCCACGAATCGCTTCCCGACTCCCGTCCTGCGTGTCGCCGCCAGCATCTTTGGGCAAAACTGCCCTCCTTAGGGGTAAAACAGAGGAGGGGTACGAAGGGGGGGGGGGGGGGGGCCGGCCGCCGGCACGCCAGACCACGGTGACAGCGGGGAGGCGGCGGGGAGCATAGAGGGTAGTGAGGGGGATCGATTCCCCTCCTCACCTTGGGCAAGGGTGGCGCGTGGGAGTGCGCCCACGGCGGCGGCTATTCACCACGAGGTCGCACATGGCGGGACCGTGGGAGTGGGAGCTCGCTGGTGTGGGGCTCGAGCGGTGCCAGCCGATGCAGGTGAGAGACGATGACCTCAGAGCGGAGCAGCTACAGGTGAAGTTGGAGTGCCGTGGGAAAGGGTGGGGCCAGCGCAGGTGACGGTGGCGCTTGGCTTCCCGCACCATCTCCGGTGAGCTACTGCGGAAGAAAGACAAGAAACAATTGTAATCGAGTTTCAGTGGCGTCCATGATCTTTGACCTCTTTGTTTTCTTTTCTTGGCACGGAACTCCTGCTTGGCTTCATTAACTGGTGGGGGAAGCTGCGGTGCTCGCGCTCTCTAGATTTACTGGGTGCTTGGGAGCGGCTGGTGGAGTTCGCAAGGAGAACCGGAAGAATATGGTACAGACAGACCACATAGCTATGGCCTACGGTCCACGGGAAGAACAACGGCTGTTGGTGCTAACCAGTAATGATGCAGTGATTTTTTATTTCATCATAGGAAATTAGAGAAATATTGATTATGTGACTGATGTGTATCCTAACTGGTCAAGTAGATTCATCCCTGGATATGCACGGATTGAAAAAGAAGTCACAATTTCCATGAGAGCCTTCATCATGTGTCAGTCATATGTGTCTTTTTTTGTCCTCTTTTGACAAATGTTGACAAATATTTGATCCGTCTCACAAAGAATGTCTACTTTGATTTCTTTTCAGTTAAACTCCTTAAAGGTTGACCAAATTTATAATAAAAATATCAATTTTTACCACACTAAATATGTATATGCTATGCCATAATGAATTTATTGATATTTGTTAGATATCAAAAATATTAATGTATTTTTTTAATATAAACTTGGTCAAACATAAAACAATTTGACTTAGAACAAGATCAAAGGGACACTCAGGCGGAGAGAGTACACTTCTGAGGAAAAGTTTTTTAAAAAAATCCCGAGCTTAGGGCCATGTGTAACACTATCTCTGCGTCATGATCCATGGCGTCTAGGTAGCTTTCAAAAAATGGATCATTGAGCTCATGACCTCAGCGCCATTGGCATACTGAGGTTTTCAAAAAGGACCTTTCATATCCGCGCCTCAAAAATTGTGGTGCCAAGATGTCTAAACTCGGCGCCGTGGACTATGGCATAGCTTGGGGTTCATTTTTTTTGAAAAATTCCCTTCATCGGTATATTTTTCTTCATTGTTGTATATGTGAACATCTTTCACGAAAAGGATAAAAAAGACAGTGATATGAATGTGTAGCACGTGCGTATCGCACGTGCGTTGTTACTAGTCATTTGAAAGGACGTGTCAGTTTGCAAGGTAAGCTATAGGCGGGAGCGCGGATCAATAAATAATAAGAGATTTGACGGGCGGGATTAAGTGGGACGCTCGTAGGAGGGCGTGTGACCTGATCAAATCAACCCCCCCCCAACCCAACCCCACCCCACCACACCCCAGTTGAAATTAAGACAAGAATGGATATACAAGCCCATGGGCCGCACAAACGCAAGCCTAAAAACGCAGCTCATGTCATAGTTCTTGTTATTTAATTAGTAGTAAAACCTTTAATTTGCGCATGAAAACGATGCCCCCGCGCTAATAAGTGGCACACATGGTAAAAGGTTAAATGGCATGTTGTCTATCACTAAAAGAAAAGTTAGCTTAGACAACCTGAACCTTATTGGACAACCTCCACAGTCAACAAACAAAACCCAGGGCTGATATAACCTTCGATGCCACTAGGAAAAAAAGAACATGCCCGCTGAGATTTACTCGTTTCAGATTTGCCAGATGTGGCATATTCTTTTTAAAAAACGACAATTCTTTTTTTACGAAACACACGGAGTAAAGCTGACACTTTATTATAGATCTATTTGTGAATTGTCTAGTGTCACATGACTTTAAATTTATAGTTCACAACTACACTTCTTGGAGTGTAAGAATTCTGTTAGCATATATAAATTGGTGCAATTCATTCCAATGTGATTGCCACAACATTTCATTTTTAGAAAAAAATGAATTTTTATTCCAGCCTCTACATATACTTAGTAGAGAAATGATATTTGATCCAACCTCTTTAGTCCCAGATGATATTTGGACCCGAGACTAAAGCCCTTTAGTCCCGGTTGGAAACAACATCCACGAATAGTCATCGGTGACGGGAGCTTTAGTCTCGGTGATATTACCAATCAAGACTTTTTGTCAATTTTCACTGCCCATTAGCTAAATCAATTTTTAGTTTCATTGATGAATACAATTATATCTTAATGCATGGTTTCATAGGTAAAACTATAAATTTTAATGTGTTGATCAAATTGGAGGACTAAATGAATTCTCAAGCTCTCAATGGCAGTTTCAGTGTATATTCATAATCTTAGAAACAATATGTACATAGTTTTATCCCCATGATATCCATATATTATTTCCTCCTAGTAAATGTATTGCCATGTCACTATATTACAGATATAGCACACCATTTAATATAGGAAAAAGTCCATTTCTGACCATCCAACTTTTGCCTAAGTTTGGTTTTGGCCATTGAACTTCAAAACCAGATATCTTTGACCATCCAACTCTCAAAACCGTTCACTATTGACGATCGGGCAGTTTTGATGGGTGGTTTTAACATTTTTTATTTACAATTTAGTCCTTAGAACTTGAAATGATCATTAATTTTTGCTTCTAGATCCGATTTAGGTGATTCCTGCAATATATCACGTGTTCATAACAATGAGCTTTATCTTCTAAAATGTTCTTTATACTATTTTATCACTATTTGTTACATTATCCTTATGTTGTTGTGTAAAACAACAATATAAGAAAAATAAAACAAACGATTACACAATAATATGAACACATTTTGAAAGATCAAGCTCATCGTTATTAATGTATGATTACAAAAATTACTTAAATTAGAATTACAAGAAAAAAATAGTAATCATTTCAAGACCTAAGGACTAAACTGTAAATAAACTGATTAAAAATAATCCTTGTACCTTAAAATGATTAGTATTTTTTCTCGTATCTCCAATTTAAGTGATTCTTGTGGTCATGTGTTCATAAGATGAGAACTTTATCGTTCAAAATGTTGCTCATATCATTTTGTAACCGTTTGTTTTACGTTTACTATATTATTATTTTTACACAACAACAGAAAAATAATATATCGAATAGTTATAAAAGTTGTATAAAAACATTCTAAAAGATAAAGCTCACTGTTACGAACACGTGACCGCAAGAATCACCTAAATCGGAGCTACAAGCAAAAAGTAATGATCATTTCAAGTTCTAAGGACTAAATTGTAAATAAAAAAGTTAAAACTTGCTACCAAAACCGCTCGATGGTCAATTGTGAACGGTTTTAAGAGTTTGATAGTCAAAGATGTCCGATTTTGAAGTTCGATGGCCAAAACTAAACTGAGACAAAAATTAGATGGTCAAAAATGAACTTTTCCTTTAATATATGTGTTGAAGGTTCGTTGAAGGTTTCCTATGACAACTAAAAGATCGACATATGTCTTTTGTTCTGAAAAATATGCCATATTTTTTCTAATGAATGAAATCATATGTTCGATGCAGAGTTTCATTTTAAAATTTTTACAGAGAAAATTATAGATTTTTATATATTGCGCCAAATTAAATGACGAAATGAGATGAAATGAATTTCTCAAGGTTCCTGCAGTTTCAGTCTATTTCATAGCTCTGGAAACATATACTCCCTCCAGTTCAGTATTAGAAGTCGTTTAGGACAGCGACACGATCGCCAAAGCACAACTTTAACTTCTCTTTTTTATAAAATAATTATCTATGTTAGGGGTTCAAAAATCGGATGTAGTCCCCGAACACAAGATTACAGAGCAAACACACGAAAGTCACGAAGAGATTGGGGACAAAGAATCCCCAAAAGCCTGTACTCACCTCAAAAGTTGTCAATCCCTTTACGCGTGCCCTCGCGCCCCCTTTTATAGGAAGACGAAGGGACTTTTACATTCCGAGATTACCCTTGAATCAAGAGAATATTCCTAGTGTGAACATGTATATGAATGTCTTTTACATCCCATGATTTGCGGGGCTACTTTCATATATTTACAAGCCAGCCACTAGTTCACACTCTAAACCCGGACTTTTGAAGAGACGTCTTTGACTTGGCTTCTCCCTTAACCTCTGAAGCTTCATTCACGAAATTCACCACTTATTGAAGTTCCCGAACAGGGGTTCTTCCAGACTTCTGAACGTCGCAGGTTCATGGTCTCCTGAATTTTGCCAATTCCCAATCATCCATTTGTTGAAGTTCCCGAACAGAGGCTCCTCCAGACTCCCGAACTTCGCGGGCTCCTGGTCTCATGAATTTCTCCATTTCCCAATCATCCTGAAACAGACAGCAAACTCATGAATTGATGCCAAATTCGGCTATTACTTTCGCATATTGTTAGAAGGTCAGCGAAATGTATAAAATTCATCAGGATCTCTTCATGATTGTTTTCTTTTCATGATACAGAACTTTTCATCCCGAGGCTTATTTGTAGATATACTTATGAATTCAGTAAATCCGACATTTCGAGGGTGAAAGGTTTTTTGCCCAATTCCCCAACACTAGCCCCTCGGGGAAGCGGGTTGACTTCGACGATCCGATTCCACGAATAAGTCCCGAATTCTGGTATAAAACATCACCCTCGGAACGTCGGAGTGGACACGCGTCCCTCGGAAAACTCGCAACGGTCATATAGAGGGCTTTCTACGGAAATTTCCCGGCATTTTCGTGGAAGAGCTTTTTGTGACCAGAATTCTAAGGTTTCGAGACTTCCTCAGATTTCAAAGGTATTGCTTTCTTTGTTTTTGTTATGTTCTTTCGCTTTTGAATTTTCTATTTTTGTGAGTTTTGTTTCGTACGAATTATCTTACGATTTCTAATCGCATTGTTCTTAAGTAGGTGGCTCGTGTCAAAAGTACAGCTAGACCCATGACTTCAGAAGAAGTGGCCGCTGCTGGCATTTCTTCAACTGGGGAGGAAATTCACAAATCTGAGGACATTCGGTCTCAAGTGGATGATTCAGCTCGTGATACTGTTCCTGACTCTGGGAGTTGTGAGAAAGGGGAGATTGGATCTGGAAACAAGTCTGGTGGTGAGGAAGACCTTACCAATATTGAAGTTGACCCTAGTGAGCTCGTTGCCATGAAAAATGTCAAGTCTTATCCTCCGACTTATGGGTTTGGTGAATCCAATGTCACAACTGCTCTCATCAAAAAATACGAGGAAGCTTGATTTTTTCCTATTGGTGATGCACGCCCTCCGTCTAGCGAACAAGTCCCTGCTCCTGAAGCAGATGAAGTGGTTGTTTTCAGGGATTTCTTTACTTGCGGTCTTAGATTTCCATGTGATCCTGCCCTGCCCTCTATTCTTGACAAGTTTTCAGTGAAGTTGCATCAGCTTACACCAAACTCCTTTCTGGAGGTTTCCAAGTGTTTCTGGGTCATGAAGACTTTTAGTTGTTCTCTTGGTGCTGATATTTTTGCTCGTTTGTTTGAGCTTGTGATCGAGAAAGATATACTGAAGCTCGACGACGGGAAGTATTACAACACACACTACTTGTGTTGCACATTCAACACCCGAAGACAAAACTTGCGAAAAGGTCTTAACCGAATTCAACTCACACCTTGCAGTAAGACCAACTTTACTAAAGACTGGAGCTCGTACTGGTTTTATTTGAAAGTGAACATGTCTAAGGTTCCTGGTTATACTAGTCCAGCTCACCCTTTCTCTTCACCCATGGCACCAGTGACTGCAGTATGCACTGCGTCGTACAACAAGCGCACTGCTGACTTTGTGTCTTGCGAAAACACTTTCTTGCTGGCCAGCACTATTATCGGTGGTCGTGATGTGATTGAAGAATTTGTTGCAGCCGATATTTGGCCGATTTCTGCTGGATGGCAACCCGCTAGCATGATTCATCTGACCATGGATTAGGCAACACAGTGAGTGTCTTTTTCTAGTTTTAACTTGCGCTTAAAGGAGGGTTGGAGTCTTGAAAGCTTTATTACTGAAGTCGAGAAGAAGGTCGATGCCATGGTTGGCGAATCGACTCTTAATGAATACAAAGATTTCAAAGCACTTGTTAAACATAAGAGACGTGTGAATCATGTATTTTCTGAGTTCGGTGTTTAGATTGCACTCCGCTCTCGCCCTCTAGGCGTTAACAAGAAACTTCTGGCTGTTGGCGTGGCTACTTGTTCAACTGCTACACCCAAAGCTCCGAGGGGAAATCTTCGAAGAAGACAAAAGGAGTGAATGCGGTTGGTGACGCTTCTTCGAAAAGAACCAAGTCCCTAGAGTCTTGTAAGAGGAAACGTGAGGCATCTGAAGGCATTTCTGATGTTGAAGTTCAAGACACTTCAGGCCTTGCCCAATTGGGATAGAAGAAAACTAAGAAGGTTGTTAAGGAGATTATTAGTGCCGAAGTTCGGCGCATTTCCTCAGCCTTCTCAGATGATGACGTGACTGACGAACCTTGTCCCAAATGTTTCTCGTCATGCTTGTGGTGTGATTTGAGGTTCAATGTTCGCCACACTTTATTCCCCTGGTTCTGAAAATGAACTTGTCGATGTTGAATCTTTTTCAGATGATGTCATTGAAATTGAGAAGAAGGCCCCTGCAGATTCTGTTGCCGATCTTGATGCTGGAGGTGCTTCCCCTCAACCCTCTTCCCCAAAAGACAAAGCTTCTCCCGAATTTGCTGAGGATTTGGAGAGGACTGTGCAGAGAAGTGATGGTCCTACTGACGACCTGCCTTTGGTCGAGACACACGAAAAAATTCCCCAAGACCAAGACCCCTCTCCTTCAATTGCTGCCTTCAACGAGAGCTTTGGTACGTCTTTTCGGGGAGAGCTATTAAGTGTTAGTGATGAAACAACTTCTATGGATGGTGGTTCTACTAGACTTTCCTTATTATGGAAATCGTCTAAATTCATGGATGACACAGGAATAGATGCTTCACTGAAGATGCTTCGTTTGTCTAGCAAGGCAACCTGTGACTTGGAGAAACAACCTTCCTCTTCTTTGAAGAGAATTTCTGCAGTTTTTGAGCATGTTTCTCAGGCTCCTCTAGAGACACTTAGCAGAAAAGGTTTGCATACTATTTCTTCTTCCTTGACTACTACTTTAATATTTCCTATATTTTTACATTTTCTTTTTCTTGTTTAGTATAACTCATTTTACGAACTTCTCAGATTTTGAAGAGACCCTCCTCAAGCTTTCACCATCTGAGCGAAACAGCTATCGCAAGACCTACAATTTGAAATCGTCGATCATCGAGAAAATTACTGTTGAGCGCTTACAAGAGAAAGATGAAGTTATTAAGAGACTAACTAGCGAGTCTAAGAAGTTAAAATGCGGCTTCAACTTGGCTCATGTTGCAAGCATAGATTTGGAGAAAAAGATTGTTGATCTTGCCGATGCTCTAAAGAAATGCCAAGATGAGAAGAAGGTTGCCGAAGATGCCCTTGAGAGTTCGAAGAAAGATCTTGAGAAATTAAAGAAGACTCATGACGATGATTTAAAGTTAATTGAAAACCTGCGCAAGGATTGTAAAAAATCTTCTAAGGCTGCAAATGATCTTCATGTCAGCAATGCTGATCTTTCAACGAGGAATTCCGATCTTGTGAAGACTCTAAGCAGTAAAGAACAACAAATTCAGGATCTGGAAAAGGTTTTATCCGAACAAAGTCAAACCTCTGGACAAGTTGTTAATGATATCAATAAAAGTTGAAGCTCTTGTTTGAGGAATACGGGAAAGCTTTGAGGGATTTCGGTGTTCATCCAGGTCCCCTTCCTGAGAGTGCAAAGATCTTAGATCTGTTAAATTGGATTAAAACTAAATTCAAGGCGCTTTCTGGTGTTATCTCAGGTGCTAGCGATTTTTGCCGCTGCCTTTTCCGTGGAGAGTATCTTAAAATTGCTCCACGACTTCGACTGTGCTGATCTTGCGAAGTTTTGCAAAAAAACTTACGCGCTTGCCTGATGCTTGGAGTACTTCTAGTATCTGTCCTAATGAGGATGTGCAAGCCATCAAGACAAGATTCGCAAGAGAGTTCTGGTTTGCAAGCGGAAAAGAATTCGCGAAGAAGGTTGCTCGTGTTAAGCTAGATAAGGTTAGTTTTTGGCAAACATGGTCAGTTTTTGTGATTTTGCGAATATTTCTATCTTGATTTTATTAAGTTTTTTCTTTCTTTGGTGTTTCTTTAGTTGGTCCAGCAAGAGGTTCGTGGCAAAGCTGCCGAAGTTGAGGAACTATCTTCCGAAGAAGACGACGATGCTGAGGTGAGGAAAATGGTCCGAGAACTGAGAGCAGTGGCAGTGGCAGCAGCAGTGGCGATGACGGCCAAGAAGATGAGGACGAGGCGAGCCCTGAACACGACGCAAGCTCTCTGAAGGTTGATGTCGTTAGCTAAATCTAGACTTGTTGAAACATTTTCTAATGATGTCATTGTAAACACTTGTAAATTTGTGGGTTGTTGCCCCTTGTCTGAATAGTTGTTTTGTAAATTTTAACCTGCACAGGTCCAGCAAGGTGGGCCTGCGCAGGACATGATACCTTTGCAAATTCATCGTGGAAATCAAGTAGTTAGTGGTGAAGCTTGGCAGTTGTTTAAAGAAGCTTATCCTAGGCGTAAATTCTCTGATTTTTGGCTTGAAGCTTGTCAGGATTTTTCGATGTGTAGTTTCCAGCTGACTTGGTTCTTTCTTCAACGGCTACGCTCTTGCTGCTAAAGATTCCAGCCCCCGAACCATTGTGAAGACAGAGCCCTTTAGCCCCAAGACTAGTGACTACGACTTCGCTTATGCTAGTGATACTGCCGAACACAGTGGTCGCCATCCAGGCCATATTGTCGAAATTTCTTATTAATTCTCGAGCACTCTGAAGCTATGTAATAACTTTTCTACGAATTTTTGTATGTAACTAAGGCAATAAACACGTTTTTCTTGAGAAAAAACATCACCCTCCCCACCTTGTCGTTTTGCATGCAAAATTTCGTGAAAGTCCAAAAATCGAAAGCTCCTTTTGGTGTTTTTGTTTCACTATCTTTGTGTAAATCACTAGTTTTGAAATCACTAGTTTTGAAATCACTATACTTCTATTACAAGTCAACAAAATTTTTTCACGAATTTTGTGGACTTGCACCCACTTGACACGCTTGTCCAGGTTGATATCGCAACCTTCAGTTGCTTCAACCATCCTTTCTTACGAAAATTAGCCTTCGAGGGCACTCGAGCCCCTTAGCCCCTTTGAGGGAAGATTTTTCTAAGAATGCTCGTATAAATTATCGTAAATGTGATACTCAACTTTTGCTCCGCAGCTTTTCATGCATAAAAAATTCCTAACAAGAAAATATATAGTTTGTTGGTTACAATCCTCAATTATTTCCGAACTTTTTGTAGGATATCTCTTCGGTAGGATCTTAAGCCACAACTTATCATTGTCTTAGGCTTTTTCAGTAGGAATCCCTTTTACGGTGGGATTTAGGCTACAACTTGTTGTTGTATCGAGCCTTTCGGTGGGAATCCCTTTGATGATGGGATTTAGGCCACAACTTGTTGTTGTCTCAGGCCTTTCGTTGGGAATCCATTTAATGGTGGGATTTAGGCTTTCACGGAGCCTTTGGCTATCAAGGAGCCTCTTTCTCGAAACATTCCTTTCTCCTTTCATGGAACTCAGGCTACCATGGAGCCTCTCTCAAACTTTTACGATTTCTTTCTCACGATGGAATTCGGGCTATCACGGAGCCTTCTCACACATTTCTCTCATACGATGAAATTTCGGCTATCACGAAGCCTTCTCACACTTTTCTTTTATACGATGGAATTTCGGCTATTACGGAGCCTTCTCACACTTTTCTTTCATACGATGGAATTTCGGCTATTACAGAGCCTTCTCACACTTTTCTTTCATATGATGGAATTTCGGCTATCACGGAGCCTTCTCACACTTTTCTTTCATACGATGGAATTTCGTAAGACACGCATTTTGGGGAAAGACTCTTTTCATATTTATTACAAAGAGTATTTACATAGAATCCGCCTCGTTAAAAACCTTGCCTCTTGATTTAGAGCCCCCCGTTGCAAGGAAAAGAGTACGGTCCTCCTTATTCTAAGTTAAATGCAAAAAAGTAAATGTTTTTTGTTCCCGAAGCCACTTATAGATCCATGGTTCGTTTTTTTTACATTTTCACGAAATTTGAACTTGCGAAAAGTAATGGTGAAAAAATAAATATAACTACTTTCATGACTCTCTAGGGTAGTACCTTTTTAATTTGTCAGCATTCCACGAATGCGATAGCTTTTCGCCAGTTTGATCTACCAAGCGAAAAGCCCCTAGCATACTTGTTTCTTTATCTATGTATGGCCCCTCCCATGGTTCTTGGAGTTTCTCGGGCTTCTCCCAATTTTTCTTTCTTTTTAGAACTAGATCGCCAGTCTTGATATCTTTTCTGACCACTTTTCTATCCTTCCATGCCTTAGTTTATGTCTGGTATTTCTCGATGTTTTCAGCAGCTTCAAGGATCGTTAGCTTGATCATGTCTTTCTCCACCTTCATGTCGACTTCTTCAATTTCTCTTGCCTTCTGCACTCTCCTACTCTCATTCTTAATTTCTTCCGGTGTCATTGCTTCGGTGCCAAAGCGTAAACGAAAAGGTGTGAAACCTGTTGCTCTTAACACTGTGGTGTTGTGGGACCAGATCACTTTCGGCAATTCATCAGTCCACTTGCCCTTCTTTTGATCATACAATCACTTCTTGATTCCTGAAAATATCAGCCCATTGCTCTTTCGACAGCTCCATTAGACTACGGGTGATATACTGACGAGAACTTCGTGTGAGTGCCCAAAGTTTTGCACTATTCCTTGAAAGAGTAACAGTCAAATTGTTTCTCGTTGTCAACAGTCAGCTCCCTTGGTACCCCGAATCTACAAATTATGTTATGCCAGATGAATTTCTGAATTGTTGGTGTTGTGATATTCGCCAATGCCTTTTCTTCCACCCACTTGGTGAAATAGTCAATCGTTACTGTTGCGAACTTGCAGTTTCCTTGAGCTGTCGGCAATGGGCCGACCAAGTCCATTCCCCACCTTTGCAGAGGCCATGATGGTGGAATTAGATAAACTGGCATGGATGGCAAGTTTTGTTGATTCGCTGTTTTCTGGCATGCTGCACATTCCCGAACTAACTTCTCTGCATCAATGTTTATGGAGGGCCAGTAAAATCCTTGCTTTATCGCCTTGCCTTATAGAACCCTTGTGCCTATGTGTGCACCACAGAATCCGCTATGGATCTCCTTGAGGAGTTCCACACCCTTTTCGGAGGTTATGCACCTTAGCCATGGTTCGGTAACTCCTGATTTGTACAGTTCTCCGTCAACCACTGCATAGCCCCTTTCCCTTCGCTTTAGTCTTTTCTCCTCCAATTCATCTTGTGGTTCATAATGACCCCTCAAGTATGCCATGTTTTCGGCTCTCCAATCGTGAGTCTCCACAATGTTCGCGATTTTCAGCTTTGACTCTTGGATAGACGGTTCTTTGATGATTTTGAAGAACACGTCAAGAGGCATTGCATGATTTCTGGCTGCTGCTTTCGCCAGTTTGGCTGCCTCGTTGTTGTCGTCTCTTGGAATGTGCTGAACTGAGTAACCCTTAAAGTGCCTTTCCATCTCTCTGACCTTCTCGAGATACTTCATTAAGACTGGATTTCTTGCCTCACTCTCTTTCTCAATATGTTTCTGAATAACTTTGGAGTCTGTCTTGATGATAAAGGTTTGCTGACCAAAGCTTTCATCTTTCTTAGGGCTAGAAGTAGGGCTTCATATTCGGTTCTGTTGTTTGTAGAGTGCACATCATTCGCGAAGATAAGTCGAGCAGTGTATCTTATTACGATTCCTGTCGGAGATGTTACAACTGCTGATATTCCAACCCCTTTGTGGCACCAAGCCCCATCACACTACACCACCCACAGTGTTAGCATGTCTTCTCCAGGATTATGAGTTGGCGAAGTCCAGTCTACGATGAAATCTGCCAAAGCTTGCGATTTGATTGCACTTCTTTTCTCAAAGTCAACAGTGTATCCTGATAGTTCAGCACCCCACTTGATGATTCGGGTAGATGCTTCATTATTCGCGAACAGGTCATTCAGCGGTTGATTCGTGATAACTCTTATTCTGTGACCCTCGAAGTAGTGCCTTAATTTCTCGCGGCCATTACAACTGCATATGCTATCTTTTCCAACTCAAAGTAGAAGAGTTTGGATCCTGAGAGAGATTCCGATGCAAAATATACTAGGATTTGTTTGTGCTTTCCTTCTTCTTCTTTCTCTTGTACTAGCACAGCACTTACAGCCGAATTTGAGGCAGACAAATATAGCAGAAGTGGCGATTTTGGCTCAGGAGGGCATAGCTTAGTCATGTTTGATAGATAGTCTTTGAGTTCTTGGAAAGCTTGTTTCTGGGATTCAAACCACTGAAAGTTCTTGGTACTTCGGAGAACTTGGAAGAGAGGCAAACTTCTCTCTACCGCTCTAGGGATGATCCTGTTAAGGGTAGTAACTCTTCCTGTCAACTTTTGCACGTCTTTTACTGAAATTGGGTCTTGCATTTCGATTAGAGCTTTGATTTTGTCGGGGTT
The DNA here is from genome assembly GCA_947561735.1 of Cenchrus americanus. NCBI lineage: Eukaryota > Viridiplantae > Streptophyta > Magnoliopsida > Poales > Poaceae > Cenchrus > Cenchrus americanus. The sequence continues at coordinate 39,725,608 of OX387239.1, read as the reverse complement.
TGCCTCAATGCCTTTTGTCGAAACCACACATCGCAGCACTTTTCCCTTGTGAATGCCGAAGACACATTTCTCAGGATTCAATTTTAGGTTCGTGCCTCTGAGATTCGCGAAAGTTTCTGCCAAATCACTGATGTGGTCTTTTCTTTGAATGCTTTTGATGACTATGTCATCAACATATGCTAGGATATTTCTCCGAAGCTGAGGATGAAGAACTATTGCTATCATTCTTGAGAAGGTGCATCCTGCATTTTCAGCCCTTCTGGCATTCTGATGAAACAAAAAGTTTCGAAAGGAGTAATGAAGCTTGTTTTCTCCTCATCTTCCCTTCTCACTCTTATTTGATGATATCCTGAAAACATATCCAGGAGTGAGAGCATTTCGCTGTTGGCAGCATCGTCAACTATCTTGTCTACTCTTTCTAAAGGAAAATCATCCTTTTTGCAAGCCTTGTTTACATCTGTGAAGTGTACACACATTCTCCACTTCCCATTTTTTTTACTAGAACCGTGTTAGCTAGCCAAACAGGATACACGACTTCTCTAATCACTTTTGTGTCATGAAGCCTTTGTACTTCAGCTTCTACTGCCTTCACTTTTTCTTCAGACATTTTCCTGAGTTTTTGTATTTTCGGGGTAATTTTCTCATCCGTTTCCAGAGAATGTTCGATGATATCTCTGTCGACACCTTGCAGATCTTTGGCTGACCACGCGAAGACATCTTTATTCTTGTTTAATAATTGCACAAGCTCTTTTTATTCTTCAGGGCTAAGATGAGCTCCTATCGTGACTGCTATGTTGGGCATGTCATCTAGATACACTGTCTTGGTTTCACCATCAGCAGCTATCTTGATTTTTTTGTCTCGCATGGCCTCAATATATGGTTCTTTCCTTTCTTCAGCAAAGATCAACTGATGCACATTAGTTTGCCCCGGTTTATGACCCTTTTCGATTTTCGAGCCTCTTGTTGATCGTCGAACACAGTGATAACTCCCTTGGGAGCTGGTATCTTCATATATAAGCGTTATCACAACATTGAACTTGTTCATGAAACCTCTGCCGAAAATCACGAGATATGGGTGGTACATGTCGACCACATCGAACGTAAGTGTTTCGGTTCTGGCATTGTCAAGATTTCCAAATGATACAGGCAGAGCTATTTTTCCCACAGGTTTGATTGGCTTCCCTCCGAAGCCCAGCAACGAGTATTCTAGTGGATGCAGCATGTGTTGACTCAAATTCATCTTCTCGGAAGTTTTCAAGAATAAAATGTCTGCCGAACTTCTATTATCCACTAGAATCTTTCCGATAATCCATCTAGTTATGTTTACCTCGATGACCATGGCATCATTGTGGTTTGTAGACTTCAATCTGAAATCTTGTTCAGTGAATGTTATGGGCACTTTGGCCCACTCTGGCCGTGCGGCCGAGCCATCATTGATGATAGTGTTCACAGATCTGAAGTAATTATTTCTCTTCCTTTTGGTTTTGAACTCTATAGTTGATCCTCCTGTGATGGGCATAATAGTTCCAAAAGAAGGCAAAGCTTTTGGGTTTTGACTTATTGAACTCGATTCTAGCCTTGACGAATTGTCGGGCGATGGTGCCAATATTTCTTGAATTGGATGCGGTTGTTGGATTGATTGAATTGCTTGAGACTGAGGATAGAACTGCTGAGAAGGCTGCCAAGATGGCTGTGGCTACTGGAACTGCTGCACTGTGACTGGATTTGGTTGAGAACCCATGAATTGTGGTTGCCAAAAGCTTGGGCGAAACTGGTTCGGCATTGTGGAGGCAATGTTCATCATGGTTTTCTCTTACTGGATTCTGGCTATGTTCTTGTTAGTTTCTGGGCACGTTTCGGTGCTATGGCCTCTTCCATGTTATTGGCGATAGAAGTATGGGTCTTTTGGGTCATGATTCTGAATTTTCGGGGGTCCTCTTCCCCTTCCTCTTCCCCTAGATGCAAGACCTCCTCTTGTGCTTGATCTATTGTCCTGATTGAACTGAGGGTTTTCCATGTTATTGATGTTTCGTGGGTTTTGAAAGTGAGGTCTCCACGTCTGAGGACCAGGAGCGTCCCAGTGGTCGATGGTTGACCGCTCCTCAGTGATGAGTGATTGACAACGGGTGTTGGACTGACTCTTGGCTTAGTGCGCAGGTGTAGGCTGCGGCCTACTTCGTGTTGTTGCAGGTGAAGAACGGGCGCGAAAGGTCTTCAGCCTTGAGGGGCCTCTGGGAGATGGAGAGACAAGTAGACTCGGTTCGAGGGACCCGCTGGACAGCGGGACTGGGTGCGGGCCACATGGTGGCGACATGAGCAAGACGAAGTCATGGACATTTGAGCCGGTGCACGGTGGCGGTCGAGTCAAGTGGTTTGGCGGGAGGCTGGACCGAGCACGCGGGGTTTGGTGGTTTGCCCACAAAACATCAGAGGACGGTTTCTTGGTTTGGGTCTCAAAACCAAGTCCGAGGGCCCAACACGACGGAGACGGGATCCGGGTGTGTCGGGAAGCTTCGAAGCGGAGGACACGCGGCGGGATCGCATGGCTTGCGTCGGGAGGACGCGGGGTGCGGCAAAGGCGTGGCCGTCCGATGGGAAGACCCACAAACATTACCTAAATGCCCCTGCGTGGGTTGTATCGCCAGTAGTTAAGTTAGGGGTAGTCGAGTCATTTACCACTCCGGCGGGACCCGATATATAAGCCATGAGGGTGTGTGAGTGGCTCTCTCTCTCCGGGACTTAGGGTTTCATTTCCCCCCTCCCATTTCTCATTTTGGTAGCTATTTTTCTTCCATTTTTCTCTAGGCTAGCATGAGAGCTTTATGAGAGATTTGTTGAGAGGGATGGATGCTAGGGCGGCATGCTAGACCTTGTGAATCTTTCCTGGTTTGTAAAGAAGATTCGGAGTTGTGTTTTTCGTGGCCTTTTTGTGCTTGTTTTCGTGCCTTTGCACTCGGTGTGATTCCGCGGATTTGAGTGGGTTTCTCCCCGGATTTCTTTGAGGGAAACATGGATAGATGTCTCGTGCATCTTTGTTATTGATCTTGTGCCCTCAAACGCCGGGAAACCACTTCGATTCGAGAGTTTTCGTTCGGTGCCCTAGCTTTTGGTGGTGCTCAAAGGATTCGCGATTCCCGGTGATTTAGGGAGTTAGGAGGCAAGATTTTTGGGCTATAGCATCCTTGTGTGACGCTTTTCAAGTCCCCAAACCCTTGTCTCCACAGCTTCAACCGTTTGGGAAATCCGATGATGATTTGGGGGAGTTGACCTTCGAGGTCGAGCAGTTTTCTGCTCTGTCCGCGCGGCGCGGACGGTCCGCGGGGAGGTCGCGGACGGTCCGCGGGTTGCGAGTTCGTCCGGTGTTCTTCGTGTTCTTGCTCACCTTTCGTTTCGATCCGTCGCAATTTTGAGTTTTGGTTGGACGGAGTTTCGGACGGTCCGCAGCAGCGGGCGGACGGTCCGCGGGTGCCTGGCGGACAGTCCGCGTGCTCCCCGCGGACGCGTCCGTTTTCTCGGTCGCTTCGTTGGTTCTCTCGTGCTTTAACGGACGGTCCGCGGCGTAGGGTCGGACGGTCCGCGGTGTTGGCGCGGACGGTCCGCGGCGGCGGGCCGGACGGTCCGCGAGGCCGCGCGGACGGTCCGCCCCTCCCCCTCCCGGCCGGACGGTCCGCCAGAGCCTGTGAGCTTTGCTTCTTGGTTCGATTCCTCCCTTCCTTTCTCGTGCTTCCGCGTGTGCTTCAAGGAATCGTTTCTAAGGCTAGAGGTTGATCCATAACCTCGTTGTCTTGGCGATTGGTGTGTGATTCGATCCATCGCTTGTGTGTGACCGGGATTTGACTAGGGTATAGGCCGGGTTCTTTGAGAAGAATTTTTACCGGCTCCTATTCACTCCCCCCTCTCTAGTCGCCATCTGATCCTTCAATTGGTATCAGAGCTTGGTGCCGGATTCCTTGCGACTTTGACAAGTCTCGAATCCTAAGATGGCGTACGTTGAGCGGGGCGGTCCGCCGCACTTCGATGGCAAGGGTTACCACAAGTGGGCGGCTCGTATGAAGATCTTTCTTCGTGGAAAGCTGTTGGATTTCATTGTGCTTGACAAGACCTATGCTATTCTGGTCAACATCCATACTCTTATGGTGACCGATGCCGGTGCTAAGGCCAAGTATGAGGCTAATGCAAAAGCCGTTGATCACTTGGTCCGGAGCTTGTGTGATCCTGAGTTTGAGCGTGTTCGCCATTTGAATCTTGCTTGGCAAATTTCGGAAAAGTTGTTGGTTGCTCACGGTGGTGATAACCATGTGAAGGCTCGCCTCTTTGTCTCTTACCGGATGCAATATGAGAACTTCACTCCACTTCCCGGTGAGGACATCGATGCGATGTTTCAGAGGTTCACCGCCATCGTGAACAACATGAAGGCTAATGTTGAGGATTTTCCTTACACCAAGCATGATCAGGCTTTGAAGCTCTTGCATGTCTTGGATCCAAATGTTTGGAGTGCTAAGGTTGAGGCCATCAAGGAGTCTGGGTAGTATTTGACTATTGAGTTGGATGACCTCTTTTCTAAGCTCAAGTCGGCTGAGGTTGACAGGAAGTTGCAATCCAAGCATGAGGGCTCGACTGACCATAGTCTTGCTCTTGTGGGCGGATCAAAGGGCAAATCTAACCCTTCCCGTCGACGCTTTTCCTTGTCTTCTCTTATGTCTATTCCGGATGAGGAGTTTGATGTGCCGGGCGAGGAGGAGCCGGCCTTGCTCTCAAGAAGGTTTGATCGACTACACAAGAGTCGGAGGAATGCAAGGCGGAGCTCAGGGACGTGCTACAAGTGTGGCAAGCGTGGCCACTTCATCGCCGAGTGCCCGGAAGTGGAGGAGAACAAGTACAAGATGAGCGAGTACAAGGCGCACCCGAGGCGTGAAGACAAGTACTCCTCTAAGGTGAAGCACTTCAGCAAGTCCAAGAGCAAGGACAAGGACAAGCAGCGACCGAGCAAGGGCGGCTACAAGAAGAACAAGGCAAGAGCCATGGTGGCCGGTGCGAGTGACGTCGACTCAAGCTCAAGCGACGAGCAGTCAAGTTCAAGCAGTGAAGATGAAGACGCCGGGAGGCGCAAGGGCAAGAAGAGTTCAAGCCGGAACCTCAGCGGGTTGAGCTGTGTGGCGCTTGAGGGCTTTTGTGGGATGGCCCATAGCTCGAGCAGCAAGAAGAGCGACAAGGAAGACAGCGACTCCGACTCGGAGGATGATGTAAATCGTGACGCCGACTCTTTGCTTGCTGAGATCACTAGGTTGAATGGATTGATTGACAACCGTGATAGTGTGTTGAGAGATGCTAAGAAGATGAGGAAAGATCTTAGGGCTCAACTTGAGAATGCTAGTGAGAAAGTAGGAGAGTTAGAGTCCAAATTGCTTGAATTGAAACTTGAGAATGACTCGTTGAAACTTGCTCCTACTACTCCTGATGATGTTGAGTGTCTTGAGTGTGATGCATGGTTGAATGAGATCAAGTTGCTTAATGAGAAGAATGCTTCCACTTTGGCTAAACTAGATGCTCTTAGGACTGAGTATGATGAGCTTAAGGCTAGACCTACTTTACTTGGTGCTTGTAAATCATGTCCTACTATGCATGCTAAGCTTGTTGATGCTCGTTGTACCATTAGTTCTTTGGAAGCTTCTTTAAAATCTCCTGTTGTCAATGCATGCTCTAGTTGTGATGAAGTTACATTACGCAATCTTGAACTTACTTCCCGTTTGGATGTCATCTATGAGGAGAATGACTATTTGAGGAAGGTGTTGGGTTGGTTGTCTGGGTAGGAACCTCAATTGAAAATCATGACTGAGGAGTTCAAGAGAGCTGATGGTCGTGGTTTGGGTTTTGAGAAGTTGGGTGAGAAAGTGGGAGAAAACAGTGGGGAGAGTGTGTATGAGAAGTGTGTTGAGTCTAACCCCGAGTTTGAGGTGATCGGAGACATCCAAGTCCCACTTCCAAAAACACCCAAGAACTCTTTCACACCAAAGCCCAACCACCTTTGCAACAAGCTTGACACAACCCAAGATCCACCCAAATTGCCACCTAAGACAAATGACTTCCAGAAACCAGTGAGGTTTGTGAGTGAGAAGGGTGAGAAGCCTAGAGAGAAGCCAGAGCCAAAACCAAAACCCATCCCTTTCAGATGTGAGTATTGTGGCAAGGAGAGACACCTAGCAGAGTTTTGCTACAAGAGGAAGAGGGATGAGAGGCTTGCTAGGGAGCAAGCAAACCAGGATAGATATCGCCAGTCTCATGGTATTCCTGAGCCTAGAGTGCCACTTCCACGGGGTGTGGGAAGTGTGAGGAGTGTTGGCAGGTTCCCACAGAGTGGTGGTGGTGCGAGGTTTGAGAGGAGAGATGATGGTGTGCGTGCTGGTGAGAGGTTTGGTCGGGCTCGTGGTGGTTTTGCTGGACGTCCTCCTACTCGTCCTCAATACAGGTTTAGGGGAGATGATCGCAGCTTCAGGTTCCAGAGGAACTACGGACCACGTTTCCCACTCGTGGTGCTCGCACTCCTCCCATGGGACATGGGAAGTTTGGTGGCAAGGGAATGATGTTTGCTAACCCCTCTTTTGAGCAGATGGCTCGACACTAGTTTAACTTTCTTTGTGCTAACCCCAGTGCCGAGTCGCTAGCTCACTCTCGTTCTTGTTTCTGACTACAGGCAGGAGGCTTGGAGAACATTTGGTTGATCGACTCCGGATGTTCTCGACACATGACCGGAGATAAGAAGTGGTTCTCTAGCCTCACCCCAGTGAAGGAAAAGATGTACATCACATTTGGGGACAATGGACGAGGAAGGGTAATTTCTGAGGGTGTTGTGCATGTGAGTGACAAGGTAACATTGAAGAGGGTTGCTCTTGTGAAGTCTTTGGGTTTCAATTTGCTTTCGTTTCTCAGTTGCTTGATGAGGGTTTTGAGGTGCGTTTCAAGTCTGGTGAGTCTCATTTGCTGGATTCTCGAGGCGATCTTGTCTGTATGATCATCCCCGAGGGTCAGATTTTCAGGGTTGATTTCTCTCGTTCTTTGGGTCCTGCTAGCTGTTTGATGGCCGGTCCTTCTTCTGATTTGCAGAAATGGCATAGGCGGTTGGGACACTTGAGCTTTTATTTGGTTTCCCGCTTGAGTGGTCTTGACCTTGTCCGAGGATTGCCTAGGTTGAAGCTTGAGAAGGATTTGGTTTGTGCTCCTTGTAGGCATGGCAAGATGGTAGCCACTCCCCATCCACCCCTGACCGATGTCATGACCGAGCGTCCGACGTAGCCGTTGCATATGGACCTTGTTGGGCCGCCTCGAGTTCGCTCGGTGGGTGGGAAGTGGTATGTCCTTGTTGTGGTGGATGATTACTCTCGCTGTGCCTGGGTGTTTTTCTTGGAAGACAAGAGTGAGACATTTGGTTTTGTTCGAGATCTGATCGTGAGGTTGAAAAATGAGAGGCATGGGAATGCTATTCGAGCTATCCGCGGGGATAATGGCTCAGAGTTCAAGAACTCTCGTTTTGATGCCTTTTGTCATGATCTAGGTCTTGAACATCAGTATTCGACCCCTTATGTGCCCCCTCAAAATGGAGTTGTGGAAAGGAAAAATCGGACTCTTTGTGAGATGGCTAGGATGATGCTCGATGAGCACAGGACTCCTAGGAGGTATTGGGCTGAGGCGGTCAATACGGCTTGTCATGTTTCTAACAGGATTTTATTGCGAGCTTTCAAGAAGAAGACCTGTTATGAGCTTATGCATGGTCGGGCACCCAAGGTGAGTCATTTCTAAGTCTTTGGCTGCAAGTGCTTCATTCTTAAGAAGGGAAAACTCGACAAGTTTGAGGCTAGGTCTAGTGATGGTATTTTCTTTGGATATGCTAACCATTCTAGAGCCTATAGGGTACTTTACCTTGAGACTAACAAAATCATGGAGACTTGCGAGGTAACCTTCGACGAGACAATGCCATGTACCTTTCTTGGCTTTGAATGTGCAGATGATGAGGAGATGGCCGAGGACCTCTTTGAGGAGGAGAAGGATGAAGCTGGAGATGATGATGGGGAGAACCATGCGCCTGAAGCTGAGTGTGTACCCACTACTTCCCCTACGACCACTACGGAGCGTGGACCGTCTACTTCATGGACAACGACGGTGCGACAAGAGGACCAGGCGAGAGAAGCTGAAGTTGAGGGGGAGGTAGTCTCGAGGCGTGAGGCTCCCCGGCGGATTCAAGAAGTGCATCCCCTGTCGAAGATCATTGGGGACATCGACGAACGTACTACACGGTCAAGGTCCAGGAATTCCTCTCATTTTGCTCATGCTGCTTTTGTTGCTTCTTTTGAGCCCAAGGACATTGGACATGCTTTATCTGATGCAAACTGGGTCAATTCTATGCTTGAGGAGTTGGAAAACTTTGAGAGGAACCAGGTGTGGGAGTTAGTTGAACCACCTCCAAATTGCCATCCCATAGGAACCAAGTGAGTTTGGAAGAACAAAGAGGGAGAGAATGGGATGGTTGTGAGGAACAAGTCCAGACTTGTTGCTCAGGGGTTCAGTCAGAAGGAGGGGATCGACTATGAGGAGACCTTTGCTCCTGTGGCCCGTCTTGAGGCAATTCGGATCCTTCTAGCCTTTGCCGTGGCTAAAGGGTTCAAGTTGTTTCTGATGGACGTGAAGAGTGCTTTTCTCGGATGGGGTCATAGAGGAGGAGGTGTATGTGAAGCGACCACCGGGTTTGAGAGAGAGCCGTACCCACACGGGGTGTACAGGTTGAAAAGGGCTCTGTATGGGTTGAAACAGGCGCCCCGTGCTTGGTATGGGAGATTGAGAGGTTTTCTGTTGAGCAGAGGGTTTGTGATCGGTACCGTGGATAGAACCCTGTTTCTCCTCAAGCATGGAAATGACTTATTGATTATGCAGATATACGTGGATGATATTGTCTTTGGTGGCTCGTCACATAACCTTGTTGCCAAGTTTGCAGATGAGATGAGCAGGGAGTTCGAGATGAGCATGATGGGCGAGTTGCAGTATTTTCTCGGTCGCGGGATCAAGCAAGTGAAGGATGGAACATTCGTGCACCAGACCAAGTACACGAAAGACATGCTGAGGAAGTTCCAGATGCAAGATGTGAAGCCGATGTCGACTCCCATGGGGAGTATGGCCACTTTGGATGCGGACGAGGACGGAGAACCAGTGGACCAGCGGGAGTACAGGAGCATGATCGGCTCCCTCCTCTACTTGACGGCAACGAGGCCAGACATACAGTTCAGCGTGTGTCTGTGCGCTCGTTTTCAGGCTTCGCCGAGGACATCACATCGACATGCCGTCAAAAGGATTTTTAGGTACCTACAGTCTGCCCCTGGTCTTGGCCTTTGGTATTATTCCTCCTCGACTCTCTCTCTTCATGGTTTTTCCGATGCGGATTTTGCTGGTTGTCGAGTCGAGAGGAAGTCTACTTCTGGTACTTGTCAGTTTCTTGGGTCTTCGTTGGTTTCATGGTCTTCCCGCAAGCAGTCTAGTGTAGCTCAGTCTACCACCGAGGCAGAGTATGTTGCAGCCGCGAGTTGTTGTTCCCAACTGTTGTGGATTTCATATACTTTGAGAGACTTTGGTGAGGAGTGCACCCAGATCCCACTTTTTTGTGATAGCACCAGTGCCATAAGCGTAGCCAAAAACCCAGTGCTTCACTCCAGAACAAAACACATAGAAGTGAGGTATCATTTCTTGAGGGACAATGTGGAAAAAGGAACCATTGTGTTGAGCCATGTCCCTACCCAAGATCAGCTTGCAGACATTTTCACAAAAAACCTCTCGACCAAGCTACATTTGTGCGCTTGCGGGGGGAACTTGGGGTTTGTTGCCCTTTCTAGTTGATTCTTGGGGGATTTTCTTTGTATCATATGTTTCATACCATGTTTTACTTTGATGTATATACATGCTTTGCTTGATGTACAAACCATGGTGGGATAGCCATCTTGTCATATATCATGTTGCATTTGTATCATATTGCTTTTTAGGATGATGAGCTTCTTTCATATGCCTCATTTGAGTCTCTTTGGCTATTTGTGAGATATTGGTCATATGTGTGGAGAAATAGTGATGTGAGGCTATGCTTTTGGAATATTTGAGATATATGTGTGGTGAGATAGCTCTTTTTGAAATAAATGCTAATCTTGACTATTTTTTGGTGAAATGTGCTCCACTCGTGTGTAGTAGTGTATCCATGTCACAGTTTGGTCTAAATGTGCTTTTCATGCTTAGATTGTGCTTGGATGTCTTTTTCTTGCATTTGGGTCAAAGGCCGAATATCATTGTGAATGTTTAGCCTATGTTGCATTCATGGGGGAGCATAAGCTTCTTTTTGCCGCAAAGGCACTTCATGTACCATGAAATTATTTAATCTTGAAAAGAAGTGTTTAATGCTTGAGAAATGCTCCATCCATCATGTCCATGCTTAAAATGTCTTATCTTTCACATATGGGTGCAAAACATGTTGCATGATGTTCACCAGTGGAGAAGTCTCCTCGAAGTGGACACATGGCTCATGAGCTTTGACATGACATGCTTTGCTTTATGGGTGTTTGCCATGATCTTTTGCTGAGAATTTGATATCCTTGTATGATCTTTGAATGGTATGCATGTTTGTGGCTCAAGTGTGACATGGATAGGCTTTTACATATGACGCGAGCCTTCTTTTGGTAAAACTGCTTAAATCTGAAAATTTTGCTTTGTCACATGCTTGTATTTTCATATATTACTTGTGGCAATGCTTTGACTATGCTATGATTCCTATGTGTGATCTTTGTCTCATTTTTAGCCTTTGACACTAGATTTGGCCTATTTGAGAAGCTCATGTAGATGTTTATATGCTTTGTTTTGCATTTCTGCATTTTCACCTTGATTCATACATTGTCAACAAGGGGGAGAAGAGGTGAGCTTAATGAAAATTCAGAAGAGGTGAGCTAAAATTTGGAAATTTGCATCCACATGTTCAGGGGGAGCTTTCTTGCTGTTTTCAGTGTGGAGTTTGTGCTTTGCTTGGCTTGTGACCTTTCTTCGCCTTTCTTCGGCTTTGGTCATGAGTTGAGCTTCTTTGTTTTTCTTTCTTCTTCCTTTCTTTCTTTCTCTGAATTTCATTTCGCGTTGTGTGTTGTCAATGCACTCATCAAGGGGGAGATTGAGGACCAGGAGCGTCCCAGTGGTCGATGGTTGACCGCTCCTCAGTGATGAGTGATTGACAACGGGTGTTGGACTGACTCTTGTCTTAGTGCGCAGGTGTAGGCTGCGGCCTAGTTCGTGTTGTTGCAGTGAAGAACGGGCGCGAAAGGTCTTCAGCCTTGAGGGGCCTCCGGGAGATGGAGAAACAAGTAGGCTCGGTTCGAGGGACCCGGTGGACAGCGGGACTGGGCGCGGGCCACATGGTGGCGACACGAGCAAGACGAAGTCATGGACATTCGAGCCGGTGCACGGTGGCGGTCGAGTCAAGTGGTTTGGCGGGAGGCCGGACCGAGCACGCGGGGTTTGGTGGTTTCCCCACAAAACCATCGGAGGACGGTTTCTTGGTTTGGGCCTCAAAACCAAGTCCGAGGGCCCAACACGACGGAGACGGGATCCGGGCGTGTCAGGAAGCTTCAAAGCGGAGGACACGCGGCGGGATCGCATGGCTTGCGTCGGGAGGACGCGGGGAGCGGCAAAGGCATGGCCGTCCGATGGCAAGACCCACAAACATTACCTAAATGCCCCTGCGTGGGTTGTATCGCCAGTAGTTAAGTTAGGGGTAGTCGAGTCATTTACCACTCCGGCGGGACCCGATATATAAGCCATGAGGGTGTGTGAGTGGCTCTCTCTCTCCGGGACTTAGGGTTTCATTTCCCCCCTCCCATTTCTCATTTTCGTAGCTATTTTTCTTCCATTTTCTCTAGGCTAGCATGAGAGCTTCATGAGAGATTTGTTGAGAGGGATGGATGCTAGGGCGGCATGCTAGACCTTGTGAATCTTTCCTGGTTTGTATAGAAGATTCGGAGTTGTGTTTTTCGTGGCCTTTTTGTGCTTGTTTTCGTGCCTTTGCACTCGGTGTGATTCCGCGGATTTGAGTGGGTTTCTCCCCGGATTTCTTTGAGGGAAACATGGATAGATGTCTCGTGCATCTTTGTGATTGATCTTGTGCCCTCAAACGCCGGGAAACCACTTCGATTCGAGAGTTTTCGTTCGGTGCCCTAGCTTTTGGTGGTGCTCAAAGGATTTGCGATTCCCGGTGATTTAGGGAGTTAGGAGGCAAGATTTTTGGGCTATAGCATCCTTGTGTGACGCTTTTCAAGTCCCCAAACCCTTGTCTCCACAGCTTCAACCGTTTGGGACATCCGATGATGATTTGGGGGAGTTGACCTTCGAGGTCGAGCAGTTTTCTGCTCTATCCGCGCGGGTAGGTCACGGACGGTCCGCGGGTTGCGAGTTCGTCCGGTGTTCTTCGTGTTCTTGCTCGCCTTTCGTTTCGATCCGTCGCGATTTTGAGTTTTGGTTGGACGGAGTTTCGGACGGTCCGCGCGCGCGGGCGGGACGGTCCGCGGGTGCCCGGCGGACGGTCCGCATGCTCCCCGCGGACGGTCCGTTTTCTCGGGTCGCTTCTGTTGGTTCTGTGTGCTTTAACGGACGGTCCGCGGCGTAGGGCCAGACGGTCCGCAGTGTTGGTGCGGACGGTCCGCGAGGCCAGTGCGGACGGTCCGCCCCTCCTGGTCGGACGGTCCGCCAGAGCCTGTGAGCTTTGCTTCTTGGTTCGATTCCTCCCTTCCTTTCTCGTGCTTCCGCGTGTGCTTCAAGGAATCGTTCCTAAGGCTAGAGGTTGATCCATAACCTCGTTGTCTTGGCGATTGGTGTGTGATTCGATCCATCGCTTGTGTGTGACCGGGATTTGACTAGGGTATAGGCCGGATTCTTTGAGAAGAATTTTTACCGGCTCCTATTCACTCCCTCCCTCTCTAGTCGCCATCTGATCCTTCAACGTCATTCCTTTGTTGCCTTGCCTTGCTTCATTTTGTTCGGCAACTCTTCTACAGAGATCTTCATCGGACATGATGTATTCTTCTAATTCAAGAAAAAGTTCATCAATGCTTTTAGGTTTTTTCAGTTAGATGTGAGGCTGTCGGTCCTGGAGTCACACCCTTGATCAACGCATGTATCATTGTTTTATCATCTGCTTCGGGAATCTGGGATCTCTGCTGCATGAACCTTCTTACAAAGTTCCGCAATGGCTCTCTATCTTTCTGCTTGCAGTTGTACAGATCTGATGACTGAGATGTTGTTTCATGAAATATCTGGAATGCCTAAATGAACTTTGTCTTGAGATCGACCCTGCTGCAGACCGAGTGTGGTTATAGCAGAGAGTACCAATTGAGAATTGGGCCTTCACACGCAATGATGAAGGATTTCGCCAGTGTGACATCATCTCCTCCTGCTGAATTAACAGCTGATTCATATCTCATAAGGAACTGTCTAGAGTTTCCGAAACCGTTGTACTTCGGGAGAGAGAGTGGCTTGAACTTCGGCGGCCATGGTGCAATTTGCAACCCTATTGAGAGTGGTAAGTCTGGATCCACGAACTGAGAGATTCCATTACCCACGAAAAGTTTTCTTTCAGGGTTCTTCTATTTTGGCCAGAGTTCTGATGTGGCGAGTCATTCCACAACGAATTATTTTCTTGTTCTTTCATTTCTTTGATTTCTCTTTGCATTCTTTCGATTTGTTCTTTTGCTTGGTTAAGTTTTTCTAACTTTTCCGAAGCCTTTCTTTTTGCTTCCAGCTGGTTCGCAAATCTGTCCTTCTCTTTCTGAAGTTGTTGTACTTTTTGTTGTACTCTCTCCAATTCTCTGTCAATAGCCTCATCATCTTCTTCCTCAGCAAATGCTTCCAAAGTGTGCGCTATTTTCTCAGCTCGTTCCTTCTGTATGGCTTCAAGTTTTGCTCTCCTCTCCTGGTCTGAAATCTGTGAAGGTTCTGCAGTGAGAGAGTTTCCATTGTCCTTTGCGATGTGATGATCTTCCTGGTCAGCCTTAGTGGGTGTGTTCTTCTTGGACTTATTCTATGAAGGCATCGTGAATTGTTTTTCGGCTGAAACCATGGTGGGCACCAATGTTGAGGGTCCAAAAATCGGATGGAGTCCCCGAACACAAGATTACGAAGCAAACACACGAAAGTCGCGAAGAGATTGGGGACAAAGAATCCCCAAAAGTCTGTACTCGCCTCAAAAGTTGTCAATCCCTTTACACGTAACCTCGCGCCCCCTTTTATAGGAAGACGAAGGGACTTTTACATATGAAGCTTACCCTCAAAACTAGAGAATATTCCTATTGTAAACATGTAAATGAATGTCTTTTACATCCCGATTTGCCGGGCTAATTTCATATATTTACAAGCCTGCCACTATTTCACACTCAAACCTGGACTTTTGAAGAGACATTGTACTACAAAAAATCTTGTGGTCTATGACGGTCGATTTTCGTCACGGATCATCAAAATTTCGTCATAAAATGGCATCTATGACGAAATTTGAGAACGTCATGTATTGAGCGTCACGGATCCCTTCTCATGACGTCCTTAAGTTTTCGTCATAGATTAGCGTGATCCATGACGTTCTCAAGCCGTCATAGATCTGTCTAAAGCCCATTGAACCCAGCCCAAAGCCCAAAATCTGTGACGAAAGTGATCGTCATGGATTAACTTGCCACATCACTTGTAGAGATGATGTGGCAGATGAAGTGGCGATTACGTGGCAGATGACGTGGTGATTATGTGGCAAATGACGTGGCAATGATATTTTAAAAACATGGCGACGACGTGGCAGCCACGTGGCGCTGATGTGGCAGCCTACATGGATGATGACGTGGCCAAATTTAATATAATGACCTAGATCTACATGGCCCATAAGATTCTGGCCCAACACAGCCCATTTCACAATTCATGTCATTCAGAAATATACACCAAGCCCATATAAAATTCAGCCCAACAGGATCAAATTTAAACCAAAGTAATTCCACAACAAATACACAGCCCATATTTATTCAATCCAACAGGCCTAGTTTTCAACTAGACTTATCAAACTGCAGGAAAAGCACAAAAATCCGGACAAGAACACCATAACATGACATGGAAACAACAGACAGATCAAACATATTCTTGTAGCATCGCTAGGAGTATCAGGTCATTTGCTTGCTGATCCAATCACTTATAACGACTTGCTTCTTGATGCATCCAATCCTCAACCTGAAAATAGAACATTGCCAAACACTTGTCAGTGGGCAATTGATATAGAAAATAACAAATGGAACAAGTCAAGTCATGCAAGCACCAAAGAATACAACACAGGTTTCAAGTGCAGCTTCTGCAGCAACACAAAGGGAGGTGAGCAGGCTAAGCAACTGCAATTAAAAAATCGCTCATACAAAGAGCATAGAAATGAATATTACACTGTCGTCCAAAGACAAGACTATCTATATAATTAGATTAAGGTCTAGATGCTTGTTGTCTGGGATTCCTTCAACGGCGTTGATCAAGATAGCGCTTATCAAGTGCCAAAACCTGCCGATTCGAGTTTGAGAAGAATGTTATTCAAGCGGTATTTATGTGTATAAATGACAATCGACTCTCCGAATGTCCGATATAATTGTAAGCTAAACATTCCAGCCCGAAGTACAAAAGAAATTTTTCCATTTTATGGTTTGCATAATGAGGTATATAGCACAAATTCCTTTAGAGTGGAAAGGAAAAGAATCTGCTTGTATCGGTGGTAAGGGAGATTCCCACTGTATGGAAATAAAGGACCACACCTTCGCTTTAGAGGAAAAAGGAAAATATGCCAAGAAAATTGAGCACAAGTTAAATGAGGCAACATTCATAGACTGACATTATTATTAAACTTGAATTTAAAAATATCATGGGTACATTGTGGAGAATATCTTAGGGCTGAAATAAAACAATTCAACCATATTTTGGAATTTGGACCTACTTATCTACTGCCTTGTAAGAACCAAGTCAGCAACTTGATCAACTTCACTGAATCACTTGCAAGAACATTTCATTTTTCAGATGAGTTTGTAACGACCAACGAGCGGAAAACGGGGAAGAGTAGCGCAACTGCACAAATAATATCTGAGAAGCTGTTGCAGACATAATCAACTCCAGTTTGAGTTCACAAAGTGAGATGGGATTTGCACAATTAGACAAGACGATAGCTCACAGTTCCATAAGAAGTATCAATTTTGAAACTAAACAATAAGGCTCTATGGATTTTCAATGGCAATTGTTTCAAGATAACTGAACAGGACTGTATGCAATTTCACCCTTGATTATTGGTCTGAACAGGACTAGTGCAGTGAAACTATCCTTTCATGACTATATACATTACACATAAGTTGGGCCACTACTAGTACCAGCATGTCCTGCTAATAAATAATCCGAAGCATAAAAACATATCACTAAAGAGGTTTCATGCCAGGCCATAGCAACCTATCAAAAAGAAAGATCGACCTATCATAGAAATACAGATGCAATACAAGCAATTGCATCCCTGCATCACCATTTTATCCAGCAAAGATTTCTCCATAGCTCTAGCAGAAGTATAAGGTAGAGATCTAAGTAAGGTAGAGCTTTATCTGTTGCAAAAACCATTGTTGTCCATTATGATGTAAATCCCATTGGATACGTTGTTGTTAAAGGAAAAAACTTACAAATTGTACAGGTGTGCAGCGACTGAAATATATCATTTATCACCTATGGTTTCTAATATACATTTGAACTTCATGGGCTGGCTCACTACAACGGTGCTTGGCAAAGCCACACCACTGTTTTCCAGTCAATAAACTAACCAAAGCTTGTCAATCCAGAGAAGGATCTAAACTCAACACAAAAAGAGACCAGTATCATAGACATATATGTGATAGTATAATCTATCAAATTTTGGGGAAAATAAATTGTAATAAACACTGACAATGGTAATAATAACAGAGTTATCTCATGAATCATTCTTTCTACCTCTAGAAGTCAATCACAATCATTCAACTTAGAGCGCACACACACAATGACACAATTCAGTACCTGCATTGCTAAATAGTTGTTGGCACTGCTAAGAAAGGGATATTTAAGATCCCAGTTCCATCAAATAAACTATAGAAATGTGGATATCTGATCATCCAAAAGATAGCACGAGTAATATTCCAAGTTTTGCTCACAGAAACTTTACTCTAGAGTCCGGATCGTGAGAAGAAAAAATTGGAAGCTCCGAGCGGCTAAACAACAGAAAGGAGTCCGGATCGTAAAGGCACCTAAGAATTGGCGAGGCGGAAGGGGCAAAGGGGGACCGCACCTCAAGATTGAGGACGATGGCGCGCTCGCGCCTGAGGATGGTGGAAGGGTAGGAGAGCAGCGGGTCGAGGATGCGGAGGTCGCGCGCGTTGATGTCGACGCGGTGCATGATGGCGTACTTGTCGGCGTCTAGCACCCGCTCCTCCCCGGCTTCGTCGAACGGGATCCGGCCTCCGCGACGCGCCCCGCTTCTTCCCCTCGCCCACGCCGGCCCCCGCGCCCGCCCCCCGCCGCGGCCATCTCCAACGGCGCGGCGGCTCTCACATCTCCAACGCCGGCACACACACAATATGTGTTGGCACTACCCTTAGGATGTGCCCGGCGACGGCGAGAAGCGTGTCAAGGCCATGGCCGGCATCGTCGACATCCACGGCTGCGGGGTCGGGGACGCTGGCCAGCCCTCCGCCACGGGGACGACCGCAAGCGGAGCGAATGGACGCGAAGGAAGGGGGAGGCGTGGGCGGCGAGGCTTGGAGATTCGGCCGGGCCGTCCGCATCAGCCACGGGGAGCGGCGGCGGGCGGATGCGAGGAAGGGGGAGGAGCGGAAGATGGGCATCGGGTGGGGTGGGGAGGGGAGGAGGTCGAGAGGGGGCGGCTGCTGTGAAGGAAGGGGCGGCGGGAGGCAAGAGGGTAGCAGCGGATCTGGGGAGGAGATGAATGAGATGGGGATCGGGGGATGTTAGGGTTTGGCTGTCTGCCCATTTTATGCACCTCCATATCAGTAGGAACCGTTGAATCGAAGATGGATGGTCGAGATGTGTTGGGCTATTTGGGCCATCATGGACTTCTTTTCTTTCCTTCTCAGCATAATGTTTTTCTTTTTCTTTTTCATTTTATTGCACCATTGTGAAGTAAGACACATAAAAAATTATGTTATACACAGAAACTTATTTTTTTTGTGTAACAGACTACATAAATGTTCTCTTGTACAAGTTTTAAAAATTTTAAACCAAATTATTATTTTTGTACATTAAATGATTTTCTAGATGGTTATCAAAAATAATTTGGAATTGAACTACATGTGTGTCTAATAAAATAAAAATAATTACACAAAAATATTATTATGATAATTTGCTCCATTATATTACATGTCCTAGAGATTTATGAAAGATTATGCTTTCTTCTAGGGGGAATTCAAACTTCTACTAGCCACCTTATTATAAAATAATGATAATAATATCTAAAATTTCTCCAAATATTATGTAAGTTCGAATACAATCATTTTATGGATAAAAAAGCTTGCCATAAAAGTTTCATACGATTTTACGAATGTTGGAGTATACATTGTTCACAAACTATACACGTCTCTCACATTGTTTCTTACAACACAACTTAAACTTTGAAGTTTGTATACCATAAAGTATTTTCTTGCTCATGTACACCTCAATTCTAGACATAATCTTACATTTACTCTTCTATTAACATATGGGGATTCACATTGCTATTTGTTGTGCAAAAAATTTGTTTTTATATTTTTTAAATCACTAATATGTACACCCCTGCGAAGGAAGTTGCAAAATTGTTATCTTATATGATCCCAATTTATTTTTCACATGTAACACACAACATATAAGTTTTCACCTAGGAGTTTCAAAAAATTTCAAGTAGATTTGTTATTTTCTATCATTTAAATGATTTTCTGCGTGTTTACCAAAGAAATGCCAAACTGACTTATATGTACCTCTAATAAGATTCAAAAAAATCAAAAAAAATATATTTACGCTTCTATGGTCCATTCTAGCCCACATCTAAGAGATTGACGAAAAATGCAATTGACTTATAGTGAAAACTCGAACTTCTACTAGTCCCCTTGTTATAAAATAATGATAATAATAAATAAAACTTATCAAAAAAATATGTAAATTGGCACAGGATCATTTTATCGATGTACAAGCTTGACAAAAAAGTTTCATATGATTTTGTGAAAATTGGACTATACAATGTTCATAAACTAGATAGATCATCATATTGTTTCATACAACTCAACTTAAACTTCAAAGTTTGTACACACTCAAATACATTCTTACCCATAGGCACCTCAAATTTGGATACAACCTTGTGTTGACCATAACATTAGAGAATATTAAGTTATATTAGCAATTATTATGAAAAAACATGTTTTATATATTCTCTTTTTAGTTGGAAAAGATATGTTGTATGAAAAGCAATCAAGAAATAGTAATTAAGATACAAACAAATGGCACTGAGTAAAATAACTCGATTTTAGAAAAAATTAGGAAAAAGAATCAACCAATTTGGAGTTCGTATGAGGAAGAAAAACAATTTACCAGTTTTATCCGAAGATTAAAAACAGAAATTGCACTTGCTATGAACTGAGATGAACAAGTGTGTTTTCTCTTTTTAATCTTTGACTAAAACTTGTAACTAATTTTTCTGCCTCATAATAACTCCAAATTAGATGATTCTTTTTTCTAAAATTTTCTAAAATCATTTTCTACCAAGATCTACAACTTTAACAAATGAAAAATGATTTCGACAACAATTTATTAGGGGTAATTGAAACTTACATCTCGAATTTACACTATCATAATTCAAATAATATCATAAAATGCTCTAATGGTTCTACGAATTGACGTGGTAACATAATTTGGGTCCATAAACTTGTGATCAAAGTTTCAAATGATTTCGGTAACAGTGGAACCTACGTTGTTTAGAAATGGATACATGTCTGACATAGTTTCATGAAACATTACTTGAACATTGAAGTGTATCACACCTTTTGAAATTTTCGAATTCATATGCACTTCAAACTTTAAATTTTCGAATTCATATAAATAAATTTTTGCGGGTTTATTAGAAATAATTAAATTGTGAACTCATGGGTGTCAAAAAGTCTGCTGGTGGCCCTCCATTTTCACGAACTAGGGTCGCCCTGTTGGGCTGCGCCTTTGGGCCGGCCTGTTAAGGAACGTGGGCTGGTTTGGTTGCTTGAGGTGGTTTTCTGACCACGTTAATTAGTTAGAGGGCTACTAGCAGACTTTAACTCTGGTTAGTAAGCCCATGTTACTTTGACACTTGTTTAAATATTCGCGAAAGTCTAGTTTTCATCCTAAACTTCATAACTACACAAAGCATATCCTTCAACCTTTAAAACTGTTCAGATTACATCCTGAGCTTGGTTATGCGTGGTTTTAAAAATGTTTTTGTCTTTTTCTATTTTATTTATTTCGACTAAATATTTAGAAAATCATAGTAAATTATAAAAATCATAAAATGGAAATCCAATTTTATTTGCCTCTATATAGGTATATATCTATATACTGAATATATAATATTATATGCTTTGAAAAAAAATTAAATTTAGATTTTTAAATTATTGAATGTGATTATCTCTAATTATTTTCACACATTATATGATTTTTTAAATTTATTGATCATGAAGAAATGTTGAAATGCAATGTGGGCCGGATTATGACGAAATTGGCGTAATGTCATAGTGTTTGGACTTCATATCGGGCTTCATATCCAACACTGCTAATCTATGACGAAATCTGACGGTTGCCATGGATGCATTGTGATCTGTGACGAAATCTGTGACGAAACTGTCACAACGTCATAGTGTTTGGACTTCACATCGGGCTTCATATCCAGCGCTGTGAATCTATGACGAAATCTGACAGTTCGTCATGTATGCAGTGTGATCTATGACGAAATCTGAAAACGTCATGTGAATATCGTCATGCATCACAAGGTTTTTTGTAGTGTTGACTTGACTTCTCCTTAACCTCTGAATCTTCATTCACGAAATTCACCACTTATTGAAGTTCCCGAACAAGGGTTCTTCCAGACTTTCGAACATCGCAAGTTCATGGTCTCCTGAATTTCGCCAGTTCCCAATCATCCATTTGTTGAAGTTCCCGAACAGAGGCTCCTCCAGACTCCTGAACTTCGCGGGTCCCTGGTCTCATGAATTTCGCCAGTTCCCAATCATCCCGAAACAGACAACAGACTCGCGAACTAATGCCAAATTCGGCTATTACTTTCGCATATTTTTAGAAAGTCAGCGAAATGTATAAAATTTGTCAGGATCTCTTCATGAATGTTTCCTTTTCATGATACAGAACTTTTCATCTCGAGGCTTATTTGCAGATATACTTATGAATTCAGTAAATCTGATGTTTCGAGGATAAAAGGTTTTTGCCCGATTCCCCAACAATCTATTTAAAAGTTATATATGTATATTTTTATAAAGTAATTTTCAAGACAAATTTTTATATGACTTTCACATTTTCAAACTCAACGAATTAAAAGTTATTCATTATTTATATTTTTAATATTTAACTCAAAATTTGTTAAAATGACTTCTGAACCCAAAGGAGTATATCTAGTTTCATCTTCATGGAAACCATTGTTTTCTCCTCTCTCCTTATAAATATGTCGCCATATCACCATATCCGCGACGCGTTTTGAAAAGTCATAAGGGTAAAGACCTGATGGGCTTTAGGTTCCCAAAAACATGGAGTTCGGTCTGGCAAAATAGGCCCATTCGGAAATTCTGCTCAATCAAGTCCACCCGGCCCGGTCCAGCGATAAAGCAAGCGAGAGCAGGAGGTCTCGGCGGGTTGGGATTTTCTCCCCCAAGCTACGCAGCTAGAGCGAGAGGGGAAGAGGACCGTGCTGTCACCGCTTCCCCCGATCCGAGATCCGAACCTTGGCGTGATCAGTCCGCCACCATGTCCTCGCAGCACCAGCACCGGCGACGTGGCGAGGACAAGCAGGTGGCGGCGCTCCCACCGTGACAGCTAATAATGGTTGACAAATATATTTGAATTTGACGGTTACATACAAAAATAATAAATTCAGGTGATTTTGGCTACCAGATACAAGTAATAATAAATACGGGTGAATTTAGCTGCCAAATATTGATAATAAACGGAAATGTCGAATTATATAAAATAATAAATGATTATGGGAATTATATAACGAAATGGAAAAACCTTTAGCTGGCGGACAGCATAAGCACCCTCTAACACGGAAAGTGTCCATACTGACGAAGCTTCTGTGCTGACGGGCGACATAAACACCCGCCAACACATATAGCCAATGTGCTAGCGGGCGGACAACGTTAACGCCTGCATAAAGAGCCATTTCTACTAGCTCAAAGTTGCTATTAGGTGCTGCGCCCGCCAACAAAGACTGGTTTTAGCCGCCAACAAAAAATCATTTCTGCCTTTTCTGCCCTAGTGTCACACTCTGGGTCGGGCGTCGTCGTCACGGTGACGAAGGAATGGAGAGGAGAGGTCCGGCTCGGAGTAATTGTGGTTACGATGGTGCACATGGGCTGGCCGGCGCTGGCGCCGGCGCCGGCGACTCTTCCTTCATGGCGCCACACCTACCTACATACTCTAGGTCTCCAGGCACGAAGCGTCCAACACCTCTCTCTCTCTCTCCATCCGTGCATGGCTGTCATGCATCTCGATCGATGTCAGCTTTCACACCAGTAGTCAGATCTTGATGACTTCTCATTTGCCGACGACGATATTTAGGTGTGGGGTGAGAAAGAGAGGGAGAGGGACGGTGAAAGATGAGGTTTTTCTTAATTCATCGTCCAGCAGGTCAGCATCTTCTATCCGGCCGAGCTGCAAGACGACGTCAAGATCAATATTGAATGGCGCATTATGGCTGTGCCCTGATGATTGGTTGTTGATGGGAATTCATTTCTTGATTTGACTTGTTTGTAATGCATGCTACCAGCCTGCTGACTGGCCCATCGTCCTCGATCAACAAACCTCCATCCTCGATCAACAAACCTCCAATAATTCATCATCACTACTGTAAAGTAATTAATTAAAGTGAAAGTAAATACTGCTATTGGTCTGTGATGGATGACTGAGTACGTAGGTACTGTGGACACTGCATACTCCCTCCGGTTTGGTGAATGAAGTCGTTTAGGACAGCGACAGGGTCTCTAAAGTACAACTTTGACTTCCTAGTTTTACAAAAATAATTATTAAAAACTAACATATGTATACTTTTATGAAAATATTTTACAAGACAAACCTACTCATGTAGTTTTCACATTTTCAAACTCGACGACTTAAAAGTTATTCATGATTTATATTCCCGATGTTTGACTCAAACCTTGTCAAAACGACTTTTTTACCAAACCAGAGGGAGTACACGTGATCGATCCGGAGCTAGTTCTTGGAGAACGTTGTTGCCATGGCTGGTGACATCATCCACCCCAACCTGGGCCTGCAGGCACCCATCCTACAGGCGATTGCAAGGAGATCGATGTCATCGTCAACATAGCTGCGACCACCAACTTCTACGAGAGGCACCACATGTGCCAGTTCGCCAAGCAGTGTGCCAGACTCAAGATCACTGGTAGAATCACGACCTTTGGTACAGTCTTGGTTTAGTTTTGGATCCGGGACTAAAGCCTTTTCATCGACGTGACCCGAAATAGCCTTGTACACCCCCTATCTGTTAATCCCGCCTCTCTCACAACAGCTACCAGCCTCAATTATTGGCACCGGGCTTTAGTCCCGGGTGGTGTTTCCACCCAAGACAAATAAGGGAAACCCTTTAGTCCCGGGTGGAAACACCACCCGGGTCAAAAGATTTAGTCTCGGGTGGTGTTTCCACTCGAGACAAAAAGGGGACCCTTTAGTACCGGGTGGAGACACCACCCGAGACTAAAGAGCCTTGCCCCATCCCGAGCCCCGACGCCCCCTTCCTCTCTCTCCTTATCTTCTTTTTCTCTCCCACCCATCCAGTAAACTCCCTCATCTCTTCTCTCTTTTTCTCTCATCTCTATCTCTATCTCTATCTCATCTCTTTCTCGATCTCCTTGTAGGCGGAGCGAGGCCACGAGCGACACCCGGCGCAGCGGGCGTGCGGTGAGGCCCGACGCGGCCTCCATCAGAGTGGCTAGGCCCGGTGCGGCCTTTGGCTTTCCGCGGCTAGGCGCTGCCTCCGGCATCTCGCGGCCACACCGTCGTGCTTGGCGGCAGAGCAAGCGGATGCTCCCGGTGCTCGTGGGCCCTGACGTAGGGAGGCAAGTTTTATTTTATTTTTTGATTGTTTTCAATTTTTTCTAATGAATAGAGTTGTCTTATGATGAGATTTGTTAGTAATGAATCGAGTTCTATGATGCTAAATCGAGTTGAATGACCATGAATGGTATGTTCAAGAAAATTTTCTTTTGAACCAGATATGATGATTAGATTGAGATGAGCATGTGTGATAATGGTGTGATT
The DNA here is from genome assembly GCA_947561735.1 of Cenchrus americanus. NCBI lineage: Eukaryota > Viridiplantae > Streptophyta > Magnoliopsida > Poales > Poaceae > Cenchrus > Cenchrus americanus. The sequence goes on along the minus strand of OX387239.1, from coordinate 39,701,029 downwards.
TGATTCAATTCAGGTATGTGGTGATGAAACTAAGTTGTGAGTTGTATGATGATGAATTTGTGAAGTGTTTGTTTATAGTTCTTGATTTGAGCTCGAGCTCTAAAAGAATTGGAGATGGAGAATGCGATGAGGATGGGTGGAAGAGGAGGGGGACAGGGCGCAGGAAGTTTTTTATTTTCTAAAAAACCTTATAGTCTCGGCTGGTATTACCAACCGAGAATAAAGGTGTGAACGCAGGTGTTGGCGTGCCCCCTAGTCCTGGTTGGTAATACGAACCTGGACTAAAGGACCCCTTTAGTCCAGGTTCGTTAACCCGAAACTAAAGGAGGGGGATTTTATCTCTCATCATTAGTTCTTGTTAGACTAGAGAGACATAAGGCCTCTACCAACCGGGACTAAAGCCCCTCACCCTATCAGTGGATGTTCATACAGGTCTCCACTGGTAAGCGATTTGTTTAGCATCGAGACGAGTTGCGCCACATCAGAGAAGTCAAGAAGCAGCTCAAGGTCACCACCATGAACAACAACAGCAAGGACGATGACGAGAACAAGGTGGATGAGAGGAACGCGATGAATGAGTTGGGCTTACAGCAGGCTCGACACTTCGGGTGGTCCAACACGTGCATGTTCACCAAGGCCATGGGTGAGGTGCTCCTGGGCCTTCTTGTAAGGATTTGGATGCTCATAGCCTAAGAGGGGGAGGAGGTAAATTGGACATCTTAAAACCCTTAACCTATGGCTTCCACTACTTGGCATGAAGTAAACTAAATCACTTTTATCTAGATGTGCAATCTAAAGTTGATCCGGTGTGAAACCCTCATCCAAAACAAATTTTGCATCTTATAGACAATCCTAACATGATACTACTCTAGGAAAGTAAAGGGAAGCAATGATTGCAAGAGAGTAATTTGGAAATGTAAATAAGGGATGAGAGGAAGAACACTCTTGACAAGAAATTTATCTCGTGGTATCGGTAGGCACTAAGACACCCCTAGTCCATGTTGTTAAAGCACTCCACACAAGAGTATTGCTTCCCGGTAACCAAGTCTCTCCCAAGAGCACCACTTGACTTTCCACAAAGGCTCACCACGAAGGCACTCGCAAAGCTCCCTTGGTAACTTTGATGTCGCCTCCACGAAGGCGCTTCTCCACCAAGGAAAGGCGGTCTCCACGTCCCTCGCACAAAGTGTCGTCGCCGCTCCACACCAAACCGCAGGGTCGAAGACGTCCGTCGGTGAGCCACTTAGGCCCCAAGTCTTCCGGCGCACCTTATACATCTTGATCCACTCAAGAATAACCTCACAAGGCAGTCACACCTTGCACTCACTCAGCTCTAAGCTAAGCTTAGCACTAAGCACACACACAAAGCATGTGCAAGTCTTTGGGTGATCAATTTAGCTCTTGGATAGCTTGGATATGATTTTCTATCTGTCTCACACACTTTTGGTCTTCCTCATACTCCAGCAACCTTAAATGGCGGGGTGGAAGGTGTATGAATAGCCCAAGGCATCCATAGAGCCATTGCTTTAACGGCTAGTCTTTTCTGGGTACCATCGGATGATCCGACGCTATGCTTTTCGGGGGCGTCAGTTCATCCAGTGCAACTAGCCGTTGCCTTCCACCTCTAACTTCTGCTAGCACATTTAATCTGACGCTTCATCCGATATTGTGGCGGTTCATCCGGTGCTAAAGAATTTGAGCCAAAACCTCTTTGTATAGAATAAACGCAGGCGTCAGATGAACCGATGCTTGACCGCCGGTTCATCCGGTGCTAAAAACCGCTGAAACCTTACTGTCTTGATTCTCCAAACCATCGGATAGATCGACAGTCGAACTATCCAGACCGTCAGTTCATCTAGTGCTACTGACTTCTGCTGCTTCGTTGCTAATAATCATTCGACACATCTAGAAATGGGGGCATCGGTTCATCTGATGGTCAATGTTAACTCAAGTCTTCGTGCAGTGTACCACTTCATCCGGCCATTGCACTGATGCCTTCTTCCAAGGTACCGTCGGTTCATCCGACGGTCTCTTGTTGCTGATCTTTTGCGTCTTGAACTTACCATCACTTGAACTTAACATACACTCTGAATTTTTGGTATGCATATGTTAACTTGTCCATGGTATGTTAACTTGGCATGGCATGTTAACTTGGCGTGGTATGTTAACTTTTGATAATATCCATGGGACCTAGAAATGCCTACAAAGACATGCTCGATAATATGGTTAGCCCCATTGATCATGTTGTCATGAATCACCAAAATCAAACTCGAACAAATGGCATATGAGACCATGTTCGCTACACTCCTCTGCGGCGACATGCCGGTCGTCATCATGTGGCCCAGCATCACCACTAGCGTCCGGGACGACCCGGTGCCCGGGTGGATGCAAGGCACCCGCACCATCGACACCATCTACGCCAAGTAGAACCTCTTGTGCACCATCGTCAGTGGCTAAGCTAGAGCGAGAACGAGGGGGTGCACGACTTTAGCACTACTTTTTCTTTTGTCCGGACAAAGGTACAACTATGCGATAATGTGGGATTTTTTTCTAACAAAAAGGAACACCATTAAACCATTTAAAATTTTACATAGTTTAAATAGAGAAATATGAGCAAAATTAACAAAGTTGTATATTGGGTTTCAAATACGCCACGATAAAATTATATCTACATCTTTATTGTGCATGTTTTTTCTAAAACCTGAGTAGAGTGGGCATAGGTTTGACCTAATTATACGTAGAGTGGGTATAGGAAATTTTTAGATGCTAACGCTTATTTTCCATTTAATTGATAGAAAATTAGTAATTAAAGGATCATGTGATCAAGAGGTTGTATCTGCGGTTGTGTATAAATAGATGCGCATATATACTTGTGTGCCTCTGTCCTCCCGCAGTGTGCCTAGCTTGCATTGTGCGCGCGGCTGGATAGCAGGAAGCGCAGCAGCAGCAAAACACTCACTCCCACTGCTGCACCAAAAGATGGTGATGTGCGATGGCATGGACGCATCAAGGATTGCAGGGTATTTCAAGGGCAAGAGCATCCTCATCACAGGCTCAACTGGCTTTCTTGGAAAGCGTATGTCGACGTTCTCGTCTCCTGATCTCTTAATTAATTGCATTATGATTGATGATCGAGTTTAGCGAATTGCCTTTAAAATATTTTACTCAGTTGTTGTGGAGAAGATACTCCGGGTGCAGCCTGATGCCAACAAGATTTACCTGCTGGTAAGAGGGACGGACGCAGCTTCTGCACAGCAGAGAGTCCAACAAGAGGTTCGTTGTTCGTCCGTGCATATCATCTATCCCTAGCTAGCTTATGATAACCATCATCTCATTAGCTATAGCTAGGTTGTGTCTTGTTAATTAACAAGAGGTTGAAAAACCATCAATTGGCATCTGAGATCTTCAAATCCATGCCGATGCAAGCCAAGCATATATATATAATGTCCACATCTAAACAAAATTTAAATGGGGCGGATATACCTGTGTACATGCATGTTTAATTACTGTACAGACACGTACGTGGCGTGCAGCAATAATAGACCGGTCTGTTTAGAGGAGAATGACTATTAATGAAGGCTAAGAATTCCTGTGGTACGTACGGTGCATAGGTGATTGACACGGAGCTGTACGGCCTGCTGAGGGAGAAGCACGGCGACGGGTTTCAGCAGTTCATCCGAGATAAAGTTGTTGCTCTGGCCGGAGACATCACCCACGAGAACCTCGGCCTGGAGGCGCCCGTGCTGGAGGAGCTAGCCAAGGAGATCGATGCCATCGTCAACATCGCGGCAACCACAAACTTCTACGAGAGATACGATGTTTCCTTGGGTGTGAACGTGATGGGGGTGAAGCACCTCTGCCACTTCGCCAAGCAGTGTCGTCCCAGGCTCAACATGTTCATGCACTTCTCCACTGGTAACTAACTCAATCGATCTCCCAATGCAAAACCATACCAGAAGCATGCATCTCACATCGTATACGTGGATCAACGCATGCATACAGCTTATGTGTGCGGCTTAGAAAGGAAGGGTCTCATCCTGGAGAAATCCATCTAGCCCGGCGAGTCGCTGCGAGAAGGCACGTACCTCGACGTCGACACCGAGCTGCGCCTCGTCAGAGAAGCCAAGGAGGCCATAGAGCTCACCTGTGACAAGACGATGACGACGGAGAGGAAGGCCATGAAGGAGCTTGGCCTCCGGCGGGCTCGCCACTTTGGCTGGTCCAACACCTACGTGTTAACCAAGGCCATGGGAGAGATGCTCCTGATCCAGCAGCTCCAGGGGGGCGACATGCCCCCGGTGGTGATCATGCGGCCCAGCATCATCACCAGCGTCCGGTCGGACCCTCTTCCGGGGTGGATGCAGGGCAAGCGCACCATCGACACGTTCATCACGGCCTACGCCGAGCAGAAGCTTTCATGTTTCCTCCTCGACCTCGGCGTGGTCATGGACGTCATCCCGGGTGACATGGTGGTGAACGCCATGATGGCGGCCATGGCAGCGCACTCGGAGGAGAACCAGGGCGCACCGCATGTGCAGCCGCCGGTGTACCACGCCACCTCGTCGCTGCGCAACCCGGTCACCTACGGCGTGTTGTACGAGTCTGGCCGCCGCCATTTCTACAACAACCTAAGGGTGGGGAAGGACGGCAAGGTCATCCCCACCAGGGAGATGCGCCTCTTCAACACCATCCAGCGATTCCACCTCTACATGATGCTCACCTTCAAGCTGCCATTAGAGGTACGTTAACGTTACGTTAGAGAAGATCAATCGATCTCTTGTATAGTATTTTCATGCATGAAGTGCATCAATAATGAATCTTGTCGTTGTAACAATAATTAATATTGTATTTGTAGATTCTGCACTTGGTGAATTTGTTGCTCTGTGGACTATTCTCGCGGCTTTATGACAACCTCAACCGAAAGTACAAGTTTGTGATGCATCTCGTCGACGTCTATGGACCCTTTGCCTCCTTCAATGGATGGTACCGATCGATCAGCTTATAATTAATTGAACTCTAATAAGACAATCAAATTAATTGGACCCAACCTATATATATTTGTATAATGATGGTGCTGCATAAATGTAAGTAAGTAAGTAAGTAAGTAAGTAAGTACATCCCTGTTTGGTGTAGAGCGACCAGAGGTTGCCTCCATTATTTCAAGAAAATACTAACTCATTATTTAACAATTCTTGCATATAATTTATTGGTTGATGAAGCTTTGATGACATCAACATGGAGAGGCTTAGGCTGGTGATGGTGATGAAGACCCGTGAAGACCACATGTTCAATTTCGATCCCAAGACCATTGACTGGGACGATTACTTCACCAGAATCCACATACCTGGTGTTCTCAAGTATTTATGCAAGTGAAAATCCTTTTGTTGCTTCTGCCCCACCTTCATTAATACTCCGTTCCTCAGTTCCAAATTGTAGGTCATTTTTAAATTTCAAGGTTCACAATTATTGGTAACAATCCTTTATGCAGCCTATTACATTGGCATACTTGTAACGGGTGTTCCAAGTGAAGCCTGCTACTCACTGATCAGTTTTTGTAATGTGCTTTACTTACTGCCCATAACCTATACGTAGGCCACCCCTATAGTAACCTGTCTGTTTTTTGGCTGCATCCTGGAACCAGCCAGGATTTGGCAGCCACCACAGCAAGGAGACATTAGAAACACATTTTCGTCACATATGTACACAAGCAAGATCACATTAAGTTCCTCATCAAACATTCAACAACTTTCAAGTTCCTCATCAGGGTTTGTTTGGATGGAGTCCTGAGAAAACTGCATGAACCAGGCAACAACATCTAACCCCAGCCAAGCAGGTTTCTAGGCAACAACATCAGACTAAACAAGCTTGGATGCAACATGTTTCAAGTTTCTGGCTACAATGAACTCACGATCCACCATTATAGAAGTTGCCCTTTCAGTCGAGGATCTCCTTTACTCGCACAGCATGTCCCCGATTGACTTTAGATCTTTTGTAGAAACATATAGGGTAGTTTTGAAATCCTGCAAAATACAATCATTATGAGAATGCAAGTGCAAATCAGTTTATAAAATCAAATGGAGAATATGAGTAGAGACAAATATGAACATTATCTACTTACAACAGCCTTCTAGATGTCAAGTATGTTTTCGAGTAGTCTTAACATATTGAATGCCACATGGAATCCTCACAAAGAGGACCCCGATGGCTGTCGGGCGCACTGCATCGAGGTACCAAAATAACAAGTTAATGCAGTACCAACTAGGTATGAAGGGACCATAAAAAACCTTGGTCTTACAACGATAGTTGCATTGTGCCTGAGTGTATGATTGGTTTTTGGCTTTTTCTTCTTTCCTTTCATCACTCCGTCCTTTGTGCGTTTATCAAAGCCCCTGCATGATCAGCAACACCGATTAGAAACACTAAGAGAATGATTTTTTGTGAACAAAATCTACAAGATACTGACCAGTCCACAATAGCTCGAACGTCCTAGAACTTTTGTGTGAGAAGTTGTTTAGCATAATCTAGATACCAAACCTCTTTGAACTACATACAGATGATCACTATTACCCAGTGGCCATCATTGTTGTAGGCACCCACCACGTAGTCGTTCTTCATTGCATTTGCCATTTCTTGTACTACAAGGGTAGTTTATCCGTATTGTGTTCCATCACATAAGCATGCAACCAAGCACAATTTGGTCCAGCAGCCTCTAAGTCCGCTTTTGACAACATAGGCACACCAAGCTTGTATTTTGGATCCTGTTTTGTCCAAATATAGTTAATAAGCTCATCTTTAGACAGAGGTTTCATGGCCACTTCTCCTTGGCTGCTACTGGAGCAGAGATTGACTGCCCTCCTCCTCCTGTTGTGGCTGCTGCTTACACAGAGATTGCCTAGGCTTCTCCTCCTCCTGTTGTAGAGGCTGCTGTTACGGCTGCTGCTTTAGGTGGATATTGCCTAGGGTCCTCCTACTATTGTCGACATTCCTGTTGCATAGTTTTGATGATCTGCTGCTACTATCTATTGAGCCTTCTCTTGCTAACGTTGAGTTGCAGTGCTCCATCTGATGTTGTACCCCTGCTACTTGATGCAGCTTCAGGTTTGGGAAGTCTCGTCGTAGGTGGTATAAGGATCCTATTCTTAGACCATTGGAATCTTTGAAGGAGAGCCCCAACTAGGGTTGTTATCTCATCCCCAACTAACTGGTACAGGCAAAGGGTAGTGACCCGTATTGGCCCACATAAGTAGGTTGCACCACAACATACTCATACTGCACTGGTACTATATAGCTAGTCTTTTGAAATGGAAAGAGATTGGCTAGTGCGAGGTCCACATTATTCCCGGTGCCATCCAAAATTCTGCACTTGGTTGGATCTATTAGCTTATCTATTGTGTCCAGCATAGGTGATCGACTATAACGATATTGTTGATTCATTTCGTCCTTGTTGACATGTCAATGGTCTTCCTCTCTGTCACACACATCTTCCTCACTATCATGCACATCTTCATCCTCGTTGCCATGTGCATCATCATCCTCACTGTTACTGACAGGTGGTGCTTGGGAAGGACGACGCAGACCTTTCGGTATAAACCACACCTACTTATCTTAGCATGCTGACAACTTTTATGTGTGTTTCACCAACTATCTTGTCCATCTTCCCTCTTCTTCCTCTTCTTCCTGTACATTTCAGCAAACTCTTCACCAAACCCTTTACCCAAGCCAAGTGAACTAGACACTTGACATTCCACAAAGGCTCACCACGAAGGCACTCGCCAAGATCCCTTGGTTACTTTGATGTCACCTCCACTAAGGTGCTTCTCCACCAAGGGAAGGGGGTCCCCACGTCCCCCGCAAAAAGTGTCGTCGCCGCTCCAGACCAAGCAGTAGGGTCGAAGACGTCTGTCGGTGATCCACTTAGGCCCAAGGCTTCCGGCGCACCTTATACATCTTGATCCACTCAAGAATAACCTCACAAGGTAGTCACACCTTGCACTCACTCAGCTCTAAGCTAATCTTAGAACTAAGCACACACACAAAGCATGTGCAAGTCTTTGGATGATCAATTTAGCTCTTGGATAGCCTGGATATGATCTTCTATCTGTCTCACACACTTTTGGTCTTCCTCATACTCATTAACTAAAGTAAACTGTATATCATTATATCTATTATCCAATGTACTTCAGATTTAACTTGTTGGTTTAACGATTTGCGAAAAATTTGTAGAAAAGATCAATAGTCAACCGAACGAAAAAAATCAATGATGTCATATATTTAAGAACAGAGGTAGTAGAGATGATTTCTTGTGCTGTGAAAATTGTGGCAATTTCTTACATTGGGATTACCCTTACCTTCTGTGGAGACAATCAGCAAGCAACAAACTGTAAATTTAGGTCCTGTGTTTGGGAAACAATACAGAGGTCCAGAACTTATTGTAGATCATGTGAGTTTTGTTTTTGAAAGAATATTGGAAGAACTGGAATACATGTCATGTGCAATCAAGGGGTGACGGTCGAGCTGGCTTCAATCGAGGTACGAACTGGTAGTGTGAAGGAGAGTGCACGAGTTGCAGATAAACCAAGGCCTCAATTATTAGTTTATGACTCAAGGTCTTGGGCCTCAATAATCAATACGTCAGGCATGCTGCTGGTTAGAGTTATAGACGATCATTTTTTTTGACAAGGAACATATATTAAACACTAGCAGCAAGATGCTGCAAATACCATTACAGAGTTAATGGTTACAAATTGGAGTGCATTATGAATTGGGCACCCTTGAGAATGGGAGGGATTAGTACATAAATTAGGGGAAGAAGGCTGAAAAGATAGTATACTTTGAAGAGCTCTTCTTGCTAGAGAATCAGCCATTTGATTTTCAGATCTTGGTATCTTTGCCACCGAGTAGTATGTATTGAAAGAGGCTTGAATAAGTTGAGTAAAAGGCTTGATCCTCCAATCCGGAAGATTGGAAGGATCAGTACCGTTAATATAATCTGTTAGAATTTGGCTGTCGGTGTAAAACTGCGTGTGCTCCAAGTTCATTTTCGTGCATAGAGAAAAGGCTAAAGCAAGAGATGCAGATTCAGCCATTAACACCGAGGTGGAATCCTGCATGAAAGCTTTGATAAAAACAGAAAAAGGAGGATTGACATCTGTAGTGACTATGAAAATGCCCAATCCTGCAAATTTAGGAGAGTAATTATTGGAATCAGGAGCAGTAGTTGCATCCACATAACAACGGTAGCCATGAAAGTTAGAGGGAGGAGAGGATTGTCGGGGACAACCACGAGGGTCCCCTCAAAAACTGGGGGGAATCCTGCTTAAAACCTGTAAAAAAAGCAAAACACAGACCCAACCTCGGGCCTAACGCAAAATATACACACAACACGATCCACGCCGCGGTGGCCCCTGCGGCCCACCAAAGCGGCCCAACAAAACGCCCCCTCGAGCGAGGTCCGCCTCGCTCGAGGGTCCCCGCCTCCCTCGAGCAGGGTCCGCCTCGCTCGAGGGTCCCCGCCTCCCTCGAGCGGGGTCCGCCTCACTCGAGGTTCCCTCAGAAGCGCACCTGCTCCCGCATGTGTGTACGGGCATTTAATGCTCTGACACGGCAGAGCTGCGCCACTACGCGCCTGGGAATCACGCCCCGACGCTGTTCCGCCAACTCCCTAGGGGGAGCCCATCCCCACCACTGTGGGGAACTGTGCGACGAGGCCGGTGTCAGCCCCGTGACACTGTGCCGCCCACTCTAGTATGGCTAACGCACCGCGCCCTCGAAGGGGGGCCGGCCACACCCTCGAACCCTCTTCTCGTGACTCCGCAGGGTCAAACCGTGACGTCAGGCCGGTGGGGGCGCCGTCCCCGTCGCTGTCAATCCTGTGCGGCCATCCCCGCCCCTGCTGTGCCACTCCGAGCACTGCTACAACTACTCCGTCGCTGTTGAGCACGCGGGGACGGGACGCCGCCACACCTGCTACTGCACCTTGTACGGATCGTCGTCCACGGCTCCCTCGAGCCCGCCTGAAGACGCCCCGGTCAACCACCACGCCTCCACCCTCGAAGTCGCTCCTCTTCAAGCACAGGACACGCCACGACGCCGTGACTGGAGCAAGATTCGCCGGGACAGCCGTCAACTCCGCGGCACTGTACACCATACCGCCACACGTAGCAAGATAGTGCGGCACGCTTGTAAATCGCCCTCTCCTTGGCCTATAAAAGGGAGGCGATCCCCCTACCGCAGGGGCATCGGGTAGCGGGTAGCGGTCAATCCTACGCTCTCCGTTTTCCCCACGATATTGGCACTCGCCTCAACCACATCCTTTGGGACTCGGAGGCCACGTCTCCTCTCCCGCCACGCTTGTAGCCACCCCTCTACAGGCACCCTGGTGCAAAGCAATACAGTGCCTCGAGCACCCCCCTGCTGGACGTACGGCCCCGGCCGGAACCAGGATAAACCAAGTGTCCTTAGTTGCTTAGCACCGACCACCGAGAGGCAGATCTTAGCGCTCATTACTAGTTAGTGTCGGGACTACTTTCCGCACCGACAGTTGGCGCACCAGGTAGGGGAACGCGCTGCAGATCAACTCGTCGCCAGCTCTTTTGTTGGTGATTCGCACCGAGTACCACGGTCGGCGCTACTCCATGGGCAGCTCGGACCCCCTCCCAGCCGGATTCGAAATCCGGTTCGGGAGCCTGAACTTTCAGGCTACGGGGAACGGCTACCTGATGCGCCTCAGCAACCGTGAGGAGCTCCGTGCGCGGCGCCAAGCTGGGTCTGTCCCGGCCACCGCCGCACACGTCGCCACGACGCCAGCACCCGCCAACACGGACACCGCGGGTCCTTCGGCGCCACGACGCCGCCGTCGCTCGGCTAGCGCTCGAGACGGCCGCGGTCGGAGCGCCGGCATGCCGCGCGCGTTGCCTCGCAACACGCTCATCGGCGAGACAGCAGCCGCAACGGCGGGGGAGCGCTCGGTCTCGGGACCGCGGTTCCCTATCGGTTTGCACGGCGCCACGGCCGCATACGTCGCCAACGCCAACGCCAATACAACGATGCGCAGGGTTCCCCCTGGCCGCCACATCCTGGTTGCCAGGGACCCTAGCGCCTCCGCCGGCGACGAGTAATCCCAAGGCTCCACCGATGAGCTGCCACCCGCCACTTCGCATGGATACGCGGAGTGGGACTTCTCCGGCGTGACGGACCCAGTAATGTTCCGGGGGTTCCTCGACGCCACAGACTACTGGTTCGGCTACTCCGAAGACTCCAATGTCGGGAGCTACGACCCTGCGCGGTAGTGCTGCGTCGTAATCGCCAACGACCCAGCGAACGCCGCCGACGCGGCGGGAGCCGGCAACGGAGAGGTTCCCCCTGCTCTGGGAACTAGTCCGCGCACGGCTGCGGGGCCAAGCGCCCCTCCCCCTCACCACCGAGAAGAGCCGACATCAATGCGCAGCTGGCCCAAGCACGCGAGCTCGAAGCCAAGTTGGCAGAAGAATACCACACGGTGCGGTTGCTTTGTGCCTCTATCGCGGGAGAAGCATCTGCACGCGGCGAACGCGCGCGTGAGTTGGGCAGGCAAGCCCGCGACCGCATCAACGCCGACTTCAACGTCGACGATCCGGACACGCCCCCATGAGCGAGCCAGAAGCTCAATGCTGCCGCGACACTGCTGCGGGCCATGCCCGCCCCCTCGACGCCCGAGGCGCGGAACCTGCACCGCGAAGCGCGGGCGCTCATTAAGCAAGCGGCCGTCCAACGGCCGAAAGCTCGGCGTCCCGCATCCGCCAACAGGGGAGCGCACGGGACGATGGGGGTGCGCAAGGCCCCGAGTGCTCGGTACACGCGGGCGACGTAGCTGAGCGCCCCGCCAACCCGGGGCGCACGCTGGCCAAGGAACGGCTCCTCGACACGCGCGAGCAAGCCCAAGATTGCGACGCCCGCAATGTCATCAACGCCGGCGAGCGGGTAACGCGGAGACGTGGGCGGCGGCGGGCGGCGGCGGGCTACCACCCATGACGGGGTGGACGCTACGACAGCCGGGAGGACCGCTCACCGACGCCGGAGCCCCCGGGAACCCGCGTGTTCAGCCGGGAGATCCGCACGGCGAACTTCCCCCAGCACTTCCGCCAGCCACGATGATCGTCAAGTACAACGAGGAGACGGACCCCCGTGTGTGGCTCAACGACTACTGTCTGGCAAGTCAGCTGGGCGGGGCCACCAGCGACGAGGTTATCATCCGCATCCTCCCCTGCACCTCGCCGACTTGGCGTGGACGTGGCTCGAGCACCTGCCGGCCAGCCAGATCCACAACTGGGACAACCTGGTCCGCACGTTCGTGGGAAATTTCTAGGGCATGTACGTGCGCCTTGGGAACTCTTGGGACCTGCACTCTTGCACCCAGAAGCCCGGCGAGTCGCTCCGGGACTTCATACGATGCTTCTCCAAGCACTGTACGGAGCTACCAAGCGTGGCGCAGTCCGAAATCGTGCACGCCTTCCTCGAGGGCACCACGTGCCGGGACCTTGTGCACGAGCTCGGGCGCAGCCCGCTGGTCGACTCGAACGAGCTGTTCGACATCACCACCAGCTTTGCCCCAGGCGAAGAGGCGGTGGGGGCGATCTTCGACGGCAAGAAGGGCAAGCGCATGGACGACGCGCCCGCGGAGGGCAGCAAGTCCAAGGAGCCCCACCAAAAGAACAAGCGGGGGAAGAAGGGAAAAAAGCCGCGCCGCGAGGCGCGCGAGCAGGGGCACGACGACGACAACGGCGAAGCTCTTGCTGTTGACCCAGCTCGACGGGGCCCTCGACCGGCCCCTCGAGGCCCTAGGGTTTTTGACAACATGCTGAAGAAGCCATGTCCCTACCACAAAACACCGGTCAACCACACCCTCGAGCAGTGCGACATGCTCTAGCAGTTCTACAGCCTCGCCGCCGCGAAGGACGGCGAGGCCAAGAAGGACGGGGGTGACGGCGACGCCGGCGGCTTCCACGCCGTTGAGAATGGCTTCCTCATCTTGGGGGGGCCGACCGTCGACATGTCCAGCCGCCAACGCAAGCGGGAGCGGCACGAGGTCCTCGCCGCAGAGAAGGTGCCTCCCTCCTTCCTCGACTGGTCGAAGGACGCCATCTCGTTCAGCCGCGAGGATCGCCCGAACCGCATCCCCAACCCGGGTCAGTACCCGCTGGTGGTCGACCCAGTCATCGGGAACGCGCGGTTCTCGAAGGTCCTGATGGACGGAGGCAGCAGCCTCAACATCCTCTACGCGCACACGCTGCACCTGCTGGGCATCGGATTGGACCAGCTGCAGCCCAGCACGACGCCGTTCCATGGCGTCGCGCCGGGCAAGCGCGTCCAACCCCTCGGGCAGATTGACCTACCAGTCTGGTTCGGCACACCGAACAACTACCGCAAGGAGACGCTCACCTTCGAGGTGGTGGGGTTCAGGGGTGCGTACCACGCCGTACTTGGGCGCCCTGCTACGCCAAGTTCATGGCGGTCCCCAACTACACCTACCTCAAGATGAAGATGCCAGGGCCCAACGGCGTCATCACCGTGGGCTCATCCATCGAGCACGCATTCGACTGTGACGTCGAGTGCGTGGAACACGCCGAGGCGCTGGCGCTGCACGAAGCGCTCGTGGCCAACCTGGAGAAGATGGTCAACGAGGACCTCGACTCCGCCACCAAGCACGCCGACAGCTTCGAGGCTGCTGAGCAGACCAAGGAGGCGCCCCTCGACCCTGCTGCCCCCGAGGGCAAGGCGTTGAGGTTCAGTTCTACCCTCGACCCGAAATAGGAAGTGGTGCTCGTCGACTTTCTCCGCGCCAATGCCGACATCTTTGCATGGAGCCCCTCGGACATGCCAGGCATCCCGAGGGAGGTCGCTGAGCACTCCCTTGACATCCTACGTCACTCCCGCGCCGTGCAGCAATGGCTGCGCTGCTTCGACGAGGAGCGGCGCCGAGCAATCGGAGTGGAGCTGCAGAAGCTCCTCGAGGCCGGGTTCATCAAGGAAGTGTTCCACCCCACTTGGCTAGCTAATCCTGTATTAGTAAAGAAAAAGAATGGGAAGTGGCGGATGTGTGTAGACTACACTAGTCTTAATAAAGCATGTCCTAAAGTTCCTTTTCCTTTGCCGCGTATCGATCAAATCGTTGATTCGACTGCTAGGTGCGAACTGCTATGTTTCCTTGATGCCTATTCCGGGTACCACCAAATAAAGATGAAAGAATCCGACCAGATCGCGAATTCATTCATCACGCCATTCGGGATGTTCTGTTATGTGACGATGCCGTTCGGTCTCCGAAACGCGGGCGCAACATACCGACGATGTATGCAACACGTCTTCGGAGACCACATCGGGTGAACCGTCGAGGCATACGTGGACGACATAGTCGTGAAGACCAGGAAGGCGGATTACCTGGTCAGCAACCTCAACATCGCGTTCGGCTGCCTACGAGCTAACGGGGTGGAGTTAAACCCCGAAAAATGTGTCTTTGGCGTGCCGCAGGGCATGCTATTAGGATACATCATCTCGCAGCGAGGCATCGAGGCCAACCCCCAAAAGGTTGCAGCCCTCGAACGAATGGGGCCGATTCGGGACCTTAAAGGTGTCCAAAGGGTGCTGGGGTGCCTTGCCGCCTTGAGCCGCTTCATCTCGCGGCTCGGCGAGAAGGGCCTGCCCCTCTACCGGCTCCTCAAGAAGCATGAGCGTTTTTCCTGGACCCCCAAAGCCCAGGAGGCGCTTGATAAGCTGAAGGCGCCCCTTACCCACACTCCAATCCTCACACTACCGCAAGACAGCGAGCCTCTGTACCTTTATGTGGCCGCAACCACCCAAGTGGTCAGCGCCGTCATCGTGGTGGAGCGCGCGGAGGAGGGGCATGCTTTGCCAGTCCAGCGGCCGGTTGTCACACCTGAATTTGAAGGCAAACTCGAATGCATAAATTACATGTGCGCCAGGATCAAGTTACACACATGTAATGACTCAGTGAATATCAGATACAGTGCCAAAGCGTAAAAGAGAGTATTAAAACCATTACATGACCGAGAGTCTCAACATCGTATTATCAGAGCGAGCAACTAGCAGCGGATCTTCGAAAAGGAACTCCACGAGCGGTACATGCGGTGGCACGCACGCCTAGCACTCATCATCATCTTCAAGTACGAGCGACAATCCGGGTGGTGCAGATGCAATAAATAAACAAGCGTGAGCACATGTCGTACTCAGCAAGAGAGGAATATCATAATAAACATGCAAGGCTGTATTTGTGGATGGCCAAGGGGTTTAAGCAGGTTAGCATTTTAGTTGATCAAATTTTATTAAGCAACTTACTTACTAGCAAATGTAAGTGTATACCATCCCACAATTAAAGTTAACACCATAACCATGAACATAAAGTAAAGAATAATTTAAATTCATCTTCCGATAGATTAATCATGTGAGGGTCCAGGCCGCTCTTGACCGTGAGCACGGCTAATCGATTAGTTTTAAACACTCTGCAGAGGTTGTACATCTTTACCCACAAGAAGCGTATAAACTCCGAAGAGCTTTAGACCCAACCACGCGATGCTGATCAGGCATCATACCACACTGCCGAGGTGTGATTGCATAGGGACGCTACGAGGCCTTTACAAAGATTCCCTAATGTGCAGCAACCCACTAGGTTTCAGGACGAAGCGGGGCATAAAGCTCCCTAGCGGGTACCGTGTCTTAGCAAAGCCCAACTCCCCGCTAGAGCAGGTCTATACTCCGTCAACGCCTCCCCATTGGTCCCTTCCAGGTAAGATCACCACAACACCAAGGTCTCTAATTATTCAGCCAAGCCAGAGCCATATAGCCTTGTGGTTGTACTGTTGTCCTGGGTGGTTCTCCATGTTCCAATTACGCATATGGTCTTGTAATTAACTTACCATCAAAGAACATAGAGCATAAACGGATATCATGTTGTTTATTACCAACCCAGTTGAGCAACTAAGCAGCATCTACCATCAAGATTAATTAAGTAACCCAGTTACAAGGCAACGGTCAAAAGAATCTAGGCATAGTCCTTAATAGGAACCCGTCAAAATTAATGCAAGCAAGGAAGTAAATACAGTGATTAAATGCATGTTCATATAGGATAAAATGGGTATGACCAAGGACACTTGCCTCTCACAAGATCCGGATTTGCTCAGAGCCTTCAAGTCTTCACCACAGAAAAATCTTCGGACTGCTCGTTCTCTACGCATCACACATTCACATGCAAGAGACAAAACAATAAAACAAGAAAACAATTCACCAATCACTTCAAACAGGAATAAAAGCTTCACTAAACTGATCTACTCGTCGAGACGAACAAATGGATATAAAGAACACTAAAAACGGAGCTAGAACGTGCAATCTACGACCGAAACAAGATGCAGGGGCTATTCTGCAGGAAACTAGGCTTACAGGGACCAAACTGCGAGAATCTAAGGGCTAATACGTAATTTTTATATAAAAACTCAGGGGCTAAGGTGCAACATCACTAGGTCTGGACCTCGGGTGGAAAAACTGGAAAGGCTAGGGTTCAAAACAAGAAGAAAAGGGGCCTAACACTAATTACTGTTGAACTGAGGAAGGGCTTAAACGTGAAACAGCAGAAGGTCAGGGTTTCTTTTGCAAAAACGGCCGGTCACAGCTGAGTTGACCGGTACGCTGCTGGTTGACCTGGTGGCAGATTAGATCTGGGCCGCAGATCAAGAGATGGACGGCGGGGATCGTGAGCAAGCGCGCAGCGGCGGCGACGGCGCGCAACGGCGGCGGCGGCGGCGGGGACGCCGGCGATCTCGATCCCGAGCTCCCCGGGCGCGGCCGGGAACGGGGTTGGGTCCTAGATGCGGAGCTCGACGCGGCGAACTCAACCAACGCATCCACGCGGGCCGAAGGGCGACGACGACGCAACGCCCAACGCGCAGGGGCGGCGGGCGGCGCGGATGCGACTCCGGCGAGCTCGTGCCGGCGGTTCAAAGCATGGGAGCGTCCACAAGCGGCACTGCAGGCCTCCTCACCTCCTGTAGTTGCTTCAGACCAAAACTACGATGAAGGGGAGGCGATGCAGGCGGAGTCCGGCAGCGGCGCGGCGACGCTAGGGTTAGAGCTAGGCGGCGGCGCTAGGCTACGCGGGTAGGGGCGAAAGGGGTATGGTAGGAGGTGGCGGCGGCTCTTATAGGCGTCCCGGGTCTCCTGGGCGTGCGGGCCCAAGGAAGGAGGCGTGGGTGCGCGGCCGGCATGGAGGCGGGGTGCGGCTCGGTGCGGGCGCACGGCTGGCTCGGGCGAGGTGAAGGTGATGACCGTCGGGCCACACCTGGCAGCGAGACAAGGGGGAAGGCGGTGGAGTGGGCCGGCTGGGCCAACTGGGCTTCGAAGCGCAGGGCCGCGTGTCTGATTAGGCGCTGGGCCGAGGGGGGTTAGCTGGGCTGCGCGGGGGATTTGGGCCAGAAGCGAAGAAGGAAAAAGGGAAAAAGAAAACCTTTGCTATTTTCAAGAGAGCTCACAAAATTTGAATTCAAACACAAATTTGAATTCAAACAAACAAAAACAATACAACAGCATGTGTGCAACAATAAACTCCTATAGTTCATTAATTTAATTAAGAAAAATAATTAAATACCTATAAAAATTAAATAAAGCCTTAAAAGTCCTTAAACAAGCATTTGTTGCTAAGCAAAATTTTATTAAAACAATAATTAAATTTTTTTTGGTGTTACAAATCCTACCCCGTTAAGATGAATCTCGTCCTCGAGATTCGGAAGGATCAACAAAAAGATCTGGATAGTCTTCCTTCAGCTCATCCTCTCTTTCCCAGGTTGCCTCATCCTCTGCATGATTACTCCACTGCACCTTGCACATCCTGATCACCCGATTCCTTGTAACACGTGCTAAAGTTTCCAAGATCCTGATGGGACGTTTAGTGTAAGTGAGATCCTCCTTGACAGTCAAACCGTCCATAGGTAGTGGCTCGTTATCATGAGGTTGGAGACCCTTTTTCAATTGAGAGATATGGAACACATCATGCACATCCGAGAGCTGATTTGGTAATTCCAACCTGTACGCTACTTCTCCCACTCTCTCTAAGATCTTGAAAGGCCCGATAAAGCGAGGTGACAACTTTCCCTTCACTGTATACCTGCGCAAACCTCTAATCGGTGACACTTTTAGGTACACATAGTCACCTTCTTGGAGAACCACATCTCTCCTCTTTCCATCCGCATAACTTTTCTGTCTAGATTGAGCAGCCCTCAAGTTTTCTCTTATGATCTGAACTTGTCTTTCTGCTTCCTTAACGATATCGGTTCCAAACAACTGACTCTCTCCTGTTTGGCTCCAATACAAAGGTGTTCTACACTTTCTCCCATACAATGCCTCGAAGGGTGCCATCTTGATGCTAGCCTGGTAACTGTTGTTGTAAGAGAACTCAGCGTAGGGCAAACTCTTATCCCAGCTACCTCCATGCTTAAGAGAACAAGCTCTCAACATATCCTCCAGAATCTGGTTAGTCCTCTCAGTCTGTCAATCTGTCTGTGGGTGATAGACTGAGCTGAAATTTAACTTCGTATCCAAGGATTCATGAAGCTTTTCCCAGAAACAAGATGTGAACTGAGTACCCCTGTCGAACACTATCTTCTTAGGTACACCATGCAAGCACACGATCCTGGACATGTACAACTCAGCTAGCTTTGCCCCTGTATAGGTGGTTCGCACTGGTATGAAGTGAGCAACCTTTGTTAAACGATCCACTATAACCCATATTGAATCATACCCATCACGAGTACGGGGCAACCCAACAATGAAATCCATACCAATCTCTTCCCACTTCCACTCTGGCACCTTCAATGGCTGAAGCAATCCTGCTGGCTTTTGGTGCTCAGCTTTAACCCTATGACAGGTGTCGCACAAGGCCACATGGGCGGCTACATCCCTCTTCATCCCATACCACCAATACCTTTGCTTGAGATCTTGATACATTTTGGTGCTACCTGGGTGAATGGAATAAGATGAATCATGAGCCTCTTTTAAGATGGTCTTTCGGAGATCTCCCACATCAGGCACACAAATCCTGTTCCTAAACCATATAGTTCCCTGGTCATCCTCTGTGAAATTTGGGGCTTTACCCTTTTCCATAGTCTCTCTGATTTCTTTTATCTCTATATCTTCAGTTGTCCTTTGCGTATCTCCTGCTCCAAGACAGACTCTACCTCCAGGGTAACTCCCTCGGTTTGAGCAACCATTCCCAGATTGAGTTTCTCAAACTCCTTCATCGACTCTTCCCCAAGAATCGGAATGTTAAAGCCATGTTGGCATGTCCCTTCCGACTCAAAGCATCTGCAACCAAGTTTGCCTTCCTAGGATGATAGTGTATCTCCAGATCATAATCCTTGATCAGCTCTAACCAGCGACGTTGTCTCATATTCAAATCTTTCTGAGTGAAGATGTACTTTAAACTCTTATGATCTGTATAAATCTGGCACTTGGTTCCCATAACGTAATGTCTCCAAATCTTCAATGCGTGAACCACTGCCGCTAACTCCAGATCATGTGTAGGATAATTCAGCTCATGTTTTCTCAACTGTCGAGATGCATAGGCTATAACATGACCTTCCTGCATGAGAACACACCCTAAACCTTGTCGGGACGCATCGCAGTAGATATCAAAACTCTTTTGCAAGTCTGGCATCACTAGAATTGGAGCTGAAGTCAACCTCTTCTTCAATTCCTCAAAACTGGCTTGACAGGCCTCAGTCCACTTAAACTCTTTATCCTTCTCCAGTAGTGATGTAAGCGGGTTTGCTACTTTAGAGAACCCTTCAATGAAACGACGATAATACCCTGCAAGGCCAAGGAAACTCCTGATCTCCTTGACAGTCCGTGGCGGCTCCCATTTCAATACGTCACTGACCTTTGCTGGATCCACTGAAATACCACCATCTGTGATGATATGCCCAAGGAAAGAGACTTCCTTCAACCAAAAATCACACTTGCTAAACTTGGCATACAACTGATGCTCTCTCAGCTTTTGCAACACAAGCCTCAGATGTTCTTCATGCTCCTTCTCATTCTTGGAGTAAATCAAGATGTCATCAATGAACACCACAACAAACTTATCCAGGTACTCCATAAAAACTTTGTTCATCAGATACATGAAGTAGGCAGGTGCATTGGTCAGTCCAAAAGACATGACGGTGTACTCATAGAGTCCATACCTAGTAGTGAACGCAGTCTTAGGAATATCCGATAATCTGATCCTCATCTGATGATAACCAGAACATAAATCAACCTTTGAGAACACCCTAGCACCTCTCATCTGATTAAACAAGTCGTCAATACGGGGCAATGGATACTTATTCTTGATAGTAACATCGTTGAGCGATCGGTAATCCACACACATCCGCTGAGTACCATCCTTCTTCTCCACAAAGATAACCGGTGCTCCCCAAGGTGATGAACTAGGACGAATGAATCCCTTCTCCAATAGCTCCTTAATCTGCTTCTTGAGCTCAAGTAATTGATCACTGGACATTCTGTAGGGGCGCTTAGAGATAGGAGCAGTACCCGGTAAAAGATCGATAACAAACTCAACTTCTCGATCAGGCGGCATACCTGGCAGCTCATCTGGGAACACATCTGGGTAATCACACACCACCTTAATGTCCTCTAAAGATTTACCATCCATCTGGTTTACTGAACACCCTTCTACTGATGGTAGCGCAGCTGCAAATTCAATCTGTTCGCCGTCTAAACTGGTGAGGAGAACTGACTTCGTGGCATACCGGATTTCTCCTTTGAACTTACCCAACCATCCCATTCCAAGTACCACATCAATGCCAATAGAATCCAATACTATGGGGTCTGCTTGAAAATCCTTCCCCAAAATCTGAAGGTTAACCCTGTTACACCTGTATATTGCCTTCATGTCTCCTCCTGCTGAACTAACTAGCATGGGACGTGGCATGGTGCTCATGGGGATGTTAAGTCTAGCTGCGCAGTGAGAAGTAATGAAAGAATGAGTTGCTCCAGCATCAAACACAACTGAAGCGAGAGCGGAGTTGACAAAACACATGTCGAACACTACTTGGGGGTTCTCTTGAGCAGTCTCTGCACTCACATGGTTGACTCTGCCACGTGCAAAATTCTGTTTTCCCTTGCTGCCCTTCGAAATCTGGCTCTTGTTCCTCATCTGCTGGCTATGCTGACTCTGTGCTGGAGTGTTGGGGGCATTCCTCTTAGGACAGGCATTTACATAATGCCCAACCTTTCCACACCTTAAGCAGGCGGTACCTCTAGGGATGCTAGTCTTCACTGGGGTAACAACTGGTGCCATCTGACGATTCCGTAGAGAACGGGGTCGTGAAGTCTGCTGCACTGGACACTGAAACTGCTGTTGACCAACGTCCTCAATAGGGCTTCCTAACTGAAAGGGAGTCTCTTGAGGTGGATTAAAGCGGGGGCGAGTATTACTTCCAGACTGTCCAGGGGTGGTGGCTTTCCTCTTTAGGTCTTCCAACTCCTTGCGAACGTACTCTAAACCAATGGCCTTGTCTATCAACATCTGGAAGGATGAAAAGGTGTGAGATATGAGCTGGTACCGGAGTGGTTCGGCTAACCCCTCCAAGAACAACTCTTGCTTCTTCACATCATCAACAACCTCCTCAGGAGCATAACGAGACAACTCAACGAACTTGTCCCTGTACTCTATCATAGACATCTCTCCCTGCTTGAGTGCCAGGAACTCCTTCCTCTTTAACTTCATAAGGCTGGCAGGTATATGATAGCTCCTGAAGCTGGTGGTGAACTCCTGCCAAGTGATAGCATCAGGGGTGGCATGAGCGGCAACGTAGGCATCCCACCAAGCTGACGCTGTCCCCTGAAGTCGACCTGAAGCATACAAGACCTTCTCTCTATCGTCGCACTGTGCGATGGTGAGCATCTTCTCCACTGTCTTCAGCCAATCGTCAGCCTCCAATGGATCAACTGCATGAGAAAACACCGGCGGGCAATGGCTCATGAACTGCTGGTGCTTGTCCTTATGGGGCTGGTTCTGATTTATCTGAGCCTGCATGCTTGTCATGTTGGGGACATGTCCTGGAGAAGCTGCATCCGTGCGACGAACTGCTGCATCGCCGGATCCATTCGACTTTGCTGTCGAGTGATACTAAAACGGCCACTCGTCCTCTGATGTGGATCCAAACCTGGTGTTCACCATCTGAGGGTTAGGATCATGAGATCTAAATACTAGAGTAAAGAGATAACTCCGAAAGATGAAGCAACACGAACTTCTAGATTAAGACAGTTTATACTTGCCCCAATAAATCAAGTGCAACTATCATTATTGATATCCATAAATTATGAAATTTCTCCAGAACAGGGGGTATGAAATTATGAAACTAATCCAACTGGAATCAACTCGATCGGAGATCTAGAACTTCAGATACAAAATTAACAAGTCGACTGGGTCAGCAGAGTTTCCAGATTTTGGTAGCTCCAATGTTTCGTTCATAACTCCCAGAATATGCATTGGATGGTGCTGAATTTTTGACAGAAAATCATATATGAAATTTGTGATCTAACTCAACTGGTTTCATGTCGTTTGGAATTCTGTAGCTTGAGATATAACCAAAACATTACTGCTATGTCAGAGAGCTGCGGGAACAGATTTTGTATCCACAAGATTTGTTGGAGAGAAAAAGAAAGTTAGGTAAAAAGAAGGATAGATAAAGCAAAGATTACTCAAGGTTGCGAGAATTGGGAAAGAATTACACCCCCACTAACAAACTAGCTACTAAACTCGATGTCATTGTGGTCATAACTCCACAACACACCGCACTCAAACAAAGATCCAAATCAAGCATTTATCACCAAATCAAACATTCAAACACACCTCTAAGCTAAGCACACGCTAAGACGCTCGCATCTATCGATTTTACTAAGAAAGATCTTAAAGCTCCTACATCCTATTGAAGAAGATCGTTGAGATGAACAAGATGGGGTCACTTGATTACTGGGAACGATCAGAAACACGTGTAGGGTAAGGGCAAAGAAAGATTGGAGAGGAGTACAGCAGATGCTAAAGGTTCCTTAAGGCAAGATCAAGGAAGTTTAGAGTGAAAAGATTGATCAAGATAAGATAGAGAACAAGTAGATTATCAAGGATGAGGTTAAAAGCAAGGATAAGTATATTAAAATAGAATTAAAGCATAGCATGAAGTGGTAATGGCTTCTATGACATTATAATCATTAAATTCGACCATTTTCCAACTAGGCTAACGTCCTACAGTCAACACGGCTCTGATACCACTTTGTCACACCCGAATTTGAAGGCAAACTCGAATGCATAAATTACATGTGCACCAGGATCAAGTTACACACACATAATGACTCAGTGAATATCAGATACAGTGCCAAAGCGTAAAAGAGAGTATTAAAACCATTACATGACTGAGAGTCTCAACATCGTATTATCAGAGCGAGCAACTAGCAGCGGATCTTAAGAAAGGAACTCCACAGGCAGCTGACTGGTGGCACGCACGCCTAGCACTCATCATCATCTTCAAGTCTGAGCAGCAATCCGGGTGGTGTAGATGCAATAAATAAACAAGCGTGAGCACATGTCGTACTCAGCAAGAGAGGAATATCATAATAAACATGCAAAGCTGTATTTGTGGATGGCCAAGGGGTTTAAGCAGGTTAGCATTTTAGTTGATCAAATTTTATTAAGCAACTTACTTACTAGCAAATGTAAGTGTATACCATCCCACAATTAAAGTGTAACACCATAACCATGAACATAAAGTAAAGAATAATTTAAATTCTTCTTCCGATAGATTAATCATGTGAGGGTCCAGGCCGCTCTTGACCGTGAGCACGGCTAATCGATTAGTTTTAAACACTCTGCAGAGGTTGTACATCTTTACCCACAAGTCGCGTAAAAACTCCGAAGAGCTTTAGACCCAACCACGCGATGCCGATCGGGCATCATACCACATTCTTGCGAGGTGTGATTGCATAGGGACGCTACGAGGCCTTTACAAAGATTCCCTAATGTGCAGCAACCCACTAGGTTTCAGGACGAAGCGGGGCATAAAGCTCCCTAGCGGGTACCGTGTCTTAGCAAAGCCCAACTCCCCGCTAGAGCAGGTCTATACTCCGTCAACGCCTCCCCATTGGTCCCTTCCAGGTAAGATCACCACAACACCAAGGTCTCTAATTATTTAGCCAAGCCAGAGCCATATAGCCTTGTGGTTGTACTGTTGTCCTGGGTGGTTCTCCATGTTCCAATTACGCATATGGTCTTGTAATTAACTTACCATCAAAGAACATAGAGCATAAACGGATATCATGTTGTTTATTACCAACCCAGTTGAGCAACTAAGCAGCATCTACCATCAAGATTAATTAAGTAACCCAGTTACAAGGCAACGGTCAAAAGAATCTAGGCATAGTCCTTAATAGGAACCCGTCAAAATTAATGCAAGCAAGGAAGTAAATACAGTGATTAAATGCATATTCATATAGGATAAAACGGGTATGACCAAGGACACTTGCCTCTCACAAGATCCGGATTTGCTCAGAGTCTTCAAGTCTTCACCACAGAAAAATCTTCGGACTGCTCGTTCTATACGCATCACACATTCACATGCAAGAGACAAAACAATAAAATAAGAAAACAATTCACCAATCACTTCAAACAGGAACAAAAGCTTCACTAAACTGATCTACTCGTCAAGACGAACAAATGGATATAAAGAAGGCTAAAAACGGAGCTAGAACGTGCAATCTACGACCGAAACAAGATGCAGGGGCTATTCTGCAGGAAACTAGGCTTACAGGGACCAAACTGCAAGAATCTAAGGGCTAAAACATAATTTTACATAAAAACTCAGGGGCTAAGGTGCAACATCACTAGGGCTGGACCTCGGGTGGAAAAGCTGGAAAGGCTAGGGTTCAAAACATGAAGAAAAGGGGCCTAACACTAATTATTGTTGAACTGAGGAAGGGCTTAAACGTAAAACAGCAGAAAGTCAGGGTTTCTTTTGCAAAAACAGCCGGTCACAGCTGAGTTGACCGGTACGCTGCCGGTTGACCTGGTGGCGGATTAGATCTGGGCCACAGATCAAGAGATGGACGGCGGGGATCGCGAGCAGGCGCGCAACGGCGGCGAGCGGCGGCGCGAACGGCGGCGGCGGCGGCGGGGACGCCGGTGATCTCGATCCCGAGCTTCGGGCGCGACCGGGAACGGGGGTTAGGTCCTAGATGCGGAGCTCGACGCGGCGAATTCAACCAACGCATCCACGCGGGGCCGAAGGGCGACGACGGCAACGCCCAACGCGCGGGGCGGTGCGCGGCGCGGATGCGACTCCGGCGAGCTTGTGCCGGCGGTTCAAGGCATGGGAGCGTCCACAAGCGGCACTGCAGGCCTCCTCACCTCCTGTAGATGCTCCAGATCAAAACCACGACGAAGGGGAGGCGATGTAGGCGGAGTTCGGCAGCGGCGCGGCGGCGCTAGGGTTAGAGCTAGGCGGCGGCGCTAGGCTACGCGGGTAGGGGGCGAAAGGGGTAGGGTAGGAGGTGGCGGCGGCTCTTATAGGCGTCCCAGGTCGCCTAGGTGTGCGGGCCCAAGGGAGGAGCGGGTGCGCGGCCGGCATGGAGGCGGGGTGCGGCTCGGTGCGGGCGCACGGGCGGCTCGGGCGAGGTGAAGGTGATGACCGTCGGGCCCCACCTGGCAGCGAGACAAGGGGGAAGGCGGTGGAGTGGGCCGGCTGGGCCAACTGGGCTTCGAAGCGCAGGGCCGCGTGTCCGATTAGGCGCCGGGGCCGAGGGGGGGGGTTAGCTGGGCTGCGCGGGGGATTTGGGCCAGAAGCGAAGAAGGAAAAAGGGAAAAAGAAAACCTTTGCTATTTTCAAGAGAGCTCACAAAATTTGAATTCGAACACAAATTTGAATTCAAACAAACAAAAACAATACAACAGCATGTGTGCAACAGTAAACTCCTATAGTTCATTAATTTAATTAAGAAAAATAATTAAATGCCTATAAAAATTAAATAAAGCCTTAAAAGTCCTTAAACAAGCATTTTTTGCTAAGCAAAATTTTATTAAAACAATAATTAATTTTTTTTTGGTGTTACACCGGTGTACTACATCAGCGAAGTGTTGTCCGAGACCAAGGCGGGCTACCCACAAGTCCAGAAGCTGCTGTACGCAGTGGTCCTCGCGCGGCGCAAACTCCGCCACTACTTCGAGGCTCACCCGGTCATGTTGGTTTCCTCCTTTCCGTTAGGGGAAATCATCCGTAACCCGGATGCAGCGGGCAGAATTGCCAAGTGGTCGGTGGAGCTGATGGGTGAAACGCTCGCCTACGCCCCGCGCAAGGCCATCAAGTCCCAAATCTTGGCAGATTTCGTAGCCGAGTGGACGGACACGCAATTGCCGCCACCACAAATCCAGGCTGAATGCTGTACTCTGTACTTCGATGGCTCAGTGATGAAGACAGGCGCGGGCGCGGGCCTGCTTTTCGTCACACCCCTCGGGGAGCACATGCGATACGCCGTGCGCCTCCACTTCCCCGCGTCAAACAATATGGCTAAGTACGAGGCCCTACTTTGCGGCCTCAAAATCGCCATCGAGATAGGCATCAAACGCCTTGACGTGCGGGGGGACTCACAGCTCGTGATCGACCAGGTCATGAAAAACGCGAGCTGCCACGACGATAAGATGGAAGCGTACTGCAAGGCGATGCGGGCCCTCGAGGACAAGTTCTACGACATCGAGCTCAACCACGTGCCCCGCCGGTATAACGAGGAGGCAGACGAGCTTGCCAAGATCGCGTCGGGGCGGATCACCGTCCCCCCGAATGTCTTCGCTCGGGACGTCGCCCAGTCGTCCGTCAACCTCGAGCCGCACCCCTCGAACTGCACAGAACCCTCGGGGACTTCCTCGAGTCCGACAGGCGCGGAGCCCATGGACGAGGACCTCTCGAACGAGGTGTACGTGCTCTCCTTGCTTGAGGGGTACGGCACCGACGAGGCCGAAGTCATGGACGTCGAACCAGCCCCCAGCGAGGCGGACTGGCGCGACAAGTATATCGCCTGGATGGACCGAGGGGAACTCCCCTCGGACCGGTCCGAGGCCAGGCGCACTGCCAGGATGGCCAAATCCTTCACTCTCGTTGACGACGAGCTGTACAAGCGCGCCGCATCCACCAGGGGCGCGACCTCTTTCTGGATATACACGCAGGCGTATGCGGCCACCACGCTGCAGCCTGCACCCTCTTGGGCAATGCGTTCCGCCAGGGCTTTTACTGGCCCACCGCGGTCGCTGACGCATGCGAGATCGTGCGCACCTGCGAAGGGTGCCAGTTCTACGCCCGCAAGTCCAATCTCCCCGCGCACGTCCTGCAGACCATCGCCGTCACGTGGCCTTTTGCCGTATGGGGGCTGGACATCGTCGGGCCCTTGCGAAAGGCGCCCGGGGGCTACACCCACCTGCTGGTCGCAATCGACAAATTCTCAAAGTGGTAGAGGTACGCCCCATCACGAATCTCAGGGCGGAGCAGGCGGTGACGTTCTTCACCGACATCGTCTACCGCTTCGGAGTGCCCAACTCCACCATCACCGACAACAGGTCCCAATTCACAGGCAGGAAGTTCCTGGAATTCTGCGACAAGTTCCACAACCGCGTGGACTGGGCAGCCGTGGCGCACCCACAGACTAACGGTCAAGTGGAACGTGCCAACGACATGATTCTGCAAGGCCTCAAGCCCAGAATTTTCAACCGGCTGAACAAGTCTGGTCGGAAATGGCTCCAGGAGCTGCCGGCGGTTGTGTGGAGCCTCAGGACCACCCCAAGCAGGGCCACCGGGTTCACCCCATTTTTCCTGGTCCATGGCGCGGAGGCCGTCCTCCCCACAGACTTGGAATAAGTGTCGCCTAGAGTCCGGAACTACGACGAAGGTGCCAACCAGCGAGCCCATGAGGACTCACTGGACCAACTGGATGAGGCACGTACCGTGGCCCTGATGCACTCCGCGAGGTACCAGCAGTCCGTAAGGCGCTATCAAGCCCGGAAGGTGCGGCGGCGAGACTTCAGCGAGGGGGACCTCGTCCTAAGGCTACGCCAAGATAACCGAGGCCGCCACAAGTTGTCGCCCCCATGGGAGGGACCCTACGTCGTGGTGAAGGTCCTCAAGCCCGGCACGTACAAGCTGGCGAACGAGGACGGCGAAGAACTCACCAACACTTGGAACATCCAGCAGCTACGTCGCTTCTACCCTTAGCTAGGATTTCCAAGTTTTTTGTTGTAAATTACATGCCCAACACCCCAGTTGGCAGCACGAATGTAAATAACAGCAAGTTAATAAAGTTAAAGGGCAACCTGGCTTTCCCCAGAAAACCAAGTCACCCTCGGGGGCTACTGCGGGGGGCATCCCCCCAAAAAATGGTCCTATTTTTTCGCAAAAATTCGCAAACGCGCTAAGTACGATTTGACCTTAGCCTCGAGCGAGTTCAGGCGGGGCGCGGGTGCCCAAGCGGAAAGGACGCGCGAGTCAGAGATAGCCTACGCCTCCGCGAGGATACGACCCTTCTCTCTTGCCTCCGGCCCAGCGGACTACTCACGAAATCGAACTCCCCCAACCCGAATTCACCCAGGCAAAGGAAAAACAGAACAGCGCAATAAGCGAAACAAGAAACACTACTTAAATTTACAAGTGCTTAAACATTTCAAGAGTTCACTTGTCTATTTACACGGCCACGCGGCCCAGATACTAACATTCAAACAAAAAAGGGCCAAGTGCCTAGCGATCTTCAGGCTTGGGGCGCGCCGGCGTCAGGAGCGTCGGGGAACAAGAACTCCATGAAGTCCTCGGTGAGCGTCTCAGCGGCATCTGCGGCAAGCGCGTCCACGTGCTCCATCGCCACCTCGTCCTCGACGTCCTCCGGGATGACATAGCCTGACGCCACAGCCTCGAATTCACCTCGTAGTGGGACCGCACCACGCCGAGGGCCTTCTGGACACCCAAATGAAGCGCGCGGCGCATGCGCCTCGAGACATGCCCACCAAGGGCGCGCAGACGGCTTGCCAGCGAGCTCCCATCGTGCGCCTCGCCCTCCTCGACCGCCCGGCAGGTCTCGAGAGCAGCAGCACGCAGCTCTACCAGCTCCCGCTCGGAGGAGTCGTAGGCCGCCTGCAATGTCTCGGCCCAATCGGTCGCACGCCCCAGCGCGGTTCGCAGGCCTGGATGCCACGAGCAAAGAAAATCAAGAAGGGAACGAACCCCCGAAGGGAAGATCAACAAAACAAAGGAACGAGACGACAACTCACCTTCAACCTGCTTCCTCTCCACCTCGAGAGCTTGGCGCCCACCCTCGACCGCCTACTGCAGGCTGACGACCGTGGCGCTCTGCTCCTCGAGGGCCCGGCGCTGATCCTCGTTGGAGATGCTGAGGGCGATCAGCTCCCCGTCGAGCTTCGAGACTTTATCCTCTCGCTCCTTCAGCGACATCCGCGCCCCCTCGAGCGCAGCATGCTCCCGCTCGAGCACCGCCCGGGCATCGATGAGGGCGGCCCGCTCTCCGCGGAGGCGACCCTCGGCCTCCTCGGCGGGCGGTACGCTCTCGCCGGAGGCCGCTCTTCCGCCGCGACGACCGCGGCGGCCTTGGCGGCGAGGGCGGCCTTCAACTCCTCGGCCACCTTGGCCCTCTCGTTCGGCCTCCCCGCTCCCTCTCCTCGGCACGGCTTCGCCGGGACCGCGCCTCCTCGAGCTCCGCGCGGTCTCCCGCCGGCGCCGAGCCGGACGGAGACCACCTCTGCCTCCCAGTCAGCCGCCACGGAGCTCGCCCTCTCCAGGTCCCACCTCGCCTGCTGCAGTGCATCGTCCTGGTCGATGACGGCCGTGCGAACCCGCTCGACGGTGGAGGCACGCCCTGTGGATCGCTCCTCCAGCTCCAAGAGATGGTCGCGTAGAACCTCTGCCCGGTACGCCAACCAGCCGTCCCGGGTCCTCAGGGCCTCGGCAAGGGCGTCGAGGTCGTCGCGCTGCTCCCGGAGCTGGCGGAGCTCAGCGCTCATCTGGTCGAGGGTGCCGTACCTGTCGCGGGCGCGGAGCTCCAGCTCCTGCCACCAGCAAACAAAAACTAATGAGCGTCGCGCCGCAAAGACAAATGTGGAAACAACAGAGCAAGGAAGAAAGTGACAAGCTAACGAACGTCGACACACCTAGAAGACACGCCACGCCGGGCCGCCGTGGATCCGCAACGCCTCGTTTAGCACCCGGTTGAGCGAGGCACCGTGGCCGCGGAGCCCCTCCCACAGCTGCTGCTCCTCTTGGGCGTCGACGAAGTGGGGGGGGGGGGGGGGGGCGGCGCGTCGACCCGCTCCCCCCCTGCCCCGCCCCGGACTCGCCGCGGGGTCGCTCGGGCGCGGGGGGCCGGCGCCGGACGAGGAAGCCTCGGCGCCATGCCCCGAGCTCCCGGCCACCATATGGCCGTCCCACCTTGTTGACAGTGAATTTCCGTCAACCTAGAGTACTTGTTATACATTGGTTTCGATTATGATTTGCAACTAACCCGCCACTAGGCGTACTAATGATGTAACAAGTTCACACTTGCATGTCGATTTTGGAGTTTGTTGTTTATGCAGGAAATCTACGCTAAAGAGGAGACTTTCGGGATAAGTTCACCAAGCACTTTGGAAGAAGATCATGAAGCCCGACAAGAGTCAAGACACGCGATGAACATGACTCCAAATGACCCGAGGACCGAAGCGTCAACGTGCAAGTCTTCAGGGACTCAACCGAGAAAAACGGCGAAGCTTGCATAGCAAGGATTCAAGCTTTAACCGTTAAGGAAACGACGTCAAAGGCCCACATGCAAGTGCACACGAATAAGGGATCACGCGAAGCAACCGGGAGGAAACCGGGGCCGAACCGGGCCGAAATGGGCTCGGGCCGGCCGGCCCGGGCCGACCGGCCCAGCCCACTCCGGGGTCGGTTCGGTGCCCCCTTTGCCCTAGGTGTTCGTCGATTTATTGCCTCCGCTGCCGTCGGCCGCCACATCGAACAAATCATCCTACCGACGCCATTGACCAGAACACCACCGCCGCAAGATGAGGGAGAGAGTTAGATGAGCTCGTCACAAGGATCAACGCCGGCGAGAGAAGGAAGCAAGAGGAGGACTCCAAGCCGCTGGCCTAGGGGTGTTCCCAAGTTCCATCGCCGCCATGTTCATCGACGACGTTCTCCGGAGTCTCCATCACCCCTATGTGCTTAAATCCGTGTAAGATGATGGGGTAATGTCTCCATTCATCCCTAGGGTTAGATGGATGCACGCTATGTGATCGCTACTTGATTCGTGGTTTCAATCTATTGTTTTCATGTTGATGATGCTTTGATGATTAAGGATAGCTACTGTGTTTTTCGGGCGTATGATATCCGCTACTCCCATAGATTCCATCAACATACCGTGTCCATCATAGGTCTAGTCACGATTACCTTCGCGTAGTGACAGTACGAGAGGAGGGAAAGGGCGAAACCGTGGTCACAACCCCCGGTAGATTAGTTTACCACTCTCGTGTAGTAGATGCATACCATGTTATCCTAGATCCTAGGGAGGGAACGCTTATCTTTCTTAATCACTCTCTTGTGTTCACCCTTTACCATCTAGTTTAACCCTAGATTTGTTTGATCAACTTAACTTAGATTAACTTAGGTTAGATTGTTTTACCTTTAGATTAGTACTCTTTCAATGGTTTTCCATTTAACTAGATTAGTACTTGGTTAAGCGCTAGTAATCCCCTTGCTTCGCGGATTGACAAGAACCTTGGGAATCCCGTGGTGAAAAAGGTGTAGGTCCGTACACTTGCGGATCATAGGTGGATACGAGTTTTATCCGTCAACGAGCCCCTTTTTCTAGCGTCGTTGCTAGGGAGCAAGCCAGTTTGCTACGTTTAATCTAGTATTAATTTTGTTGATTACTAACACCTAACCCTTATTTTCTAGAAAAAAATCTTTTTTTGTTTTTCTTTCTACTTTTCTTGTGCCTAGATGGATTTGTTCACCTCACCATTGGAAGACGAAGAGAAGTCGCTAAGGGAGCTAGCAATGCCATCAATGGAAGACATTGAGATGCAAAAATCAGATTTGATGCTTGCTTCAACCCACTATGAAGTGAAGCCTGGAATCATCAAGTTAGTGGCGACAAAACCATTTAGAGGATTAGAGGATGACAACCCATATAGACACATTAAGGAATTCACGATGATATGCAACACGGTGCAACAAGAAGGAGTTTCGGCCGCTTGGTTCAAGTGGAATCTTTTTTCCATTCTCTCTTGAAGATGAAGCGCGAAGATGGTACACACTTGCGTTCGTTGAAGCAAAAGGAAATTGGGATGAGCTAGTGAAGAAGTTTCTTTTGAAGTTCTTTCCCATAAGCAAGGTCCAAGACTTAAGGAGGCAAGTACTCACTTTCAAGCAAGGAGAGGATGAAGGAATTGATGAAGCATGGGACCGTTTTAATGAACTACTTGAGCGAGGCCCGAACTTGGGATTTTCAGGTGACTTGATGTTGCATACCTTTTATTTTTCACTAACCCCTAACTCGTCTCGTTTTGTAAGCATGTTTGCAGGAGGTGATATAATGGATAAAACAATTAGTGAAGCCGCACAAATCTTACAAAGGATAAGCAATGGACAAAGAACGCAACGAGATTGGCAAAGATGTTGTCGAGAGGAGCAAAACAACAAAAGCAAGCCCAAGGTGCTTGCTGAAATTTCTGAAAAAGATGAACTGGAGGTCAAGAAAGATGAACCGACCGTACAAGAAATTAAGGATCCACTTCCCAAGGTAAGAGAAGTCATTTCGGATGTTAAAAATGTTGAAACTAATATGAATGTAGGCCGAAGTATGTGGAATGCTAGACCATTGGTGGAGTTCATTCAATCCGGTTGGATTCAAGTCGATTTTGCCCCACTAATCAGCTACCGAAGGAAGGAGGAATGCCGACACGTTGCCAAACTAGTTGAAGATATTTTTGATCAAGAGATGAGTGGAGAGTCGATCCAAAAGATATTTGAAGAAGAAAGAGAAGAAGATGATGAAGGATGGATTGATCAATTTGACAACTCAAAGATTTGCAATAAAGGAAGAGAAGAGTACAACCGTGATGAGCCTAGTGACTCAAAGGATAAATGGGAGGAGATAGGACTCAGGCTAGAAGATGAATGGGAAGGGGTTGACATAGATCAAGTACTCCAAGAAGGCCCCTCCCCACAAGGTGATAGCTTGTGTGCTATTTAAGCCTACACACTAGCAATTCAAGACATGGAAGTACTCAAGGATGAAGAAAAGAGTAAATCAACAATGAGCGATCTTGACGACATGTGGTACACGGAAGATAAAGAAAGCAACATACAAGACTTTGAAGACGAAGATTGGGATGACATCGAAGACTTCAAAGAAGAGACAAATGCAAATGTAGTTGATGGATTACACGTTCCACATGATGAGATGGAGGGGATGCAAAAAGGTAACAAAGAGACACCTTCACTCGTTGAGATTGATTTGCCTTCAACACCGCTAGATGAACCAAATATCACTCTTGTTGAAAAGGTTCTAAGGCCAAGGTACGCGCTGAAATCTCAAGATATTATTGGTATTGATGTTGATAAATTCAAATACTCATGCTCAACCAATAGTATGAATGATAGTTTAAATTCTACGCCTTGTTCCAATAATGATCATGTTGATAGGGTAGATTTTCTTGAGAATGAAAAAGAGGAAACATTTATGTTTGATCCAATTAATCTCACACCTAAAGAACCTTTGCCTAATGATGAGCTAAGTTCTATGCATGAAACATATGCTTCTTTTATTTACACCTTGACTTGTTGCTACAATTCACATGTGGTGTTAATTATGGATGCGTATGTTTACAATAAGTTTTGTAAATCTCGATCATGCTTTGCGCTTGGTCAAGCTAATGACCTTAAAGAAGAACATGCTAGGAGAAGGCCCGATTTTCACTAACCATGTAGACAAGGCTTGAATAATGAAAAGAGAAGTCATGCTTAAAGAGTTGCAAGATAAATCATCAACCTCTCTAAATCCCGCAATGGATGCTGCTGTCTTCATAAATTTGAGAGCTTGTTCAGAGGTGTACAAATGGAGAAAATGAGATATCCAGAAGTTCCATAAAGTTACCATTCCAACGCATCAAGAACCAACAAGTTTGAAGACCCGTGCGAGGAGTTATGGAGAAAACATTGAGCGTTGCGCGTTCTGAAATTTCAGGACAGATTTCATCGCCGAAGTAAAACGGACGTAACTCTCTTGTCTGGAGTCCGATTTGGGCAAATGAAGACTCGTTGGAAAGGAAATTTTGTGCACTGTGCAATGGAGTGGAGCTTTGAGTATACTTTCTGTTCTGGACATTAAAAAAAATTCATGGAGTGAAGGCAGCACCGAAGGATGATAAAGAAGGAGATAACGATGAAACAAAAGGATGCTTTGGGCAAGTCTTCTATAAGTGATCAAGCACAACATGAGAAGTAAACTAAAGCTGCATTGGTACCTTTTCTTCTTGCATGAATGGCCATGGCGATGCGACGAAAAGAAGGTATGTGAGAAAGTCGAGCTTTATGACTTTAAATGAAGCGCTTTTCGGGAGGCAACCCGTTTCTTTATATTTTTATTACTTTCTTAGAGAAAATAAAGAATGGCACTATCTCATGATGATCAACTTGTGGTTATTAATCTAAGTTCAGTTTTCCTTTTTAGAACCACCATCATGTTCATGATCTTATTTATTTGCATGCATTGCATTTTGTTATCAATGTGATGTTTCTTTGTGTATACATGTTTTGCACATAGTTGGCTTGGTTGTTTTATATACTTAATGATGTATGCTTCTTTTTCCATGTTAATACTTCATAAGGCATTATGAGTATTTTCCTTTTGTGATCTTGTGTAAACGTGGTGTTTAAATAAGATTGCGGACCATCATCGTTAAGTTCGATAAACCTAGCTAGCTTTTCATATGTTTTCATGTTGCTTTGGTTAGTTTATAAGCTTTGCAATGCGCTTAATTTTTCTTGTACTATAAGAGATATTGATTTAGGGATAGACATGGTGTTTTAACCCTTGATAAATAAACCTTTATGGCTATGGAGAAATTCGGCAACCTAGTTGTAAACATGGTGTTTAGAACTAGGTGAAAACATTGTCTTTGTTTATATGCTTTCCTATCATGTGCATACACACCTTGTACCACGTACACTCATAAGATTTTTATTCCTCATTAGGCTAATTATGCCATAGGTTAAGAATCTTAGGAGACATTGTTGGATTGTTGGCAATTCTATCTACTCCCAACCGTCACCTTGGGGGTAGAATGTGCGTTTAAAACGTCTTGCAGGCAAGATAAAGACTCTCACTTCAAGGAAATTGAAGGATGGCTAAGGTAAAAATGCTTTGTCTTCTTCTTCCATGACTAGCAAAATGCTAAGCATGGGGGAGACCCTGAATCTTCAACACGGAAGTGCAACATGACGCTCTAGATCAAGATCATTAACGTCTCCGGATCAATGTGCAAGAAGCCACCGATCTCATCAAAATTCTGCATGGTCTCAAAGGGAAAACACTGGATATTTTTGGATATTTAGAAGCCCCATGAAGTTACGATTCCAACAAATCAAGAATCAAGACAATCGGAGGTTCCTACAAGCGGTTATGCCCGAATCACCGAGTGCAATACGTCCTGAAATCAGTTTTGGACAGCACACAGCGGTGAAGTAAAATGGACATAGCTCCATTGTTTGAACTCCGTTTTCGATGAATGACCACACATTGGAAAGGTAATTTCATAAACTTTTCAATAGAGCTATATTTCGATATATGTTCTGTTCTGGACAGAGGGGGAAATCCATGAAAAAGAGACAACAAGGAGATGATGAGAACAAGAGGAGATGGTGATGACAACATTGAAGAGAAGGGCGACCAATGACTCCATTAAGCATACAAGATTAAATTCAGAAGTTTAGGAGAATTGATAAATCAAGACAAAAGCAAAAGCCATATCGATACATGGAGATGTCGGAAGAAGGCAACGAAGAATTACAAAGGATGGTAACATCTCCATGGACCTTCTCTTTTCCAAACACAAATGCTTGTAAGTATGCCTTCAACCTCAACTAGGTGCAACCTTTTGTTTTTCTCTTCCAAAAATAACATGGCTACTAGGAGAACAACCTAGGTTTCTTTTTACTTTCAATAGATAGGCATGACCATGTGTTCACCTCGATGTTTTATATTGCCTATGCTTACGGAAAGATGATGAAAGTTGCTGCTTTGTTTTGCCTACATGAAGTTATACATGTCTTGGCTAATTGCTATCTATAATACGATCTGAAATTAATTTAAATACCGGCTCTTTTATTTGTGGAGGTGAAATGACTATGCTCTAGACCCACATACATATCTTTGCTCTTTGATTTAAGTTTATGGATAGCCGGATAACTTGTTGTTTTTATGAAAACTTAACTTTTATGCTATCTACATGTTTGTGATGCTCTTGCAATGTTCTACCTACCAAAGCCATATACATATTTGTTTTATGATAACAAAACCCGCAGATTGCAAACATATGTTTTGATGAGTTGGATTAGGATTGATTTCTATGGTTCGAGACTAAGAAGCTGGTCATTCCTTTGTGTAACTTTTTCATGCTAGCCTTTTTGTCCATGCATTGTGGGTTTTCACATCGAAAATTTCACAAACTTCGCTGGGCATCCACCTTAAACCAAAAACATCTTTTTGTGATCACCTCCTTGTCCAAATCCCAATTTGAGTATGGAGTAAAATTCTCGATGGAGATTCAAATATTCCGCAATATTATGGAATTTATACTTACTTTAGCAGTCATTTCCCCTCTCTTTTATGCTTGAGGACGAGCATCGTTCAAGCATGGGGGAGGAGTCATTCTCTAACACAAATGCTATGTAAGTATTATGTTGCAAAAAGTTTTGAGGAGCAAAAGAAAAAAATGAAAAAATGAAAAATGAAAAAAAATATGATAACAAGAAAAGAAAAGTAAGAAAAATAGGAAGAATAAAGTGAAAAAAGGAAAGAGAGAAAAATGAGAAGGAAATAAAATAAAGAAAAAAAATAAAGATGCTCCTCGGTTCTTTTTGCTTCATATGTTCTCAAGTGCCTTGATGACACATCCATACTCAAATCTTCCAACCATGTGCAATCCGATAACGAGGACTTCACTCGTGCCTCGGGGTCATCCATTTGCCACTTGCACATGTCCACTTATCTAAATGTGTGTGTTTCATCCCTCTCTCTTTCCAACATTTATTTTCCATGGCCTTTTTGACGAGTCTCGGTAATTCCAATAGACCTCTCTCTTAATTTGACAATATTTCGGATATATGTTTTGCAAGGATTGTTTTTAACCTTCCAAGCTCCACATAAGCCTTCCACTATCACATATGAGTAGAGTAGGTTGAAAATAATCTAGTATAGGCTTGAGTGACTTGATGAGATGAGTGTTTCCATGAGCTTTTGCAAGAGATTTTCACTTATGTTGGATATGCATCTTTTTGAAAATTCTTCCATGTGACAAGGTAATGGTTTGAAGTTCACTTAAGTTTCAGAGCATTGTGTTAAATGTGGCTTGTTCTTTATTGTTAGTCTATCTTCCATAATGAAAAAGAAGCCGGTAACAACTTGAATTTTAAAAATAAATTCTTAAGAGAGAGCAATTTGCCTCGTCATGAATGACTAAGTGCAGGGACAACATTGGAAGGCAACACTGATTTCCCTTTTAAGCAAGGATTACTTACTCGAGGACGAGCAAGGTTTAAGCATGGGGGAGATGTTTACGGTGAATTTCCGTCAACCTAGAGTACTTGTTATACATTGGTTTCGATTATGATTTGCAACTAACCAGCCACTAGGTGTACTAATGATGTAACAAGTTCACACTTGCATGTCGATTTTGGAGTTTGTTGTTTATGAAGGAAATCTATGCTAAAGAGGGGACTTTCGGGATAAGTTGACCAAGCACTTTGGAAGAAGATCATGAAGCCCGACAAGAGTCAAGACACACGATGAACATGACTCCAAATGACCTGAGGACCGAAGCGTCAACGTGCAAGTATTCAGGGACTCAACCAGAAAACAGCGAAGCTTGCATAGCAAGGATTCAAGCTTTAACCGTGAAGGAAACGACGTCAAAGGCCCACATGCAAGTGCACATGAATAAGGGATCACGAAGAAGCAACCGGGGAGGAAATCGGGGCCGAACCGGGCCGAAATGGGCCTGGGACGGCCGGCCTGGGCCGACCGGCCCAGCCCACTCCGGGGTCGGTTCGGTGCCCCCTTTGCCCTAGGTGTTCGCCTATTTATTGCCTCCGCCGCCGTCGGCCGCCACATCGAACAAATCATCCTACCGACGCCATTGACCAGAACACCGCCGCCGCAAGATGAGGGAGAGAGTTAGATGAGCACGTCGCAAGAAGGAAGCAAGAGGAGGACTCCAAGCCGCTGGCCTATGGGTGTTCCCAAGCTCCATCGCCGCCATCTTCATCGACGACGTTCTCCGGAGTCTCCATCACCCCTATGTGCTTCAATCCGTGTAAGATGATGGGGTAATGTCTCCGTTCATCCCTAGGGTTAGATGGATGCACGCTATGTGATCGCTACTTGATTCGTGGTTTCAATCTATTGTTTTCATGTTGATGATGCTTTGATGATTAAGGTTAGCTACCGTGTTTTTCGGGCGTATAATATCTGCTACTCCCATAGATTCCATCAACATACCGTGTCCATCATAGGTCTAGTCACGATTACCTTCGCGTAGTGACAGTACGAGAGGAGGGAAAGGGCGAAACCATGGTCACAACCCCCGGTAGATTGGTTTACCACTCTCGTGTAGTAGATGCATACCATGTTATCCTAGATCCTAGGGAGGGAACGCTTATCTTTCTTAATCACTCTCTTGTGTTCACCCTTTACCATCTAGTTTAACCCTAGATTTGTTTGATCAACTTAACTTAGATTGTTTTACCTTTAGATTAATACTCTTTCAAAGGTTTTCCATTCAACTAGATTAGTACTTGGTTAAGCACTAGTAATCCCCTTGCTTCGCGGATTGACAAGAACCTTGGGAATCCCGTGGTGAAAAAGGTGTAGGTCCGTACGCTTGCGGATCGTAGATGGATACGAGTTTTATCCATCAACACACCTTCTCACAAGTGCCCCTGCTTGAGGCTCGGGGGCTGGTGTGGGCAGGCTTGCCCACTGGTCCCACCCGGGCGGAGGGACGTCGCCATTGGGATCTCCACCGCCGTCGCCTGGGAGCTGCCGGCGAGGGCGGGCCCGTGCTGCTCTACCACGGACGCCTCTTGCTGCACCACCGTGGCCGCGAGCGCCGGACGCACCTCCGCGGCCGACGTCGCCGGCCGCGCCACTATGACCGGCGCCGCCACCGTACCTCCGTCACCGGCCGCGCCTCGGCCACGGTGGGCTCCCCGCCGCGCCTCCACCACCGCTTGCCGCGGCTCCGCAATTGCCGTCGCCGGCCGCGGCCCCGAGGCCGCGGCCGCATCTAGCGAGCCCCCTCGCTGCCGCCGCCGTGCTTACGGCCGCCCGCGTCGCCCTTGACGAGCGCCGTCTGGTGGGGACGGACGCGTCTGCCCTCAGCACCTTGGCCGGTGCGAGGGGGCACAGTTGGCGTCACCCTGCAAACACGAGAACCAAGTGTCAAATCCCCGCCTATCTAGCACACGGCCCCTCGAAAGGCAACTCCTTACCTCGAGGAGGAGAAGGCCCGCTTCCTCTTCCTCGAGGTCCGCGCCCCCCAGCCGCCTCCACCGCGCGCCCGGGCTCCGCCGCGCGTACGGGCGCCTCCGCGGCGTGCGCCGGCACCTCCGCATCCCGCGCCGCCTCCACCGTAGACCGCCCGCGGCGGGCGCCCCGCGCCCGCCCCAGGTGATGATTCTCTTGCCACCGGAGCCGACTCCGGTGACGGGGGTGCAGGCTCCCACCTGTCGGGGAGAACCTGCCCCTATCTTCTCCCTCTTCTCCTTCGTCCTCCTCTTCCTCGCTTGACGACGAGTATTCCTCTGTCCCGGGCGAGGAGAGCCCCTGCTGCTCACGCAGCCGGAATTCCTCGCTCCTCTGCTCCCAGCGCTCCCGCCGCCGCGTGTTCCGCTCCCTCCTGCGCGCCACCCGCTCCTGCTCTCGCCATTGTGCCGCGCGCGCGTGCGCACGAGACCGGGGCGTGGGCGGGTCGGACCGCGCGGAGTTCACACGCACCATTTGCAAGAATCAGGCGAAGCCTCAGAACACGCCGGCGTCACCAGTACCAGCAAAGCGAGGGGAGGCAAGAAATTTACTCACCAATTGGCCGACCGGGAGCATGGTGAACGCCCACAGGGCCGTGTTGTCACTGCGCCCCGCCCTGAGGTCGATGGCGCGCCACGCCCGGGTGGCCGCGTATTCCCATGGGAAGGGGTCCCGCAGCAGCCGCGACTCCGCCAACGCGATGGGGTCCGCGTCCTCGGCTATCTCGAAGATGCGGAGCCGCCTCTCCATCAGGGGGACGATCCGCCGGTGGTGGAGGTTGGCGAGGACACACCCCGCGGTCAGCCCGCGATCCGCCAGGTGCTTCAACGCGGCTAGGAGCGAGTCCAGCCGCGCCTGGTGCGAGGGCAGAGATACCCCGTGGTGCTAGGAGATGGCCTTCTTCCTCAGCACCTTGCCGGTGTAGGAGGGGAGGCCGGCGCCGGAGTTGCGGAGGTAGAACGATCCCCGCTCACAGTCCGCGTTGTTGGAGGCCATCGTGCAGGGGATGTACTGCTCCCTGCACGAGCTCCGCACGCAAGCGACAAGCCACCGGCGCGCGCCGCGCGGCGAATCCTCGGCTCCGACGTAGACAGCGTGTGCAACTCCGCGCGGAAGAGGTGGACCCAGAGATCCCAGTTCACCGGCGCCGCGAAGCCGCTCTCGTGGAAGCGGACGAAGCTGACGATGTAGCCGAACGGTGGGTTGGGCACTCAGTCCCTCACCGGCGGCTCGATCCACTCCGCGGGCTGCCCGTCCACATTAGCCGCCAGCTGGCTGCCGGCCACCAACAAATTCAGAGATAGCTTCGTCGCCGTCGAGCGCTCCCATGCCGGCGGGTCAATGACGGTGATGGACGGCGGGGGAGCCATGCAAATGGGCGAAGGAGCGAGGAACGGGAAGCAAGAACAGCTCTAGAGCAGAGGTGCGAAAGCAAGAACAACTCGGGGGCGGAAGCGCAAGAGGCAAGGATGGCAAACGCTAAGTGCGAAGGTAAAAAGCCGTCTCACCTCCCCCTATTGGATTTATAGATCCACAGGGCGTGCTCTCCGGAGCGCACACCCCGCACGCATTAACTGCAAGTGAAAATTTCCCTCGCTGACGAGCGGGACCCACCACGACCACGGCGGCTGCACGTCTGCACGCGCGCCATCATCACGGCGCGGTAACCGTAGGGCCGCGGCAGGCGGTCATGTCCGCCTGCCCACTCCGCCCACTACGCGCGCGGCTGCGGCGCCTGAAAAGGCGCGCCCGCAGCACCTAACTGCAGCCGCGACTACGGGCATTAAATGGCTCAGTCCCTTACCAAGTAAGGAAGACCCTCGAGCGGCCCGAGCCCAGGCTCAAACAAAACTGACCCTCGAAGGATGCGATTACCGACTAGTGGCCTCGAAGCCTGTTCAAAGTAAACAGGCGCCACAAGTTCCCTCGATCTATGAAATCTACTGATCAGCGGTTCGAGGGCCGGCGCGCCCGAGAACCCTCGAAATACGCAGATGCGAAAGACGGGAGCACTCAGGTACTACCCCGCACGGCCCTACTGATCAGGGGTTCGAAACCTGACCCTCAAAGGGTTCGAACAGGTGCCCTAGATCATCAGAGTTAGGGACGACGAGGGCGCGCGCATTCGAGCCTTTCCTCGAGCCCGCCGGCTCGAGGGCGCCCCACATGTCGTGTTCGAGAGCCAGCGAGGGCAGCTAGCCGGGGGGATACCACCGAGGGAGAGCTTCCGCGCCCTCGGTCCCTAGCGAACGGGACCGAGCCCCACCTAGCAAACCCGCGCAAGCGCTTTAATGGACTAGTCTTCGGACCACGAGCCTACCATCATCGAACGGGGCATGGGCGTCCACTTGAACCACCCGCTAACAGCTTGATGAGGAATCCGCAATCCGCGACCCGATTGATGGTGGTTGTGGAGACCTCACCCTCCGTCCCGCGGAGGGACGACGAGGGCGCGTTTAAAACAAGACGAAGAGCTCGCCCCGATCGCCTCGAATGGGCCCAGGCTCGGGGGCTCAACGCACGACTACACCTCCTGGGATGCACCGAACGCGAAAGACATCAGTTGCACGTGCGTCACCGAAGCCGGCTGAAACATCGCCGATGCCGGTCGAGACACGTACCACGCCGCTGAAAAAATTCCGCGAGAAAACCCTTGCAGGAGCACTCACGCTCCTGTAGGGCTTCGGGGGCTAGACCCGCGGGTCCGCTGACGCGGCCCCACGGA
The DNA here is from genome assembly GCA_947561735.1 of Cenchrus americanus. Taxonomy (NCBI): domain Eukaryota; kingdom Viridiplantae; phylum Streptophyta; class Magnoliopsida; order Poales; family Poaceae; genus Cenchrus; species Cenchrus americanus. The sequence goes on along the minus strand of OX387239.1, from coordinate 39,658,449 downwards.
AAGGCGTTTGCAACCAGGAAGGAAGAGCGTCCTATCAGTAGGCTCCAGCATCTGCGGGAACCGGACCGGTACACCCGCAGATGCTCGGGGGCTACTGTCGGGGACAGCCACGAGGGTCCCCTAAAAAACTGGGGGGAATCCTACTTAAAACCTGCAAAAAACGCAAAACACAAACCCAACCTCGGGCCTAACGCAAAATATACACACAACACGATCCACGCCGCGGTGGCCCCCGCGGCCCACCGAAGCGGCCCAACAAAACGCCCCCTCGAGCGAGGTCCGCCTCGCTCGAGGGCTCACACCTCCATCGAGCGGGGTCCGTCTCGCTCGAGGGTCCCCGCCTCCCTCGAGCAGGGTCCGCCTCGCTCGAGGGTCCCCGCCTCCCTCGAGCGGGGTCCGCCTCGCTCGAGGTTCCCTCACAAGCGCACCTGCTCCCGCACGCGTGTACGGACATTTAATGCTCTGACACGGCAGAGCTGCGCCACTACACGCCTGGGAATCACGCCTCGGCGCTGTTCCGCCAACTCCCTAGGGGGAGCCCATACCCACCACTGTGGGGAACTGTGCGACGAGGCCGGTGTCAGCCCCGTGACACTGTGCCGCCCACTCTAGTATGACTAACACACCGCGCCCTCGAAGGGGGCCGGCCGCACCCTCGAACCCTCTTCTTGTGACTCCGCAGGGTCAAACCGTGATGTCAGGCCGGCGGGGGCGCCATCCCCGTCGCTGTCAATCCTGTGCGGCCATCCCCGCCCCTGCTGTGCCACTCCGAGCACTGCTACAACTACTCTGTCGCTGTTGAGCACGCAGGGACGGGACGCCACCACGCCTGTTATTGCACCTCGTACGGATTGTCGTCAACGGCTCCCTCGAGCCCGCCTGAGGACGCCCCGGTCAACCACCACGCCTCCACCCTCGAAGTCGCTCCTGGTCAAGCACAGGACACGCCACGACGCCGTGACTGGAGCAAGATTCGCCGGGACAGCCGTCAACTCCGCGGCACTGTATGCCATACCGCCACACGTAGCGAGATAGTGTGGCACGCATGTAAATCGCCCTCTCCTTGGCCTATAAAAGGGAGGCAATCCCCCCCCCCCCCACCGCAGGGTCATCGGGTAGCGGGTAGCGGTCAATCCTACGCTCTGCGTTTTCCCACGATATTGGCACTCGCCTCAACCACATCCTTTAGGACTTGGAGGCCACGACTCCTCTCCCGCCACGCTTGTAGCCACCCCTCTACACCACCCTGGTGCAAAGCAATACAGTGCCTTGAGCACCCCCTGTTGGACGTACGGCCCCGGTCGGAACCAGGATAAACCAAGTGTCCTTAGTTGCTTAGCACCGACCACCGAGAGGCAGATCTCAGCGCTCATTACTAGTTAGTGTCGGGACTACTTTCCGCACCGACAAGGATGGTAAGGGACATGAGGTAGTGTTCTTAAAGTTATCTCCCCATGCTTGGGAATTTGAAGCAAAATGAGACTGAGCCGCATAATGTACCTGCATAAAAGTCCATACCTTTCAATGGAAGCGTTGATCATTTCGTGCTTTCCAATGTACTAAAGAAGAAGGAGAATCTGAGTCAAGGTTTGGTCTGTGGCATTGAGAGGTAGGAAATGAGGCAATATATGTTGAATTCCATCTTGAGTGGGATCAATAAGGTGGAGGAAAGGGGGGAGAGCGGAATGATCCCAGACTTGGTGTGACAATTGACAGAGAAAGAATATGTGTGAATCATTTTCTACAACTCCACATGTAGTGCAATGTTTGTCTATGTGTGTAGCAAAACGGCTAACTCTATCAGCCGTGGGAATAACATGTCTGAAAAGTCTCCAGGCAAAGGTTTTAAGCAGGGGGGCCATTGTTTTGGCTTTCCAGATTTTCTTGAGAATTATTTCAGTGTGGGTGGATATGGCTCTGGAACCTGTGGCGGGGAGGGAGTGGGTCTGTTGAAGCTGAAGGGATTTGTAGATTGATTTAGAGGTACAATGTCCATTTGGTGCTGGTTTCCATCTGAGGATATCATTTTCTGGGGACTGAACTATTGGAGTATTGATGATTTGTTGTACCACCTGATGGAAGAAGGTAGTGGAGAGTAATTCCTGATTCCAGTCAGTTGTACCCTGCAGCTACAAATCAGATATTTTTGCAAGTAAAGGAGTATTAGTTACTGGTAATAGGATATGGTCATGAATAGTAGACCAGGAGCTCAGCCAAGGGGATGACCAAATTGAAGAATTGCCTGCATGTATTTGAAGTATAGAATGTTCACTTAAGTGGTGCTTAATCTGCAAAACAGAAGACCAAAAAACTGATTTGGGCCCTGAAGTAGGGCTAGTCCAAAAGGAGGAGTTAGGGTAATATTTAGCCTTCATACTGTTGGAGAGGAAAGGATTTTTATCTGTAACAATATTCCAAGCAGTGTGAATGAGAAGACTTTTATTAATAAGTTCCATTTCTGTAATGCCGAGGCCTCCCTGGGCTTTAGGTTTAGAAATGTCATCCCAAGAACGAAAAGGTAAAGGATTTGTAAGATTTTCAGCCTGCACACCAGTCCACCAAAATTTCCGAATAATAGAGTGGTTTTTGTTTATAAAGGTTTAAGAGAAAAGAACAGTGGACATATAGTAAATAGGAATAGAAGAAAGAACAGAAGTAATGTATTGGAGACGACCAGCATGATTCAGTTTGTTCGCTTTTAAAGTAGAAAATTTAGCATAGAATTTAGAGTAAATGAAATTATAGGCTTTGTTCTTGTCTTTATGAGAAAAAATCATGGGATGACCTAAATGCATAGTGTTAGGAAGCAGAGATGCAACAGGAAAAATAGCTGTAATTTGATCTTTGATATAAGTAGGAACATTATGACTAAAGAGTATGGAAGATTTGTTTAAGTTCGGAGTCTGACCTGATTGCGTGCAGAAATCATAAAGGACGTTTTTATGACAGCAGCTTCCTCCATAGTGGCAGTCCCACAAATAATTAGGTCATCTACAAAAAGAAGAGAGTGAACAGGAGGGCCCAGGGGCTAAGGAGACTCCTTGAAGGTTGGAAATGGTCAGCTGTTCCTGCAATCTCAAAAAGGTAGGGAGAGAGGGGACAGCCCTGCCTGAGACCCCTTTGAGGATAGAAATAGGAAGTAGGCTGTTGATTGACTAGAATGGACAGAGAGGAAGAGGAGATGCAAGTATGAATACGCTTAATGAAATGGGAATTGAAACCTAATCTGTGGAGAGATTGAGTGATGAATGACCATTCTAATCTGTCAAAAGCCTTAGCTAGATCTATCTTAAGAAGGAAAGCCTGAGGGGTCCAACTTTTGAGCATGAAAGAGTGAATAATTTTCTGGGTGAGAATAACATTTGAAGAGATATGTCTTCCAGCAATAAAGGCTGATTGGGTTTGAGAAATGGAAGCTGGGAGATGAGGTTTGAGTCTATCGGCCAGGGATTTGGAAATGATTTTGTAAATAACATTACAGAGACTAATAGGCCTCAAATCTTGAGGGAGAACAGGATTGGGTTTTTTTGGGGATTAGAGTAATGAAAGTTTGATTGAGCTCAGGGGGTAAAGAGGCATTAGCATAGAAGGTAGAGACGTTGATGGTCTACTTGTGCTTTCATGCGCCACGTTAGGCTGCTTGGGGGGGGGGGGGGCACGATTATGAGCTGAGGGGGGTGCATGTGTGTGATAAAGCCAAGAAGTTAGCACTGATTTTTTTTTTCTCAATAGGAAGCAGTACTCAATAGAAAGCTTATGTTTGTAAACTAAATGTACGCACGGCTGTGCTTCAGATGTATGCTGCTACTCCTCCGTTTCAATTTATAGTTCTTTTAACTTTTTAATTTAAAGTTTAACCACTCGTTTTGTTTAAAAATTATGCAAAATATTATTTTTTTTTGTGTTTTGCTATATTAATAAAAATTCTTCAAAAAATAACATAAATTTGACTCTGTTTGCACAATTTATTTGAATAACCGGCAAAAAAAAGATGAGCAATCAAATTAGAGGTTAAAAAAGTCACATGACCTATAATTTGGAACGGAGGGAGTACAATCTTGTATCTGCGGCTGTGTATAAATAGATGCGCATATATACTTGTGTGCCTCTGTCCTCCCGCAGTGTGCCTAGCTTGCATTGTGCGCGCGGCTGGATAGCAGGAAGCGCAGCAGCAGCAAAACACTCACTCCCACTGCTGCACCAAAAGATGGTGATGTGCGATGGCATGGACGCATCAAGGATTGCAGGGTATTTCAAGGGCAAGAGCATCCTCATCACAGGCTCAACTGGCTTTCTTGGAAAGCGTATGTCGACGTTCTCGTCTCCTGATCTCTTAATTAATTGCATTATGATTGATGATCGAGTTTAGCGAATTGCCTTTAAAATATTTTACTCAGTTGTTGTGGAGAAGATACTCCGGGTGCAGCCTGATGCCAACAAGATTTACCTGCTGGTAAGAGGGACGGACGCAGCTTCTGCACAGCAGAGAGTCCAACAAGAGGTTCGTTGTTCGTCCGTGCATATCATCTATCCCTAGCTAGCTTATGATAACCATCATCTCATTAGCTATAGCTAGGTTGTGTCTTGTTAATTAACAAGAGGTTGAAAAACCATCAATTGGCATCTGAGATCTTCAAATCCATGCCGATGCAAGCCAAGCATATATATATAATGTCCACATCTAAACAAAATTTAAATGGGGCGGATATACCTGTGTACATGCATGTTTAATTACTGTACAGACACGTACGTGGCGTGCAGCAATAATAGACCGGTCTGTTTAGAGGAGAATGACTATTAATGAAGGCTAAGAATTCCTGTGGTACGTACGGTGCAGGTGATTGACACGGAGCTGTACGGCCTGCTGAGGGAGAAGCACGGCCACGGGTTTCAGCAGTTCATCGGAGATAAAGTTGTTGCTCTGGCCTGAGACATCACCCACGAGAACCTCGGCCTGGAGGCGCCCGTGCTGGAGGAGCTAGCCAAGGAGATCGATGCCATGCCATCGTCAACATCGCGGCAACCACGAACTTCTACGAGAGATACGATGTTTCCTTGGATGTGAACGTGATGGGGGTGAAGCACCTCTGCCACTTCGCCAAGCAGTGTCGTTCCAGGCTCAACATGTTCATGCACGTCTCCACTGCTTTTGTATGCGGCGACAGGGAGGGTCTCATCCTGGAGAAACCCATCCAGCCCGGCGAGTCACTGCGGGAAGGCACGTACCTCGACGTCGACGCCGAGCTGCGCCTCGTCAGAGAAGCCAAGGAGGCCATGACGAAGCTCACAGGAGAAGACTCGCCCCTCCTCGACGCGCGCAGGATGACGACGACGGAGAGGAAGGCGATGAAGGAGCTGGGCCTCCGCCGGGCACGCCACTTCGGCTGGTCCAACACCTACACGTTCACCAAGGCCATGGGGGAGATGCTCCTGGGCCAGCAGCTCCAAGAGGGGAGCGACGACATGCCCCCCGTAGTGGTCGTGCGGCCCAGCGTCATCACCAGCGTCCGGTCGGATCCTCTGCCCGGGTGGATGCAGGGCACACGCACCATCGACACGCTCATCATCGGCTACGCTGAGCAGAAGCTCTCGTGCTTCCTCGGCGACCTCAGTGTGGTCGTGGACATCATCCCGGGTGACATGATGGTGAACGCCATGATGGCGGCCATGGCAGCGCACTCGGAGGAGAACCAGGGCGCACCGCATGTGCAGCCGCCGGTGTACCACGCCACCTCGTCGCTGCGCAACCCGGTCACCTACGGCGTGTTGTACGAGTCTGGCCGCCGCCATTTCTACAACAACCTAAGGGTGGGGAAGGACGGCAAGGTCATCCCCACCAGGGAGATGCGCCTCTTCAACACCATCCAGCGATTCCACCTCTACATGATGCTCACCTTCAAGCTGCCATTAGAGGTACGTTAACGTTACGTTAGAGAAGAGAAGATCAATCGATCTCTTGTATAGTATTTTCATGCATGAAGTGCATCAATAATGAATCTTGTCGTTGTAACAATAATTAATATTGTATTTGTAGATTCTGCACTTGGTGAATTTGTTGCTCTGTGGACTATTCTCGTGGCTTTATGACAACCTCAACCGAAAGTACAAGTTTGTGATGCATCTCGTCGACGACTATGGACCCTTTGCCTTCTTCAATGGATGGTACCGATTGATCAGCTTATAATTAATTGAACTCTAATAGGTCAATCAAATTAATTGGACCCAACCTATATATATTTGTATAATGATGGTGCTTATAAGTAAGTAAGTAGGTAGGTAGGTAAGTAAGTACTCCCTCCGTCCCAAAATATTTGCACCCTTTGACTTCTACACATCACGTTTGACCATTCGTCTTATTCAAAAAATTTGTGAAAATGTAAAAATAATTATGATATACTTAAAATATATGTGAGTAAGTAAGTAAGTAAGCAAGCAAGCAAGCAAACAAGCAAGTAAGCAAGCAAGCAAGCTAGTAAGTAAGTAAGTAAGTAAGTAAGCAAGCAAGTAAGCAAGTAAGTAAGTACTCCCTCCGGTTTGGTAAATGAAGTCGTTTAGGACAGCGACACGGTCTCCAAAGTACAACTTTGACTTCTTATTTTTATAAAAAAAATTATTAAAAACTAACATATGTATACTTTTATGAAAGTATTTTACAAGACAAATCTATTCATGTAGTTTTCACATTTCCAAACTCAGTGACTTAAAAGTTATTCATGATTTATATTCCCAAGCAAGTAAGTAAGCAAGTAAGTCGTACATCCCTATTTGGAGTACAGGCTAGACCAGAGGTTGCCTCCATTATTTCAAGAAAATACTAACTCATTATTTAACAACGCTTGCATATATTTTATTGGCCGGTGATGAAGCTTTGATGACACCAACATGGAGAGGCTGAGGCTGGTGATGGTGATGGTGATGAAGACCCCCAAAGACCACATGTTCAATTTCGATCCCAAGACCATCGACTGGGACGATTACTTCACCAGAATCCACATACCTGGTGGTCTCAAGTATTTATGTAAGTGAAAATCCTTTTGTTGCTTCTTCCCCACCTTCATTAATACTTCGTTCCTCCATTCCAAATTGTAGGTCGTTTTGAAATTTCAAGGTTCACAATTTTTGTTATGCATCTAGATATATACTTGGGTCTAGATATACATAACAATTATGAATCTAGATTTTCCAAAAACGACCTACAAATTAGAATGAAAAGAGTAGAAAACAAAGCTCTAATGTAATGTAACTTAAACACCAAATCATTTGTTACATGAATGTATGGGTGATTATCAAGAAAATAAAAAAGGTGGGATACTATGGGTATCCATGGATTAGTTAGTTCCTAATCCGAAGGTTTCAGTTTTAAATTCTTAGCCGTGTTGGTTTCTATGTACTGCTCTATTGTAGCTCGGTGACATGTGGACTTCAATTTTGTAACTCTTCATGGGCCGTTTGCGTGACGGGTTTGCAAAAGTGTGATTAGAGACTGGCAGTTAACTTTAAAATTACCTAATCCCCGCACCTCTTAGGCCAACATCATATGGTCCAGATTGGAAGTGTGCACGTTTGCATAGACAGATTGTTTTGCACCTGATAAGTCATTGCATTTAATCAAAAATGCCTTCCTTTCACTACATGAAAAACTCACATTGGTAACGGGTATAGATAGCCTTTAGGGCAAAGTGCCCGTTACCGATGTAACGTTACAAATGAGCGAACAAAGGTAACTGCAGATACTCATTACTGATAACACGTATTTGTAATAGGCATCTAACAAAGACCGTTGCCACAACTAGTTACCGGTCACCTTAAATGGTTGTTTCTTTGGGCCCATATGGGCCTTTGGTAATGAGCACAGACACCAAGCTCGTTACATGAACTCTACATCGGCGACGCGTAAAATACTTCCATAACGCATTTCCTGAGCAAGGTAAATGTGACTTGGGTAAAGAACCCGTGTCTCCTCTGTCTTGGCGAAAGGAGACGTGCACTGTGTACGTGTGTCTCCTCCGCCTCGACGAAGGAGATGCTTCTTGTGTACGTGCACCTCCTTAGTCTCGACAAAAGGAGACGTGTGCTGTCTATGCGCATCTCCTCTATCTCGACTAAAGGAGACACATGTTGTGAACTCGCGTCTGCTCCGTCTCGACGAAAGTGTCAACTTCTGGGGCCCACCGGTCAGTAATGGTAACAATCCTTTATGCAGCTTGTTACATTCTTGGCATACTTGTAGCAGGCGTTCCAAGTGAAGGTCGTTACTCACTGATCAGTTTTTGTAACGTGTTTTACTTAATGCATGTTACCGATACGTAGGCCACCCCTATAGTAACCTGCATGTTTTTTGCATGCATCCTGGAACTAGCCAAGATTTGGCAGCCACGCCAGATCAGGGGCTGCATCCTGGACCCATCCAAGATTTGGCAGCCACCGCAGCAAGGAGACATCACAAACACATTCTCATCACATACATACATCACAAGCAAGATCACATATTTACACAAGCAAAATCACATCAAGTTCCTCATCAGACATGCAACAAGTTTCAAGTTCCTCATCAAGCCTTGCTTGGATGGAGTCCTGAGAAAACTGCCTGAACCAGGCAACAACATCTATCCCTAGCCAAGTAGGTTTCTCAGGCAATGACACCTGACTAAACAAGCCTGGATGCAACATATTTCATGTTTCTGGCTACAATGAACTCACAGTGCACCATTATAGAAGTTGCCCTTTCGGTCGAGGGTCTTGCTAAGAATATGCTCGCACAATCATCTCCCAGACCGGCTTTAGATCTTCTGTAGAAACATTTAGGGCAGTTTTGAAATCCTGCAAAATACAATCATTATGAGAATACAAGTACAAATCAGTTTCTAAAATCAAATGGAGAATATGAGCAGAGAGCCAGAGACAAAGTTGAGCATTATCTACTTACAGTAGCCTTCTTGATGTCAGATATGTCTTTGAGTAGTTAACATAATGAATGCCACATGGAATCCACACAAAGAGGAACCCGATGGCTGCTGAGCGCACTACATCGAGGTACCAAAATGACAAGTTAATGTAGTACCGAATAGGTACGAAGGGACCATAAAAACCTCATTCTTGTAGCGATATTTGCTTTGTGCTTTAGTGTATGATTGATTTTTGGCCTTTTCTTCTTTCCTTTTATCACTTCGTTCTTTGCGCCTTTATCAAAACCCCTGCATGATCAGCAATACCGATTAGAAACACTAAGAGATTGAATTTTTGTGAACACAACCTACAAGATAATGACCAATCCACAACAGCTCGGATGTCCTGGAACTTTCACGCAAGATGTTTTTTAGCAGAATCTAGATACCGAACATCTTTGAACTGCATACAGATGATCATTGTTACCAAGTGGCCACCGGTGTTGTAGGCACCCACCACGTAGTTGTTCTTCATTGTAGTTGTCATTGCTTGTACTACAAGGGTAGGCTGCTGAGAAATCTTTGTGGCTGTGAAATCTGTGGATCCAAAAACCCAACATTGATCTATATCTCTGCTGCCTTGTCCATCATTTTCCTAAAAAATCCAATTGTTAGCATGCATGAACTTTGTGATCAAAATTAAAGAAATATCGTTGTTTAGTTTTTAAGGGACTTACAATGTCCACAACCTCAAAAAGGTAACATCCAGATAAATCAGGGTGATGAGGTCATACACACCAATAAATGCAATGTTTAACATTAAATCACCATCACCTCAAGAGAAGTCTTGAGCCACATTTGCTGGAAAGACAAGTTTATCCTTACTATGTCCATCATGTAAGCGTGCAACCTGACAATTTGGTTTAGCAGCCTCTAATTCCTCTTCTAACAACATAGGCACACTAGGCTTGTATTTTGGATCATGTTTTATCCAAATATAGATAAGAAGCTCATCTTTAGACAGAGGTTTCCTAGCCTGTTTCTCCTTCTGCGGTGGCTGCTCATCCTCATGCAAAGATTGCATGTCCTCCTCCTGTTGTGGCTGCTGCTTAGGCGGAGATTACATGGGCTCCTTCTCCTCCTACTACAGAGACTTCTATTGTGGCCGTTGCTTAGGTGGAGATAGCCTGGGCTCCTCCTCCTCCTCTTGTTGCAGAGGCTACTGTTGCAGCCGCTTAAGTGGATATTGCCTCGGTGTTGGTATTTCTTAACCTCGATGCTAAGTTATGGGTTCCTAGCAACGATGCCAGAAATAACCAGATGGTAATCCTAACGATTACAAGAGTCCGCAAGTGCACGGAAGTACCATTGTAGCATTTCCACAAAGAAGTATTCCAAAGGGTATCGAATCCAAGGAAGGCTGGCCGGATTAACAAACTCAACTCTATTGCAAGGAGTATGAATTGTAGACAGGAACAAACCAGACACTCAAGTATAGGGGTGAGATATGATAGATAAGATAGTAGTGTGAACACACAAACACACCCTCTCTAAAGGTCCTAGGCTTAGGAGGCAACATACAAGTTAGTTCTAGGTTCTAAGGTACTAAACATACAAAGTTAGTCAGACGAGTTAGTCACACACTAGCATCGCATGATCACTGGCTCAAGCACCCAGGTACAAACGGGGAGCTAACCTCCCGCACCGCTTAATCACGACTCTGGTTGTTAGACTTTAGACTCCTACAGCATATCCGAACGTGAGGGATTCCAGAAAGGTCCAACGGCTATCACTACCGCGGCCTACCCCAAGACAAACTGTGGGATACACTCGTAAGCAACGTAGCTACGCAACCCAAGCACCACACTTACGTTGTTAGCAGGACCCTGACCGGCCTGGACTATTGTGACCCAGGTCAAAGCCGCCAGATAAACCGGCCAATTACACCGAGTACCGTAGCTTGAGCACGGACTTCATACATCACGAATATGGGATCTAACTAGATCAAATTGGGATAAGCACACAAACGGATTTGTACTTTCCTCTAACTTATGAACAAACACCGAAAACATGTATAAGTCACTCGTCAACTGGATCGAAAGGCCTTGTTCATCAAGAACAGGAGCCTCTAAATGATGAACGAGTGAAGAACACATGAACAAATCACCCATGTATACAAGCACAACTTTATATGAAATATCTAAATAACTGAAGTAGATCAAAATCATACAATAAAATAAAGATACAAGAAGACCCATACCTAGATCCCAAAGTAGACTTGGAACCTGAAGTAGAACTACTCTAGCGTACCTCCTAACCTTAGAAACCAAAAGTGAGAGAGGGGGAGTAAGGTGTGTTGGTAAGAAATGAACCCTCTCCCCTTCTATTTATATGCGAGAGCACCAGCGCAAGGAGTGAAACACCCCAGCGGTGGCCTCTAGGACCAATGGACAAGCACCACGTGGAGGCCCTGGATCAATGTTGACGGTTCAAAACTGTGCTCAAGTTCACCGCAAGCCTAGAGTGACTTGGTGCCTTTTTCACCAAGGAGGGTCCTCCCTAGATTTGTCAATCCAAGGATCGGAAGCAAACTCATAGGATTCTCCATCTAACCTATCCATCCAACCAAGCGAGAGCAAAATCATGAAGGGAGGAATCGAGTCGCTAAAAGATCGGATGACATAAAGTACTTTACTCACATAATAAATATGTTTAGATCATCTCCACCGAGTACATACCGTTGATGATCTCAACTAGCTTCGGAACTCCACCATGGCTCAACCGTGCAAGGCGGCCATGGCAGCTAGGGTAGGCCTAGGCCATCTCCTAGACGACTTCGAGGACTTGCGGCGGCCAGCGGATTCCTCCAGGTGCTTCTCCTTCGTGTCGGCGGCTCTCTGATGAATGGATGGATGGATCACCCCTCCTTGGGCGCCCAAGGGGGTGTATTTATGCCCTTGGGGATCCTTGGGGCGTGCTCCACCTTGCCTTGCACGAGATCTTCCTTGGGAGAGAATGGAACTTGGTTTCCATAAAATCAGCCTCGTCCAGATTTTCCTGATTCGCAGCCCTTCCTTGCCGGCACCATATCTCCCACGTCCGGACTCCAAATAATGCAAATTCAGTGTCCTGGTTGTATGGCATGAAATTTCCTCCAACTTTGGTATTCATTTCTTTCTTTGGAAACGAGGATAAGATCTCCAAATCGGCCTTGGAAGATAATCTGTTCTGATTTCGGACTGACTGCGCAGCAGGGATTTCGAGGGTCATATCTCCTAGCTCCCTTATCCGAATTGGTCCTTCCACATATCCAAATCGAAGGTAACGTTGATGCCCACAACTTTGGTAGTCAAAGTTTTGCCATTATAGGACATTTAAGTCTCTGAATCTGCACCGAAAGATCATGCTATCCTGGGTTGCGAGAATATCTCTCGGGCTGAGTTGATCTCATTGGTAAACATCCAAGTCCCCGGAGTTTTACGCGTTGATGCTTAGGTCTTTGGATCATTTGGAGTCGTGTTCACTTCATGTCTTGACTTGTGACGGGCTTCATGATCTTCTCAAAAAGTGCTTGATGAACTTATCCCGAAATTCTCCTCTTTAACGTTAATTCCTCGTAAACAACAAACCCCAAAATCGACATGTAGGAGTGAACTTGATACCTCCGAGGGGTTAGTACCATTGGTTAGAATATCAAATATGTGCAATTGTTGACGGTGAACTCATAGCTAGGTGTACCTGTCGGTGTTTAAACCTCTCGACCTCCATGGGAGGTACCCGCAGCAAGGTAGAAGGTGAGGATCGCCATGATCTGGAACCCGAAAGTACGCGCGAGGACACAAGACATGAGATTTATACAGGTTCGGGTAGCCGGAGTAGCTACCCTATGTCCTGTTTAGAGTAGTATTGCGCCCTGCGCTTGGAGTTGTTCCCCGGAGGGATTGAGGATGATCGGCTAGGTACCCGACCCTCCTCTATATAGTCCAGGGGGCGGGAACCTAGTCGGTTACAAGGTAGGAGTCCTAGTAGGATTACACAGAGCGAGTCCTAGTAGGAGTACAGGGGAATTCTACTAGGAGTTTGTCTGCTTCCTTCCTTGCGGTACCCGGGGTGTATGCCCGACAAGCCCCCGAGCACGTTGGAGTCGAGAGTAGTAGTTCGAGTAGTCTTGAAGCCTCTTCTAGTAGTTCTTGAGCATCCTCGAGTACTGCTTGGAGAAGTCTTCAATAGTACTTGAACTGCCACGAGGCTGGAAGGTGGTCCGGCTCATCAATCTTGAAGTCGAGATTATATGGAAGTGCGATTGCAAAATCACACTCCATATGGAGTAGCCCCCGAGCCTTAGGTTGAGTTGTAGACTCTGGCTGAGGGTCAATCTTGATTCTACTTCCGTCTTGAAAAAAATCAACTGATGGGTGTAGCCTAGTAGCCCCCGAGCCTTGGAACGATTGAAGAATCAATTCAAGGGTCTTCAGTGTTTGCGGAAGTCATCATTTGAGTACTCTTGTAGCGTTCAGCCCCCGAGCTCGTCGCCAGGAGAGCCGTAGGAGCCACGTCGAGTAGTTGTTGGTGCTGAGCCCCCGAGCTAGAGAGCTAGCGGAGACTACTCGAGTTGTCATCGAGTAGTAATTTTGTGCATAGCCCTCGAGTTGGGAACTAGCCGCGCCAGTGGAGGTACGAGGAGCGTATTGGAAGTCGTCGCCGAAGCTTGACCTGAAAGTAGAGATGCGTACATTATGTAGCATTTTTTGTAGAAATTGAATCTACAAATGACAAGTACAAATATGAATATAGATGTAAATGTCATGTGTCATGCTCTTGTTGTGGTCGTTAGGCGTTGAGTAGTTAGCCTGATGCGATTTAGCGCCCAGTCTCTGTGATCGTTGTTTAGCTATAGCCGCTGGGGGCGTGGAGGCATGACAGGAGAGCTGGTTTAAACGCCCGGTCTCTGAGGAGCCTATTTAGCCATAGTCACTGGGGACATGGAGGCATGACAGGAGAGCCGAGGCTTTGCGCGGATCAAGGCGTGTGCTACTGTAGCGAGACCACTAAGAGGTAGACGAAAGGTAGTCGGCATGGCGACAAGAGAGAGCGCGATTGCTCGTTGTTCCGCATGGCGGAGAGCAAGATTGCGCAGTGCCTCCTTAGGGTGTAGCCGTTGTGCACCTCCAGCACTCAGTACACGAAACGTCGTGGCAAGAGCCCCCTAATTTGGTGTACCAAGCCTGTGACAGTCAGCCAACGGTCCCCAACGAATAGCTGGCACGGTGTAGCTCTGCTGGCAGGTAGCCGTTGAGAGGCGTACACGAAGTAGTCTTCGGCGTTGGTTCCTGTATGTGGAAAACAAGCCGAAGAAAAAATAATTATTGAAATAAGTGACTTAGCTTGATTCGTGGACGAGTGTCGACGAAGCCGTGGCGGTCGGTGATGGAGCCGCGACGGTTGGAGCTGAAGTCGACTAGTTGGAGGTGGATCCGACTAGTTGTTGATGTCACGGGAGCCGTCCTCGACTAGTTTTCTGGTTGTGACTAGTCGAGGTAAGTAGTCGAGGTAGTCGTACGCCCAGAAGACGATGTCGCGGCGGCGTACGGCGTAGTCGATGTAGAGCCGCTGCGGCCGGGAGACGAGTACTCGCGGCGCACGGCGAGGCTGACGTAGAGCCTGTGCGGCTGGAGCCGAGTAGTCGCAGCGCACGACAAGTTTGAGGTAGAGCACGTGCAGCCGGAGACGAATAGTCGCGGCGCACGGCGAGGTTCACGTAGAGTGCGTGCAGCCGGAGACGAGTAGTCGCGGCGCACGAGAAGGTTGACGTAGAGCCCGTGGCCGAGTGACGAGTACTAGCGGTGCACGACAAGGTTGAAGTAGAGCTGGTGCGACCGGGAGACTAGTAGTCGCGGTACTCGGTGTAATCGGAGTAGTCGTACACAGGTTCATGCAGCCCAGAGTTGATGTAGTGGTACTCACGAACGTCTTCTGGATGCATGGAGCAAGGAACTTGGAGAATCCTTGGTAGCTTCTGGTGTGTGTGCATGTAGTGCATGTAGCTGAGTCGCACCAAGTTGAAATTTCTAACCACACAAGCATGGGTAGCTGTTCCGTTAATGCTTGCTGGCAGCAGGAGTGTGAGCAGATAGTTTTTTTTCTTTTAGAAACAAAGGCCGCAGCTGGGTGCTCTGCTCCAGCTTGATTCGTCTTGGAGTGCACGTGTAGGGATGCTACGCTGCAGCGATACGGAGTGCCCTTTGTCTTGGAGTTGGATACAGAGTTGGACATCAATTCGGACATGAAAAAAATAATCTTACGGCCACCTTGATATCGATGTAGACAGCAGCATGTTAGCTCGGATACAGCTTCCAAAGTCAAAATCTGATAGGCTTTGGACTTGATGATGAACGAGTGCGCGTCGCCGAGTAAAGTTGAAAGTGAATCCGTTCGGAACTCGCACACAGATAGATTCGACGAGTCGTCGTGTCGGCCGTTGCTGAGGTACAACAAGCAGCCGCTGTAGTTTAATCTTGATGGATGTGGTCCTTCGAATTCGCCCAATGATCATGTCGATGGCCCCACGGTGGGTGCCAGCTGTTGGTGTTTAAACCTATCGACCTCCATGGGAGGTACCCGCAGCAAGGTAGAAGGTGAGGATCACCATGATCTGGAACCCGAATGTACGCGCGAGGACACAAGACACGAGATTTATACAAGTTCGGGTAGCCAGAGTAGCTACCTTATGTCCTGTTTAGAGTAGTATTGCGCCCTGCGCTTGGAGTTGTTCTCCGGAGGGATTGAGGATGATCGGCTAGGTACCCAGCCCTCCTTTATATAGTCCAGTGGGTGGGAATCTAGTCGGTTACAAGGTAGGAGTCCTAGTAGGATTACACAGAGCGAGTCCTAGTAGGAGTACAGGGGAATTCTACTAGGAGTCTGTCTGCTTCCTTCCTTGCGGTACCCGGGGTGTATGCCCGACAGTACCAAAATCGACCGTCAACATCTCCCCCGTGCTTAAACCTTGCTCATCCTCGAGTAAGTGTTCAATGGATATCAGCATTGCCTTTCATTGTTCATACCCTGCACTTTATCACACATGAGAAAGCATAATGCTCTCCAAGTTTACATTGTTAAAATTCCATAATGTAAATAGCTTTCATCTCTATGGAGGGTAGATATCATTTAAGCTCTTTCCACAAGTAATCAATCATGCTCCACAAAATTCGAATAGGTCTTAGAAACTTTTGAAGTGAAGAACGAGGTGAATAAAAGAGCTAAACCAAGTACAAAAATTTAAACCTTCTTGCATCTTGCTCATGAACTCTCTCATCTCACAACACTCTCAAGCCTACTTGATCTATATCCTTTCCCTTCATGTTTGTTGATGGAAGGGTTTTATTTGGAGCTCATAGGAAAGTTTTTATCCTACCAAGATGCTAAAGTTGAGACTATTACCAAAACAAGGCAAGCTTCTCATGGACTTATCATGACTCATCAAAAAGGTCATTGGAAAAATAATGTTCACAAGAAGGGGGAAGAGAAAGAACTCACACTTTTAGATAGGTGGACATGTGCAAATGGCAAAGAATGATCTCGAGGCCCCAACGAAGTCCTCGTTATCGGATTGCACATGGTTGGAAAAATGAGTTTGGGTCTTGATCTTGAAGTCCTTGGAAAATCCTTAAGCATCTAGAGAACCGGGGGAGATTATTATTACTCTATTTTTTCTTTTTATTTTTCTTGTTTTCTTCCTTTTTTTTCTCTTTTTGACATGTGATGTACTTGGATTTTTTTATTTTGTCCTCTTATCTTATTCATTTTTTTAACTCCCCTAGAACTCTAATTTGTATAGTACATACCTCCTCCCCCATGCTTAGACGTTTGCTCGTCCCCGAGAAAAGAGGAAGTGGTGTTAAGGTAGGTACCGGATGTCTTGGTGAGAGGGAACTTGAATCTTCCCTTTGAAGCACCTTCTTGTGACGTGTCGTCTCCATACTCAAGTGATAGGTAGGTAGGTCAAGGAGGTTAACACAAAAAGATGATGTTTGTTTAAAGGGTGGATATCCGGCGAGATTTGCAAAGCTTCCGATGTGGGAGCTCACAATGCACGGATAGAATAGGCTAGCAAAAGATAAGTTACGCAAAAAAACGGAATGACCAGCTTCTTAGTCACGAGCCAAAGAATCGAGCCTTGAATTAATTCACCCAACAATACCTCTTGTAATCTATGGTTGCACTCAATATATAAGGCTTTGGATAGGTAGAGCAAAATGAAGAGGTATTAATGACAAGGTTAGCATGACTTTTAAAAGCAAAAAGTAATATGTTCTTCGACCCATCCAAAGTTGAGAGCATAAAAGAAACCATGGGTCTTTATTTTTATCTTGACCTCCACAAAAGATTAAGCTAGTATTTAATTAATTTCAAATTGGTATTAGAGAGCAATAGCTTAATCATACATAAACAAGCACAAAGTTTAAACAATGTGGCAACGGTCATCATATATCAACGAGCAAGATCAAACCAAAATTATTTCATCATGGTGAGCACAAGGTGATGACAATAAACAAAAACTAAAAATAGGTTGTACTCCTAGAAGCCATGTTATTTAACGAGAGGACATACAAAAGTTGCATCTAAGGTTGTTGAAGGCATATACATATATACAAGAATTTAGAAAGACAAAGACAAAGAGAGGGTTGAGGAATTGTTACCGCCCTTTGATGCTTGTGATGTAGCGCGCCCTCCCCCATGCTTAAGCATTGTGCCTAGCATGGAAGAAGGAAGATCGGCATCCGTAGCAACCGTGATCCTAGAACTCATGCGGTCTTCTTTCGTCCACCAAGTCTTCCCCCATGCTTAGCATGTTGCTAGGCACGAAAGATGATGAACCATCTTAAAATTCTTGAAGTCCTACCGTCATGCAAGGAGATCGTCATCACATTGTTGCCTTTGTTCGTCCTTCAATGTCCGCCCTTTGCCACGAGCCTTGATCCCAATTGTTTCTCATCCCACCTTCTCCTCCTTCCATGTTGTCTCTTACCGCTGGTTCATCTTCCACGAGTTTTTCTTCTAATTACAGAACTGAGTATGTACTGAACCATCACTCCATTGCAAAGTGCTTGAAATTATCTTTCCAACGAGTGGTCATTCATCCCGATCGGACTCCGAACAAGAGAGTTACTCCCTTTTTACTTTGTTGGTGCAAGCTGTCCCAGACTGATTTCAGAATTGTGACGCCCAAAGATATGGTTGTAACTTCTTGCAAAGGTCTCCTAAAATGTTGATTCTTGATGCATTGAAAAGTATACTTAATGGAGCACTTGAATATCCAATTTTTCCCTTTTGTACATCTCTGAACATGTGTTTAATCTTGATGAAAACAGCAGTGCTCCTTTCGGGATTTTGGAGGTGTTGATGATCTTGATTTCAGCTTTTATCACGAACTCATGGGAGTGATTCATGATACCTGCAAAATAACTATAAAGCACAAAGTACCCCCGAGATGACGGTCGGGAATACTCACCCTATGCCAACAAACCATGACATCCCCACGATCTTCACTCGTGGCATAGTTAATCTAGCGAAAATCCTAATGGGTGTACGTGAGTACAAGTGTGTATGCAAATGAGAGGATGGTATAAAAACAAAACTATGTTTACACCAAATTCTAAGCTCCATGCTTACAAAGTGGTTGCCAAACTTTCTATTCCCATAGAGATTAGTTAACTAAGGTCAAAACACCATGTTCATCCCAAGATCAATAATTCTTTATAGTGCAAGAAAAGTATGGCGCATTGCTAAGTTTATAAACCAACTAATGCAACATAATAGCTCAGGATATAAGACTAAATGATGGTGGTCTCCAATCATGTCTAAACACCGTTTTTACACAAGATTGCAAAAAGTAGTAACGCATGTCGACAAGCATTAACATGGATATGAAAGCATTCATGATAAAGTTTCACAAAAGGTCACAAGCTAACATAAAGTGGATGATGACAAAGAGATGGATGTAAAATATAAATGCAGAAAATTAGCACAAACAAACATTAGCAAGGTTTGAAAAAAACTTTCGATGTGGTCTATAATAAGCAAAGGACAAAGCTTGATCTCACACTTCATACAAAGTAAGCATTGTCAACTAGGAAGTCACCCATCGAAAAGAATCAATCAACCAAACTAACAAGGTTTAAGGGTAGGTTATGGGTATCCTATATTTTTGGCTCAAACAAGGATTTTGAAGAGAGGAAGTCAAGTGTAGAAATTCTAACTAAGGTGGTGCTAGAGTCTTTCTACAAAACCTATGGTTTTAGGGTGTCTATAGGTAGGGGAAGTTTTTCTATGGGTTTTAAGGGGAGGCTAGTCAAAGTTTTTAGTTAGAAGAGAGGATAGAGATAGATTTGTTCTATCCGGATAGCAAACGGTCAACAAAATCAATCCTACCTCTATTGGCTATGGTTTTTGGTGGGGGATATGGAAAGGCTTAGGTTGGTTGGACAAAAAGTTAGATTAACACAACATGCAATGCAATATAGCATGGATGAACAAAACAACATAATATGGAGGTTGTCTAAAGAAAAAACAAAAGTTAGCCTAAATTAAGTAGCCACAAGTTTAGAATCAAAGGATGGTGCCAACTTCATATATCTCTCTAAAAAGAAACAAAAGAAAAAGACTCTAAACTCTAATAGGCACACAAAAAGGTCTACAAGTTTTCCAATATCAAATAACAAAGTGCTCCCTCAATAGCAATTAGATCATACAACATGGTATTGTGGTTTTTATTAGAGCAACTGTACAATGTTACTTAATGGTTCGATTAAAGAGCACAATGTAGACGGTCATGTATATATAGAAATAAAAACCGGGTTGCCTCCCGCAAAGCGCTTCATTTAAAGTCATAGAGCTCGACTTTCTCACATACCTTCTTATTGTTGCGGAGCCATGATCCTTCATGCAAGATTTGAAGGTGTTCATGCAGCCTTGATCCACTTTCCATGCTTGACACGATCACTTATGCTCGATGAGAGGCTTGCCCAATCGTCTCCTTGCATCATCATCATCACCTTCTCCATCACACTTTATCGCTGCCTCTTCTTTCACGAATTTTCCTCTCTATCCAGATCAGACCATGTAGATGACAATAGCTTCCATGCGTGGCGCATGAAATTATCTTTCCATCAAGTATTTATTTGCCCCCAATGGACTCCGATCGAGTGAGTTATGCCAGTTCTATTCCGGCGCTGCAATCTGTCCAAAGCTGATTTCAGACTGCACATTGCTCAATGTTTTTGCCATATCTCCTTGTAAAGGTCTTCAAATTCATCGATCTTGGATGCGTTGGAACCGGAACTTGATGGAGCTTCTGATTTTCAATTTTTTCTTCCTTGAACATGTCTGACCAGGTCCTCAAAATTGATGAAAACAGCGACGTCCGTTTTTGAGGTTCGGTGACGGTCATGCACGGGTTTGTAATTCCTTTGGGTATGATTCTCTCCTCTTAATTTATATTTAATGCCCTGCATGGTTAGTGAAACTTGGGATTTCTCCCACAATTTGCTCTTTTAAGGTCACTAGCATGACCGAGCACAAAGCAAGTCCAAGATTACAAATCATATTGCAAATAAACGCTTCCATAACCATAATTTATGACAAAGTAAGTTGTGATTAATTATAGCATAAGTTTTCTTGCTCAGCACTAAGCTCTCATTAGGCAAAGGTCCGTTAGGCATGTAACAAGTTTTAAGCACAACAAAGCCTCTTTATCACTCGCAAGAAATTCTAGCCTATCATGATTATCAAAAGAACAAGGCATAGAATTGAATCAACCTCACTGATGGATATGAATCATAGATATATCAAAGGAATATTATCAGCTCCAAAAGTGTCTTGAGAGGTTAATTTGTACCTTGGCCTTCAAGCTTTTCATCGTGAGTGGTCTCTCGGAGAGCAAACAATCTTCAATGATCGGTGGCTTGTATCGTCTTTTCGCAATTCCTTCGTTCGTGCCACACAACATCAAGGTTGCCTTGTGTGGACTCACTCTTCTCGTTCATTTGTGGGACTTCACACATGTCTCAAACATCTTAATGTAACTCTATGATCCTTCGTGTGAGAGCCCAGAGTATCTGCGCCATTGGATGCCATCATTTGTGTGTAATCCATGGTGATTTGCTTCTAACATCTCCTAGCGTCGGATGTTGCCAACTTGTTCCTTCTTTTGCCAATGCTCTTGGAGTCTTTGTTTTGTTCCAAACTTCTGAACTTCATCTCGTGTGGTCCAATGAAGTGTTGCCCAAGCTTCTCTTCATTGTCGTCGTCCTCATCTCCACTATCTTGTTCTCATCATGTTGCTGCTGCCTCTTTTTCGTGGATTTTCCCCTGTGTACATAACAGAAAATATACCAAAATATTATTCTATTGAAAACTTTATAAAATTACCTTTCCAATGGGTACTCATTCATCTTAATTGGAGCCCAAATGAGGGAGTTATGGCCGTTTTGTTTCCGCTCTTGCATGCTGTCCAGAAAATTTCAGAACGTGCAACCTTCGGTAATTCGGCCATACGCGCTTGTAGGAACCTCTGATTGACTTGATTATTGATTCATTGGAAGCGTAACTTCATGGGGCTTAATATCCAAAGATATCCTGTTGTTCTCCCTTGAGGTTGTGCAGAAATTGATGGGAACATAAACTTCTTGTGAATTGATCCGAATATGTTGACGACCTTGATCTTGTGGTCTTCGGGGCCTTACATCGCGTCTCCTTTGGCTTTAAGTCATCACCATTGCTGGACCAGCGAGTAGCATGATGGAAATGGTGTGTATTCTTCATGATGTTTCTTTAGCCAAAGTGACGGGTGCTTCTCTCGCAACCTTATTGCTTCCAACACCTATTGATTGGACAAACAAACCTCCACGAAGCATTAGTCATAAAACATTAATTGACACATTGGCATACCTTGTTTAACATCACTCGTGTAGGGTGTGCACTCAATAGCGGATGATGGGACACTAACAAAAGTTAGCACCTACCACTAAAGAGTGAATCTTGATGTAGTCATCATCTTGTCGGAGTGGATGTGAACTTCTCGAACGTCTTGTGTCTAGCTTTTCACCTACTTTCAAGGACACAAACAAGAAAGCAAGCATGTATGCAATAATAAAAATTAGGGTTAGTCAAAGAGATAGATAGATCACCATAGGGTTCGAGTTGCCGATCCTCGGCAACGGCGCCAGAAAAAGGGGCTTGTTGACGGTTCAAAACCGTGCTCAAGTTCACCGCAAGCCTACGAGTGACTTGGTGCCTTTTTCACCAAGGAGGGTCCTCCCTAGATTTGTCAATCCAAGGATCGGAAGCAAACTCCTAGGATTCTCCATCTAACATATTGATCTAGCCTAACATGAAGCATTGATTGCATAACAAGATAAACCTTAAAGATGTATGAATTATAGCATAAGGTTGATCGCATCCACGAACGTAGACAAGGTAAAGAGCAAGCAAGGGAAACTAAGGCCTATCATCTTCTAGTCGTAGTTCTAGTCAAAAGAGCACGCGACATGCATCTCATCCAAAGCCATATTTAAACTACTATCCTCCGGTCCGATTCCGAAAATGCCCGCCTTTCAGAGCCCCCGTTCTGTCACAACGTACTCCTATTCATGCGGGTAGTCTAGGGCGAGTCCAAAAGAACCAGTTGAAATCACTTGGCTGGTCCGGTATGCACCTCTAGCCACTGCGGCTACAAGAGCACCCTATGCAATCTATCTTAAGTATAGATTTAGGAAGAAGCAAAACCAAGCGAGAGCAAAATCATGAAGGGAGGAATCGAGTCGCTAAAAGATCGGATGACATAAAGTACTTTACTCACATAATAAATATGTTTAGATCATCTCCACCGAGTACATACCGTTGATGATCTCAACTATCTTCAGAACTCCTCCATGGCTCAACCGTGCAAGGCGGTCATGGCGGCTAGGGTAGGCCTAGGCCATCTCCTAGACGACTTCGAGGACTTGCGGCGGCCGGCGGCTTCCTCCGGGTGCTTCTCCTTCGTGTCGGCGGCTCTCTGATGAATGGATGGATGGATCACCCCTCCTTGGGCGCCCAAGGGGGTGTATTTATGCCCTTGGGGAGCCTTGGGGCGTGCACCACCTTGCCTTGCACGAGATCTTCCTTGGGAGAGAAGGGAACTTGGTTTCCATAAAATCAGCCTCGTCCAGATTTTCCTGATTCGCAGCCCTTCCTTGCCGGCACCATATCTCCCACGTCCGGACTCCAAATAATGCAAATTCAGTGTCCTGGTTATATGGCACGAAATTTCTCCAAGTTTGGTATTCATTTATTTCTTTGGAAACGAGGATAAGATCTCCAAATCGTGTTTGGAAGATAATCTGTTCTGATTTCGGACTGACTGCGCAGCAGGGATTTCGAGGGTCATATCTCCTAGCTCCCTTATCCGAATTGGTCCTTCCACATATCCAAATCGAAGGTATCGTCGATGCCCACAACTTTGGTAGTCAAACTTTTGCCATTAGAGGACATTTAAGTCTCTGAATCTGCACCGAAAGATCATGCTGTCCTAGGTTGCGAGAATATCTCTCGGGCTGAGTTGATCTCATTGGTAAACATCCAAGTCCCTGGAGTTTTACGTGTTGATGCTTCGATCTTTGGATCATTTGGAGTCGTGTTCACTTCATGTCTTGACTTGTGACGGGCTTCATGATCTTCTCAACCAGTGCTTCATGAACTTATCCCGAAAGTCTCCTCTTTAACGTTAATTTCCTGCGTAAACAACAAACTCCAAAATCGACATGCGGGAGTGAACTTGATACCTCCGGGGGGGGGGGGGGGGGGTTAGTACCATTGGTTAGAATATCAAATACGTGCAAATGTTGATGGTGAATTTATAGCTAGGTGTACCAAAATCGACCGTCAACAATCAACCAACCTAAGGTCGGTTCAGCCGATCCTATGGTCGGCCGACCGAAGGTGGGCCCCACTCGGGGTATGCTTCCTCGGGGTGGCTGTCTTGTGGGCCCTTAAGTCGGTCCCCGGTGTACACATGTTCTTGAGGCGGTTTAGGCGCTCTGGTGATCCCATGGATCCATGTGAAGTCCACGTGTCACGCTCTGATTTGTCGGGGCTTGCCTTCCTTGGATTGGTGACATGGCATGCATGCGTGGCACCTGAGGTGGCTTAGCTTGCATGCGTGGCACCTGAGTTGGCAGCCACTCCTTGAGGTGACGTGGCATGAATCGTAGAAGGTGAGTTTACCACTTCTTTTATGCTTATTTTCCTACAATCACATAATCTCCAAGGACAAGTGGAACTACATTATTCTTAACTAAAATGTTTGTAAGAAATGCCTCTTGCTCCTTTATTCATGAGTAAATTGATGGCTAAAGTAAGCACTTAAGAGTCGTCAACACTAGGCTCCTCCTACTGTTGTGTAGTGTGTTGACGTCTTGTCGACACTCATGCTGTGTAATTTTGCTGATTTGCTGCTGTTGTTGAGCCTTCTTCCTGTACATTCTAGAAAACACTTCACCAAACCTTTTACCTCAGCTAAGTGAACTAGACATGCCTCGGACCTGACCTTGATGCTCTATAGTCTCAAGTGCTGTGATGAGGATATCATTCTCCCTAACCCCGGGGAAAGAACCATTGCTAGCCTGAGCTGCAAGTGTTTTCACCCTATTTGCTACCCTCACCACCGCATGGTTACTGAATGTTATGTCCCCGCTTCCATTACTAGTGGTTTTCCTCTTCCCTACCCTTTCCTGCAGATAAGGCCTTGAACATCTAGGAAATTGGTCCTAAGGGTTTTGTTTTCCTTCTTCAGCTAGCTTTGCATCCTCCTCCTTCTCCTCCCACTCTTTCTTTTTACCACGATAACCTTTTCTGTCTGTCTTGTGTGGCTTATTATACAATGCTTCCTTTTCTTTCATCTCTTGTCTCAATTGCTGAAATGAAGGAGAATTGGTTTCCTGCACAAACATGTCCCAATCTTCTAGCTGCAAAAATTAAAGGCATGCTTCACAAAGGGAGGCTCCTCTTCTCTCACCTATTTTTTTCTTAAATGGGCCTTGAACCGTCGTTGCAAGGTTGCAATCTCTAACATAGCTATCTTAATTGCCTTCTTGTGAACAAATTCTTCTAGATTGGCTGGGTAATCTAGCTTTTACTCTAAAACTGTGAAAAATTGTTCCTTGTCAATTGGTGAGAGATCCTCATCTACCTTGTTGATTGACACCCCCTCCCGAGCAATGAGGCATAGACCAATACAAATATATCCCTTGCAGCATCTTGGGTAGGCCAAAAACTTTCATCAAGTCCAGTTCCAGAAAATTTGTCTTTTGCCATTTGGTTTGTCCTTAACCTGCAGGATCGAGTACTACTCGCAGCACTCTGTGCTAAGTGACCCTGTGAAGAAGGTGCACTGGAGGTATAGGAGTTTGTTGTTGTGGGAGATTGCATAGATGATATGTCAGGTTGTCAGTAGATCAACATAAGTAAGAGTGAAAATATAAACAAAATTGTTATTAGATAAATTATTATTCTCTGACAGACAAAATAGTTGATATTAGACTAGAAATCAATACTAGTCCTAAATAAAATCAGCGTAGACATACAATTTATATTTTACTTAGCATACAGATTGGGGATGAGTGCTACCCATTTGACAGGGTGAAGTAACATGCTTATATAACAAAGCAGAGACTAAATTCCTTCAACTGCTTCCTTGTCCAACTTCAGCGGTAATGAATTATGTGTTCCATATGTTTCTGAATCCACCACTGGCAGAATATGCATGGGCACAAGTTGTTTTGGTGTCTGATAAGTCGTGCGAGATTGATATCCCTACTGATGATGAGATCAAGCTTCTCGGTGATGCGAGAACCAATATATATTGTGGCATCGCTGAGACATCATTCTTAATGCAACACCAAATCCCTTATAGCCTAGCCAAGAATGAGTACCTCCCAAGATCCAGATGTTGCAGTCGTCAAGAACACGGAACAACCTACGATGGGTGTTGAGCAAGAAGGTAACAATGAGAACAACATGCAATGTTATAACCTGTCTAGGAAACTCTCAATGAAGGGCATCATCACCTAAATCTGTAGATGATGGTGATAATTTTCCAAGATCACCGTCTCCTCCGCCATCTCCACCTACCAAGAGGCCAGCAATACCCCAAATGATAAACTCATATGAACCAAAGACGAGATCATCAGATGTTGACGTGTTCTTAAAAGTACTCAACAATAAACCGGTTTGATCATCTAGTGAAAATTCATCAGATGTTCACAATTCAGAAGTACTCAAGGCGAAACCAGCTTCATCATCCGGTGAAAAAACTGTAACCCCCGCCTCTTTACGAAAGCAAATGGAGGGGTTTCTAAATTTCTTTGGGTCGGATGTTGTGTTCGATAGGTATGAGCATGGAAAACCATTCTATTATTGGTGGCAACTATGTGACGGACTGTTGGAACTGAATAAGCAGCATGGATGGATCTTGCACGCCATGAAGCAAGGCATTCACACTATCACCGTGTATGTCCCAACATGGGTGTTTCATCCGCTTCACTTTCCCTTCCTGATCCCCGTTTTGTCTGTTTTTTACTCTTGGGCGGCCTCTTTTTCTTGGAGCCCAACCTTCAGCTTTTGCACCTCTTTTTTTGGCTTTGTTTTCTGCTGCTTTGCTTCGGTTTGGGTTTCGGGGGCACGTTGTGCTGTAGTGCCCCCTAACATGGCAGGTTCAGCACTCCTTCACACCTTTACCTCCACTGTATGTGTTGTAAGGATTATTAGGTATCATACTATTTTTGGAGGATTTTGCTGCGCTGACAGGCTTCCTACCTTTTGTGCTAGACACGGGTGGTTCAGTCACTATCACACCGCCCAGGGTAGTTGCCGAACCAGGCACATGGTTTGTTTTAGGTGTGGCAGGGTTACTAGGATTCATAACAGTTTTCATAGTGGCGTCACCACTTTCATCTGTTGGTCGGACACAAACTATACCCATCTCGTTATCCCCATTTTCATGCAAATCACTACTTTCCATCTCACCAGCAGCACTCTCTGTTGTTTGTAGAAGCTCAATACCAGGAGTTATCATGTCGATATGCCGGACAGTCTCAGCGTAAGCACAGTCAGATTTGCTTCGTGCTCTACCCAGGCGCATTAACTTGGGCAGCAGCTTCGACATCCTCATTTGCTCCGTGTCAGCATGAGTCGCAACCTGAACATCGTGCCTGTCCCATTGAACTATAGATCTCGCATTAAGTGTGTAGCGCCGCAGAATGTACTTCTCTGGTATGCTCTGTACCTACAGGTGGGTGAATGCTTTGATCACGTGCATGCAAAACAACCCTGTGTGCTCCCATTGCATGCATTCGCATTTATATATACCCTCTTTTTTGTCAGCTAGCACCTTGAATGCGTGTTGTGCCCAACAGAACACTCCGGTTCCTTTTTCATGCTTCACCAAGTAACCCCATTCAACATCTGGATCAGGCTCAATCACAAACGTTGTACTGTTAACATATTCCCTCTCGTATTCATTATACACAGCCCTCGTGTACATCCTGCTGAGCTGCTCATCAAACTCTGATTTGCATGCCCTGACAAGCTCAGTCTGCACATCAAAATTTTAAATTTCGGCTTCATAATCACAGTTTTTGCAACTGCAGACATATCATGATGCAATCACATGTAACACATTGTTGCAAACAGTCACAGGCCCATTCAATAGTTTGCATTTAATACATTTTTTATTTTCTGCAGATGCAAGCACATCGGCTAGATTGCATTCACAAAAAAACAGGTTGTGCAATCACTAACTAACATAATTTTTAATTGCGGGTTTTTAACCACAGGTTGCAAAAACACACACTTAACATGCTTCAATCATACATAACCTTTTTCCCCAGAGAGAAGCAGTCAAACTAAACATGTTTTTGCAAATCGCATTTACCAGTTGTTTGCAAATCCACAAATTAACATGTTTTGCAATAAAAAACTATCAGGCTCCGCAATCACACACAAACCAGTGGTTGCAAAACAGACATAGGTTTGCAATCACAGAACTAATAGGTTTTGCAATCATAAGTTGCAATTCACACACCTAACTTCCTGCAACCATCTTGCAACTAGAGGTTATCCGTGAACTGACATAGGCTCCAATCAGGCATACTTTTTTTAGATGCATGCACACACTTACCAGGGTTCACAATCACAAAACAAATTGTGTTGCAATTAGATTTGTGATTACAAGATTAACAGAAATTTTAATTTTGTTTTCTCATAATCACAGTTTTTTGCAATCACAAAACCACCATGTGTGCAATCACATTAAGTATTAGTTTTCAAATTGTCACGTGTTGCAAACCATGTGTACACTGACTAGGTTTGGAATCACAAAAAATGGTGGGGGGTAGCAGCTTCAGAATACCTGTGAGTAGTGCGACTCCCCAGCATCCATGTGGTCTGTGTGCTGAATAGAGTCAAGCACCCTCTTTGCAAACATATGCATGGTTGTCACACTACCAACATATCCATCTTTCAATACTCTATTCTGGCTCTTAGATCTCTGGGTTGAAGTCATTCTCCCATAGTACGTGCCCTTAAAATATGTTGCAATCCATCTTATCTTTTTCTGCCATAATGCTACAATCGCTGGGTGTTCTTCTATGCCACGTTCATTCACTAGCTTCACACACTCTACCTCAAACTATGTAGGACCCAGAGGATAATTTATCAGAGACTCCAGCCTTTCCTTCAGATTTTTGTCCTTATGCACCTTGTACAACTCCTCGAGTTCATAATCCCACATCCTTATTATGTGCCACTGGCAATTTCTGTGTTGTCATTTATCAAACACAATTTTTATCGCCTCCCTCATTGCTGCATCTTCATATGCAGAAACATCAAAATTTTAAATCAGTCTTTTTCCTGTGAATAAAATGTTTTTGCAATTCATAATAGATGATGGTTGCAACCAAAAAACAGAGATTAATGTTGCAAACATTGCAACCACACTACACTCCAGTTGCTTTTTTGACAACAATCATTTTTTTGCAACATGATTATAGAAAAAATCAGAATAGACCCCCCTCCCTCAAAAAATGCACCTGTTAGAATCACAAAAGGCTTCCTGCCGCCCATGCAGCTTTTGAATGACTCGAAGAGCAACCTAAAAGTGTCAGTTGTCTCATCCCGAAGAAGCGCTTGCCCAAACGACACATTCTTCAGATTGTTGCTGCGTCCGACAAACATTGCTAGTGGCGTTTTCTTGCTGTTATTTTTGTGGGTAGTGTCAAAAGTGATGACATCCCCAAAATCCACGTATTCCGCACACTGACTTGCATGGCTCCAAAAAATACTTCTTAGCACTTTTGTCTTTGGGTCAAAATCAACATCCCAGTAGAATGCTTCATTGTTCTGCTTACACTCCCTATAAAATTGGAACAACTTCTCTATGTCCTCATCTCTGTCCTCTCGTGTTTGTCCAGCATTCCTGCACCACAAGTGAATGAAAAACATTTTAATTTTTTCGACTCACTAAATTCGCAAATAATGGATGCACTACTCAGGCTTGCAACCATAAATAACCAAATAACCAAGCCGCTTTTAACAACACAGACACAGTCAGGTTTTGCAACAACAGATAACTTCTGGTTGCAATCACACATGCAAAATAGTTGCAAACACACACTATTCAGGATTTTTTTGCAATCATAAAGTAACTAGCAGTGTTTGTAATGACACACAAAATAGTTTTGCAATCACAAAACGAACCTGCTGTTTGCAATCACACACTACTCAGGCTTGCAATCATAAATAACCAAATAACCAAGTAGCTTTAACCACACAGACTCAGTCATGTTGCAACCACATATAACTTCTGGATGTAAACACACACACAAAATAGTTGCAATCACACACTGGTTCAGGCTTTTTTTCAGTTATAAAATAACCAGCAGTGTTTGCAATGACACACACAAAATAGTTTGCAATCACAACGAACCTGCTGTTGCAATCACACACTATTGAGGGTTGCAATCATAAATAACCAAATAACTAAGTAGCTTTAACCACACAGACACAGTCAGGTTTTGCAACCACAGATAACTTCCGGTTGCAATCACACACGCAAAATAGTTGCAAACACAACCTGTTCAGGCTTTTTTTTGCAATCATAAATAACCAAATAACCATGTAGCTTTAACCACAAAGACACAGTCGTGTTGCAACCACAGATAACTTCTGGTTGCAGTCACACACGCAAAATAGTTTGCAAACACACACTGTTAAAGCCTTTTTTTGCAATCATAAAGTAACCATCTGCGTTTGCAATGACACACACAAAAGTAGTTGCAAAAAACATGTGCATGTTTTTTTGCAATAACAACAACCCTGGTGTTGCAATCACACACTACTCAAAATAGTTTGCAAACACACACTGTTCAGGCTTACAATCATAAATAACCAAATAACCAAGTAGCTTTAACCACACAGACACAGTCATGTTGCGACCACAGATAACTTATGGTTGCAATCACGCACACAAAATAGTTGCAAACACACATTGTTCAGGCCTTTTTTTGCAATCATAAGATAACCAGCAGTGTTTGCAATGACACACACAAAATAGTTTTTGCAATCACAACGACCCTGCTGTTGCAATCACACACTACTCAGGCTTGAAATCATAAATAACCAAATAACCAAGTAGCTTTAACCACACAGACTCAGTCATGGTGCAACCACAGATAACTTTGGGTTGCAATCACGCACGCAAAATAGTTGCAAACACACACTATCCAGGCTTGCAATCATAAATAACAAAATAAACAAGTAGCTTTAAGCACAGACACAGTCATGTTGCAACCACAAATAACTTCGGGTTGCAATCACGCACGCAAAATAGCTGCAAACACACACTATTCAGGCATTTTTTTGCAATCACAAAATTACCATCTATGTTTGCAATGACACACACAAAAGTAGTTGCGAAACAAAAACACTGTGCATGATTTTTTTTTGCAATCACAACGACCCTGCTGTTGCATTCACACACTACTCAAGCTTGCAATCATAAAATAACCAAATAACCAAGTATGACTTTGTTATCTAACATACGACTTACATGTTTTGGATGTCCTTCTCTGTGAATGGCCAGTTTTGACGCCCTCCATACAACTCTGACATGACATTCATAGCAGCCTGGTTTGGCACGCCACTCCTTGACATGATTGCAAACAAGTCATACATAGCATCTTCCCTCTGCTTATGAGCATGCATGTATCTAACCATCCTGG
This sequence comes from Cenchrus americanus, assembly GCA_947561735.1. Lineage (NCBI taxonomy): Eukaryota > Viridiplantae > Streptophyta > Magnoliopsida > Poales > Poaceae > Cenchrus > Cenchrus americanus. Next base: position 39,627,248 of record OX387239.1, on the reverse strand, counting down.
CTGACGGCTGAAGTTTATGGTTGTGCGCTTCCCCGATTCTGTTGAAGTACCAGATTTTGCGTTTTTTGTCCTCCTTCACTTTAGCATATGCTGGGCAACCAATTCTCCTCGATCTTTTATCAGTCTGTGGTTCCTCATTTTCTTTGCCTGGCTTCATAGAACCCTGATGGTTGCAAACCCAGTGTTTATTCTCTTTACTGGTCCTCATGGTTCTCACACTGAATCCAGCCATTTTTGCATAATCAAGGTAAAATTCGTGTGTTGCTTCCATTGAATCAAACTCCTGCCGCGCCCTTGGGACAAACACACCAAGCATGTTTGCATCCTGTGGGGAGAAAATAATCAACCATAAGTTTTTTTGCAACCAAGTTGCAACCAAAAATTGACAACCAAGTTGCAACCAACAGGAGCTTTTTTGCATGCAATCAACATCAATCAAACATTTTTTCTTTTTTTTTTGCAAACCTAGAACAATGTGTATTTGTTTTTTCTGCAACCCTCACGACAATGATTTTTTTTGCAGACCACATGAACTTCTTGTGGCAACCAGACAACATCATATGTTGCAAACCAGCACAATAAAATAATTGCAGATTAGCCCACACAGCAGACTATGATTTTTTTTGCAATGCACATGGGAATCTTGTTGCAACCAGAGGGCAACCAATGTTGCAAACTAGCGCGACAATTTTTTTCCAGTGGCAATCTACCAGACAATGAAGTTTTTTTTGCATTCACACACGAGATCTTGGTTGCAACCAGAACCCACGTTTGCAAACTTTCGCAACCACCAAAATTTTTCAGCAATCTACAAAAACACTGACAATGAAGTTGCAAATCATCCCAGATCTATGGTGTTTGCAACCAGAAGTTGCAAACCAATAGCAACTAAATAGCAGAAATGAGCATAACGTTTTTGTGTGTGATTTCTTTTGTTACTAGGATGAACAACTCTGTCGGATCAGGCGTGATCATTGAGCCAAGCGGAATCGGTGGCGGAGGTGTCAGCAACGTCGTGTGATGCAAGGGATCACCCGATCCGAGGCAGCCACACGTCCCTGCTATAGGTGTGACTGGCGCAGGAGCTGCCGCCGACGCAGATGCAATCGGCGGTGGTGCCGACGATATCGGTCGAGACCCAGTCGTAACAACCGCCATCTGCTCCGGAACCACGTGCTGCCCCGTCTGAGGTGATTCCAGGCGCAGAAGCGACGGTGGAGCCATGGGTTTAGGAGAGGAGCGGCTTGGCGATCCGAGGCGTGGAGGAGACGGCGGAGCCATGGGTTTTGCGGGGGGGTGGGGGGGGGGGGGGGGAGCGCCTAGCCCGACGTTGATTTTCTGAGGGGAGGGGGTGTGACTTGCGATAGAGGTTGATGAGGACTGAGGCAGGGCGGGGGGATGGTCGGAGGTGGGGAATCGCGCTCGGTGGGGTCTCCTGGTCGGACCCGGTTAGGGGGGGGTCGGGGAAGCTGGTCTCGGTGCATCGGTGCCTACCATATATGGTAGGCTTTATGTGGAGCTTTTTGGGAAAGTTTAGTCCTACCAAGATATTATAATTGAGATATATTCAAAACAAGACAAGCTTCTCATTGTCTTACCGAGTCTCGCCAAAAATGTCATTGGAAAATAATGTTATATCAAGGAGGGGGGAGAAAAATACACACACACTTTGAGATAGGTTGACATGTGCAAGTGACAAAGAGTGATCCCGAGGCACAAAGGAAGTCTTCGTTATCGTATTGCACATGGTCGGGAAGATGAATTTGGATCTTAATCTTGAAACTTTTTAAATTCCTAATGCAATTTGAGAACCGGGAAGTTCACCTTATTTTTTTACTCATATCTTTTTCTCATAAATATTTTTTCTCTCTCTCTCTCTCTTTTATTTTCATTTTTCTCTTTTTTCTATACACTTTTTTTATTTTCTCCCCTTGAACTCTAAAATGCATTGTACCTTCCTCCACCCCCATGCTTAGACGTTTCCTCATCCTCGGGCAAAGAGGTGATAGAAATAAGGTAGGTACTAGAAATATTTTTCCTTTTGAGAGATACTTGAAATATTCAATCCTGGTATCATCTTGCGATCTTCCTCGAATTGACGATCCATACTCACATGATAGGTTGTGGTCAAGGAGGTAAACACAAAATATGATATTTTTGGTTTTATGGGTGGATATCTGGCGAGGTTTGTGAAATCTCCGATGTCGGGATACACAATGCAAGGATAGAAAGGCTAGCAAAAAGATAGATACACAAAAACAGAATGACCAGCTTCTTAGTCTCAGGCCAGAGAAATCAAGTCGTGAATTAACTCAGCCAAAAATAAACCATGTATACTAAGTTTTTGCACTCAAATATATATATGGCCCTGGATAGGTAGAGCAACATCCAAGAGGTATTTATGACAAGGTTAGCATTACTTTTAAGAACAAAAATAAATCATCTTTAACCCATCTAAAAGTTGAGAGCATATGAAAAACTATGGGTCTTATCTTTATCATAACCTCCGCGAAGGATTAAGCTAGCATTTAGATCAATTTCAGATTTGTATTTTAAGAGAGCATTAACTTAATCATGCATAAAACAAGTACAAAGATAAACAAAGTGGCAACTATCATCATATATCAACATGGCACAAACTTTCTATCTCTGCCAAAGGTAAAAACAAGGTGGTGATTTTATTCATGATGAAATGAAAACTAACACACATGCTGAGAATAAAGAAAAACTAAAAATACTACACATACATAGGTGCACACAAGCTGAAAATTAAAGAAAAGGAAAACGAAAGATTAAACAAAGTAAAACAAGCTTCTCCTCTCTTTAATCTTCCGCCGGTGGTTGATATTGATAACCTTGATTATTGTACCCTTGCTAATAATAAGATTGCACCGCTCCTCCTATGAATTGCTCTGGCGGTGCTAGGTGAAGCCAGCCTAGCTCAAGAGTGATGTTTGCATTTCCTTCACCCATATGATTTGCATGGATGGCTGCAATATTTTTCATGTTTCTTGCAGCATATCCTCCAATGATGGCCACACTTTGTTGTGGTTGAGGGAGGTGTACATATTGTTTCGCAAAGTCCACGTTGGATACTACTCCTTTGCCGGTTAGCTTCTCCCGCGATCATTCTCCAAAATCCTTCCAATGCATTCACTTGCACTTCTACTTGCTCCGGGGCTCCCTTTTGAAAACCAAGCAACTCCCTAATGTACTCATAGGGAACCACTTGTTCATCTCCTTCCAAATGAAATGAGAGACTTGGCACTCCTTCATAAAGTATCAGCACCATGGTCATAAGAATTTCCAGGGCCTATTCCTTGTGGGTGTTTGACGACACTCCATTGCAAAATTGCACCAACCGAGGTGTCCCAACAAGTAATAAATATCCGGTTGAAAAACCCAACACTTGGAGAGCTTGGTCGTCAAAGTCGACATTTGCCATAAGCCTCTTCTCAAGGCGAGTGAGCTTCTCCTCCTCCTCCTCCGTCTTGATAATAAACCCTTACTTGGAATACCGCGGAGTGTATGGAGGTGGAGTGGATGATCGTGTCGAGCGACGAGGCAACACAGGCAGCTCCTCCGTACATCCTTGTGGTTCGATGAACTTCATAGACGAGCTTCGTGTGGCCCTCATTCCACCGAGGAGCAAGGTGTCGTTTGTTCTCGGCGGTGCCGTGTCATCCTCCATACTCCAGGGAGACTTAGAAACTAGGTGCCTCATCGAAGAGCTTGTTGATGATGGCTTGGACAATGAAGAACCTTTATTCTTAGGGAAGAGACATGTAGTTTTCTTCCACAGGGTTGCCACACTCTTTCTCACAAGTATATCCGGGGTTTTGAACCGGTAGCAAGGCACACAAAAATTATGGGAGTGTGTACTTTTAATGCTTAGGATGGCTTTTGATGGACGAATTAAAACTCGAAGTGGGAAGCAATGTTTCTGGAGGTTTTGAACTAAGAGCTCAAGAACACAAACAGAGAGTTAGATGAAGGACTCACCTGAGGAAGATGTGCACCAGGGGGCGGAATAAAAGGGGAGGCCGGCCGGCCTGGGCCGACCGACTAGGGCCTCAGCTGTCCCTCTCAGCTCCAGCTTTCCCCAGTGCACTCCATGCTCGCTTGTTGCTTTGTGACCACGTGCTCCACGGGGTTGCACCATCAAAATTCTCTCATCCACTCCTTTGCTTGCATGATTGATCCTCCCACTTGATTACTTTTCTTTGAGTCACTTCCATGCTCCCTTGCCTCACATGCTTCCATGAGATTCCTACAAAACAAAGCTTTGATTGCCCCCCATGCTTGTCCTTTGCATGTGCCTTGATGATAATTGTTGGAGGGGCATCCCGTGATGCATCATGGTGCATGTGTGGTTAGGTGAACCCAATTACCTCCCTCTAATCATGTTTTAATGCTAAGCACTCCTCTAATTTCGAAAAATAAAATTAAACTCAGAGCTTGCAATGAGTCCAAATATCATTAGAGGAGTTTTTAAGCATCAAAAGCAAATGTAAGTAGAAAATGTTTTCCGCAACTTTTATTTTGGTCGCACCGGTATTGTTTACTTCCATTAGTTGAGAGCAAGCTTTTCCCAGCTTGATCATGGGGGCATAGGTTTAGGTTCTAATTTTGGTTAAATGTGTGAGAGAGATTTTAAATGAAATAAAATTAAATGAGGCTTAGAAAAATTCTTACTCTAGAGAAACCAAAGGATATAAATTTTAAACCAACCAAAACTTAAGTTTCTAGGTTCACGCGAGTCCTACCATGTGCTGAAATTTTAATACCATCTAGGAACATAGTGTGGCTCTACTCATGTGTTTATAGTATGTAAAACAAGTCAACCATAACATCATACAGAGGAGGAAAAGTTGAGGTAGGTTATGAATTTTTTTGGTTTTTGTTTCTCGAAAAGAAGCAAAAAACACATAGGATGGCTCATGTAAAGGGTTTATGATCCAAATAAAAATATCCAAACAAGATTTATAACTCTAAATATTAACCGACCGCTTAAGAGTCTATGAATGTCTTGCGCAGCAAATTCTAAAACCAACTTTACTTGAAAGACTCGAAAAATCTTGATCGAGTTGTCCTCCGGGTAGCTTATTCTTGACTCAATGAAATGGGTGCCTCCCTCCTTGTGCTTTGTTTATAGTCCATGGCTAGACTTCTTCACTTGTTCACTTCGGATCAACACTCTTTGCGGTGTTTCTCATGAGGAGACTGAGTTGGTTATTCGATCACCTTTGTGTGAGCAGGAGCGTGTGGCACAATTGCAGGATCACTTTCTCTTGGCTGTTTGCAAGCGTATTGAGGCAGGGAGACTTCGTGATTTCAGCATGGAGGAGGATGGTACTATCTATTTTAGAGGTCGTCTCTGTGTGCCACAAAAAGTTGCAGTTAAGATGGAGATTTTGAGGGAAGCTCATCGGACACCAGATACAGTGCATCCGAGTGAAACTAAGATGTATCAAGATTAGAAGCGAAGTTTCTGGTGGAAGCAGATGAAGGTTGATATTGCCAAGTATGTGGCTTCTTGTGGTATTTATTAGAAAGTAAAGGCTGAGAATCAAAGGCCTGCAAAGTTAGTAAAACCATTGGCGATCCCTACATGGAAATTTGAGAAAATCACCATGGATTTTGTGGTTGGATTACCTCATTCCCCTAGAGGTAAGGATGCAATTTGGGTTGTGATAGATAGATTCATAAAGGTTGCCCATTTTCTCCCCATGAAGACTACTAATTTTTCTTCAGATTTAGGTCCCATCTGGAACGGAGGATTGGCATAGGAATTTCAAAGGATTCCTCTTCCTGTGTTTTGATGACGTCATAGATGTTTGGAACAAAGGAATGGATCTTTCGGTTCCTGAGGAAAGATTCAGTTTCCTCTACAAAATGCAGGAATGAAAACATCCACTAGGATCCAAAGTTTTCGTTGACGCAAAGAAAAGCACGCACTCATCAGAGTAGCCGAGAGAGAGAGAGAGGGAAGGAGGGAGAGAGAGCCACAAGAAGCTACAGAATCACCGAATCGAGCTACCAGTGTTGGCGCCACCGCTCTGCGCTCCCGCCGCCGCCGACAGTACCGAGCAGCCAGTCGCCCTGCCGGCCTGCCCTCCATCCAGCTTGAGCTGCCCACCGCAGTAGCTAGTTACTCTAGCTTTCTTATGCCAAGCCAAAGCTTCCTAGCTCGCTCCAGAGGCCGGTCGTCGTTCCCACAAATTTGGCGATAGGATAGAGACAAGGGAGGATTAGAGGAGATGATGTGTCTAGATGAGAACGAAGACAAAGAAAAGATAAGGATAGGGGATACACTATACAGCTGTGTTTTTTAGTAAAACAAAAGGAAGGTTTTGATGTGAGAGCCACAAGATGTCCAGACCAATGTACTTTAAAAAATTCAAACCAAATTACTTGGTGAAGGTTAAAAAATAATGTATCATTAAGCACTAATATGTTTTCATTAGTAAGATGTGTTTCTCTTTCCGGTGATATAAATTCCTATGTTCCAAACACCTCTTTCCTCCCATTCCTCCGTTTTTCCAATCCTCTGTTTTGCTACATCAGCTTCTTTTCATTCCTACGTTTTCTCCATTCCTCTGTTTTGCATTCCTCCGTTCCAAACAAGCTCTTGGTTCCATTGCATATCAAGGAAGTGGTGAGGTTGCATGGTGTGCCTAAGTCCATAGTGCTTTGGGTACTAATTTGGACCTTAGCACTTCTTTTCACCCTCAGACAGACAGTCAGTCAGAGCGTACCATTCAGACCTTAGAGGACTTGTTGCGTTATTGTGTGCTCTCTTGGAAGGGCAGTTGGCAGGATCACTTTCCATTGGCAGAGTTTGCGTATAATAACAACTATCGTGCTAGTATCAAGATGGCTCCATTTGAAGCATTGTATGCCCGCAGGTGTATTTCCCCACTTTGTTGGGATGTTGTTGGTGGGAGATCCTTGGTCGGCCCAGATTGGGTGCAACAGACTCATGATAAGGTACGTGAGATCTGTCAGAACTTGTTGGCTGCTCAGAGCTGACAGAAGAGCTATACCGATGTCAGACGGAGGGATCTGGAGTTTGTAGTTGGTGATGAGGTTCTTCTCAAGGTGTCGCCAACAAAAGGCCTTATCATCTAGGTGATGAGCCTTACATGGCTGTATAATTGATAACGATAAGGATGACAATAATTATGAGGACGTGGCAAGTGAAGAAACAAACAAACATATTTTGAAGGATTGCTAGCATCGCTTGGCGACGAGGCCTATTTTGAGCTTTCATAAACTTAGTGTACTTTTCTATTATTTTTTATAAGCATGCCCATAATTTGTTTACCATTTCTATCACAATCCACTCAAATATATATTGTAAATGTCACTATAATCTCTTTATCATCAAAGCTTCACATAATTTCATTTTAAGTAAAATATGAAATTATGAGGTCACCTTTCATGTCTTTTTTAATAGTTTCACAACTATCACTTATCTGGACATATACATATTTCAGCTAGTCAAAGTTTTTGCCCTCTATATGAATTTTTTATTTGACCTATTTGAAGTCTACGCGTTTTAGATGCATATATTTCTGAAGAAGCTTAGGGCCATTTTTGTGTATTTTTTTGTCACTTTAAAGTAGTTTGCAAAATATTCACCCCTACCATCATGTTGCCTCACAATTTTGTTTTCTATGCATCATACATTTTTAATGCACATTGTATTTTTTTAGGACTATAGCTCTGGTTGCCTTGAAATTAGTTAAATGTACATTTTTTATGCATTTTGGCAATCACATTTACTCTTTATTTGTCAAAGCTGTATGATATAGTTGAGTTTTCCTTTTTGTTGTAGATATAGTTGATGTGATGCCTTCAGGATAGTCTCCTCTTGTAACTTGGTGCAATGTTTCTGTTTAACATTGGCTGATTGCAATTTTTTGTTGCCGTTCTTTCTTCTTGTTTAGGCCCTTGGTCATCAATAGTTCTGAAGAATCCTTTTTGCTATCCTTTTTATAGCTCAGTTTCTTGGCAGGATTCCTCTATGTTCTTTTTTATTAGGCAGTGAACTATATACTATTTTGCTATCTAGGTTGTTCCTTCTTTAGAGATTTATGCATACTTGATCTATCTATGTGCTTTGTCTTTTGAGTGAATTTCACTGTAGGTTCATGAACTTTTCTCGAGATCTCATCCAGGTCCACAAACTAAATTAGAGGTCATCTAGGTCCCTAAACTTTTTTTAAGATCTCATAGAGATCTGCAAACTAAATAAGTGGTCGTCTAGGTCTATGAACTTTTAAATAGCGGCCATCTAGGTCCCTGAACTTTTAAGTAGCGGTCGTCTGGGTTCAAGACGGTAGCGACGAGCCTCTGCAATGGAAGGCACAAAGGTGGTGCTACTTCGACGGTGGAGGACCGAGTTACACTCTGCTCTTACCTGCGGTCTTGCTTGGCTCATAAATAAAATAAAAGGACAGTTAAATTTTCTGTGAAGATTAATGGTGAATATTTTGGAGGAATCTAGGTGTTTTTCGTTTTTTTATTTCTGGTTCACACATGCAAAAGCATTGAGTAATCCCTTGTGGCACATATCAAATGAGTAATGATAGAGTACATGTTTATCGTCCGCAAATGGTTTCAAGGCTATATATACATATTGCAGAGTAAATTTGTTTCTGAAGGATACAATATGTCAAATATGTTTATTGCTTGGAGTTGGAGCTTTGGAAATGGTTGCCAGCTTGATTTTCTTACATAAGGGCAATGCAAGGACTTTTTGTATCATAAAGTTTGTAGATACAATGTCGTTTATTTGGAGTGTGGAAGTAGAATATTCATGTGCATCAGTTAACTTTGGCTTCAATTTTTCTTCTCAAGGAGACGGCTTCGAAACTCTCCAAGAGCCCAAATGGGGAACAAGTCACGGTAGTTGCCGTAGTTGAAGTACAATGAACAATTGAAACAACCAACATGTTCCTACAATGAAAATGCAAGTACACAACAGGATAGATGCAGGTTAATTAGTATACAATACAATACTAAAGATGAATTATAATGTGAAAATAAATAAATTTCCACCTGTATGTATAATTTGTGACCATTTATCTAGTCTAATATACCAAATCATATTATAAAGTTTTGAAAGAAAACCTACTTGTTGGGGAAACTCTCCTGACTGTAGTTGCATGTTGATCAATTCTTTTGCAGCCCGATACAGTGGTGCTGGGTCTCGTTCAACCTGCATTGCATGCCCGCAAGTAATATGAAAATGTGAAACATTCATCACAATTGGTGCATAAGTAGTAGCAGTCCAAATTTACCAATATTTACAAATGTTAGCATGTACCTGCCCAGAAAGAATTAAAGTCAACATTGCCCAAGCTGTGTTCACTGCATGAGGACTAGTAGCCTCCACATAATCCTGTAAAATATTACAATTAATTAGCTTTTGAGTTATTATGAGACATGAAATATTTAGGAATCGTCTGAGGCCATTTTTTCATGATAGTCAGCACCAAAGCACAAAATATTGCAAGTACCTATCCTTAAAGCTACTAGCAGCATGCAGGTACTCTCTTTGTCCCAAATTACAATTCATTTTGGCTTTTCTAGGCACATAGATTTTATGTATGTAGACATATCATATATCTAGATTTATAATAAATGCTACAAACCTAGAAACCAAAAGGAATTGTAATTTGGGACGGAGGTGAAAATCTTACCAAGTAGCAAAGTTATCAGCAAAAAATTAAACATACACAGATAATGCTTTCCATGAAGAAAATAATTATGCAAATGGTTAGATAAGAACAATCAAGAATTACCTCAGTTTCACTTGAAAGATATGTCTCTCCCCATCCACCTGTAGTGAGCTGCCTTGACAACAGAAAATCGCATGCTTTCCTGATGGAAGCGTTATTTTCATAAGTTCTTCCAGTGGCAACTAATCCTCTTATTGCAAAAAATGTCCCATAAGTGAAACATATCCCCCAGGTGCCAAACCTGTTATATAAGATGTCAAAAAGTCGATTGATTGGATGAATTTAAAGTTTGAAGAAAGTGCACATGAAAGACAAGAAAGTTTCGGAGACCATGATCCATCATTTCGTTGTTTGTTTTCAATGAACTTGCATGCTTTTTCAATGCATTTTCCTATTTCTTCACTGCGGTACCCTGGATACAAACTTCTAAATCTAATCAAAGCTTGAACTGCCGACGATGTGCACTCAGTAGATCTATCAATTAGTCAAAACAATGAATTAGTTTTGATCCTTAATAAAGGATTTCATTGCAGAGTGAAACATGATTTTTATCTCTTACGGATAGTCAACAACTATGTTTAGAAAAGTTTCCGAAGGGTTGAGAACCTGGCGCCAAGGGAATCGGTTAGCGAATAATCGACATGCATAGTTTATAACATTGAACATCATAATAAAAATGAAATATATATGTCCTCTACTAAATTTGATTGAAAGCTGATTCTAGAAAGAACTAATAAAATTTACTGTCCTGTTTCAATCCTAACACAAGGTTCACAGTTTCATTTTTTCACAGTTTTCTATTCAAGGCAGAACTCAGCTTTGCATATAATATATAGAATCAGAATATGATATACTCACCTCCACCAAAGATGTTGTTCTTTTACATTCGTGTGTAGAAAAGGTGCCATCTTCATTCTTCAATGATAACAAAATGGATGATCAATAACATTTACTATGAAGTAAATCGGTTTTATTCACTTCATTGGGAGTCGAATCTAGGTCCGTTGGATACTACTTAGATATTGTAACCATTATGCTAGAGGCCCTTTTTCTTGTGAAGTAAATATTCATTTGGTTTATGAAACTCTAAACAAGGCAAAATCACAACAACAATAACAAGAGGTTAACCAATAAAGAAATTTCATTAATACAAGGGTTATTAATACAAAAGACAACTGAAGTGTGGTGCCGAAATTACTGTTGTAATATGTAGCACAATAGTTTGACAGAGAAAGTGAGGACCAATGCAATATACTAGCTAGAGACATTGCTGATATCTCTTCAAATTTTATGTCCTAAAACAATGATCATAATTTTCATTAAACTATAATCCTATGAACTATTTTTTGCAAATCACACCATGCAACACAACAAACACTCACATACGCATACGCACAAGTGCCCCTACAAGACATGTAGACAATCCTACACCTATGAGAACCTTCAAAAAACTAAGCTAACAAATCCTCAAATTGGTAAATTAAAGGAACCTTACCAGCTGAGCTATGCCCAAAATTATTGTTAATGGCTAAGGTCTAATAGGTGTTGGTATAAACAAATTCATATTTGCTAGAAGAATCTCCAGTACTTTTTTCTGATAGTTCACAGCTGGTCGTTGTCTTAGGTTGGGTAATATAAGATTGTTTTCTTTAAGATAATTGTCCTTGTAGATGTAATAGAGTTTGGATGCATGGTACGTGATATCTATTGGTGTTGTGATGAGTATGTTGCGAAAGTGTCCTTAAATTTAAAATATCTTTTTAGTGATAAGGTCATTTAAAATTTAGCCATCATATTCCTAAACTTCTAGTGAACTCTATTAGAATATTTCTTATTTGAAAGTGCGATAAAGTAATAAACTTGACTCATCAATTGAAGTTATTTAAATAAACTTATGTTTCTGATGTAATGTTCTAATAACTACGAACTCAATTACATGATCTTCAAGAAGTAATTATATAATGGTAAGAAATCTGATGCAAAAAATATTAAGTACATTATCAACAACGTATGGTTTTGGTCATGGACATACCATAAAAGACAGCAAGCTATCCACAGCTTCATACAAATCTTTTCTTTTTATAGAATCCCCCACAAGATCCGGGGAGATCTTAGATAACATCAACAACGCCTACAAAAAAATACGTTAAAGATTCTTAATAGAAAATGAAAGTTCAATATTCATTTTACTTAGACATGGACACATTAAATGTTTCCACAAATGAGGAAAATTCTAGTACATCATTATGGACCATGCATGACCCTGTTATTGAAAATTTAATTGTCGAATGTATATCAAGTTTACTATTATTATGTCTGTCTTCTTTTGGTTCAGTAGCTTCAGCAACTTTTTGTGGGAATTTTCAAACATCACATGTTTTATTCTAGAGAACGATAATTTACATTCAAGAACATCAAAATAGATCTATATATTAAGAAAGTTGTAATGTGTGCCACATACCTAGATATGTATAAACTTGTTTTTTAGAACCAGAAAGATGATTAAATAATTAAAACAATTGTGAGAAAAGAAAACGCCCTCAACGCGTGGAGGTGCGGTCATGAGGGATGATGTCGACAAGTGGTTCTTCTTCTATTGTTCTTCTGAGACTCTGTTAGATATAATCAACCTGAACCAATGTGATTGGCTAAAAAAACCTGATCCAATTGGATGGGAAAAAACTTTAACATGTATTTACATTCTTGCCCACCTAATAATAACGTTTGTTTATGTATATGCTTGTACATGCAGTATGGTACCTGTGTACATAGTATTATAGTAATTTGTATCACAAACATTGACCTCTGAAAAGATTTTGTGATGTGGTGCAGTAGCTAATTTCTCTAAAACTGAGCGAACCTCTTAACAGCAATAGTATTGATATGCATATGCCACTGTTATGTAGGTACGTTGTGACAAGCTTGAAATAGAAACATCTGCATAAATAACTGTAATTGAAGACTTCAGCCAAATATTTATTTGCAACCAAATGAACAGGTGCAACGCCTTAGTGTTTCTTCTGTTCTGTCATGTACAAAGTCTCTAAGCAAATATATTGTGGTATTCTCATTGTCATACATTTGTCAAAAAATCTAAAATTCTTCTTTATACTTGATACCTTTACACAATGACACAAGTATATAAAATATGTCTGTATTTTTTGAATGTTAATTCAAGTTGCCACAACTCTAGATATGTTGATACCAATTGTAATTTTGTATTCTATTAGCAGAAAAGTAATGCAGCAGGTGTACTCACCATCCAGGCTAAAAGCTGAGAAGGATGCAAAACTTAGATGAGCTCCTTCTTGAAGCTACTTTTTTAAAGCATTGTGAGATATTGTGCTAGATTAACTAGAATTAGACTGATTTCATGATGACGAGATGCTAAAAATACTTATGTATGTGGTCAGATGCTCGAAAAACTTTGATTTGTATGTATGTGAGGAGATGTAGCATATAATAAAATATTCAATTTATTTGTTGGGATTACATGAGCTGGTTTATAAATTTAGGCTGAAATCATAATTTATTGTTTAGAAGAAGGGGACATATTTGATGGGCCAAATCTAAAAAATGTTTGGATCCTGGTGCTAGCAGCCATATCGTCATCCATGTCAGACTATCCGCACTCATCATACTTCATATCCTCTTTTAAAATACTTGCTCATCGAGACTATCTCATTTATACAACTTTCTCCCGCACTGGTCATCCTTTATATCTCATCATCTACCGGCCCCAACTACCACTTATTTTATTCATCCATCTCCCCCTCCCTATCTCCTGCCCTCCTCATTTTCTCCGCCCATGCCTCATCTTCTCCTCCGCCTCCCCATCTTCTTCTCCACTGCACCAACATGTCCTCCTCCCCGTCGGCCCTCCTCCCCGACGTAGTGCCCGGCCCTCCTCCCTCCCTACTCTAGAGCACCCATCCTCCCTCCATACGTCGCCCGCCCTTCGTTGGTGGGCCTCTGTCTCAGCACGTAGGTGGCTGGAGGTAGGGCTGGGGGCAGCAAAAGGAGCAGAGTCCCACAAGCACGTCCTTCCGGCCATGGCCGCGGAGGAAGCTAGCAGCGCAGAGGAGCATGTCTTCCCCACTGCCGGCAGAGGAGTGGAGGAGGAGGAGCACGTTGAGGAGCACATCATCTGGCGTGCTCCTCTCTCCGCGTGCCTGCGGGAGAATCTTGGGGAGGCGGCGGCAGGAGCATGCGGAGGTCGGCACGACGAAGGTTGGCGCTGCTCCTGGCAGGCCCTCGTTGCCGCCTCCCTCGCGACGACGGACGTTGTTCTCGAAGATCTCGGAGGTGGAGCATGGCCCCCTCCCTCTCGCAAAGGTGAATCTCCCCATCCGCCCCTTCCTCTCCAGCAACCAGTGCAATAACAACGGACGAGATCCCCATGTAGCTAGCAATAGCTCTCCTACCCGCGCAAGGCCTCCGCCATCCCTCCCGTCGGCCCTTCTCCTTCGCAACACGCTCCTCCTCCTACGCCACCGCACCCTTTCCCCGAGCCGGTAGGATCTTGGGTGACGCTCTCCATCACCCACCCCGAGCCGGTGGCGGCGGATCCATGTCCAGCAAAGCGAGTAGCGCTAGCCGGCAGCAGATCGAGCAGGGCTAGCCGGTGGCAGATCCAAGGCCAGCGGATCAATGGCTGCTCGAGCTGCGGTGGTCGCCATGGCTTCGTCAAGGAGGTCGCCATGGCAAAGCTGTGGCAGCAAGCGCCATGGCCAACCATGTTGCTGCCGGGCCTACTCCCTCCCTGACGACGGCGGGCGCCATGTCTTCGTGGAGGAGCGAGCTCATCTTCCTACTCGCGCGCAGGGTTAGACTTACCGTTGGTAACCGGCCGGTTTACCGCGGTAACCAGCCTTACCGGCCTGGACCGGTTACGGTACCGGCCGGTTACCAACCGTTAGGGTTAGGGTTTTTTGAATTTGAATTTCAAAAAATGAAAATTGTGCAAAAAATCCCTAAAAATACTTCGTGATTTATGGAGTCTAATGGTGTCAAATTTGTTGCAAACTTAGTTCGTTTAGTATAAATTTCAACCAAAAGAAGTTAAACCAAAAAAGAAAAAAGAAAAAAAGGAGGCGGCCCAGCTCGGCCCACATAGGCCCAACCAGTGGGGGGGGGTCAAAACTGCCCCAGACCGATGCTAGGCATCCGAGAGCTCTCCCGGCCCCCCTCCGCCCCCCGTCCGCTCCCCCCCCGCTCGCGACCGGCCGCCGCCGGCGCGCAACCGCCGCCGGCGGCGGTTTACCGCTCGGTTAGGGCGGTAAACCGCGCCGGCGCGGATCCTTGCGAGCGCGTCGGTAAGCCGAGCGGCGGCGTCGGTTTACCGACCGGCGGGGCGGTTAGCCGCCGCGGATCGACGGCTAACCGAGCGCAGGTGAGTTCATTGCTTGTAGATTAGATTTGTTGTAGGATGTAGGTTGTAGATAGGATTTGTTGTAGGATGTAGATAGGATTTGTTGTAGGATGTAGATAGGATTTGATTTAGGGTTTAGATAGGGTTTGATTTAGGATATAGATAGGATTTGATTTAGGGTGTATATAGGGTTTGAATTAGGATGTAGAATTGTAGATAGGGTTTGATTGAGGAGGTAGATATGATTTGATTTAGGGTGTAGATTTTAGGTTTGATTTTAGACATATTGTTTAAAACTTTATATGATTCATGTGATTAGTTTGTGTGTGGTGTCCATTTTTGCAGATACAAAATGGCATCTAGAGATGTTGTGTGGGAACACGGTGAAAATCAACACCCCGGATGGCGATGCAACTATTGTCATATGCGGAAAAGTGGAGGTGGTGCGACTAGGTTCAAACAACATTTGGCTGGAAGAGGGACCCAGGTGGTCCATTGCAGGAATGTGCCACCACCTGTGCGGGAATACTTTCAGCGTGAGATTGAGAGGACTAAAAAGGCTACGTATGAACGGAATAAAGAGAGGTTGAGAAAGGAGGCGGTTGCAGCCGAGGGAAACTATCCTACTGCTGAAGATGATGAGGAGGCTCAATTGGAGCGTGCCATCCACCTATCGAGAGCTGAAGAATTGTACCGTCAGGGAGTGGAACAGAGAGGTGGTGCATATGAGCATGGAGGGGGTAGTGGTTCGGGTGCCACGAGGGAGAATCCTTTGCAAAGGATGTTGCGAAGAAGTGGTTCGCGAAGGGATACACCTGTGGTGGTGGAGGACTATAACTTGGCTGCAGGTGGGAGAAGAGGAATGACGCAACCAAGGATTGATACGGGCTCTGGACACGAAGGGTAAGAATGCAAAGGAAGCTATTGGTAAAGCGTGGTCAAAATTCTTCCATATCGCGGGAGTACCCGGGAGACAGTCGATAATCCGTACTTTGTTAGTGCGGTCGGAGAGACACGAAGTGGGGTAAGGTTTCTATCATTGATATCACACACAAACTATGAGATTACATTGCTTGTAACTAATCTTTTGATTTCCATGTGGTTGCGGGTGAAGGTATCGCATCACCCAAAGGAAAGGATATTGATGGCAAGTACCTTGATCAAAAGGAGAAAGATTTGATGGATAGGTACAAACGAGTTTCGTAAAGAGTGGGACATCTTTGGCGTCACGTTGATGTGTGATTCTTGGACTGGCCCGACGAGGATGAGTGTCATAAACTTTTTGATATATTGTAATGGGGTCACGTGGTTCCACAAGTCCATTGATGCAACTGGTAAATCTCAGGATTCCAAATTCTTGCTCAAGGTAGTAACTACACACTTGCCACTGACATTGATTATGTGTTCAAGGATTACTAAAGTTTGTGCATATTTTTTTTCAGGAGATTCGAAAGGTGGTGGATGAGATTGGTCCGAGCATATCGTCCATATAGTCACCGACAATGGCTCCAACTACAAGAAAGCATGTAGGCAATTGAAAGAGGTGTATGAACACATTGTGTGGACACCATGTTTGGCACACACTGTCAATTTGATGTTGAAGGATATTGGTCAGAGGCCCGAACATCAAGGTATGATCACTAACTTCAAGCGGATTTCAGCTTGGTTACATAATCATGCTCAGCTAAATGCAATGATGAGGGAGGCTATTGGTGGTGAGTTGGTCAAGTGGAATGCCACTCGATTTGGGACTAACTATATGTTCTTGGAAAGCCTACATCGCAAACGTGATAGATTCATGCGAAGGGATGACATCTCCGGCGTTTTTAGATAGCAAGTGGGCCAAAACCGCCGAAGGACGCTTTGCGCAAGTGAGGTTATCAAGTATCGAGTTTTGGGAGGGAATGGATTACATCATCAAGACAGTTGAACCAATTTACAAGATGCTACGATTCGCCGATCGGGACAAGAAACCCAACATGGGAGATGTTGTGATGGCCTTCCAGCGGATGAAAGCGGAGTTGGAGTCTTACTTTGGCTCCAATGTTCACACTTGGAATGAGTACAAGGAGATTTTGGACAATAGGATTCGTGATGTGTACTGGGGCACATATGTAGGTTCAGGTAAGATTGTATTACTCCTCTTTTTTGAATCTCTACTCTCCACATGCATTGTTTCTGAATATTTGAAATGATTTATGTTTTGCAGCCGCTTGCTTACATCCAAGGCATGCTTTTATGATGGATCCAACTCCAGAAATGTTTCGGTCCCTGAAGGATACATTTCAGAGCATGACAGATGTCCAGACCGCTGTGCAAGCATTGCAGGAGGCTGAGGTGTTTCGCCAGAAGCTTGGTGAGTTTGGCACTGATATGGCAAGAAGGGCGGCGATTGACCCTAGGACAAGCCCATGTAAGAGAACCTCCGTACGCCATTGTTGTTTCTCTGTTGCAAATTTCAAATATTTTGGTCACTAATTCAGTTCACTTGCACCTGCAGCATCTTGGTGGATGATGTTCGGCTCTACCACCCCAGCGCTACAGAAGCTTGCTGTGAGGCTAGTTTCCCAATGTGTGTCTTCAAGTGGATGCGAGCGTAAGCTCGGGAGTACTTTTGCCTTGCCTGCATACAAAGGTTCGCAACCGCTTGACGCACAAGAAACCGAACAAGCTTGTCTACGTGAACTACAACCTTCGCCTCGCCGCCGAAGGATGTCTCCACCCCAAGTCATGATGAAGGTGATTTTGTTGACCAACTTGCCCATCTCTCATTCTATGACGAGCACCATCCGGTTCGGGAATGGTTTGAATATGGTAGATCTAACCAAGAACCAGTTTTGGATGAGGATGAGGATGATGACAGAGACGTCCCTCTACTGTCTCATCTTGTCAATGATCACGTAGACCCCTCTGATCTACGTGACACTACGGGTGATGATTGCATCAGTGATTGGGCACGCAGAGTGGTGGGAGACAGTCACCTTGGGAAGAGGAAGTTTCAGGAGGGGCCTAAGAAGGGTGACCCGAAGCGTCAACGGGGAAAAGGCAAAACAACAACAATTCCAGTGGACAGCGACACCTCCACTGATGATGGCGAAGGTCAGCGTAGTCCACCGTATCGGAGTCGAGGACGGCGGCTCGGGCGATGACGGTGATGGTGATGATAGTGATGGTGACGGTGGTGATGGTGGTAGTGGTGGTGGTGGTGGTGGTGGTGGTGGTGGTGGTGGTGATGGTGCTTGGTGCTAGTGGTGGTGGTGTTATTCGTTTCACGGTATACATTGAAACCTAATATGCACTCTTGTTTCGACTATGATTACTAATTGTGATGTATGCTTCAATGCGGGGAGACCGATTTCACACATGCTACTCGGGACCAAGACCATGGAGCACCGGAATCGCGAGAGGAGAACGGTTGGACCGACGGACTACGACACTCCTCGGTACTCTTCTTCCTCGTACGGCGATACCTCCGGCTCCCGTACTTTTCATTATTACGGGCCCGACATTAGCACGCAGCCACCGACAAGATGGGTGTACGAATGGGAAGATCCACATTTCTACAATATGTTACTTCAAGCAATGGCGGACGACGAGCGGCGTGGACGGGGCAAAGTTGGCAAGACTACAAGGCTGAGCTGCTTAGAGTGCAAGGTTTGAATGTCATGTCCACCGCCGAGTACCAGATGGCGACCCAAATGGGGGTCTTCCCATTTCTACCGCGTTGATCTTTTATTACTATGAGTCTATGACTTTGGTATTGTATTTGTATGCACGATTAGCACTATTATTATGGTATTGTATGCACAATTATTACTATGACATTGTTTGTATGCAAAACTATGTTATTTCTCCTATGGTGGGGTTTTGTGATGTTCTTTACATTAAGTTATGCATAAAACATGCTAATATTTTCATTAATTCATCACCGGAGAAGCACAAAGGCATCGTCGGTTTTTCTGTGTCTAGCCGCGGTTTACCGGCCTAACCGATCGGTAACCGGTCCAAACCGATCGGTAAGCCGGTGCCAAACCGATTGAACTGGGCGCGGATTTGAAAATTTGAATTTGTTCGATAATGAGCGGTAACCGCGGCTTACCGGTCGGTAAACCGTTACCGACGGCCGGCGGTTCGGTTCACCGGACCGGTAAGGTAAACCCTGCTCGCGCGCCGGCAGATGGTGGCGATGGCACATGAAAGCCGTGGGAGCGCGGCCCCACGCCATGTCTGCTGGTCCTATGAGGAGCCCTACTACCCCGCCAGAAGTGTCTTACTCGACGTACTGTTAACGTCCTAGTACGCTGTTGCGGGGGGGGGGGGGCTAACCGTCTATTTGAGGGATTGGTACGTCCACATGGCACCAATATGATATGTTTATTTTTGTTACTAATACTGGGCCGAGGTTGAGCCATGCGGAACGATAATATATTATATGACGGTTTAAAAATATCATGGATCGTGTTAATCTTTGATGATTTTGTGAAACTGTCACACACCTTAATCTATGATGCTCAATGCATAATGTTATTAAAAATCGTCATAGATACCAATTTGTGACCATTTTTCGATGATCATGATGAAATTGGACCATCATGGATCACAAAATTTTTTTTGTAGTGTTCAAACCCAATCACGTTATCTTTTTCTTTGAAATGAACTGTTTCACATTATATTTTATCATATCCAATATACAAACCCGTTAGATATAATAGGAAGATATTTCTCGTACTTTCTCTATTTTTGAAACAAAAAAGATAATAATTTACTATTCTATTACCTCGTAGAAGATAATGGTTCATCCTAGCTATATCTAGATCTGAGGTCCACATGCATTTTGAAGTACCGTATAAAAGCCCAACATTCAGATTAGAATTAATATATAAACATTAGGAATTTTTTGTTAAATATTACACAACTGAAGAAACACAAATTATCACTAAGCATTTTTCGATGGTTAGAAGAATGATGACTTTTCATGAAGAGACACTATCAGATTGGATTAAGTTATACTTGCCTGAATTGCTTCTGCAGTACAATCAGATACAGACCATCCATTATCTACTGTTGATAGTGCCCATGAACCTTTTGACCTATGGCGGTAGTACTTTTCATAGTTAGGTTGATTTTCAGGAACCTAATGATATGTAAAAAAAGTGCATATGTCAGCTTTGCAAGTATTTAACTAAAGGTATATAACAAGAATAAAGAACCCCTAACACCGAACCTGTGAATTTTTTATGAACTCGTGCGCTTTCCGAAGTGCTGGAGCGAAGTCATCGATAAGGCCTGTCGAGCAATAGGCTTGTACAATAAAAGCGGTCTCCCAGCTTTGACAGCCATCATATACCTATTATAGAGTAATTTAGCACACTATTACTTTAGCTAGTACAATATCCCTCCCATCCAAATTGTAAGCTAGGACTGGTGGGGTCATGATCCAGAGGACTTCCTTTGAATATAATTGCTCATCATAACTGACACTGGTGATATAAACAAAACGTCCTGACATCTTAGTACGTCCCCAATGGCTAGTACTTAGCACTGCCGCTTAGTACTGGATAATTTCTACATAGTTATTTGAAAAAAAATTATAATGCATCGAAAAGCACATAAGGCACCATAAGAGTTTGTTGAAACTAGAAGCTAGGACCAACTAGATGGTATAGCTTAGAGCAAGTTTTACGGACAGCTTTGAGCCGGTGACACAGCTTTGAGCCGGCGACATCCAATAGGCAAGAGAGAGAAAGGAGGAGAGAGAGGGGAGTGGGCGACTCGGCAGTCGCCGGCGCAAGCGGGCGCAAGAAAAACAAGTCACAGCTCCTCCAATCAATGACTTCCACCGATTGAGCAACCTGCAGGGCCCACCGTCACAGCTCTCGAGGCCGGAGCCGTGAGTCGCCGGCAGCTGACGAAACCATAAACCATGCTCTTAGTCATCCCGAATGACATGGGTTTTCAATACACTACTCCAGATTTGCCGTGCCTATCACCCACCGATTTGCAAACCGTTGCAGCACTAGCGGTGGTGATAGGGTGTTGCAACACCACCGGTTATAGAACCGCCAGTGATGACGCCCCCATCACCACCAGTTTTTATCTCAAACGGCGGTGACGATGGTACTACCACGCGGAACCGTTAGAGCTGGCAGTGATGCTCCATCACAACCGGCCCATCCGAAACCAGCCGTGATGGATCGGCAGTGATAACTATTTCTGTAGTAGTGATCCATCCTTACATAAATACTCCCTCCATACTCATGCAATATAAGACATTTTGGATAAGATTTTAGTCATACATTGGAAATATAATTAATTATGAATAAAATTTAAATTCTTGAGTTTGAAAATGTAACAACTACATGAATATATGTGTCAGTTTTTAACAAATATTTTTATAAAAATAAGAATTCAAAGTTATACTTTAGAGACTGTGCCGCTGTCCTAAACGACTTGTTTTATGTGTATGGAGGTAGTATATGTTACCGACTAAAGCGAAGTACAATAACCGAATATAAGAAATGACAAGATAATACCTGTGCCTTCATTCCATCTTCAGCGATCCATAAATAATCATAAATTCTTGGAAGATGCAGCTTGAAGGCATCCGAACTTGGATTTTCGATCCAACAACAGATCATATTTAATGCCTATACACAGAGTAACAACTTTTAGAACTCCCTATGTTTCAATTCATAGAAGACTCAAAATGTAACTAATTTTTTTAGAAAACCATATCACTATTGGTCTTATAACATAGATGAGCTATAAATTCCTCCATCAGTTCAGTGCAACTTTTCCAAAGTTGATTTATTCTAGTTGAGGTTGTTGACACAGACCTTTGTGATTGTAGTTGGTGGGTTTAGCAGCACCTTGAAAATTGTCAAGATGCTGATGAACCCCATAAGTTGTAAACTCGGAAGTGCCCCATAACTCTTTTCATCCTCGCTTAGATTATGTATGCTGGATAGAACAAATATTTTTAGGCCTTATTTAGTTTATTGGCAAAAAATTATATGGTGTCTCATCGTATGTTTCATGGGATGTCAGAATGAATGTTTGGACACTAAGGGCACTCCCAACCCAGACTCTACCCATAGAGTCTATATGTCGAAGACTCTATCACAAGAAACTATGTTCTCCAATGCAGATTTTCTACCATGGAGTCTATCTAATATTCCTCTTGGATCTTCTACTCCCACTTTATTAAATAAGAGGACAAGTAGTGCATGCAGGCAGCCACACGGGATCCGCACGGGCTTCGTTTTGTGTGTAGACTTGTAGTCTAACTTAGACTTGGTTTCTAAGATTTCACCCCTCTCTCATCATTAAATTGTTTGTCACATCAGCAATTTGCCTACGTGGCAGTGTAATTAATGACTCTGGACTCTACCATAGAGTTTGGGTTGGGAGTGCCTTAATAATAATTAATTTCAGAACTTGTTTGAAAACCACAAGACAAATTTTTAAAGGGCCATCCATCATTAATATATTTTACTGTATCATGGTAAAACTAAGTCTAACTAGGCTTAATAGATTTGTATAGCAAAGTTATTGCAATGTATGGAATTAGTTATTTTTTGTCTATATTTAATACTCTATGAATGTATCCAACATCCGAAGTGATGGGTGAATAGTTCTTTACAATGGCACTAAACAAGGCCTTATTGTAGGCAGCAAAAACATTGTGAAACTGAGTAGTATACTGAGATCCCTATTGGTTCTCAACAAAATAAATTAATATAAATGAAAGGGCCACTAGCCTAGTGGTTAGAGCATTGATGTGAGCTCCCATGGGAGCGGATTGGGACAAAAAAATTACAATAAAAAAATATTAAGTTAATTGTTGATCGATGCACCAAACAGTTATTGGAAGTGAATGGTTTGATTAGTTCACAACACTTTATGATCCCTCCGGTATCAAATTTATTATGTTTTGGATGCAGTCATGTTTAAGGTTTGAGAGAAAACTCTCGCCACTATTTTGGGTATGTGGATAAAATAAATATATTAATTTAACACCCCTTGCAAAAAGTTTGAGAGAAAACTCTCGCCACTATTTTGTTATGAAACGACAATACAATTTCTCAGGTGTATAAAATGTATTGTGGATTTAGGTTCTCTATAATTTCCTCAACAAAAGAATTGACATTGGGATTCCTAAAATTAAATAGATTTGCAACAAGAGGTCAACCGCACTAAAGTAAGAGAACTTGTTTGTCATGCATGTGGCATTTATGACACTGTTTGAATGTATGGTTGACATACTAAATGATGACATCAACAATAAGTTATCCATTGATCACTCTGCGAAAAAATAGGCTTCAATACAACACAAATATACCATAGAGAAATGGACCCGGTGCAAACACTAGTACTGGATCTCAATTTAGTTGCCCCTAGTGGTGCCGTTTGACAACACCGGTACTAATGCCTGCCCTTTAGTACCCATTGGTGTTACCACCTCATTCTTGTACTTCTTGAGGCTTTAGTACCTGTTGGTGTTATCATCTTGTACAAAAGGATTGTACATGATCAAATTTAAAAGTAAAGTATCTCTTATGTATGTTTGGTTGTGTGCGCAGTGTAAGCAAGATGGCTCATGGCAAGAGAGGTCATGGGTTTGAATTCTATGCACTGCTTTGACTTTTAGTCTTGGTTTCTTTGTACAAGTTCCAAAAATGACACTAAAGGAGGATTTTGGAACTAGTATAAAAGTGGCATTCTCTAGTTGTGGATACATCAAAGCTTCATTGTCGACAAATACACATTTGGCAGTAATATTTAAATTTTTATTAAGATATTGCGCTAAGGTGTTTATCATCACTTTTTAATAATTACAAATAATACATAACTTGGACATTTAATTTCTGATCTACTGATTATACTAGTTGAGCAACCAATGTATGATCTGGATTCAAGTATGTTGGTGTAACCGTGTAACATATTATATGTATATATGAAAATGTCTATAGAAAGGTCATATAGAGCATGCTTGCTATATATTTGCATAAATCTAGACAAATATAGAAAATGGTATCGCGGAGACAATTTTGGTATAAGAACTAACATTTCGTTATAAAAAAGTGAATCTGGTCCATTCTTTTTCTTTGAAAAGATAAAGCAATCAAATGCCATTATATTCTTTCACACATTACCTTATTTATGGGACATGCACAGATGTACTCAGTAGTTTCATCTTCATAATGGATATGTTGCATGACCTTTTCCATTGCTACATCTCTTAGAATTTTATTCGCTGGCCAAATGTTTAGCACAGGCTCCACAACTTCATTAACGCAAGCCCATACAATAGTTTGCAGTAATGATCGGGAATATCGAAGGTCCTCCTGTGCATGTAACAACAGAATTAACATATTTAAGTAGTTAAATTGCAATTACATTAATTTATTTACTTAATTGCACATATGTAAGAAAGATCTTAGAATGTTTGTAAAAAAAGAGCCCTCTATTCTGATAAATCTATAATTGTGAGAAAAATAAGTAACTAAGATAACTAACAAATTTGTTGAACCAAGTACCAAAAATCCTTAAATTCCATATTATTTTTTTTTCTAATCAGATGTTGGAAACAAATGAAGCAACTTGAACTATTGAAGTACCGACAAGTACAAATGGGCACTTTTAAACGATTGTAAAAAAGAGCTCCAATGTGACTGATGAAAATGTAAAACCTTTAGAGACTGAGATAAAAGAGAAACACTTGTATAGTGGAAATTATACCTCATTGTATTTCTAAATTCTTCTAACTAGAAACGGTTATTAAATTTTAACATTTTTTTCATCATTTCATTTTTTGCGGGATTGACATGGTTTCTTACATGCACCACTCTAGCATAATAATGACACATAGTTTGAATGAGGTACATGCAGGTGGGATGGAAACTAGCCACGTAGGCGGCAGACTCCTAGAACTACCACTCGGTACATGGCCATGTTGTGGGCAGCCACAATCATACACATACGTGCAACGTGGATTCATTCTCTGATACCATCTGTAACACCTGTTGACGGCTGTTAAGTGCATACTTTAGCCGTCAGTGATCTCATGAATAAAGGAGCAAATGTGTTTCTGACACACATTTTAGTTAAGAACTAGGTGACACCCCGCGTGTTGTTGCGGGTTCTTTTGGTGAAATTTGAAAATAAAAATACTAAAGTAAAATTTGGAAGCAGACACACTAAGATGATTTCTTTGTATTGTTACATGTTGAGAGAAATAGAAATCAATGTTTTGTAGTGGGGTGTTTGTGTATACTTTAATATACATAGATATATAGATTTTTTAGATTGGACGATGCAAACAATTAAGAAGATGTGGTTGCACTGTATGTCAGAAGTATATAGTTTAATACAGATATATAATTAGCGATCAATGCATCTTGGTAGGGTGCTTAGTGGAGGATGACGTGGCGCGTTGGTGGAGGATGACGTGATGCGTTGGGGATTGGTGGGGTGCTTAGTGGAGGATGACGTGACACACTACGATAATTAGCAATCAATGCATCTTTGTGGGGTGCTTAGTGAAGGATGATGTGGCGTGTTGGTGGAGGATGACATGGCACGTTGATAATGCATCTTTGTGGGGTGCTTAGTGGAGAATTCCTTAGTGGGGAGCGCTAATATAGTTTTGTATGATAATGTAGTTCAGTTGTCCTTGGAGATTATTCGATTGCAAGAAACTAAGTATAAATCAAGTGAGCAAACTACCTTCTATGATCTGAGTGAAGCAAGCTCAACGAATCAGATGCTGCCACGCGTGCATCAACTGGATTGAAGGGCCCACGACTACCCAAATCGACTCAAATATACTATGTACACCTGGAATCTACCTAAGGGCCCACATGTTAGCCACCTGGCCAAAGGAGAGGGTCAGTAGGGCCCACAAGGGGTCAGTCGAAATGTGGGTTCGGCCGAACCACCTTTGAGGTGCCCCATCTTGGTCCTCCACATGGGTGCTCGGTGATTGGGCCCTACTACCTAGATGTGGTTCAGTGGTGTGCACGGTGCTTTGATGCCCAGAGCAAGGGTATCCTAGGCTTATATATAGAAGGGATGGGTGCTCCCTTGAGAGGCACACAACTTTGATTCACTTCTCCTCCTTTTGATTTCCTAGGCTAGTGGAGTAGGCTAAAGTAGTTATACTTTAGGTTCCAAGTCTATGGGTGATATGGTCTTAGTATGACTTTGATCTACTTCAGTTATTCAACTTTTTCATATAAAGTAGTGCTTTCATATTTGGGTGATATGTTCTTCTGTTCTTCGCATGTTCTTAATTTAGAGGCTCGTGTTCTTCATGAACACAACCCTTTGGTCTTGTGGTATAGGTTCATAAGTTCTCGTATCCGTTTGTATGACTAGCCCAGTTTGATCTAGTTTGTGTACATATAAGTGTGTTGCATGTTGTTAGTGTTTGTCCTTCACAATAGCCTGAGCCAGTCGGAGTCTAGTTAATAACACAAGCATGGTGCTTGGGCCGTGCAGCTTCATTTTATATGAGTGTGCCCCATGGATGGATAGAGGTAGCCTAACATATGTGTACATGGGACTGGACACCGAGGCTAGTCTAACATGTCGACCACGGTGCAACACGATGTACTCTACATGGTAATACAAGATTAGTACTAGAATAGGAAAGCATACATTGTAACTAACAATGGCCTTCTCCTAGTCGTACTCGACTAGTACTCTTGTACCCAAATCGACTTGTAACCCTACCTCTTGTGCATATAAGGTAAGGCAGGGACCCTCTCTAGATAATCAATCAATCAATACACAACATACTAGATGCAGGGTGTTACACTCCTTGCGGTCCGAACCAGTCTAAATCGTACGTTTGTGTCTACCATTGAGTTTCTGATCTCGGCGAGACCACCACAATCATCTACCTCAGGCACCCCCTCCTCAGTAGTGGCAACTTATGGACCTTTTGCAATCCTCCACGTTCGGGCATCATTGTAGGAGTGCATAAGTCTAGCAACTATTGTCGTGAAGAAGGTGCACGAAAGGCTAGCTTCTCGTTTGTATCTGGGTGCTAAACCGATAGTCCATGCAATACATGTGTACCTTTCTTGTTTCTTCTAACTTTATATGAGTAGTACATTAGAACCTAGAGCTAACTCATATGTTTATCTCCATATGTCGTAGGTATCTTGAGATGAAACATTGTGTGTCACACTACCCAATATCATTATCTTTATCCTTACCCTTGTGTTTGAGTTATTGTCTCATCCCCTACTCATGATTTATGTTCATTGCAATGGTATTAATCTTGGTATCCTATCTACCTTCCTTGGATTGAATACATGTTGGAATTTCTTAATGTCGATGCTAAGTTATGTGTTCCTAGCAACAACGCCAGAAATGACCTGTGGTAATCTTAATGATCACAAGAGAATCCGCAAGCACACGAATCTACCATTGTAGCATTTCCCCCAACAGAGCATTCCAGGGTATCGAATCCAAGAAAGGAGGGGTCAGATAATAAGACTTATACTAATCTATTTAATATATATCATGGATAGAGAAAGATACAACACTCAAATATAGGAGTATGGATAATATGATAAGGGGTAGTGTGATACATAATGCTTCCTCTCAAAGAACACTATGACATAGAGAGCAACATACGAGTTAGTTCTAGGTTCTAAAGTACTAATCACATAAAGGTCAGCGATACAAGAAAGATACACAAATGTTGCATGAAACGTCGGTCCAGCACCTAGGCAGAAATGGGAGATAGCACTTGTAACGCTTTTATATGACAACTTGGTTGCTACTTTCAGATTTCCTACAGCCCTACCCTGAATGCAGAGGAGTACAAAGGGTCCAATGGCTATACGTCATTACTGCGACCTACCTCTATCTAAACGTGGGGGTGAGCTCATAACCAACGTAGTTGTCCAACCCAAGCACCATACTTTCATTGTCAACTAGACCCTGACTGACCCGAGCTATTGTGACCCAGGTCAGAGACACCAGATACTGGTCACTTAGATCGAGTACCATAGCTTAAACATGAACGTCATACAACAGAAATGTGTAAACTAACAAGATCAAATCGAGGCTACGCATACAAACGGATACAGGAACTTCAACATCTATACCATAAGATCAAAGGGTTATGTTCGTGTAGAACATGAGCCTCTAATTTATGAGCAAACAAAAAACTCATGATAAAATCATCCTTCAACTAGATCAAAGGGTCATGTTCATGACGAACACGAGCCTCTAAATGATGAACACAAGAACATATCACCTATTCATGCAAGCACTACAATATGAAATAGTTGAATAACTGAAGTATATCAAAGTCATATAAAGAAATAAAGATACAAGAGAACTCATACCTAGATCCCAAAAAAGACTTGGAACTTGAAGAACTACTCTAGCCTACTCCCTAGCCTTGGAAACTAAAAGTGAGAGAGGAGGAGCAAAGTGGTGTGTAAAGAAGTAAGGAGGTCCTCTTCTATTTATAGGTGGGGAGGGTCACAGAGGAACATTGAATGCATCCCTAGAATGGAGCCTTGTACCAATGAGGAAGCACCACGTGGAGGGTCAAGATGAGCTGACACAAGGTCGGTTCAGCCGAACCCCTTGTGGGGCCACTCGCCTCCATCTTTTGCACAGTGACTTCCATGTGGGCCGTTGGGTAGATTCTTGGTGTACATAGGTTTTGGAGTTGGTTTGCTCCCTGTGTGGGCCCTCTAATCCAAGTGACATCCATGTGTCGACCACTGATTCGTTGGAGCTTGCATCCTTTGCATCGATGACGTGACAAGGACATGTAGGATCCTGTGTGGTAGCCACTCCTCAGCTGAGGTGGCATTGTCCATAGAAGACGGGTTTCTCACTCCCTTTGTGTGTATTTTCCTACAATCAAATAATCTCCAAGGACATGTGGAACTACACTATTTTAACTAAAATGTGTGTAAGAAATGCAAATGTCCCTTTATTCTTGAGAATATTGACAGCTAAAAGAGGTACTTAACAGTTGTCAACAATACCCTTTGGAATATTCATTTGGGGAAATCCTACAATGGTATATTTGTGCGCTTGTAGATTCATTTGTGATTGTTAGGATTACCACCATGACTTGTCTAATATTGTTGCTAGGAACACTCAACCTAGTGATGATGTTAATAAATGCCAACAAGCATTTATGGCATCATTGCAGGGGATGGATCCTAAGTCCATTCTTCATAGTTGCACTAAGAAATGCCAAGAACACCCCACCTCAAAATCTGTTTACAGCCCAACACCTCACAGGGAGTGGGCCCACATACGCATAACATCTCTCTTGCTTACACTTCCATCCTCACTTTGTGTAAAGGGTCAACCTGGAGGTGTTGGAATGGTAGCCCCTAAGCTTCCAATGTGGTATTTAACCCACCAACTACAACTATAATTAGATCACATGGGCCAACAAATTCAAATAAAATGGTATATTGGATTCAGGTGTTACATTTACCCCCACCCTAAAACGCCGATGCCCTCGCAGCCCACTGTATATGCAGCACACTCCCAGAAACACCACTCTGTGCATGGCCATGTTGTGGTTCTAGTCACATGCATGCGCGCGCGCGCACACCCACACACATGCAGTGAGGGTTCATTCTCACTCCACTCCAAAATCTACTTACGGTCTAACTCCGCACATGGAACACATATATACAACCTCTCTTACACTTTTGTCCATGCTAGATATAAAAGCTTTTTAGGGGAGGACCCCACCGACCAACCATTTTTCGCACAAAGTCGCGATGCTTTGCAGATGGTGGGGTTCGAACCCACGACCTCCCCATCCCACGTATCCTCCCTTACCACCGCACTACACTCTCACATGCGTCTATACCCTGTTTTCATCCTCATATTATACTACATCGAGCATAAATTGCTTCTATGAAGCTCTAAACAACTTCAAATTTAAAAGTTGTAAACTACAAAATTTCATAACTTTCTGAGATCTACAAATTCCATTTTGGGAGTTTCTATATTCGAGGTTTTTACAAAATTTTAATTTCAAATTTGAGAGATTCAAACTTAGTTTTGCGTTGACAATATGATTTCAAATTAAAAAAAGTTGTAAACTAAAAGTTTCATAACTTCCTATTATCTACATCTTTTATTTTGAAAGTTTGTCCATTTGAGGTCATTTAAAAAATTCAAATTTTCAAGTGACTAGATATTCAGATGTACTTTTCATTGACAAAAGTAATACAAATTAAAAATGCTTCAACTACAAAGTTCTATAACTTTTGAAGATGTACAAATTTTATTTTAGTCATTTGCTTATCTGGTATAGTGGTAATAACATTCTTCACAAATCTTATACACCTCTCATATAGTTTCATGAAACTATATAAGAGATATAGATTTTGTGAACAAAATTTGCTACCACTTTGTCAAATGAAGAAACAACTTAAATAAAAGTTGTACATCTTGAGAACCATATGCATGCTGAGCTCTCGGTGTGCTTCCTTGCACAAGCGTTGAAGCACATCCATTACTTGGAAGTTCTCTAAACACAAATTCTTATATATTTTTTATTACTAACTCAACCATATATTAATATTTTTCTATTTGCTAGTCTACGTACCCACATACTTAAAAGACATACATGGAACATGAAACATCAAACTATGTATCTAGTTTCCTGTATTTGCCACTTGTAATACACAAAAATTATTGTTTATTTTTTAAGAATAAAAATCATAATAGCTTCTAAAAAATATTGCCATAATTAGCTATTTTTATTGAACTAAAAAGTCTTACAAGGTTCCAAATAAATCTCAATAGTTAACGAACCTTAGCACAAGTGTCACGAGCTTTTTTCCAATTAATCTCACTGTATGGTATATCATAGAGCTCCTCTCTTATTGCTAGTATGATAGGTGTAATTGGTCCAACAAACTTTTTTCCGTAGAGATAAGCCATGGACAAGTATACCAGCCGACAATAGCACCAAAACCGTCCTATATATGGAAGAGAAAAAATATCTTCTTCAATCCCCCATTATCATTATATAAGAGAAAAGATAGAAATATGAAAAGTACATTGTATCACAAAAAAAGAATAAAGTATCCTTAACGATAGACTAAGACAAAAATATCGACACAAGTATTTTAGTATAAATGATACTTCTCGAAGTTCAATGAACAGCAGAATGACTCATATTTTAGACCAGACTATTTTATAAATGAAAAATGATGAGTAATTGTATATAGTGTACAATTAATTGCTTCTATATGTGCGTATTTCAATCATTTAATTGTAATCATACTTTGAAATTCAATGTAATTGTACCATGGCTCTCATATGTATTTCACAATTCTCAATTATAATAATACTGTGATATGAATATATGGTACAGTAGTAGTAAATGTTTTTCTGTAGAGTCCTTTTAAACATGAAAGGTTCAATTGTATATTGTTTTGAGATGAAGAATGAGTACCTGGATGAATTGGTAGAAAATGTGGTACAAGCCACAATTCAGGCATGATTGAATTATTTCCTGACCAATCATACAGGCCGATAACCTTCAATTAAAATTATACATGAGCATATGAAATTAGCACTGTCAATCAGTAAATAATAACTTTTTATGATGGTAATATTAGCAGCCAGACTTGGGGAATATCTGGCGTTCCAAAGACGGCTTTAAGGAACCAATCATGAGGCTGACTAAACAACACTATTGTGATTTGAGGTAATCCATGATAATAGAAGTGAAAAATCCTGATAAGCAATGAAATCCAGTTTGCCAAATTTTGGTTATTTTCTTATAACTCTACAAATTCTGTGATGGGGATTTCATTGTCATAGATGGTAGTTAAATTATGTTAAAAACATATCAAAGACAGTTTCAAAGACCAAAGGCTGCTTTTCAGGAATATCATCTTTCACAGCTTCTGTATAATCCCTCCGTATCAAAACATTTGTCACTGTTAACTTTTTCTTGCAACTCGGACGATTTTTCTTATTCGAAAAAAGATTGCAAATATGTAAAAGGGTAAGTCAATCTTAAAATACCTAAAATAGTAAAGCATGTTGTAGCAAACAAAATAGATGATACTTGCATAATTTTTTAAATGAATGATCAAAGTTGTTGGGAAAAAAGTCAATGGTGACAAGTATTTCCATATGGAGGGAGTATAATTTATCTATGTTAACTGCTAGAAAAATAACCTTTCGTGTGAATGTCTCACACGTTATTACCGACCACATTTCAAACATTAGTACCAGGTCCAAATTTGAAGATTGATGAGAAGACTAGGGTGATGTCCTTTGCTCAAGTTGCTAATTGGATATATATGGATATTGTTGTGCTTCATAGGTCTAGTTCCTAGCTATGTTTGATTCATCTTGATGGACTTGTATCAAGTGATGTTGAGATGTTGTACCATGTATGCATATTATTATCTTGACACTTTGGTTTCTTTAGTCATAGGTTTCTTTACTGAGATAGGTATTGCACGCAAAATCCGCTTTCATGGACAAACGCTAAGGTTCATAGGATTCCATTCTTAGAAATGTGAATTTGGGTCATTTCCTAACCAACCACTCGCAGGTTGCTGCATGGCAACCCCTTTATATAGTACAGGTTGGTGACTGTTGCCCAGAATTGTCCATCCGCCACAAATATATCAAGAAATGGATTTATTACGTGCTGCACTTGTGATGAATGGAAATAAGCTAGTTCTCTAGTGTAAAATGACCGCCAAACATACATCTATGTGACCGAATCTGTTGGTAAGGCTGATCCCCTTTTACTTAATAAAATTCCCATGTATATAATATAGCGGATGTCATTGTTCTACTAAAAAACAAGATAAGGATCGACATTCATATGGTGGTTACACCATCACCTCACCATGCTACTACCAACTCTATTGTTCCACCTCCCTGTGTATACCCTTGGGGCACGTACTGTTGAACCCTTCGGTAGTTCGATCAGTTGACCTTAACCCGAGACCCAACAGTTGAGTACACATTAATTAAAATAAAGGACAAAGATATGATTTTAATTGATTATCTGTTTTCTTTCAGTAATAGCATACCGATAGCCATATCTTTCCCCATTGTGGTATTGCGGCTGCGCTTCCATGAGATAGTATCCATGAACGTCCTCTAGTTAATGTGTCATGTGTGCAGGCCTCTCCGAGCAGCCTTAAAGTAACATAATTTAAGCACGAGCCGAACATGGTGCTTGGTCCCAACACTTGTGTGCCCCAACCACCATCTTCATTCTACATATGGGATTATATATGTCATGTTTTTTTTTTGTCATAGCCTGCTAACGCTAGAGAACGATTGATATATATGTACAATGGTTATAAAATATTAGTCGGACTGTTATTGACATACCTGATGGTTGTGTATATAGCGACGTATCTCATGTTGATGTTCTGCTGATAGCACGACATTGAGAGATCCTGTGACATATAGAGCAAATACCTGCAAACATTCAGAAAATATAGTACATCCGCCTGTTGTCTGGAAGCTGATGCCAATGCCAGCAGTTTGTTCACGGTTAATTCATGACTGCTTTACAAATAAACATGACATTATTAAACACTCCAGCATTCTCTGATGTTCATGAGCACATGGCAATCAAGTGAAACTCCATTTGTTTATGCGGCTTCATTTGGTAACTTTTTTCCAAAGATTTTTACATGGGATACATAAAAGGATTTTTTCGTAGAAATATCTTTTTGCACAAAGTCACATCAACCAATAATTTAAGGCAAAACATTTGAATGGTTTGCCTTTTAAGCCAACCTAATCTGCAAGTTATCTCTTTCTTCTAGCAATATTCAGGAACTTGCAAATACTTAACAAGGGAGTCACACGGTAATTAGAAATTAATATAACACTTTCTTGTTCCTGGGCTATGATCTTTTCAATGGATGAAGTATATTGTTCTTTTGTAAGATACAAAAGTTCTTGGAACTTTACAAGACTCTTCCAAATTAAAGGACACACAACTTTCTGTGTGTACTTATTAGGCAATATCTGAATATATAGATCGATCTTGAGATGACTGGGAAATACAGGTGAATTGAAGTCAAGTGGAAAATACCATAATAGGCATAATGAACAGAATTCCACTGTAATCGCAAGGCCAGAAACCATCATCAGCTTGGAGAGCAGCATGTTGAGTAAGTGCTCGCCTAAGTGATGTCAATATAATCCCTTCTGTGACTTCAGAAGAACTCTCTATTTGCTTCACATCTGGAATATCCACCTGATGAAGACAGTTTTGTTTTGAATAATACTGCAATATAGGAGGAGAATATGTGAGGTCAAGTTAAAGATACATGCCACAAGCAGTATCGATATGCCTAATATAAGACTGAACTCCAGCGCTGCTCCGATCACCGTCAAGATGACTCAGCGGAACACGTGGACTGACGGACAAATGCGTGGTGAGTGGCGTGCAGTGGTGCAGTGCCTTGGTGCGGGCGCGGCTGTATGTAGTCGAAGTGAAAAAAAAACAATCTATTGCCCCGGTCAGTAGGAGCAAAAAGTATGTAGAAGATATAAAACAATCTATTGTTAAGTAAAAATTATTCATATTTTTACTTAACATTTATATTTTCAGAGCTACAATAATTGTGGAACAAATTCTACAAAGATGTAGAAGAAAAAATGGTACAAACGAACAAAATTATATGAACTAGCGAACAAATTATATATTTGTTTGTATGTATCATTTTTGTTTGTTAGTTCCTATAATTTATTTGGATGTACAAATTTATTGTTCTGTGACTTTGTAGAATTTGTTTCATAGGTCTATGTTGCACATAAATTGTTGACATCATCCACATGCAAATCGAATCGAAACTCAAAAAATATAAATCATAAACCGAGTATCAAAATTAAATTTGATTGCACCATTCGAATCCTTACAATAAAAACTTCTAACCTGGATCCCACTGGATTATTTTTGGTGAAATTTTTTCATACTTTTTAATTAAGCTTATATTTTTTATTTGATATATACATGTGGAACAAATTCACTAAGATGGAAGAAATATTTGAGGAAAACAATATTTATGGAGGTAGAATAAATATTAACTAAGGGGGTCAAAGTCACTAAGGGGGAACAAATATTCACTAAAGAAAAACAAATATTTATTGAGGTGGAAAAAATATTAAAATAAGGCAAATAAATATTGTATACTCATAGAAAAAATAACAATACATACCAAACATATTATGTATACTTATAAAACAAAATAGTCATACACATAGAACAAATTGTACAATTTCATTGATAGCAAATAACTATTTATAGAGAATGAATAAATACTTACAATGGACGAACAAATACAAAGTTGGAGAAAAGAATGAAAAAGATATGTACCATATGGGTAAAAGTGAATGAAAAGAAACTGAAAAAAAAGTAAGATGGCTAAAGAATAAAAAAATAAGTAGAATAGAAAATCGGAAGAAATAAGAAAGAAAAAATAGAGGAAAACAAATAAATAGAAAGAAACATTGAAAAAATGAACCCACGGACAGATGCTATAACATGCATGGGCATATAGAAAAAGGAAAGGAAAAATAGTGGGAAAAAAGAAATAAATGTTACCTTAAAAATAAAAAATGAGAAATAAAATCTAAACAAAAAATAAAAAAACAGCAACATCGTCCGCACTAACACATCCGGACAGGAGGAAGAGTTCTCAGCCCATTGATTGGTCCCAGCTCAGCCACAGCTTCATTGCCTGGCAATTGGAGTGGTAAACCCTCTACATGATTTGGCAATGCTTGCACCAGCTACCGAAAGGAGGTTAATTCATTTGGCTGGTTTTGGGCCATTGCCCTCGGGCATCAACTCCAATGTCGTGGTCATCCTCGCCGCGCCGCCGCCGTGCTCTACGCGCTCATCGCGTCGTGGGCCTCGCTGTTGTCGCCCGTTGCACTCGCTCCCGGCGCAACAGGAGCGTCGGGGCCGACGGAGGCAGACCATCGCCCCCCACGAGCAACCTAGGCGATGTTGTGGGGCACTTCAGCGGCGGCGGGCACCAAGGCGGCGCCGCGAGCGCAGCCGCAACAACTCGACCCCCACCAAGGGGCTGACGAAGAAGGTGCAAGGCGCTGCTGAAGCTGACTTGCGTGGACGCGGTGGCGGCAGCCGCAATGGCGTGTGGAGGTGCGCGTGATGCCGCAAGGCTGCAGAGGAGCTGCTGGCAGAGTGCATCGTCTTCCTGGCGCAGTTCGGCGAGCGAGAGGAGGTGTGCGTGATGCCGCAGTGCGTGCACGGGTTCCACGTCGTGTGCGTCGACAACTCACTGCGCTCCAACTCTTCATGCCCCTCCTGTCGCTGCCCATCGTACTCGACGACCTGGCCCCGTCGCCCAAGCGCTGCCGTAAGTGCTAGGCCTAGCCCCTTCCTCATCGTTCGCCGCCGCCTCTGCCACTGACGGGGCGACACCGGAGCAGGTTCTTGCTGTACCACAGCATTCAACAGTAATTGGCCGGTTGATTGCCTGACGGGCGAGCTTCAGACTGCGGTGAGGTCGACCATGGCCGGTGAGCCCAATTTGGTGGCCTGTGGTGTGGATCTTGTGGGGCACGAACGGGTAGGAGAGCCAGCGGTAGGAAGCAGCAACGCTGCAAGGTTCGAACCCAGGAGCGATTGGGATCAATGGGAGTAACGGCCTTGATGCCCCTCCTGTAACTCGGGTCGATCCGCTTCGATCCGTTCGTTTTTTCAGGGGTCGGAGCGAGTTCAAAAACGGATCGACTCGCTCCCTTTGCAGGCCTAATGGGGGCATGGTGGCTCTTGTGGTAGCGGATGGACGGGCATGGAGAAAACATTGCCCTTCGCGCTGATGCCGATGGTGCCTTGAGACTCTTTAATTTGTTAAATTTCTTAAAGCGTCCATCAACAACCACCCGATCTAGCTCCCCCTTGCACCATGCTTCTTGAAACGGAAGGAGTAGCTAGTGGGTCAAGTTAACTTTATACCACTCCCTTGGCTTTCAGATCGTAATTTGTTAGAGAGGGAGACATTATTAAGGATTGGATTTGCGGTATTTCTTACCATTTTGGAACAATTGTAAACTAAAATTTGTCTGCAAGTCTATATAAAAATTGCGGGTTGTTGTCGTCCCCCCTACCTGCAGGAACAACACTAATTAATCTCGCATCCCAAGATATGTGAAACTAGCTCCTTGT
Organism: Cenchrus americanus; assembly: GCA_947561735.1. Taxonomy (NCBI): domain Eukaryota; kingdom Viridiplantae; phylum Streptophyta; class Magnoliopsida; order Poales; family Poaceae; genus Cenchrus; species Cenchrus americanus. The sequence continues at coordinate 39,589,921 of OX387239.1, read as the reverse complement.
ATTTAGCTGCCAAGCAAATCGTGTTTTCTTGGCACTTTACTCTTGGTGGATTTTGCTCGATGGTTGCCTCCCGAAGACCTTTATATTTATATATATTCCTTGGCAGTTTTTACAGCTAATTTGGTGGTGTATTTTATAAGAAAAAAAATTCCAAAGTATGCGCATCAGTAAGGATGAAATCAAACTATACACACACACACACTAGTAAGGATGTGTGGCAAGAGATCCTGCTTGGCCGGTTCAGAATCAGAAGCATTATAGTATTACATTTCATTTAATTACCTGCATCCGCACGAAGAGGTCCTGGGATAGCAATCTCTTCTGGAAGCGGTGCTCGGTGAAGTCTCTCCTCACCCTCTCTACCTCGGCGCGCTCTTCCGGCGTGCCGGCGTCAGCGTCGAACTCCCACACCTGCCTGCCAAGGAAGTTGCTCCCAGACCGCAGCCACGGCCCGCCCCCCTGCCCGACCTTGAGCCTCCACATGAAGCTCCAAAGCTTTGTGTTCTGCGCGAGGATGCATATGTCGGCAGTCTCATTTATAGACGGAGATGGCTGGCTCTTTCTTTTTTTAATTAATTAATAAGGTGGAGATGACTTATTAGTTATTAAAATTAAAATGGGTGAAAAAAATGAGGCATGTCCACCAAATGAATCATAAGGTGGAAAGATATATAAGAACTAATAAGTACCTAACAAGGTATCGAATATGCATGTAAGACAAAGTACAAAAAATAGTGAACACGTACCCAATTTAATTAAATTTTTAATTATCTTTCTAAGATCAATGGCTAGCAAAACTTTAATTTAAAAAAAAATCCTGGAAGTATTAACCGTTACTTTACAACCACTATAACAAAGCTATTTAGTGAAAGGCCAAATTACTCCCTTCAAGTATGGTGAAAGTCCATAATACCTTCTAAACTAAACTAAATTTTGGTTCCCGATAATGCAATTTTTCAATTTTATTTCTTCATACACAAGTTGAATTCTAATTTGAGACTTTGCATGGCCTGGTAGTGGACATCATATTACTAACTTTTATATAACTTGTATCTTAAAGATAATATTTATTACTCAATATCTTACCCTATCAAAATGTTGATGAAAAATTCATGCTATAACTTCTGACTTATCTTATGTTCTATGCTATAACTTGCAAAATTTTAACTTGAAACTTCACATGTTCATGGAGAAACAAAAAATAAATTGTGTTAAGGAGTAAATTGAACCAAAGGGTATAAGTTAGAAGTAAACTAAACCAATAAATACTTTGATTAAACTTCAATTTGGCTAAACTTCAATTTGGGTCGTCGTGAGAATTATTGAAGGAGCAATACCACATCAGTGATCAGTGGGACTTCAATTTGAGTCAGCATGGGGCAATTAATAATGATGGCACACTACCATCCACTACGTACATGACTGGTTATGTTGGAACCTCAATTTAAGGTCCTCGTACCGTCCCATTTATGTAGATGAGTGGTTGATCTTGTAGATGACGTCTTGTGTTCTTAGCTCGCTAACCACTACTCACGGAGAGGCTGGCTTACCGACCACAACAGCTCGGTGTGGAGGCTTACGAGAGGTCGGCGCACGAGAGAGGAGCCTAGGGCTCAGGTCTGGCGACCTTTCTGACCAAGCATGCTCATAGCGGCAGGAGGCTTTATACTTGTTAGGGATGGTGTCCTTAGGTCGAATGACCCTTAGGTTGGCTTTGAGCCAAGCCCCCGAGCATATCGAGGGGAAGGAACAAGGGAGACTCGGAACCCCCAGGTCTTGCGACCCAGATGTTGGCTTTAGCCAAGCCCCCAAGCATGTCGAGGGGAGGGGGTTTGGTGTATGAGGAAGGAGGAGGTAGTGCTCAACTCATAGCAGATGACTGCTTGAAATATTTATTTATTTAATCTGAAAAAAGGAGGTACAAAAGAGGGAAATACATAGCTTAAATTTAAAACTATTCTACGGATAGAATTGTCGTAGATGCTCCACGTTCCATGGGTTGGGTACTCCTTGCCCATCGCCCCACTGGATTCGATATGTTGATGGGCTGATAACTTCCGTGATGATGAAGGGTCCCTCCCAAGGGGCAGAAAGCTTGTGCATGCCGTCGGTCTTCTGGATGCGTCTAAGGACGAGGTCGCCAACGTTGAAGGAAGTTTCCTTAACGTTGCGATCATGATAGCGGCATAGCTGTTGGTCATGACGAGCTTGTCTCATGATGGCGGCGAGTCTTTGTTCTTCGAGGCTATCAAGGTCGATACGACATGTCTGTTCGGCCTCTCCTTCCTCGTAGAACTGAATTCGCGGAGCTCCAAAGGCAACGTCGGTAGGTAGAACAGCTTCTGATCCGTAGACCAGAAAGAAGGGCGAGAAGCAGGTAGCGAAGCTGATTTGAGTCCTGAGACCCCAAATTACATGTGGCAACTCGGCTATCCACCTGGTGGCATAGTTGGAGGTGTCTTCGTAGATACGGTCTTTGAGAGCTTGAAGCCCCATGCCGTTGTCTCTTTCGACCTGGCCGTTACACCGTGGGTGGGTGACCGAGGAATAATAGACATCGATAAGGTTATCCTGGCAGAAGTTCTAGAAGACCGAGCTAGTGAAGGCTGCACCTAGGTCGGTGATGATCCTATTAGGCACACCGAAGCGATGTTTGATGTCTTCGGTGAATTTAACAGCTTCTTCCGATGTTAATTTTGCAACAGGTCAGACTCCAATCCACTTGGTGAATTTGTCTACGGCGACCAGGATATGTTTGTAGCCACCCGGAGCGGTACGAAATGGTCCTACAGCGTCGAGGCCCCACATAGCGAAGGGCCATGACAGGGGGATGGTGCGCAGGGCCTGAGCTGGCAGGTGTTGCTGTTTGGCAAAGAATTGGCATCCTTTGCACCTCCTGATGAGGTCTTTAGCGTCGGTAATGGCTGTTGGCCAGTAAAATCTGGATCAGTATGCTTTACCGACCAAATTGGTGAATGTCGCGTGGCAACCACACTCGCCGCTGTGGATCTCAGCTAAGAGCTGGAGACCTTCTAATTGTAGGATACACTTCATCAAGATGCCAGTAGAGGCAGCTTTCCTGTAAAGGTCGGAACCGATCACGACGTAGTTAGCACTTAATCAGGGACAAGTTGGTCAAGTATGAAGTCTACGAAGGGCATGCACCAATCATCCTCTTTTTCAGACATGAGCACGTCACCAGGAGGTGCTGAGTTTTAGCCGTTTGAAGGTGGCTCTGGATTATCGGGATCCAAGAGCTTGATTGAAGGCTTGCGTAGGTCTTGGACGAACATGCCTGCTAGGACTAGAGCTCGACGAGAGCCTAGTTTGGAGAGCACATCGGCGGCGACGTTGTTGTTCCATGGCACGTGCTGGAACTCGATCCCCTCGAAGTGGCCTCCGAGTTTACAAATCTCAGCGCAATAAGCATCCATCGTGTCTTTGACGCAATCCCACTCCTTGTTTACTTGCTCGATGGCGACCTTGGAATCGCCAAAAGCTAGTAGTCGCTAGATGCCAAGGGACACTGCTATTCGGAGCCCATGGATCAGGGCTTCATATTCTATGCTATTGTTGGAGGCCTTGTAATGAATCTGCAGGACGTACTTGAGCTGCTCTCCCTGGGGAGAGATAAGCAACACTCCTGTGCCTGCACCTTCGAGGTTGATGGCACCGTCGAAGTACATTATCCAGTGTTCAGACTGCTCCTTGGGAGGGGGCATCTGGATCTCTGTCCACTCAGACACAAATCAGCGAGGATCTGCGACTTGATTGCTTGCCTAGGGCAAAACTCGATTTCGAACTCTCCAAGCTCGACTGACCACTTGACGATGCGGCCATTGGGGTTGCGGTTGCGGATGATCTCTCCTAAGGGGAATGAGGACAGGACCATGATCTTGTGAGCTTGGAAGTAATGTCGAAGCTTTCTCGACGTGATCAGGAGTGCATAGAGCAACTTCTGAGGTTGTGTGTAACGTGTTTTAGCGTCGGCCAGGACCTTGCTCACGTAATATACAGGTCGTTGGACAGGGTAGGCCTGCCCTTCTTCTTCTCGCTCGGAGACGAGAACCGTGCTGACCACATTAGTGGTGTCAGAGATGTAGAGTAGGAGTGTTTCCTTCGGAATTGGAGGTGTCATAACTGGTGGAGTCGTTAAGGACTCTTTGAGAGCCTCGAACGCTTTCTGGGCTTCGTTGTCCCATACGAACTTGTCAGCCTTCTTCAATAGCTTGAAGAAGGGTAAGCCTTTTTCGCCAAGCTTGCTGATGAAACGACCTAGAGCCGCCATCATGCCGGTGAGCTTCATGACGTCTTTCCTGTTGGATGGCTTGGCCATCTTTCGTATAGCATCGACCTTTGTAGGGTTAGCTTCAATGCCTCGGTGCCCAACCATGAATCCCAGGAGCAATCCGGAGGGGACACCGAAGACACACTTTGTTGGGTTAAGCTTCCACTGGAACTCTCGCAAGTTGGCAAAGGTTTCGGTGAGGTCGGCGATGAGCTTGTCTTCTTCTGTGGTCTTGACGACCACATCGTCTACATAGGCTTCGACGTTCTTTCCGATTTGGGACTTCAGGCACTTCTGGATTGCCTTCTGGTATGTTGCTCCAGCGTTTTTCAGGCCAAAGGTCATGACTTTGTAGCAGTAGATGTCGTGGGGTGTTATGAATGCCGTTTTATCTTCGTCGTCAGGATGCAGGGCTATCTGGTGATATCCCAAGTAGCAGTCGCGGAAGCAGAGTAGGACGCTACCAGCCGTGGAGTCCACGACCTGGTCAATACGAGGAAGAGGGAACGGATCCTTCGAGCAGTGCTTGTTAAGGTCGGTGTAATCGATACACATCCTTAATCCACCAGTTTTCTTTGGTACAAGAACCGGGTTTGCGAGCCAAACCGGGTGTTGACATTCTCTAATAAAACCTGCAGCTAAGAGCATACAGATTTCTACTTCTATAGCTTGTTTTCTATCTTTTGCAAATCGCTGGAGCTTTTGCTTGATAGGTCGTGCGGTCTTATTGACTTCAAGTCTATGCTCAGCCAGCTCCCTGGGGACGCCAGGCATGTCGGATGGACTCCATGCGAAGATGTCGGTGTTGTCCCTGAGGAAGCTGGTGAGCGCGAGTTCCTATTTGGGGTCGAGGTCGGCCCCGATGACGACTTCCTTGGATGCGTCGGGCAGGCCGAGGCAAACCTTCTTGACAGCTGGACTTGGGTCCAAAGCTGTGCTTGTACACTTCTGCTATGGTACATGCAGGGTAGTTTGGTCGATCTTGGCTGTCTGGGCGACCATGACCGTTGTTGCGGCTTTGATCGCTGAATCTTTGGAGAGCTCGATGGTGGCACTTTCGCAATGGTAGGAGACCACGATGTCCCCGAGGATGGAAAGAATTCCGTTTGGTGCTGGCATCTTCATGATGAGGTAGGTGTGATGCGATGCGATATAGCCATGAACTTGGCCAGCATAAGTCGACCAAAGATGGCGTGGTATGATGAGCGGAAGTCCGCGGCCTCGAACGTCAGGTATTATGTACGGAAGTTCTCCTCTTTGCCGAAGGTGACCGGCAGGCATACACGACCTATGGGGTACGCAGCTTTTCCGGGCACGACCCCGTAGAAGGGTTCGTCACAGGCAGTCATCTTGCTGAAGTCGAACTCCATCTTGCGCAGCGTCTCTGTAAAGATGATGTTTAGGCTGCTGCCCCCGTCAATGAGGGTCTTAGGCAGTAAGGCCCCGTTGACTATGGGGTTGACGACCAACGGGTAGGTCCCAGGGTCAGGGATGTGAACCCAATGATCTTTCCTGGAGAAATTTATTGCGCATTCATACTACCGCAGAGGTTGCGGGTTTTCGGTGTTGACGTGCCCCATCTCCCTGGCGTTTGATCGGGTCTGTCGATTGCTTTTGATCTCTTGGCGACCTTCGACGATGAAGTTGATCTCACGGTTGGCCTTCTGGACCGTACCATTGGGGTTGCCCCCTTTGGGTGGTGGCAGAGGGGTCCGCTCTTTTCGGTTGTTGTCTTCGTGATTATGGTCGTCGTGGCAGTGTCGGTTATCACGTCGGTCGTTGTGACAATCATCATGGAGATCATCACGACGATCACTCCTGTGGTCATCGCGCCTGTCGTTGTGATCATCGCGAAGGTAGTCGTCACGTCTGTCATCGCGACGGTAGTCGTCGCGTCTGTCACCATGGCGATAGTTACGGCAATAATCACATCGATCCCTATTTTCATTGTGAGGATAGGGCCTACGATCACGGTAATCTCGTCGATCAGGTCGACGGTCACGATTGTTGAAGCGTTGTCCATTACGGTTGTCGTTGCTCTTGGTCTTCTTGGAGGTAGACGGGACTCCAAGGGCGCGCTTTAGTTGTTCGCACTCCCTCATGGTGTGCTTGGCGTCGCGGTGGAACTGGCACTGGTCGTCCATGACCATATTGAAGTCACCTTCGAGGAAGGTGGAAGGTCTTGGTGGATCTGCTACATAGGCTTCACCAGATCGTTTGCGCGACTTGGTGCCTCCGTCGTCGTGGTCTTCCCTGTTGAAGTCATGCATTACCGCATCTTGAGTGTCGACCAGTTTGTCGACGTAAGCCATGAGGTCGCCAATGGTGTGTGCATCAGCCTCGCATGGATCTTCTCGAACAGCTTGATGTTGGTGATTCCCTTTTTGTAGTAAGTGATGACGTCTTCGTCTTTGACACCCGCAAGGGTGTTGCGGTTCTCGAAGTAGTGGTTGGTGTACTCACGGAGAGTTTCATCACGTCTCATCCGTACTCTTGCAAGGTGGTGAGTATTACCAGGACGATTGTAGGTCGCCTGGTAGTTTGTCGTGAAGAGGTGAGACAAGGTCACCCTTGAGGTGATGCACTCTGCTGGGAGGTTGTCGAGCCACAGGAGTGGTGCCTTGCCCATTACGAGGGGGAAGTATCCCTCCATGTGGTCCTCATTGCCGCCGAAGGCACACGCTGTGATGTTGTACATCTTGAGCCATATACTTGGGTCCGAGCGACCGTTGTACTTCTCAATAGCTGGCTTGAAGTCTTTTGGGTATATGACCGTCCGAAGACGTCATGAGAAAGCTGGGAAATTATTGACCGCTCCCGGGCTTGCAGATGGGGCATGAGCCGCGGGGATGACGTAGAGGTCATCGGGAGGGCCATTGTCTTGGTCGTACTGAGCACATCGCAGGAGTTCCTGGTCGTGCATAACCCGGAGTTCTGTAGCTTGGATGGGGTTGTTGGCGTCAAGGGCGCCAGGGACCCCATGCTCGCGGTCGTAGTTAGGTCGCCGAGCTATCTCGACTTCATCTCTTACGCGGTGACGCTGGCTTCCTTCTACGCGATTGGCCTGGACCAGACGAGGCTGAGCTACTACATTGTGTCTTGGGTTGGGAGCGGCGTTCCCCTGAACATTGGCAGCGTTGGCTGCATTGTTAACGACGTTACCAGCGGTGTTGACCGGAGTGTTTGCTGGAGCGTTGGCTGCAGCATTGGCTGGAGCATTTGCTGGGCAGCTGGGTTGACCAGCTGTTCTACGACATCGTTGGTGAGGACGCTCCGATCTGCTTCTAGAGTAAGAACTTGCCGCGGATCTGCTGTATCCAGGACCTCTTTCTTCGATTTGAGCGGCTGCAACGTAGACGTTGGCTTGGAGGTGCCGGATCATTGGGGAATCTTCGAGGTGATTTAGAGCGGCAAGAGCGGCTCCCATGTTGGTTTGCGGTGAGTTGTAAACTTCGAGTCCGTCGCGCTCGAAGTCTCTGAGGAGGTCTCGCGCGCGCAGTCTATTGGCACGAGGTGCATCATCTTGGCATCGCTACTGTGGGGCAGCTGGTGCCACAAGTGCTTGTTGCCCGGCGTTGGCATTGACCTGTCGGGCGTTGGCATTGACCTGTCCGGCGTTAACCGGTTGTAGGCCTGCACCTAGGGCAATGGCAGCAATCTCTTGTTGTCATCGGACAGCTCTGGTAGCATTAGCGTTTTCACGTTCTTGACGCTGCTCGTCTATTTCTCCATCTTGTGGCGGTACATCCGCAGAGACGACCAAGATCTGGCGATCTAGGGTCTCGAACTCTTCTCCCGGATAGTTAGGGGAGATCGTTGTGTGGGCGACCTAGAACGCAAGGCGGTCCGGAGATGACTATTGGTTCATCCGGCGGCGGTGGGCCACAGTAAGGGGTCGATGAAACTTCTTGAGAACACGACACTAGCGTGCAGTGTGTTTGGACTTCTCGTGGACAGGGCAGGGTTCGTTGAGGTGATTCTTGCGGCTTCCACGATCTTGAGAGTTGAGTCCAGATTCGATCTGGATCTTGAGTTTCATGTAGCGTGATGCTACGAGGGTAGCATTGCACAAGCCCAGAGGCATGCTAGAGGGCAAAGAGGTCGTGTGAGGGTGCTTGACGCACTCACAGACTTTGATTGTGTCAGAGAGCATGCCCTCGACACAATCGATCCCAGCGATCAGGTCGCTAGGAGTGGGTGGGTGGGTTTTCTTCGATAGATCTGTTTCGATCTGTTGGTTGGTGGTTACCGCGTTGCCTTTGATGACGAGGCAGGCGGCTGGAGCGGTGGATGTCGCCGGCATCGAGCCAAAACAAATGTCGACGGGGTCGGCGAGGAAGTCTGCCATGCTCTCCAGGAAGATGACGACGTTGGTCAAAGCCATCGAGTTGCACAAAGAACCTTGACTCTGCCCCTACCTGGCGCGCCAACTGTCAGATGGTGAGATCTGGACAGCCCACGGGGGTGTTAATCCTTGTGGTTTATTTGTTCGGCGGGGAGGAGTCTAAAGCTAAGAACTCGAAGGTCGCACACGAGTACGCGGAACATAGAGAACACGGCGAGTTTATAGTGGTTCTGGCCTCCGGAGAGTAAAACCCTACGTCTAGTTCTTCGGTTTGTATTGCTGAGGATTGCGGATTGGTTGAGGGTACACAAGGGATCGCCTCATCCGCCTTATATTGGCCAGCGTATGAGGTCGGTTCCCAGACTCCTGGTCGGTTACGACCAGGAGACCTAAGTCTACGTTACACATCTTGCCATATCCCGTCGATCTGCTTTGGGCGAAGTCCACCGGAGTCTTGTCTCGTAGGCCAAGTCTAGAGGTCGTGACGAGCTAGGTCATCGGGGGAATCTTCTGGAAGGTCTTCAGGAGGTCGTGTGGGCCGCCAACTAGGTCGGTGGGGCCCACTGACCGGTCGGCGGGTCTTCTAGTAGGCCGGACCCACTTGTCGGGGACGGCTGTGAGCCTGGTCGGTGGGGACCCAGGGGTACCCATGTCACCGAAGAGGGTCTGTGACTCGTCCTACAGGCGGCGTGTGTACTTATCGAGGCTGACCAAGTAGCTATCTGTCTCCACCAAGGTCTCATTGGTCTTGCGAAAAGGTGCAGCGTCGACGTCGTCTTGGATCCCCTCGTGCGAAGGGACTCCGTCCACGAGCGGTGTGAGGCGCTAGTAGTCCCGGGGTAGAAGTCAGAGCGTCCCGGGCTCGAAGGTGATGTGGTACTGAGCGAGAAGGCAGCCCAGTGCCTGACGGCAAGCGACGTCCAGTGCGGTCGCGACGGTGAGCGCAGTGCTATAGCAAACCTCTCCCTTGAACCCTGGAAGGCTCGGGTGAGGAAGGACGACGACCATGCAGAGCACCATCCGCCTTGTCATGGCGGGTATGTACTCGGTGCGGTACATGACGTAGGTAGGAGGGACCCCAAGCCTGAGAAGGGCCCTCAATCTCCATCCAGTGGCAGATCGCCCCGCAGGTCTCGGGGGTGATCCCAGCGACCTAGCGCTCCATCTCTTGTGAAACATAAGAAATTTTAGTTAGCGCAGGTGAGTAAGAGGTTTTCCAAAAAGGGATAAGTTCTTATAACATAGTACAAGGGTATAAATATAAAAGTAGAGCGTATAGAGTCCTAACTCTATCGGCCATTTCTAGGGATATGCGCTACGGTCAAGTATGGCTCTGGTACCACCTGTAAAACCCCGGATTTTCATAGAAAACCCAAATCCCTGTACCGTCGCGATAGTCCCTGGATCAGTGGCTATCGTGTACATAACGTCTCACAGATAATAACACAAAGTCATACATCGCATCACATAAGAGAATTAGTACATAATTTATTACATGTCCATTATGGAGTACATCATTACAAGCCTCTTGGCTGAATCGGAGTGAAATTTTACGCAGCGGTAGCTAGCATCTCAGAAGGGTCTCCATCTTTCTTTTATTCTTCTCGCCATAGGCATCCTTGAGAGAAGCGACGCATCCCTCAGTCGTACCATCCATCGGCGTTGTTGTCGTACTCTGACTCGTACCCTGTACACCCAAAGTCTATCCCCAAGGAGTGGGATAGGTCTACGTCACCAACTGTATGCAGCTTTAAGTGGCCTAACTTCTAAAGGGAGAAAAAGAGACAAGGAAGCAGCTCTGGTTTCCTATGCAGCAGCAGCAGAGTAATATCAAGATATCTCCATCAAGTTCCCAACCCCAAAGCTCTCAACACAGCTTGGATCCACCTGGTCACCCAGGGCCCCGTCTCCACAACCTACTCCGGTCTAGGGTCGATGTGAGAACTTCCTCTCCTCGCACCTCAATGATTGCAATCGGGTCAACAAGGTAGATGGAGCCTCTCTCCTTTATCCGACTGCAACCACGGCTCACCATACACTCATCTGTAGGGGGAAGGTAGAAATCCCAAAACATGAGAACCAACAATCCACTAGGCTTATCCATGACCGAGGACGCGGCTATAGCTATAGATCGAACGACTCTCCAGAGTGTATACACCTGTACCCATCCCGGAATGGTACCCGGCCGGTGTACGGACGACCGAGCCCATCCTGCATACGGCCCTCAAAAACGGTCCCCCTCAGAAGGTACGACACCGGAGCTGTGAAATGCCCCCGTGTGGCCACACGGGAGTCGCTCTGAGAGGGTGGTCTCACCTCCACCTTTCCCCCACTGATACCCCGCTATTCTCCTGGTAGGTATGGTTCCGCACTTGCCGAGCTCAACTCGGCACTAACCCCACACTCGGTGAGGTGGTGTGTACGTAAAGTCCCGTGAATTGGTTGGCCCACTCGGTTTCAGACTAGGGCGAGCTCATGTCCTCCAAGGGCAAGTAAAACTCCAACACCTAGGCTCCGAAAACCGTCAAAGTAGGGATACACTATGGAGTGCACCCCTACCCCCGATCCTAGATCGGTTGTTTCGAGCTCACCCCCGCCAAGAACCACTATTCACATCCCAACACATGCATCGCGAAGCTCAGTGTATATACACGCTTCTAAACATATATAGTAGTAGGACAATCAAGGACAGGATATTTAAAGTAGGCAGTGCAAGGTTCATCAACATGCGTATAATGTACAGTGCTAGCAATCTATATTGCAATGACTAATAGGTTTTCAAAGTCAGTCGGGCGTGAACCTGGGGTCTGGTAGTCCTCCGCGGCGAAGTCGTCGGCGTAGTCGTACTCCGGGTTCAGCTCCTTGGCTCTAGCTGCTCCTAATAACGCGTAGAAGAAAATAAACAACGGCCCTAATGCAATTAATTCCAAAAGAACGACAATTAAGAGCCAAGAGAAAGCAAACACTAGCCTAACACGGAGATTAAGATTTTAGAGAATTTCTAGAAAAGGTTTTGTATTTTTCAGAGCAAAAATGGATTTATTAGGATTTTCCAAAGATAAAATAGTTTTTTGAAAATAAAATACGCATACACAATAGCACAGACTCTAGGCTGACTAGTTGCTGGCTCTTAGGGGCTTAAAGCTATCTCTAAGGTGCCTGCAAGCCGACTACTGGAGCCGACGTGGCGTCCACATGGGTGGCTATACGCTAGCTATGGCCTGCGTGGCTGCCCACTGGGCGGGGCGCACGGGATCTCCACTGGATCCTTTGCAGCGCGGCGCGGCGCGGGAAAGCGTGCGCCAAAGGACCGGATTGGCCGGGTGCACAGGATCCTATCGATTCGCTGCAGCTACACCAGCGTGTGGGCCGGTATGTGAGGGAAAAACCCCCACTGGGTTTGGCAGCGACCCTGAGGTGCTCGATGGTTTGTCCCAAAGGGACGGCGGCTCGGCCGTAGCTCGCCGGTGGCGAGGTTCTACAGCGGTGACTCGAACCGCACCTCAACCAGGTCCGATCGTATCCAAGGCTCGCCAAAGCAAGGAAAAGAACGGCCTTTGGCCGGGCGTCGGCGCACGACGGCGAGACGACGCAGCGCGGCGTCTTGGCATGGGAAGGTCTCCTGCGCGGCGGCGGCATTCGCATGGGCGAGGGCGCATGGGGGCGTCCAGATGTCGGGCGTGTACGCATGTGAAACAAGCGAGGCCAAAGGGGCCTGAAGGTCGGGGCTTTTACCCCTTGACCGGTCGCGCACGGCGGTTTGGCCATGGCGGTGCTCAAGTCGGCGCTCATGGCGACGGAAAGAAGACAAGGCTCACGCGGCCGGCGGCGACGTACGAACGTATGCGGCCGCGTCGGCGGCGATGGCTCACGGAAAGCCCTAAGGACCTCACCTTTTTCTCCTGCTCGCGCGTGCACTCGGCATCCGGCGTGGCAAAGGCCACGACGGCGTGGCAAGCAGGTCGGCGGGGTGCCCGACGCAAGGAAAAAGAAGCCAAAGGCTCGGCCTTGGCCTCCCAGGTAGGTGTGCGTGCGTTCGGGGGTGCACGGCTGCGCGACGGTGTGCAGGATTTCACAGGCGCACAGGGGTGTGCATGCCGGCGGCTCGGCCACGGCGGCGGACCAGAGCGACGGCGCACGGCAAGGCGGCCCAAAGAATCTAAAGGCGGGACAAAGCACTACGCGCGCGCGACGAGGACGGCAGCGACATCTGCAAGAAGAAGAAACCCAGCCTAGCACGAAGGCCGGCATCAGCAGTGGCGAGCGCGGCGGCACGGTGGCGAATGGCGGCGTCCCCCCTCAGCTCGAAGGCCGGGGCATCCACAAAGTAGGGGGGAAGCTCGTTCTCACCTTGTTGGCCACGGGCCATAGTGCAGTCGTTGGTGAAGAGGAGCGGTGCGTGCTTGCCGGCGTGGTAGGAGACGACGGCGCGCTGCAGAGGAAGCAGAGGAAGGTGGCGTGTGGCGACGTCCCGGTCCGGCTCCCCCTTCACGAGCTGCTCCGGCTTCGCAACTAGACGGCTCCACGGGCGGACTCCCACGCCTCCTGCTCCTCCTCTCCCCCTCCTTCTTGACGTCACCAGTGGTGGATTGGGGAGGGGAATCCCCAATTGGCTAGAGTTGGCCTCGGGCACCCGCGACGCTTCTTATAGGCCGAGGTAGGTAGAGCGGACGGCTAGATAGGCTCCGCGGCGCCTGGACGCCATCCAGCGCCGACGGCCATGGCCGCACGGCCTGCTTTCCACGGCGGCGCGTCAGGGCTGAGAGAGAAGACGGTGGAAAGGGGGAAGAGGTGAAGGAAGAAAGGGGCGACGTGGCAGCCTGACAGGTGGGTCCCGCATGGCAACGCCTCACGCCTGGGGTGAGCTGGCCGGCGGGTCGGCTGCTCGCTTGTGGGCCGCGCATGGGTTGAAAGGGTGCGCAGGCTGAAATCGAGGTTGGCGGCCCACGAAAAAGGGTAAAGAGGTTTCCTGTTTAACTCAACCCTATTTTCTATTTGATTCAAATTTGAATTCAACTTCAAATTTGAATCCACTCAAACATAAAACCAAATGAAAATTCATCTTCTCACACTAGCATTTTATAAGTCCTAATAGTATTGCTTGAATTAAATTACAATCTAGGACTTTAGGGAAAGGAAAAAGGAAGACATCCTTAATGGTTTCATAAGCATACAATTTCATAGCAAGTTTTTGGAAATCCCATAATTTTACAATCAGACAAATTCAAGAATGTTACATGTGGTATTTTTGCATCTATGGGGCCTAGAAAAGTCTACAAGGACATGCTAAACAATATGGTTAGTCTCATTGATCATGTTGTCATGACTCACCAAAATCATACTCGAACTAATGGCTTATGAGGCAATGTTCTCTACACGGTACAAATGAAAATCAGCCCAGGGACAAATGATCGATTCTCTGGTCCCTTGCTTATTCTAAATGCAAAAATGCACCGCCAAAGCTCTCTACAACACCAAATACATGATATGTAGAGGGGGGAAAGAAAATCTCAGATGCTCTGATAGATGGTGATGTGGGCAAGTAGCTTTTGATACTTGTGGCATTGCTCCGATACCTGCTAGCTGGGGCGTGACACTTGCAACCCATGTTGGCTCATGTGTACACTTTGAGTAATACAATCACTGGCTTTTATCGAAACAAAAAGGGTTTCAGCCCACGCGTTTCGCGTGGTAACAGTCCATTCAACTACTCTGACGCAGATTACTGTAAGGGGCCATGTGATCACGTCTCATCAGACTCATCATGCATCCACAATTCCACAGGCTTCCTATAGCAAGCTGATGTGTCGCCGCGATCGGCCGGCACCCATGAATTTTATTTGTACGTCGAACGCATGCGTGCCGCGCGCGTATAAAATAACGGCAATGCTCCAGAACCTACTCCCTCTGTCCCGGTAAGATCGTCATTTAAGCCACAGGTCCCTGTAGGCCTTCTGGCTATCTGTACATCATCGTCTAGCTGGTATTTTAATTCCATCAGCTATGCAGGCTCTCTTTTCATCCACTAGTCATTTAATTCTCTCTCCTATACTCTCATCATTGCACGTCACCTTTGTAATTAATTATATTAATACTACTAATTAGTGTCTAAACATGTGATGTGACGGGTGAAAACTACCCTTGGTTCACCAGCGGATTCAATCTGGGAGCGTGAATAAGTACAGTGAAGATCAAGAGCATAGGTAAATAATGAATCCCCGAGGTCAGAGGGGGGAGAACGACTTACCTTCCTCGAGCTCGAAACAGGGTTGTTTGTTTTCAGGTAGTCAATAATGGTCTCTCCCTCTCGCTTACAGGGTTCTTGTATGAACCGCATGTGCGGATGCTGCGATATATCTGCTCGGGGTGACTTGACACCATGCATGCAGCTAGGCGACATCATTTATGTACTTGAATAATAGTAAAATCTCTGGCTTTTATCGAATGAAAAAACACTTTCAGCCCCCGTGTGATCCCACCACG
Organism: Cenchrus americanus; assembly: GCA_947561735.1. Lineage (NCBI taxonomy): Eukaryota > Viridiplantae > Streptophyta > Magnoliopsida > Poales > Poaceae > Cenchrus > Cenchrus americanus. The sequence goes on along the minus strand of OX387239.1, from coordinate 39,574,805 downwards.
CGTTTCACGTGGTAACATGCTACTAACAGAACATTAATTCAAGTACGTACTCTGACGCAGATTACTGTATGGACCATGTGATCACGTCTCATCAGACGCACTTCCTAGCTGATGTGTCGTCGCGATCGGCACCCATATCAATTATTAGTACGTCGACCCCATGCGTGCGCGCGCGTGTATAAAAATCACCATGCGGCCGGCTCCTCCATCACCACAGCCACCACACCTCTCCTCTCTCCATCCTCCACTCCACTCTCCTCTTCCATCGCTCATATAGTTCCTTCTAGTGTTCGATCGTCTGCCTGCAAGTACAGCAATGGCGGTCGGGTGGAAGGTTGAGGGCGGAGCCAGCAGGTTGCTCCTCCAGCTCGCCGGGGTGCTGCTGCTGGTGGCCGCGACGGCGACGGCCGGTGATGCAGCGGAGGAGGTTGTTGCCACCGTAGGCGAGAACATCCTCCGCGGCAGTCGTGCTTATTGCGAGCTCAAGTGCCAGCACCATCGAGACCCGGTGAACAAGAAGCGGTGTGTCGACTTCTGCATACGGTGGCAGCTGGTGCTTGATGCTATCAAGGAAGGGGATGGAGCCACCGACACCCTCACAATTAGTGAGGCCACCCTCCATGGCAGCCGAGCTTATTGCGAACTCAAGTGCCAGCACCATCGCGACCCGGTGAACAAGAAGAGGTGTGTCGACTTCTGCATAAAGTGGCAGCTCGCATTCGATGCCGTGAAGGAGGAGGATGGAGTCACCATAACCACTGGTGAGGACATCCTCCGCGGCAGTCGAGCTTATTGCGAGCTCAAGTGCCAGCACCATCGTGACCCGGTGAACAAGAAGCGGTGTGTCGACTTCTGCATAAAGTGGCAGCTCGCATTCGATGCCGTGAAGGAGGAGGATGGAGTCACCATAACCACTGGTGAGGACATCCTCCGCGGCAGTCGAGCTTATTGCGAGCTCAAGTGCCAGCACCATCGTGACCCGGTGAACAAGAAGCGGTGTGTCGACTTCTGCATTCGGTGGCAGCTGGCGTTGGATAAGGTCAAGGAGGATGGAGTTATCACCGTTGAGAAGGATGGAGTCACCATCACTAATGGTGAGGACATCCTCCATGGCAGCCGAGCCTATTGCGAGCTCAAGTGCCAGCACCATCGCGACCCGGTGAACAAGAAGCGGTGTGTCGACTTCTGCATACGGTGGCAGCTGGCGCTAGGTAATGTCAAGGAGGAGGATGCAGCCGCCGCCGCTGAGGAGGATGGAGTCACCATCACCATTGGTGAGGATATCCTCCACGGCAGTCGAGCTTATTGCGAGCTCAAGTGCCAGCACCATCGCGACCCAGTGAACAAGAAGCGGTGTGTCGACTTCTGTATAAAGTGGCAGCTGACATTGGATAATATCAAGGAGGAGGATGTAGCCGCCGCTGCCGCTGAGGAGGATGGAGTCACCATCACCACTGGTGAGGACATCCTCCGCGGCAGTCGTGCTTATTGCGAGCTCAAGTGCCAGCACCATCGCGATCCGGTGAACAAGAAGCGGTGTGTCGACTTCTGCATAAAGTGGCAGCTGGCGTTGGGTAATATCAAGAAGGAGGATGGAGCCGCCGCTGTCGCTGGCGGTAACAAGGCGGTTGACGGTACCGGAAAGGAAGATGTTAGAGCTACCGTGGCCACTGTCGGTGGAGCCCTCCGCCAGGTGGTGTGACGCCGGCACACATAAGGCCGGTCTAATAAGTACGTGCTACTACAATACGTACGTTCCTCCGTGTTCGCAGTCTTGTACGCACGTAGATGTGTGGTATGTATCGTAGTACGTACGAATAAAGAGCAACGGTCGTCGCGTGCTCTATGCATGCGATGTGTGTGATGACGACCTGCATATGCTCCTGCTGTCTGGTTCCACTGCGTTTTTAAGATTCTGCTTCAGTGACTCGTCAGTTGTTATATATATGAATAAAAGTGGCAGGCTTTCCGAAAATTTGAATTTCAGTGTGGATCTTTCTCTCTCTCTCTCTTTTGCGAAAGACGAAAGAGTGCCCGGATAGATCTAATTTTGAACACGAGCCCATTGTATTCTCACGATCGGGGTCCTCTCCACTTCTCCAGAATGATTCTTAAAACATAAACGACAATATTTGCAAAAAATATTAACACCACCAAATTGAGATCCAATAACTCTATACCATGATTTTTTAATGATGAGTAATAATTAAACTTGTATGCAAGTGTTGACTTCGTCAAGGAAATAGAATTGAAATTTGCATCATTACTTATGTTCCTTGTGTTATACGTCTCTACACCTTTCACTAACCACTGCTATCACTCACACTCCCTCATGCACCTTCGTTATAATATGCTTCGCTTGTCTTACCTGCTAGCCATTAGAGCCCAAAATCCTGAAAAATCAGTCTCAAACCTCGTTCTCTAAGCACCTTCGAAATCAAACAAAGCAGAGATCTCGTCTCCACTCCCGAATTGTATCACAAACACACGCAATGTATACTTGCTTCCACAAATAAGTTTTGATACTCTCGGGGCTTGGGGGTGCTCCTGTCCACTCGCATCCATATATTGGATCCGCAGTACACGCCACAGTGCCCTACTGGCTGAGAGGGAGACTGAGCGAGAGGCTCAGGGGGCCGAGCGGGAGGCCGAGCATCAGAGGATACAAGCTTTGGAGGCCCAGCAACATGGTTTGCTCAAGTTCGTGCAAAAACTTGGGGAGCAGCAAGGTTGGGAGATCTCAGCACAACTGCTTGCACCACCACCAGCAGCACCACACCGAGAGTCCAATCCGGTGAGTATGAGTACGGTTGTTTTACTTTCTGCACTCATGCTTAGTGTCAAACCTAGTGATGGCCTTCGTGCCGGATTTGTTGACGTGTCAGCCTTCGTGCCGGATTTGTTGTTCTGTCGGCCTTCGTGCTAGAAATGTGGTTGTCGGCCTTCGTGCCGACCTTCTTCTTGCAGGTTTTGGAAACAAAAGGAAAGTGTTAAGAAGAAAAGGAAAAACAAGGAATATTTGACGCACGATTGATTAAGAAAAATAAAACGCAGAAGCAGGGTGGAAGCAAAAGTAAAGTGTCAAACGGAAATGAAAAATAAGTAACAATTGACATGTGGTTGATCGAGAAAATTTAAATGCGGAAGGAAAGGAAAAACAAGGAACAATTTACGTGTGATTGATTAAGGGAATTCAAACGCATGAGTAAGGAATGCAATTTGAAAGGAAATCATTTGAAAGGATAAGGAGCGAAGACAATTGAAAATTTTTCTCACCCAAATCAGACCCATCTTACCCCTCACGACGGACCCAGCCGTCATATGTTTTTGGAAGTGGATAGGGTGGAAGGACTATGAAGTCCCAAAAAATCACAATTTGGAGAGCGTTTCTGCCAAAAAGCTAATTTGTTTCTCACCAGTCCGCCGTCTTACCCATGTGCGTACCCGCCTGTGGACCCAGCCCGCGAATCGCTTCCCGACTCCCGTCCTGCGTGTCACCGCCAGCGTCTTTGGGCAAAACTGCCCTCCTCAGGGCAAAACAGAGGAGGGGTACGAAGGGGGCGGCCGGCCGCCGGCACGCCAGACACGGCGACGGCGGGGAGGTGGCGGAGAGCAGAGAGGGGAGTGAGGGGGATCGTTTCCCCTCTGTTGACGGTTAATAGTTGTATCAAAGTTCGTTTGTGACTTGCAAGCGGACAAGTCTCCCGTCGTAGTCAAGGGACCCTTCTTCCCTCGAGTGGTGAACCCAAGGTATCGAATCCGTGGAACAAATGTGTGACGCAAAACTTAATCTAGTAAAGCCAAGTAACTTCAATCTTCGGTAAAAGAAACCCTAATGCATCTAAGTAAAAGACACGAAACTAATCTAATCTACTAAAGACCGAAGAAAACAAAGTAAGATTGGGTAGATAAACCGATCTAGAGGGATTGGGGTAAGCCTTTTGTTGAAGTTCCAAGCAAGAGAAGAAGTAGCAAATCGAATCTTATAAGAAGCTTCTTTAAATCGTGGTTTCCCGTCCAAATCCGAAAACATCCGCCTTTCGGAACCCCCGTTCTGTCACAACGTACCCTACTCATGCGGGGAGCTTAGGGCGAGTCAAAAGACAAGTCGAGATTCTTTCGGAAGATCCGGCGTGTACCTCTAGCCACCGCTGCTACAAGAACACCCTATGTAATCTATCTCGAGAATAGAATTGGAATAAGCAAAGCCGATCGAAAAACGAAATCTTCGAGGAAACACTTGATCGCTAGGAAAAGATTCAACTTGATAATTCAACTATAACAATGATACATACACAAGATCACCACCGGGATCCTTCCTTGATCTTGCTTCTAGCTCCGGGAACTCCGACGTGGTCTTCCGTGCAAGGTACCCACGTCGGCTAGGGAAACCCTAGTCAACTAGCTCGACCCTCTTCTCTCTGAGATGGTGTCCCTCTCTTCTCTGCTCCTCGGCGGCCGATGACGAATTGTATGATGCGTGGCTCTCGGTCAGGGGGCTATAAATAGCCTGATTGGCGGCTAGGGCAAAGGGGAGCCTCACTGGGCCCTGGATAGGACTGGGCCGACCGGCCTGGGCCGACCGGCCTGGGCCCATCCAGGCCCAGCCCGAGGCCTCCTTTGCTCTACGTCGGTTCCCTTGCTTCGTGGATGTTTCCCCCTTCTGCATGTAGGTCCATGTCGTCAGTTTCTCTCCGAATTGGACACAACTCCTTGTCTTGCAAGATTCAGCACTTTTTTGGTCAGGTCCTCGGAGTTTGTCATCTTCTCGGATCAAGTCCCTGGCTTCTTGGAGTTAAGTTTGCTTCATTGCATGACTTGTACGGGGCTTCAAGGTCTTGTCATAAGGTGCACTCATCCCGAAAGTCTTGCATTCAACGCTAAAACCCTGCATAAACACTAAACTCCAAAACCGACATGCACACGTGAACTTGTTATACCACGGGGGTTAGTACCAATGGATAAGGTATAAAACTTATGCCAACACCGAAGGTAAACTCATGGCTAGGTTGACGGATTTTCACCGTCAACATCTCCCCCATGCTTAAACCTTGCTCGTCCTCGAGTAAGCCTTCGATGGATATCATCATTGCCAACAATGTTTAAACCTTGCACTAGATCATACATGAGAAAACATAATGCTCTCAAAATTTTAATTCATTAAAGTTCCATAATGTACTAGCCTTCATCTCTACGGAGGGTAGATTCTTATTAAGCTTATCCCACAAGTATTAACATGCTCACAAAGTTTAAATAGATCTTAGAATTTTTGAAATAAAGAACGAGATAAAGAAAAGCTAAACCAAGTTCACAAATTTAAATCATCTTGCATATTGCTCATGAACTCTCATCTCGCTTGTCTCTCAAACCTATATATTCTACTCCTTTCCCTCTCATAACATATATGTGTGGTAGGCTTTATATGGAGCTTTGGGAAAGTTTAGTCCTAACAAGATTTTATAAATGAGGTGTTGTCAAAACAAGACAAGCTTCTGATGGTCTTACCGAGACTCGTCAAAAAGGTCATTGGAAAATAATGTTAAATCAATGTGGGGAAAGAGAAAAATACACACACTTTAGATGAGTGAACATGTGCAAATGGCAAAGAGTGATCCCGAGGCACAAAGGAAGTCCTCGTTATCGGATTGCACATGGTTGGAAAATGAGAATGGATCTTTTAAACTTGAAGCCTTGAATGCACTTTTAGAGCATCGGGGAGTTCACTTTACGCACACTCATATATATATATATTTTCTTTCTCATATTTCTTCTTCTTTTCTTTCTTTCTTTCTTTCTTTCTTTCTTTCATTCATTCATTTTTTTTCTTGTGAGACTTTCACCTTGGAAGTCACGTACATCGCCTTTGAATTTCCTTTCATACATTTTTTTAAAAAAATTGCTCCCCTTTGAACTCTAAAACTGCACCGTACCTACCTCCTCCCCCATGCTTAGACGTTGCTCGTCCTCGAGCAAAGAGGAGATAAATAAGGTAGGTACCGGAAATATTTTTCCTTTGGAGAGATACTTGAAATCTTCAATGTTGGCACCGTCTTGCGATCTTCCTTGAATTGATGATCCATTCTCAACGATAGGTTGTGGTCAAGGAGGTAATCACAAAAGATGATATTTGGTTTTAAGGGTGGATATCCGGCGAGGTTTGTGAGATCTCCGATGCGGGGATAGACAATGCACGGATAAAAGGCTAGCAAAAAGATAGATACGCAAAAACAGAATGACCAGCTTCTTAGTCTCGGGCCAGAGAAATCATGGCCTGCAATAACTCACTCAAAAATAAATCTTGTACACTAAGGTTTATGCACTCAAATATATATTAGGCTTTGAATAGGTTGAGCAATGCACAAGTGATATTTATGACAAGATTAGCGATATTTTTGAGCATAAAAGACATCTTTAATCTATTCATAACTTGAGAGCACATAAAACACTAAGGGTCTTTATTTTAATCATATCCTCCGCTAAAGATTAAGCTAGTATTTAAATAAATTCAGATTCGTATTTTAAGAGAGCACTAGCTTAAACATGCATAAATCAATTACAAAGATAAACAAAGCGGCAATTATAATCATATATCATCATGGCACAATTTTTTGTAACTTTTCCAATGATATAATCAAGGTGGTGTCTTTATTAATGATGATATCAAGTTGAAATACAAACTGAAAATAAATAAACACGCTTGCTGAAATTTAAATAAAAACAGAAAATATTAGGCAAACACACATAAACAAAAGCTGAAAATTACAGAGAAAAAGAAAAGAAAGGAAAACTAAAGTTCCTAAATCTTCTAGTCCTCCGCCGGTGGTTGGTGTTGATGATCTTGATAGTAATACCCTTGCTCATAATATGATTGGACATTCCCTCCGACGAATTGATTCGGCTCCACTAGGTGAAGGCGTCCAAGCTCATAGGCAATATTTGCATTACCCTCACCAAGTTGAGCCGCGTTGGCTTGGATGGCTGCGACGTTTTGGGCGTTTTTTGCAACATACCCTCCAATTACGGACATGCTTTGTTGTGGTTGGGGATATTGTGCACAAGGCTCCGCGAAGTTAGCGTTGGGCACCACATAATTTGGTGGGGGTACCGGTGCACCACCCCCATGCTTGCTCTTGTGGCCCTCCGTAATAACTTGGCGGAGGAGGGATCCCGCCGAATGGCGGCACATTGGGTTGTGCTCCACTCGCTTGTGCGGAGGATGTTCCCTCCTCTACGATTCTTCCTCTTTTGTTCTTCCTTGCAGGGACAAGGAGTCCCTCTTCCAAACAATCTTCCCTCCCTTCTGTGAAAAGCATAAGCCTCTCATCGGGAAGGGGCAGGTTTACTATGGCCAAACGATAACCTCCTCTCTCATCTCCACTAATGTATTTGCCTTGCCGCAAATACTCAATGCCGAGAGAGGTACCACGCAAAAGATGGTCGGGGTTCCTTGCGATCCCCGGCCATAAGGAGAAGGCCAACATGGAGAGGTAGCACCGCGAACCGATATGTCCCGCCCCCGATGTTGCTTCACAACACCAACGGTTGATCATGAGGTAAGAGGGGTCTATTGGCTGCCTGGCAATTAAAGCCGAGTAGAGCCAATTCAACTCCGTGTCGGTCACCTTCGTCTCCTTCATCCTCCCTAATACCCTCTTGCACATCCAAGAGTGAAATATCCGGATAATGGGGTTGCGGATGCAATTGCGTTGTTGATGAGCTTCTCCAGAGATTAAATTCCAAAATCCCGCTAACATGCCGGGTGGCACGTCAACTTTTTCCGGAGCTCCCTTATGGAATCCAAGTAGCTCCCTAACATGCTCGTAGGGAATCACTTGTTGGACTCCCTCCAAACGGAATGATAAGCTTTGCACCCCATCGTCAAGGATAGGTGCAATGGTCATCAAAATTTCCAAGGCGAACCCCTTGTGGGTGTCCGCCGATACTCCGTTGGAGAATTGCACCCATCCAAGGTGCCCCAATATGTAGTAGATGTCGGTGCCAAAACCCAAGTGTAGAGTGCTTGGTCGTCGAACTCGACGTTGGGCACAAGCCTCTTCTCAAGACGAGAGAGCCTCTCCTCCTCCTCCGATGACAAGATGATGAAGCCGTACGAAGAATAAATCGGAGTGTAAGGAGGTGGCGCGGTCGAACGGGTCGATCGTTGTGGTGGCGCGGGCTGCTCCTCCGTGTGCCCTTGAGGTTCGGTAAACCTCATGGACGTGCTCCTTGCAGCCCTCATACCACCAAGGAGGAGAGCATCGTTCCTCCTCGGTGGGGCCGTATCCGTCTCCATGCTCCGAGGAGACTCGGAAACCGAGTGCCTCCTCGAAGACGTCGTTGATGACGGCTTGGATGATGATGAACCCTTCTTCTTGGAGAAGAGACTTGTGGTTTTCTTCCACATGGTTGCTGCACTCTTTTCTTCTACTAAAACTCCGGGTTGCAACCGGTAACTAGGCACTTAAACTCTTACTTCGGATGTGGACTTTGAGTGGATTAAGGATGTGGATTTTTTTGAGCTATCAAGCTTGGGAAGGTTGGCTATGTCTATGGAGGTTTTGGGCACACAAACTTGAACACACAAACAAAGGAAGGAGAGGGAAGCTTGCCTGCAGAAAACGGGAGCCGGGGGGCTCCTTAAATAGGGTAGGCCGGCCGGCCTGGGCCAACCGGCCTGGGGTCCTCGGTGCACCTCCCCGCCTCGTCTTTCATCTAGCATGATCATTTCGCCTCTACAACTTTCCTGCCCGCGTGCTCCACGAGTTGCACCGCCCAAACGCTCTCGTCCACTCCTTTTCTTGCATTATTGGTCCCTCCACTTGATGCTTCATGCTTTGGGTCATGTCCATGCTCCCTAGCTCCACTTGCTTCACATGCCACCATGAAATTCCTGCAAAGTTGATGCTTGCTGCCCACCATGCTTGTCCTTTGCATGTGGATTTGGTGAAAGTTGATGAAAGGGAATCCAATGGTGCATGCATGATTAATTCAAACTAGATTGCCTCCATTTAGGTATGTTTAAGGTTAAGCACTCCTCTAATTAGAAATTTAAAATATTTTTCAGAGCCATGCAAGAGCTCAAGCATAAATTTAGAGAAGTTTTTAAACCATTAAAAACAAATGTAAGTCGAAAATATTTCCCGACTACGTTGATATCGGTCTCACCGGTATAGTTTGCCTTCATCGGTTGAGAGCAAACTTTTCCCGGCTTGATCATGGGGGCATAGGTTTAGGTTCTAATTTTGGCTAAATAAGAGAGATTTTGAATAAAACAAAATTAGATGAGGCTTAGAAAAATTCTAATCCTAAAGAAACCAAGGATATAGATTTTTATACCAACCAAAAGTTTTGATTTCTAGGTTCACGCGAGTTCTACCACGTGCTGAATTTTATTAACACCTATATATAAGTTGTGGCTCTACTCGTGTGGTTTTAGCATGAAAAATAAGTCAACCTCAGCACCATAATGAGGGTGAAAGGTTGAGTTAGGTTCTGAAATTATTTGGTTGAGATTTCTCGAAAAGAAAAGAACAAACAAGCACATAGGAGGGTTCATGCAAAGGGTTTATGATAAAGCAAAACATTCAATCAAGAATTATGTCTCTAATATTGTTCAACCACTTCTAAGTCTAATGTCTTTGCGTAATAAAACTCAAAACTAAATTATTAAAAAGACTCGAAAAACCTGGAATCGGGTTGTCCTCCCGGTAGCTTATTCTTGACTTGACGAAACGGGTTGCCTCCCGCCTAGCGCTTCGTTTATAGTCTATAGCTAGACTTCTTCACTTGATTACTACGGATCAACGCTCTTTGCGGGCGTTGCAATCTTGGGTACCCACTTCCGCACCATCTTGGGCGCGGGCTTGTCTTCCGGCTTAGTCATTTTTTTGTTCTTCACAGGCGGCTTTTCTTCCTTTGTCTTGACAGATGCAACACCTTCTTTGATTTTCTTTACGTTCATTTTTTTCGGCTCCTTCTTCTTTTTCAGCCCCTCCTTTTGCTTTGGTTCTCCCTTCACTCCAATCATGTTGCATGCCTCGATTCTTGGACGGAACTTGAAGGAACTCCTTTCTCCGTTGATATCGAACATGATCTCCCCCTTGCCAACATCAATAGTAGCTCCCACGGTCTTGAGGAAAGGCCTCCCAAGGATGAGCGGCGGATTCTCCCTCTCTCCCATCTCGAGCACAACGAAGTCGATGGGGATGAAGTGGTGTCCGATCTTCATGGGTACATCTTCAGCAATGCCCAAGGGATAGCGAATGGAGTTGTCTCCCAACTCCAAACATATACCCGTAGGCTCCATTGGTAGGCGTAGCTTCTCGAACACATCCCTCGGCATGACGCTCATGCTTGCTCCAAGGTCGCATAACGCATTCTCGAAGTTGAAAGAACCAACCGAACATGGAATTGTAGGGCACCCGGGGTCCTTTTGCTTCTCTAGCCCATTGGCAATAGCAGCACTACACTCGGACATCTTGACATGATCTACCCCGAGTGTTGCTATCTCATATTTATTTGCAAGTATGTCTTTAAAGTAACGAGAATATGTAGGTACTTGTAGGGCATCTAGTAATGGCATGTTGGTGCTAAGTCTACGCACAACTTCCACAAACTTCTCAAAGTGGTTGTCAAGTTTACCTCGGAAGTAGTGTGGCTTGAGTTGCGGTATCCTCGTGTCTTCCTCCGGCATCTCAAATTCGGGTTCCTCGGTGACGATCCCCGTAACCTTCTCTTTAGCAACTCCTTCCACCTCGGTGGATGGTTTAAGCTTCCTTGCTCCCGCGGAATGTTCCGGATCTTCGATCTCCTTTCCCGAACGCGTTTGAATGGCCTTCGCCGATTCGGGACTTTTGGGTTGTCCCTGAAGCTTCCCTTCATCATTAGTGAGGCGCCCCGCAAGTTTTCTAACTTGCGTCTCAAGCATCTTCATCATGTTGAGCACTTGATGATTGGAACTTCCGACCTCCGTCACTTTGCATCGATGTTCTCCAACACCTTGTCTATGGTCTTGAACTTGGTGAAGGTGTCCTTGTTGATCTTAGCTTGCTCATCCATGAACTCCTTCAATTGTATACGAAGCGGAACCGTGTTCGGAATAGATGAGCTTGCATTAAATTGAGGCCTACCTTGCCCGTAGCAAAAGTTCGGCAATTCTCCCTTCCTCATGTAGTCGAGCACTTTGGCTTCCTCCGGACAATCTTTGCAGACATGGCCATACTCTCCACATTCTTCGCATGTGGACCTTGCTTCGGCGACCTTCAAGTCTTGAGCCTCTTTCTTTTCCATCTCCATCTTCTCCAACCTCCTCATGAGCGAGTCGATCTTGCCATTAAGTATGTTCTCCTTCTCCACTTGCAAGACTCCTTTGACGTTCCCCGTGGGTTGAACCGGATGTAGACGCCCGAATGACGCCCATGTGTCATTATCCGCGACCTTCTTGAATAGCATGAAAGCTTCCGTCGGTGTAAGCTCGATGATAGATCCGCCCGCTGATGCATCGATGATCGTCCTTGACGCCATGGTGAGTCCTTGATAGAACTTTTGCATGAGGTCTTCCTTCAGGAACTTGTGATGTGGAACCGCCCGGGTGTACTCGTTGAAGCGCTCGAATGCCTCCGAGATAGTTTCCGTAGGATATTGAACAAAGGTGGCACTCTTATTATGCAAGCTTTGAGTTTTACCCGGTGAGTAGTATTCCTTCATGAAAGCCTTCATCAACGTGTTCCAATTTTGCACCGTCTCCGCCGGTGGAGAGTGGAACCATTGCAAAGCCTTCCCAAGAAGTGAAAACGGAAAAAGCCATGCCCTCATTTGATCTTGAGTCACCCCATCCATGTTGAAAGTCTGATATAGTTGAATGAATGCTTGGAGGTGAAGGTTCGGATCCTCTTTACCGGTGAAGGGTGAATGTTGCACCATGCAGATTGTTGAGGTCTTGATCTCGAACGGTCTCCCGATCTCCTCAAGGTTCAAGATTGGTAGGTCGATGATGTCTGGGGTGCATAGCTCCCCAATCTTGCGTTCTTGCGGTGGTTGGTCACCCATCGGTGGAAGTCAATTCTCCCGAGGACTTTGAGGTGGTGAATTCTTCGGAGATTCCTGTGATCCTTTGTCTTCCGACTCCGAATCTACAAAATCCAGCTTTTTAGCTTGATGTGCTTCGCGTCTCCTTAGCCTGTAAAGTTTTTCTGGATCATCCACAAAATTATCTGGTTTGTTGGAGAGGTAGCCGTCCATCTGCTGTTAGGGTTAGCAATAAACAAAGTATGCAAAAACTAGAAAGTAAAAACAAATCTATAGAAACTAGGGTTAGACAAACTAGATTACATGTATTTTGAGGATGATCAAAATTTAGTAGATGCAAAAAGAAAAACTAAAATAAAACTGAAATTTACAAAAAGGCAATAAAAAATCAAATCTTGATCACTTGTTCCCCGGTAACGGCGCCAGAAAAAGGGGCTTGTAGAAGGTTAATAGTTGTATCAAAGTTCGTTTGTGACTTGCAAGCGGACAAGTCTCCCATCATAGTCAAGGGACCCTTCTTTCCTCGAGTGGTTAACCCAAGGTATCGAATCCGTGGAACAGATGTGTGACGCAAAACTTAATGTAGTAAAGCCAAGTAACTTCAATCTTCGGTAAAAGAAACCCTAATGCATCTAAGTAAAAGACACGAAACTAATCTAATCTACTAAAGACCGGAGAAAACAAAGTAAGATTGGGTAGATAAACCGATCTAGAGGGATCGGGGTAAGCCTTTTGTTGAAGTTCCAAGCAAGAGAAGAAGTAGAAAGTCGAATCTTATAAGAAGCTTCTTTAAATCGTGGTTTCCCGTCCAAATCTGAAAACATCCGCCTTTCGGAACCCCCGTTCTGTCACAACGTATCCCTACTCATGTGGGGAGCTTAGGGCGAGTCAAAAGACAAGTTGAGATTCTTTCATAAGATCCGGCGTGTACCTCTAGCCACCGCGGCTACAAGAACACCCTATGTAATCTATCTCGATAATAAAATTGGAATAAGCAAAGCCGATCGAAAAACGAAATCTTCGAGGAAACACTTGATTGCTAGGAAAAGATTCAACTTGATAATTCAACTATAACAATGATACATACACAAGATCACCACCGGGATCCTTCCTTGATCTTGCTTCTAGCCCCGGGAACTCCGACGTGGTCTTCCGTGCAAGGTTCCCACGTCGGCAAGGGAAACCCTAGTCAACTAGCTCGACCCTCTCCTCTCCGAGATGGTGTCCCTCTCTTCTCTGCTCCTCGGCGGTCGATGACGAATTGTATGATGCGTGGCTCTCGGTCAGGGGGCTATAAATAGCCTGATTGGCGGCTAGGGCAAAGGGGAGCCTCACTGGGCCCCGGACGGCCGGGCCGACCGGCCCGGGCCGGCCGGCTCGGGCCCATCCAGGCCCAGCCCGAGGCCTCCTTTGCTCTACGTCGGTTCCCTTGCTTCCTGGATGTTTCCCTCTTCTGCATGTATGTCCATGTCGTCAGTTTCTCTCCGAATTGGACACAACTCCTTGTCTTGCAATATTCAGCACTTTTCTGGTCAGGTACTCGGAGTTTGTCGTCTTCTCAGATCAAGTCCCTGGCTTCTTGGAGTTAAGTTTTCTTCATTGCATGACTTGTACGGGGCTTCAAGGTCTTGTCATAAGGTGCACTCATCCCGAAAGTCTTGCATTCAACGCTAAAACCCTGCATAAACACTAAACTCCAAAACCGACATGCACACGTGAACTTGTTATACCACGGGGGTTAGTACCAATGGATAAGGTATAAAACTTATGCCAACACCGAAGGTAAACTCATGGCTAGGTTGACGGATTTTCACCGTCAACACCCTCCTCACCTTGGGCAAGGGTGGCGCATAGGAGTGCGCCCACGGCGGCGGCTATTCACCACGAGGTTGCACATGGCGGGACCGTGGGAGTGGGAGCTCGCTGGTGTGGGGCTCGAGCGTTGCCAGCCGATGCAGGTGAGAGACGATGACCTCAAAACGGAGCAGCTACAAGTGAAGTTGGAGTGCTGTGGGAAAGGGTGGGGCCAGCGCAGGTGACGGTGGCACTTGGCTTCCCGCACCAGCTCCAGTGCGCTACTGCAGAAGAAAGACAAGAAACAATTGTAATCGAGTTTCAGTGGTGTCCATGATCTTTGACCTCTTTGTTTCCTTTTCTTGGCACGGAACTCCTGCTTGGCTTCGTTAACTGGTGGGGGAAGCTGCGGCGCTCGCGCTCTCTAGATTTACTGGGTGCTTGGGAGCGGCTGGTGGAGTTCGCATGGAGAACGGGAAGAATATGGTACAGACAGACCACATAGTTATGGCCTACGGTCCACGGGAAGAACAACGGCTGTTGGTGCTAACCAGTAATGATGCAGTGATTTTTTATTTCACCATAGGAAATTAGAGAAATATTGATTATGTGACTGATGTGTATCCTAACTGGTCAAGTAGATTCATCCCTGGATATGCACGGATTGAAAAAGAAGTCACAATTTCCATGAGAGCCTTCATCATGTGTCAGTCATATGTGTCTTTATTTTGTCCTCTTTTGAAAAATGTTGACAAATATTTGATCCGTCTCACAAAGAATGTCTACTTTGATTTCTTTTCAATCAAACTGCTTAAAGGTTGACCAAATTTATAATAAAAATATCAATTTTACCACACTAAATATGTATATGCTATGTCATAATGAATTTATTGATATTTGTTAGATATCAAAAATATTAATGTATTTTTATATAAACTTGGTCAAACATAAAACAATTTGACTTAGAACAAGATCAAAGAGACCCTTAGGCGGAGAGAGTACACTTCTGAGGAAAAGTTTTCAAAAAAAAAGATCCCGAGCTTAGGGCCATGTGTAACACTGTCTCTGCGTCATGATCCATGGCGTCTAGGTAGCTTTCGAAAAATGGATCATTGAGCTCATGACCTCAGCGGCATTGGCATACTGAGGTTTTCAAAAAGGAACTTTGAGATCTGCGCCTCAAAACTTGTGGTGCCAAGACGTCTAAACTCGGCGCCGTGGACTATGGTATAGGTTGGGGTTCATTTTTTTGAAAAATTCCCTTCATCAGTGTATTTTTCTTCATTGTTGTATATGTGAACATCTTTCACGAAAAGGATAAAAAAGACAGTGATATGAATGTGTAGCACGTGCGTATCGCACGTGCGTTGTTACTAGTCATTTGAAATGACGTGTCAGTTTGCAAGGTAAGCTATAGGCGGGGGTGCGGATCAATAAATAATAAGAGATCTGACGGGCGGGATTAAGTGGGACGCTCGCAGGAGGGCGCGTGACATGATCAAATCAACCCCCCCAACCCCACCCCACCCCACCCCAGTTGAAATTAAGACAAGAATGGATGTACAAGCCCATGGGCCGCACAAACGCAAGCCTAAAAACGCAGCTCATGTCACAGTTCTTGTTATTTAATTAGTAGTAAAACCTTTAATTTGCGCATGAAAACGATGCCCCCGCGCTAATAAGTGGCACACATGGTAAAAGGTTAAATGGCATGTTGTCTATCACTAAAAGAAAAGTTAGCTTAGACCACCTGAACCTTAATGGACAACCTCCACAGTCAACAAACAAAACCCAGGGCTTATATAACCTTCGATGCCACTAGGAAAAAAAGAACATGCCCTCTGAGATTTACTCGTTTCAGATTTGCCACATGTGGCATATTCTTTTTTAAAAACGACACTTCTTTTTTTATGAAACACACGGAGTAAAGCTGACACTTTATTATAGATCTATTTGAGAATTGTCTAGTGTCACATGACTTTAAATTTATAGTTCACAACTACATTTCTTGGAGTGTAAGAATTCTGTTAGCATATATAAATTGGTGCAATTCATTCCAATGTGATTGCCACAACATTTCTTTTTTAGAAAAAAATGAATTTTTATTCCAGACTCTAGATATACTAGTAGAGAAATGATATTTGATCCAACCTCTTTAGTCCCAGATGATTTTGGACCCGAGACTAAAGCCCTTTAGTCCCGGTTGGAAACAACATCCACGAATAGTCATCGGTGACGGGAGCTTTAGTCTCGGTGATATTACCAATCAAGACTATTTGTCAATTTTCACTGCCCATTAGCTAAATCAATTTTTAGTTTCATTGATGAATACAATTATATCTTAATGCATGGTTTCATAGGTAAAACTAGAAATTTTAATGTGTCGATCAAATTGGAAGATTAAATGAATTCTCAAGCTCTCATTGGTAGTTTCAGGGTATATTCATAATCTTAGAAACAATATGTACATAGTTTTATCCCCATGATATCCATATATTATTTCCTCCTAGTAAATATATTGCCATGTCACTATATTACAGATATAGCACACCATTTAATATAGGAAAAAGTCCATTTTTGACCATCCAACTTTTGGCTAAGTTTGGTTTTGGCCATCGAACTTCAAAACCAGATATCTTTGACCATCCAACTCTCAAAACCGTTCACTATTGACCATCGGGCGGTTTTAATGGGTGGTTTTAACATTTTTTTATTTACAATTTAGTCCTTAGAACTTAAATGATCATTAATTTTTGCTTCTAGATCTGATTTAGGTGATTCTTGCGGTCACGTGTTCATAACAATGAGCTTTATCTTCTAAAATGTTCTTTATACTATTTTATCACTATTTGTAACATTATCTTTATGTAATTATGTTGTTGTCTAAAACAACAATATAAGAAAAATAAAACAAACAATTACACAATAATATGAACACATTTTGAAAGATCAAGCTCATCGTCATCAATGTATGATTACAAAAATCACTTAAATTAGAATTACAAAAAAAATAGTAATCATTTCAAGACCTAAGGACTAAATTGTAAATAAACTAATTAAATATAATCCTTGTACCTTAAAATGATTACTATTTTTTCTCGTATCTCCAATTTAAGTGATTTTTGCGGTCATGTGTTCATAAGATGAGAACTTTATCGTTCAAAATGTTGCTCATATTATTTTGTAACCGTTTGCTTTAAGTTTATTATATTATTATTTTTACACAACAACAGAAAAATAATATATCGAATAGTTATAAAAGTTGTATAAAAACATTCTAAAAGATAAAGCTCACTTCTACGAACACGTGACCGCAAGAATCACCTAAATCGGAGCTACGAGCAAAAAGTAATGATCATTTCAAGTTCTAATGACTAAATTGTAAATAAAAAAGTTAAAACTACCTATCAAAACCGCTCGAAGGTCAACTGTGAACGGTTTTAAGAGTTTGATGGTCAAAGATGTCCGATTTTGAAGTTCGTAGCCAAAACTAAACTAAGACAAAAATTAGATGGTCAAAAATGGACTTTTCCTTTAATATATATGTTGAAGGTTCGTTGAAGGTTTCCTATGACAGCTAAAAGATCGACATATGTCTTTTGTTCTAAAAAATAATGCCATATTTTTTCTAATGAATGAAATCGTATGTTCGATGCAGAGTTTCATTTTAAAATTTTTACAGAGAAAATTATAGATTTATATGTATTGCGCCAAATTAGATGACGAAATGAGATGAAATGAATTTCTCAAGGTTCCGGCAGGTTCAGTCTATTTCATAGCTCTGGAAACATATACTCCCTCCAGTTCAGCATTAGAAGTCGTTTAGGACAGCGACACGATCGCCAAAGCACAACTTTCACTTCTCTTTTTTATAAAATAATTATCTATGTTGGGGGTGCAAAAATCAGATGTAGTCCCCGAACACAAGATTACAGAGCAAACACACGAAAGTCGCGAAGAGATTGGGGACAAAGAATCCCCAAAAGCCTGTACTCACCTCAAAAGTTGTCAATCCCTTTACACGTGCCCTCGCGCCCCCATTTATAGGAAGACGAAGGGACTTTTACATTCCGAGATTACCCTCGAATCAAGAGAATGTTCCTAGTGTGAACATGTATATGAATGTCTTTTACATCCCATGATTTGCGGGGCTACTTCCATACATTTACAAGCCTGCCACTAGTTCACACTCTGAACCCGAACTTTTGAAGAGACGTCTTTGACTTGGCTTCTCCTTAACCTCTGAAGCTTCATTCACGAAATTCACCACTTATTGAAGGTCCCGAACAGGGGTTCTTCCAGACTTCTGAACGTCGCAGGTTCATGGTCTCCTGATATTTGCCAATTCCCAATCATCCATTTGTTGAAGTTCCCGAATAGAGGCTCCTCCAGACTCCCGAACTTCGCGGGTCCCTGGTCTCATGAATTTCGCCATTTCCTAATCATCCTGAAACAGACAGCAAACTCGCGAATTGATGCCAAATTCGGCTATTACTTTCGCATATTGTTAGAAGGTCAGCGAAATGTATAAAATTCATCAGGATCTCTTCATGAATGTTTTCTTTTCATGATACAGAACTTTTCCTCCTGAGGCTTATTTGCAGATATACTTATGAATTCAGTAAATCCGACATTTCGAGGGTGAAAGGTTTTTTGCCCAATTCCCCAACACTAGCCCCTCGGGGAAGCGGGTTGACTTCGACGATCCGATTCCACGAAAAAGTCCTGAATTCTGGTAAAAACATCACCCTCGGAACGTCGGAGTGGACACGCGTCCCCCGGAAAACTCGCAACAGTCATATAGAGGGCTTTCTACGGAAATTTCCCGGCATTTTCGTGGAAGAGATTTTTGTGACCAGAATTCTAAGGTTTCGAGACTTCCTCAGATTTCAAAGGTATTGCTTTCTTTGCTTTTTGTTATGTTCTTTCGCTTTTGAATTTTCTATTTTTGTGAGTTTTGTTTCGTACGAATTATCCTACGATTTCTAATCGCATTGTTCTTAAGTAGGTGGCTCGTGTCAAAAGTACAGCTAGACCCATGACTTCAGAAGAAGTGGCCGCTGCTGGCATTTCTTCAACTGGGGAGGAAATTCACGAATCTGAGGACATTCGGTCTCGAGTGGATGATTCAGCTCGTGATATTGTTCCTGACTTTGGGAGTTGTGAGGAAGGGGAGATTGGATCTGGAAACAAGTCTAGTGGTGAGGAAGACCTTACCAATATTGAAGCTGACCCTAGTGAGCTCGTTGCCATGAAAAATGTCAAGTCTTATCCTCCGGCTTATGGGTTTGGTGAATCCAATGTCACAACTACTCTCATAAAAAAAATACGAGGAAGCTGGATTTTTTTCCTATTGGTGATGCACGCCCTCCTTCTAGCGAACAAGTCCCTGCTCCTGAAGCAGATGAAGTGGTTGTTTTCAGGGATTTCTTTACTTGCGGTCTTAGATTTCCATGTGATCCTGCCCTTCCCTCTATTCTTGACAAGTTTTCAGTGAAGTTGCATCAACTTACACCGAACTCCTTTCTGGAGGTTTCCAAGTGTTTCTGAGTCATGAAGACTTTCAGTTGTTCTCTGTTGACGGTTAATAATTGTATCAAAGTTCGTTCGTGACTCGCAAGCGTACAAGTCTCCCGTCGTAGTCAAGGGACCCTTCTTCCCTCGAGTGGTGAACCCAAGGTATCGAATCCGTGGAACAAATGTGTGACGCAAGACTTAATCTATTAAAGCCAAGTAACTTCAATCTTCGATAAAAGACCTAATGCATCTAAGTAAAAGACACAAAACGAATCTAATCTACTAAAAACCGGAGAAAACAAAGTAAGATTGGGTAGATAAACCGATCTAGAAGGATCGGGGTAAGCCTTTTGTTGAAGTTCCAAGCAAGAGAAGAAGTAGCAAATCGAATCTTAATAGAAGCCTCTTTAAATCGTGGTTTCCCGTCCAAATCCGAAAACATCCGCCTTTCGAGACCCCCGTTCTGTCACAACGTATCCCTATTCATGCGGGGAGCTTAGGGCGAGTCAAAAGACAAGTCGAGATTCTTTCGGAAGATCCGGCGTGTACCTCTAGCCACCGCGGCTACAAGAACACCCTATGTAATCTATCTCGAGAATAGAATTGGAATAAGCAAAGCCGATCGAAAAACGAAATCTTCGAGGAAACACTTGATCGCCGGGAAAAGATTCAACTTGATAATTCAACTATAACAATGATACATACACAAGATCACCACGGGGATCCTTCCTTGATCTTGCTTCTAGCTCCGGGAACTCCGACGTGGTCTTCCGTGCAAGGTTCCCACGTCGGCTAGGGAAACCCTAGTCAACTAGCTCGACCCTCTCCTCTCCGAGATGGTGTCCCTCTCTTCTCTCGCTTCTCGGCGGCCGAAGACGAAATCTTCTCTCCGTGGCTCTCGGTCAGGGGACTATAAATAGCCCGATTGGCGGCTAGGGCAAAGGAGAGCGTGTTTGGGCCCAAAATGGGCACGGGGGGCCGACCGGACCGGGCCGGCCGGCCCGGGCCCATTTAGGCCTAGCCCGTGGGCTCCTTTTCCCCCACGTCGGTTCCCTTGCTTCCCGGATGTTTCCCCCTCTCGCATGTAGGTCCATGTCGTCGGTTTCTCTCCGAATTGGACTCAACTCCTTGTCTTGCAAGATTCGAAGCACTTTTCCGGTCGGGTCCCCGGAGTCCGTCGTCTTCTCGGATCAAGTCCCCCGCTTCTTGGAGTTAAGTTTGCTTCATTGCATGACTTGTACGGGGCTTCAAGGTCTTGTCATGAGGTGCTTGATGAACTTATCCCGAAAGTCTTGCATTCAACACTAAAACCCCGCATAAACATTAAACTCCAAAACCGACATGCACACGTGAACTTGTTATACCACGGGGGTTAGTACCAATGGATAAGGTATAAAACTCATGCCAACACCGAAGGTAAACTCATGGCTAGGTTGACGGATTTTCACCGTCAACATCTCCCCCATGCTTAAACCTTGCTCGTCCTCGAGTAAGCCTTCGATGGATATCATCATTGCTAAACAATGTTTAAACTTTGCACTTGATTACACATGAGAAAACATAATGCTCTCAAAATTTTAATTCATTAAAGTTCCATAATGTACTAGCCTTCATCTCTACGGAGGGTAGATTCTTATTAAGCTTATCCCACAAGTATTAACATGCTCACAAAGTTTTAAATAGATCTCAGAATTTTTTTTTGAAATGAAGAACGAGATAAAGAAAAAGCTAAACCAAATTCACAGATTTAAATCATCTCGTGTATTGCTCATAAACTCTCATCTCACTTGTCTCTCAAGCTTATATATTCTACTCCTTTCCCTCTCATATATATGTGGTAGGCTTTATATGGAGCTTTGGGAAAGTTTAGTCCTAACAAGATTTTATAAATGAGGTGTTGTCAAAACAAGACAAGCTTCTCATGGTCTTACCGAGACTCGTCAAAAAGGTCATTGGAAAATAATGTTAAATCAAGGAGGGGAAAGAGAGAAATACACACACTTTAGATAAGTGGACATGTGCAAATGGCAAAGAGTGATCCCGAGGCACAAAAGAAGTCCTCGTTATCGGATTGCACATGGTTGGAAAATGAGAATGGATCTTCTTAACTTGAAGCCTTGAATGCACTCTTAGAGAACCGGGGAGTTCGCTCTACGCACATATATATTTTTTTTCATATTTCTCATTCTTTTCTTTCTTTCTTTCTTTCTTTCTTATATATATATGTTTTTTTTCCTTTCTTCACCTTGGAAGTCACGTACATCGCCGAATTTTTTTCTTTCATCATTATATTTATATATATATTTTTTAAAATACTCCCTTTTGAACTCTAAAACTGCACCGTACCTACCTCCTCCCCCATGCTTAGACGTTGCTCGTCCTCGAGCAAAGAGGCGAAAAATAAGGTAGGTACCGGAGATATTTTTCCTTGGAGAGATACTTGAAATCTTCAACGTTGGCACTGTCTTGCGATCTTCCTTTAATTGATGATCCATTCTCAACGATAGGTTGTGGTCAAGGAGGTAATCACAAAAGATGATATTTGGTTTAAGGGTGGATATCCGGCGAAGTTTGTGAGATCACCGATGCGGGGATACACAATGCACGGATAAAAGGCTAGCAAAAAGATAGGTACGCAAAAACGGAATGACCAGCTTCTTAGTCTCGGGCCGCAGAAATCATGGCCTGCAATAACTCACTCAAAAATAAATCTTGTACACTAAGGTTTATGCACTCAAATATATATAAGGCTCGGATAGGTTGAGCAACACACAAGCGATATTTGTGACAAGGTTAGCAATATTTTTGAGCATAAAAGACATCTTTAATCTATTCATAACTTGAGAGCACATAAAACACTATGGGTCTTTATTTTAATCATAACCTCCGCTGAAAATTAAGCTAGCATTTAAATAAATTCAGATCTGTATTTTTAAGAGAGCACTAGCATAAACATGCATAAATCAACTACAAAGATGAACAAAGCTGCAATTTTAATCATATATCATCATGGCACGAATTTTGTAACTTTTCCAATGATATAATCAAGGTGGTGTCTTTATTAATGGTGACATCAAGTTGAAATACAAACTGAAAATAAACAAACATGCTTGCTGAAATTTAAATAAAAACAGAAAATACTACGCAAACACACATAAGCAAAAGCTGAAAATTACAGAGAAAAAGAAAAGAAAAGAAAACTAAAGTTCCTAAATCTTCTAGTCCTCCGCCGGTGGTTGATGTTTATAATCTTGATAATAATACCCTTGCTCATAATACGATTGGACGCTTCCTCCGACGAATTGATTTGGCTCCACAAGGTGAAGGCGTCCAAGTTCAAAGGCAATATTTGCATTGCCTTCACCAAGTTGAGCTGCGTTAGCTTGGATGGCTGCGATGTTTTGAGCATTTCTTGCAGCATACCCTCCAATAATGGCCATGCTTTGTTGTGGTTGGGGATGATGAGCGTAGGACTCCGCGAAGTTAGCGTTGGGCACAACATAATTTTGTGGGGGTACCGGTGCACCACCCCCCCATGCTTGTCCTTGTGACCCTCCGTAATAACTTGGCGGAGGAGGGACCCCGCCGAATGGTTGCACATTGGGTTGTGCTCCACTCGCTTGTGCGGAGGATGTTCCCTCCTCTACGATTCTTCCTCTTTTGTTCTTCCTTGCAGGGACAAGTAATCCCTCTTCCAACCAATCTTCCCTTCCTTCGGTGAAAAGCCTAAGCCTCTTATTCGGAAGGGGTAGGTTCACTATGGCCAACCGATAACCTCCCCTCTCATCTCCACTAATGTATTTGCCTTGCCGCAAATACTCAAAACCGAGAGAGGTACCACGCAAAAGGTGAGCGGGGGTTTCTTGCGATCCCCGGCCGCAAGGAAAAGGCCAACATGGAGAGGTAACACCCCGAACCAATATTACCCGCCCCCGATGTTGCTTCACAACACCAACGGTTGATCATGAGGTAAGAGGGGTCTATTGGCTGCCCGGCAATTAAAGCCGAGTATAGCCAATTCAACTCCGTGTCGGTCACCTTTGTTTCCTTCATCCTCCCCAATACCCTCTTGCACATCCAAGAGTGAAATATCCGGATAATGGGGTTGCGGATGCAATTGCGTTGTTGATGGGCTTCTCCGGAGATCATGTTCCAAAATCCCGCCAACATGCGGGTGGCACGTCAACTTTCTCCGAGCTCCCTTGTGGAATCCAAGCAGCTCCCTAACGTGCTCGTAGGGAACCACTTGTTGGATTCCCTCCAAACGGAATGACAAGCTTTGCACCCCATCATCATCAACGATGGATGCAATAGTCATCAAAATTTCCAAGGCGTAACCCAAATGGGTGTCCACCGATATTCCGTTGGAGAATTGCACCCATGCGAGGTGCCCCAACATATAGTATATGTCGGTGCAAAAACCCAAGGTGTAGAGTGCTTGGTCGTCGAACTCGACGTTCGGCACAAGCCTCTTCTCAAGATTGGCGAGCCTCTCCTCCTCCTCCGCCGACAAGATGATGAAGCCGTACGAAGAGTGTGTCGGGGTGTAAGGAGGTGGTGCGGTTGAGCGAGTCGATCGTCGTGGTGGCGCGGGCTGCTCCTCCGTGTGCCCACGAGGTTCGGTGAACCTCATGGAAGTGCTTCTTGCAGCCCTCATACCACTAAGGAGGAGAGCATCGTTCCTCCTCGGTGGTGCCGTATCCGTCTCCATGCTCCGGGGAGACTCGGAAACCGAGTGCCTCCTCGAAGATGTGGTTGATGACGGCTTGGACGACGACGAACTCTTCTTCTTGGAGAAGAGACTTGTGGTCTTCTTCCACATGGTTGCTGCACTCTTTCTTCAACTAAAATTCCGGGTTGCAACCAAGAAACTAGGCACTTAAACTCTTTGCTTCGGATGTGGACTTTGAGTGGATTAAGGATGTGGATTTTTCTTGAGCTATCAAGCTTGGGATGGTTGGCTATGTCTACGGAGGTTCCGAGCACACAAACTTGAACACACAAACAAGGGAAGGAGAGGGAAGCTTGCTCGCAGAAAACGGGAGCCGGGGGGCTCCTTAAGTAGGTCGGGGCGGCCGGCCGGGCCGGCCGGCCCGGGGGTCTCCCCGGCTCCTCCCCGCCGCGTCTTTCTCCCGAAGACGATCATTTCGCCTCCGCAACTTTCCCCGCCCGCGTGCTCCACGAGTTGCACCATCCAAACGCTCTCGTCCACTCCTTTTCTTGAATTATTGGTCCTCCCACTTGATGCTCCATGCTTTGGGTCATGTCCATGCTCCCTAGCTCCACTTGCTTCACATGCCACCATGAAAATCCTGCAAAGTTGATGCTTGCTGCCCACCATGCTTGTCCTTTGCATGTGGAATTGGTGAAAGTTGATAAAAGGGAATCCAATGGTGCATGCATGATTAATTCAAACTAGATTGCCTCCATTTAGGTGTGTTTAAGGTTAAGCACTCCTCTAATTCAAAATTTTAAAATATTTTTCATAGCCATGCAAGAGCTCAAGCATAATTTTAGAGAAGTTTTTAAACCATTAAAAATAAATGTAAGTCGAAAATATTTTTCGACTACGTCGATTTCGGTCTCACCGGTATAGTTTGCTTTCATCGGTTGAGAGCGAACATTTTCCCGGCTTGATCATGGGGGCATAGGTTTAGGTTCTAATTTTGGCTAAATAAGAAAGATTTTGAATAAAACAAAATTAGAATAGGCTAAGAAAAATTCTAGTCCTAGAGAAACCAAGGATAAAGATTTTTAAAACCAACCAAAAGCTTTGATTTCTAGGTTCACGCCAGTCCTACCACGTGCTGAATTTTATTAACACTTAAACATAAATCGTGGCTCTACTCGTGTGGTTTTAGCATGAAAAATAAGTCAACCTCAGCACCATAATGAGGGTGAAAGGTTGAGTTAAGGTTCTGAAATTATTTGGTTGAGGGTTTCTCGTAAAGAAAAGAATTAAACAAGCACATAGGAGGGTTCATGCAAAGGGTTTATGATAAAGCAAACATTCAATCAAGAATTATGTCTCTAATATTGTTCAACCACTTCTAAGTCTAATGTCTTTGCGTAGTAAAACTCAAAAACTAAATTAATAAAAATACTCGAAAAACCTGGAATCGGGTTGTCCTCCCGGTAGCTTATTCTTGACTTGACGAAACGGGTTGCCTCCCGCCTAGCGCTTCGTTTATAGTCTATAGCTAGACTTCTTCACTTGATTACTCCGGATCAACGCTCTTTGCGGGCGTTGCAATCTTGGGTACCCACTTCCGCACCATCTTGGGTGCGGGCTTGTCTTCCGGCTTAGTTGGCTTAGTCATTTTTTTGGTCTTCACGGCGGCTTCTCTTCCTTTGTCTTGACGGATGCAACACCTTCTTTGATTTTCGTTACGTTCATTTTTTTCGGCTCCTTCTTCTTTTTCAGCCCCTCCATTTGTTTTGGTTCTCCCTTCACTCCAATCATGTTGCATGCCTCAATCCTTGGACGGAACTTGAAGGAACTCTTTTCTCCGTTGATATCGAACATGATCTCCCCCTTGCCAACATCAATAGTAGCTCCCACGGTCTTGAGGAACGGCCTCCCTAGGATGAGCGGCGGCTTCTCCCTCTCTCCCATCTCGAGCACAACGAAGTCGACGGGGATGAAGTGGTGTCCAATCTTCACGGGTACATCTTCAGCAATGCCCAAGGGATAGCGAATGGAGTTGTCTCCCAACTCCAAACATATTCCCGTAGGCTCCATCGGTAGGCGTAGCTTCACGAACACATCCCTCGGCATGACGCTCACACTAGCTCCAAGGTCGCATAACGCCTTCTCGAAGTTGAAAGAACCAACTGAACATGGAATTGTAGGGCACCCGGGGTTTTTTTGCTTCTCTAGCCCATTAGCAATAGCTGCACTACACTCCTCGGACATCTTGACATGATCTACCCCGAGTGTTGCTATCTCATATTTATTTGCAAGTATGTCTTTAAAGTAACGAGAATATGTAGGTACTTGTAGGGCATCTAGTAATGGCATGTTGATGCTAAGTCTACGCACAACTTCCACAAACTTCTCAAAGTGGTTGTCAAGTTTACCTCGGAAGTAGCGTGGCTTGAGTTGCGGTATCCTCGTGTCTTCCTCCGGCATCTCGACTCGGGTTCCTCGGTGACGATCCCCGTAACCTTCTCTTTAGCAACTCCTTCCACCCTCGGTGGACGGTTTAAGCTTCCTTGCTCCCGCGGTACGTTCCGGATCTTCGGTCTCCTTCCCCGAACGCGTTTGAATGGCCTTCGCCGATTCGGGACATTTGGGTTGTCCCGGAAGCTTCCCTTCATCATTAGTGAGGCGCCCCGCAAGTTGTCCAACTTGCGTCTCGAGCATCTTCGTCATGTTGAGCACTTGATGATTGGAACTTCTGACCTCCGTCACTTTGCTATCGATGTTCTCCAACACCTTGTCTATGGTCTTGAACTTGGTGACGGTGTCCTTGTTGATCTTAGCTTGCTCATCCGTGAACTCCTTCAATTGTATCCGAAGCGGAACCGCGTTAGGAATAGATGAGCTTGCATTAAATTGAGGCCTACCTTGCCCGTAGCGGAAGTTCGGCAATTCTCCCTTCCTCATGTAGTCGAGCACTTTGGCTTCCTCCGGACAATCTTTGCGGACATGGCCATACTCTCCACATTCTTCGCATGTGGACCTTGCTTCGGCGGCCTTCAAGTCTTGAGCCTCTTTCTTTTCCATCTCCATCTTCTCCAACCTCCTCATGAGCGAGTCGATCTTGCCCTCAAGTATGTCTTCCTTCTCCACTTGCAAGACTCCTTTGACGTTCCCCATGGGTTGAACCGGATGTAGGCGCCCGGACGACGCCCACGTGTCATTATCCGCGACCTTCTTGAATAGTGTGAAAGCTTCCGTCGGTGTAAGCTCGATGATAGATCCTCCCGCTGATGCATCGATGATCGTCCTTGACGCCATGGTGAGTCCTTGATAGAACTTTTGCACGAGGTCTTCTTTCGGGAACTTGTGATGTGGAACCGCCCGGTGTACTCGTTGAAGCGCTCGAATGCCTCCGAGATAGTTTCTGTAGGATATTGAACAAAGGTGGCAATCTTATTACGCAAGCTTTGAGTTTTACCCGGTGAGTAGTATTCCTTCATGAAAGCCTTCATCAACGTGTTCCAATTTTGCACCGTCTCCACCGGTTGAGAGTGGAACCATTGCAAAGCCTTCCCGAGTTGTGAAAACGGAAAAAGCCTTGCCCTCATTTGATCTTGAGTCACCCCATCCATGTTGAAAGTCTGACATAGTTGAATGAATGCTTTGAGGTGAAGGTTCGGATCCTCTTTGCCGGTGAAGGGTGAATGTTGCACCATGCGGATTGTTGAGGTCTTGATCTCGAACGGTCTTCCGATCTCCTCGAGGTTCAAGATTGGTAGGTCGATGATGTCTGGGGTGCATAGCTCCCCAATCTTGCGTTCTTCCGGTGGTTGGTCACCCATTGGTGGAGGTCGATTCTCCCGCGGACTTTGAGGTGGTGAATTCTTCGGAGATTCCTGCGATCCTTTGTCTTCCGACTCCGAATCTACAAAATCCAGCTTTTTAGCTTGATGTGCTTCTCGTCTCCTTAGCCTGTAAAGTTTTTCTGGATCATCCACAAAATTATTGGGTTTGTTGGAGAGGTAGCCGTCCATCTCCTGTTAGGGTTAGCAATAAAAAAAGTATGCAAAAAAAAACTAGAAGGTAAAAACAAATCTATAAAAACTAGAGTTAGACAAACTAGATTAGATGTATTTTGAGGATGATCAAAATTTAGTAGATGCAAAAATAAAAACAAAAAGAAAACTGAAAATTACAAAAAGGCAATGAAAAAAATCAAATCTTGATCACTTGTTCCCCGGCAACGGCGCCAGAAAAAGGGGCTTGTTGACGGTTAATAATTGTATCAAAGTTCGTTCGTGACTCGCAAGCGTACAAGTCTCCCGTCGTAGTCAAGGGACCCTTCTTCCCTCGAGTGGTGAACCCAAGGTATCGAATCCGTGGAACAAATGTGTGACGCAAGACTTAATCTATTAAAGCCAAGTAACTTCAATCTTCGATAAAAGACCTAATGCATCTAAGTAAAAGACACAAAACGAATCTAATCTACTAAAAACCGGAGAAAACAAAGTAAGATTGGGTAGATAAACCGATCTAGAGGGATCGGGGTAAGCCTTTTGTTGAAGTTCCAAGCAAGAGAAGAAGTAGCAAATCGAATCTTAATAGAAGCCTCTTTAAATCGTGGTTTCCCGTCCAAATCCGAAAACATCCGCCTTTCGAGACCCCCGTTCGTCACAACGTATCCCTATTCATGCGGGGAGCTTAGGGCGAGTCAAAAGACAAGTCGAGATTCTTTCGGAAGATCCGGCGTGTACCTCTAGCCACCACGGCTACAAGAACACCCTATGTAATCTATCTCGAGAATAGAATTGGAATAAGCAAAGCCGATCGAAAAACGAAATCTTCGAGGAAACACTTGATCGCTGGGAAAAGATTCAACTTGATAATTCAACTATAACAATGATACATACACAAGATCACCACCGGGATCCTTCCTTGATCTTGCTTCTAGCTCCGGAACTCCGACGTGGTCTTCCGTGCAAGGTTCCCACGTCGGCTAGGGAAACCCTAGTCAACTAGCTCGACCCTCTCCTCTCCGAGATGGTGTCCCTCTCTTCTCTCGCTTCTCGGCGGCCGAAGACGAAATCTTCTCTCCGTGGCTCTCGGTCGGGGGACTATAAATAGCCCGATTGGCGGCTAGGGCAAAGGAGAGCGTGTTTGGGCCCAAAATGGGCCCGGGCCGACCGGGATGGGCCGGCCGGCCGGGCCCATTTAGGCCCGGCCCCGTGGGCTCCTTTGCCCCACGTCGGTTCCCTTGCTTCTCGGATGTTTCCCCCTTCGCATGTAGGTCCATGTCGTCGGTTTCTCTCCGAATTGGACTCAACTCCTTGTCTTCAAGATTCAGCACTTTTCTGGTCAGGTCCCTGGAGTCTGTCGTCTTCTCGGATCAAGTCCCCGGCTTCTTGGAGTTAAGTTTGCTTCATTGCATGACTTGTACGGGGCTTCAAGGTCTTGTCATGAGGTGCTTGATGAACTTATCCCGAAAGTCTTGCATTCAACACTAAAACCCTGCATAAACTTTAAACTCCAAAACCGACATGCACACGTGAACTTGTTATACCACGGGGGTTAGTACCAATGGATAAGGTATAAAACTCATGCCAACACCGAAGGTAAACTCATGGCTAGGTTGATGGATTTTCACCGTCAACATTCTCTTGGTGTTGATATTTTTGCTCGTTTGTTTGAGCTTGTGATCGAGAAAGATATACTGAAGCTCGACGACAGGAAGTATTACAACACACACTACTTGTGTTGCACATTCAACACCCGAAGACAAAACTTGCGAAAAGGTCTTAACCGAATTCAACTCGTACCTTGCAGTAAGACCAACTTTGCTAAAGACTGGAGCTCGTACTGGTTTTATTTGAAAGTGAACATGTTTAAGGTTCCTGGTTATACTGGTCCAGCTCACCCTTTTTCTTCACCCATGGCACCAGTGACTGCAGTATGCACTGCGTCGTACAACAAGCGCACTGCTGACTTTGAGTCTTGCGAAAACACTTTCTTGCTGGCCAGCACTATTATGGGTGGTCGTGATGTGATTGAAGAATTTGTTGCAGCCGATATTTGGCCGATTTTTGCTAGATGGAAAGCCGCTAGCATGATTCATCTGACCGTGGATTAGGCAACACAGTGAGTGTCTTTTCCTAGGTTTAACTTGCGCTTAAAGGAGGGTCGAAGTCTTGAAAGCTTTATTACTGAAGTCGAGAAGAAGGTCGATGCCATGGTTGGTGAATCGACTCTTAATGAATACAAAGCTTTCAAATCACTTGTTAAACACAAGAGACGTGTGAATCGTGTATTTTCTGAGTTCGGTGCTTAGACTGCACTCCGTTCTCGCCCTCTAGGCATTAACAAGAAACTTCCAGATGTTGCTGTGGCTACTTGTTCAACTGCTCCACCCAAAGCTCCGAGGGGAAAATCTTCGAAGAAGAGAAAAGGAGTGAATGCGGTTGGCGACGCTTCTTCGAAAAGAACCAAGTCCCTAGAGTCTTGTAAGAGGAAACGCGAGGCATCTGAAGGCATTTCTGATGTTGAAGTTCAAGACACTTCAGGCCTTGCCCAACTGGGACAGAAGAAAACTAAGAAGGTTATTAAGGAGATTATTAGTGCCGAAGTTCGGCGCATTCCCTCAGCCTTCTCTGATGATGACATGACTGACGAACCTCGTCCCAAATGTTTCTCTTCATGCTTGTGGTGTGATTTGAGGTTCAATGTTCGCCGCACTTATTCCCCTGGTTCTGAAAATGAACTTGTTGATGTTGAATCTTTTTCAGATGATGTCGTCGAAATTAAGAAGAAGGCCCCTGCTGATTCTATTGCCGATCTTGATGCTGGAGGTGCTTCCCCTCAAGCCTCTTCCCCGAAAGACAGAGCTTCTCCCAAATTTGCTGAGGATTTGGAGAGGACTGTGCAGAGAGGTGATGGTCCTACTGACAACTTGCCTTTGGTCGAGACACACGAAAAAAATTCCCCAAGACCAAGACCCCTCTCCTTCAGTTGCTGCCTTCAACGAGAGCTTTGGTACGTCTTTTCGGGGAGAGCTATTAAGTGTTAGTCATGAAACACCTTCTATGGATGGTGGTGCTACTAGACTTTCCTTATTATGGAAATCGTCTAAATTCATGGATGACACAGGAACAGATGCTTCACCGAAGACGCTTCGTTTGTCTAGCAAGGCAACCTGTGACTTGGAGAAACAACCTTCCTCTTCTTTGAAGAAAATTTCTGCAGTTTTTGAGCATGTTTCTCAGGCTCCTCTAGAGACACTTAGCAGAAAAGGTTTGCATACTATTCCTTCTTCCTTGACTACTACTTTAATATTTCCTATATTTTTACATTTTCTTTTTCTTGTTTAGTATAACTCATTTTACGAACTTCTCAGATTTTGAAGAGACCCTCCACAAGCTTTCACCATCTGAGCTAAACAGCTATCGCAGGACCTACAATTTGAAATCGTCGATCGTCAAGAAAATTACTGTTGAGCGCTTACAAGAGAAAGATGAAGTTATTAAGAGACTGACTAGCGAGTCTAAGAAGTTAAAACGCGACTTCAACTTGGCTCATGTTGCAAGCATAGATTTGGAGAAAAAGATTGTTGATCTTGCCGACGCTCTAAAGAAATGCCAAGATGAAAAGAAGGTTGCCGAAGATGCCCTTGAGAGTTCGAAGAAAGATCTTGAGAAATTAAAGAAGACTCATGATGATGATTTAAAGTTAATTGAAAACCTGCGCAAGGATTGTAAAAAATCTTCTAAGGCTGCAGATGATCTTCACATCAGCAATGCTGATCTTTCAACGAGGAATTCCGATCTTGCGAAGACTCTAAGCAGTAAAGAACAACAAATTCAAGATCTGGAAAAGGTTTTATCCGAACAATGTCAAACCTCTGGACTAGTTGTTAATGATATCAAGAAAAGTTGAAGCTCTTGTTTGAGGAATACGGGAAAGCTTTGAGGGATTTCGGTGTTCATCCAGGTCCCCTTCCTGAGAGTGCAAAGATCTTAGATCTGTTAAATTGGATTGAAACTGAATTCAAGGCGCTTTCTAGTGTTATCTCAGGTGCTAGCGGTTTTTGCCGCTGCCTTTTTCGTGGAGAGTATCTTAAAATTGCTCCACGACTTCGACTGTGCTGATCTTGCTAAGTTTCGTGAAAAACTTACGCGCTTGCCTGATGCTTGGAGTACTTCTAGTATCCGTCCTAATGAGGATGTGCAAGCCATCAAGACAAGATTCACCAGAGAGTTCTGGTTTGCAAGCGGAAAAGAATTCGCGAAGAAGGTTGCTCGTGTTAAGCTAGATCAGGTTAGTTTTGGCAAACATGGTCAGTTTTTGTGATTTTGCGAATATTTCTATCTTGATTTTATTAAGTTTTTTCTTTCTTTGGTGTTTCTTTAGTTGATCCAGAAAGATGTTCGTGGCAAAGCTGCCGAAGTTGAGGAACTATCTTCCGAAGAAGACGACGATGCTGAGGATGAGGAAAATGGTTCGAGAACTGAGAGCAGTTGCAGTGGCAGCAGCAGTGGCGATGACGACCAAGAAGATGAGGACGAGGCGAGCCCTGAACATGATGCAAGCTCTCTGAAGGTTGATGTCGTTAGCTAAATCTAGACTTGTTGAAACATTTTCTGATGATGTCATTGTAAACACTTGTAAATTTGTGGGTTGTTGCCCCTTGTCTGAACAGTTGTTTTGTAAATTTTAACCTGCATAGGTCCAGCAAGGTGGGCCTGCGCAGGACGTGATACCTTTGTGAATTCATCGTGGAAATCAAGTAGTTAGTGGTGAAGCTTGGCATCTGTTTAAAGAAGCTTATCCTAGGCGTAAATTCTCTGATTTTTGGCTTGAAGCTTGTCAGGATTTTTCGATGCGTAGTTTCCAGCTGACTTCGTTCTTTCTACAATAGCTACGCTCTTGCTGCTAAAGCTTTGAGCCCCCGAACCCTTGTGAAGACAGAGCCATTTAGCCCCAAGACTAGTGACTATGACTTCGCTTATGCTAGTGATACTGCCGAGCACAGTGGTCGCCATCCAGGCCATATTGTCGAAATTTCTTATTAAATCTCAAGCACTCTGAAGCTATGTAATAATTTTTGTACGAAATTTTGTATGTAACTAAGGCAATAAACACGTTTTTCTTGAGAAAAAACATCACCCTCCCCACCTTGCCATTTTGCATGCAAAATTTCGTGAAAGTCTGAAAATCGAAAGCTCCTTTTGGTGTTTTTGTTTCACTATCTTTGTGTAAATCACTAGTTTTGAAATCACTAGACTTCTATTGCAAGTCAACAAAATTTTTTCACGAATTTTGTGGACTTGCACCCTCTTGACACGCTTGTCCAGGTTGATATCGCAACTTTCAGTTGCTTCAACCATCCTTTCTTACGAAAATTAGCCTTCGAGGGCACTCGAGCCCCTTAGCCCCTTTGAGGGAAGATTTTTCTAAGAATGCTCATATAAATTATCGTAAATGTGATACTCAACTTTTGCTCCGCAGCTTTTCATGCATAAAAAATTCCTAACAAGAAAATATATAGTTTGTTAGTTACAGTCCTCAATTATTTCCGAACTTTTTGTAGGATATCTCTTCGGTAGGATCTTAAGCCACAACTTATCATTGTCTTAGGCTTTTTCAGTAGGAATCCCTTTTACGGTGGGATTTAGGCTACAACTTGTTGTTGTCTCGAGCCTTTCGGTGGGAATCCCTTTGACGGTGGGATTTAGGCCACAACTTGTTGTTGTCTCAGGCCTTTCGGTGGGAATCCCTTTAACAGTGGGATTTAGGCTTTCGCGGATCCTTTGGCTATCAAGGAGCCTCTTTCTCGAAACATTCCTTTCTCCTTTCATGGAACTCAGGCTATCACAGAGCCTTTCTCAAACTTTTACGATTTCTTTCTCACGATGGAATTCGGGCTATCACGGAGCCTTCTCACACTTTTCTCTCATACGATGGAATTTCGGCTATCACGAAGCCTTCTCACACTTTTCTTTTATACAATGGAATTTCGGCTATTATGGAGCCTTCTCACACTTTTCTATCATACGATGGAATTTCGGCTATTACAGAGCCTTCTCACACTTTTCTTTCATACGATGGAATTTCGGCTATTACGGAGCCTTCTCACACTTTTCTTTCATACGATGGAATTTCGTAAGACACGCATTTTGGGGAAAGACGCTTTTCATATTTATTACAAAGAGTATTTACATAGGATCTGCCTCATTAAAAACCTTGCCTCTTGATTTAGAGCCTCCCTTTGCAAGAAAAAGAGTACGGTCCTCCTTATTCTATGTTAAATGCGAAAAAGTAAATGTTTTTTGTTCCCAAAACCACTTATAGATCCATGGTTCGTTTTTTTTAAATTTTCACGAAATTTGAACTTGCGCAATGGTAAAAAAATAAATATAACTACTTCCATGACTCTCTAGGGTAGTACCTTTTTAATTTGTCAGCATTCCACGAATGCGATAGCACTTCGCTAGTTTGATCTACCAAGCGGAAAGCCCCTGGCATACTTGTTTCTTTAGCTATGTATGGCCCCTCCCATGGTTCTTGGAGTTTCTTGGGCTTCTCCCAATTTTTCTTTCTTTTCAGAACTAGATCACCAGTCTTGATATCTTTTCTGACCACTTTTCTATCCTTCCATGCCTTAGTTTATGTCTGGTATTTCTCGATGTTTTCAGCAGCTTCAAGGATCGTTAGCTTGATCATGTCTTTCTCTACCTTCATGTCGACTTCTTCGATTTCTCTTGCCTTCTGCACTCTCATACTCTCATTCTTAATTTCTTCCGATGTCATTGCTTCGGTGCCAAAGAGTAAGCGAAAAGGTGTGAAACCTGTTGCTCTTAACACTGTGGTGTTGTGAGACCAGATCACTTTCGGCAATTCATCAGTCCACTTGCCCTTCTTTTGATCATACAATCACTTCTTGATTCCTGAAAATATCAGCCCATTTGCTCTTTCGACAGCTCCTTTAGACTACGGGTGCTATACCGATGAGAACTTCGTGTGAGTGCCCAAAGTTTTGCAGTATTCCTTGAAAGAGTAATAGTCAAATTGTTTCTCGTTGTCAACAGTCAGCTCCCTTGGTACCCCGAATCTACAGATTATGTTTTGCCAGAAGAATTTCTGAATTGTTGGTATTGTGATATTCGCCAATGCCTTTGCTTCCACCCAATTGGTGAAATAGTCAATCGCTACTGCTGCGAACTTGCAGTTTCCTTGAGCTGTCGGCAATGGGCCGACCAAGTCCATTCCCCACCTTTGCAGAGGCCATGATGGAGGAATTAGATAAACTGTCATGGATGGCAAGTTTTGTTGATTCGCTGTTTTCTAGCATGCTTCACATTCCCGAACTAACTTCTTTGCATCAACGTTTATGGAGGGCCAGTAAAATTCTTGCTTTATCGCCTTGCCTTCTAGAGCCCTTGCGCCTATGTGTGCACCACAGAATTCGCTATGGATCTCCTTGAGGAGTTCCACACCCTTTTCCGAGGTTATGCACCTCAGCCATGGTTCGGTAACTCCTCATTTGTACAGTTCTCCGTCAACCACCGCATAGCCCCTTGCCCTTCGCTTTAGTCTTTTCTCCTCCAATTCATCTTGTGGTTCGTAGTGACCCCTCAAGTATGCCATGATTTCGGCTCTCCAATCGTGAGTCTCCAGAATGTTCACGATTTTCAGATTTGACTCTTGGATAGACAGTTCTTTGATGATTTTGAAGAACACTTCAGGAGGCATTGCATGATTTCTGGCTGCTGCTTTCGCCAGTTTGGCTGCCTCGTTGTTGTCATCTCTTGGAATGTGCTGAACTGAGTAACCCTTAAAGTGCCTTTCCATCTCTCTGACCTTCTCGAGATACTTCATTAAGACTAGATTTCTTGCCTCACTCTCTTTCTCAATATGTTCCTGAATAACTTTGGAGTCTGTCTTGATGATAAAGGTTTGCTGACTTGAGCTTTCATCTTTCTTAGGGCTATAAGTATGGCTTCATATTCGGTTGTGTTGTTTGTAGAGTGCACATCATTCGCGAAGATAAGTCGAGCAGTGTATCTTATTACGATTCCTGTCGGAGATATTACAACTGCTGATATTCCAACCCCTTTTTGGCACCAAGCCCCATCACACTACACCACCCACAGTGTTAGCATGTCTTCTCTAGGATTATGAGTTGGCGAAGTCTAGTCTACGACGAAATCTGCTAAAACTTGCGATTTGATTGCATTTCTTCTCTCAAAGTCAACAGTGTATCCTAATAGTTCAGCACCCCACTTGATGATTCGAGTAGATGCTTCATTATTCGTGAACAGGTCATTCAGCGGTTGATTCGTGATAACTCTTATTCTGTGACCCTCGTAGTAGTGCCTTAATTTCTCGCGGCCATTACAACTGCATATGCTATCTTTTCCAACTCAGAGGAGAAGAGTTTGGATCCTGAGAGAGCTTCCGATGAAAAATATACTAGGATTTGTTTGTGCTTTCCTTCTTCTTCTTTCTCTTGTACTAGCACAACACTTACAGCCGAATTTGAGGCAGACAAATATAGCAGAAGTGGTGATTTTGGCTTAGGAGGGCATAGCTTAGTCATGTTTGATAGATAGTCTTTGAGTTCTTGGAAAGCTTGTTTCTGGGATTCAGACCACTGAAAGTTCTTGGTACTTCGGAGAACTTGGAAGAAAGGCAAACTTCTCTTTGCAGCTCTAGGGATGAACCTGTTAAGGGTAGTAACTCTTCCTGTCAACTTTTGCACGTCTTTTACTAAAATTGGGTCTTGCATTTCGATTAGAGCTTTGATTTTGTCAGGATTTGCCTCAATGCCTTTTGTCGAAACCAGACATCGCATCACTTTTCCCTTGTGAATGCCGAAGACACATTTCTCAGGATTCAATTTTAGGTTCATGGCTCTGAGATTCGCGAAAGTTTCTGCCAAATCACTGATGTGGTCTTTTCTTCGAATGCTTTTGACGACTATGTCATCAACATATGCTAGGATATTTCTCCGAAGCTGACGATGAAGAACTATTGCTATCATTCTTGAGAAGGTGCATCCTGCATTTTTCAGCCCTTCTGGCATTATGACGAAACAAAAAGTTCCGAAAGGAGTAATGAAGCTTGTTTTCTCCTCGTCTTACCTTCTCACTCTTATTTGATGATATCCTGAAAACATGTCCAGGAGTGAGAGCATTTCGCTATTGGCAGCATCGTCAACTATCTTGTCTACTCTTTCTAGAGGAAAATCATCCTTTTTGCAAGCCTTGTTTAGATCTGTAGAGTGTACACACATTCTCCACTTCCCATTTTTCTTTTTTACTAGAACCGTGTTAGCTAGACAAACAGGATACATGACTTCTCTGATCACTTTTGTGTCATGAAGCCTTTGTACTTCAGCTTCTACTGCCTTCACTTTTTCTTCAGACATTTTCCTGAGTTTTTGTTTTTTCGGGGTAATTTTCTCATCCGTTTCCAGAGAATGTTCGATGATATCTCTATCGACACCTTGCAGATCTTTGGCTGACCACGCGAAGACATCTTTGTTCTTGTTTAATAATTGCACAAGCTCTTTTTATTCTTCGGGGCTAAGATGAGCTCCTATCGTGACTGCTATGTCGGGCATGTCATCTAGATACATTGTCTTGGTTTCACCATCAGCAGCTATCTTGATTTTTATGTCTCTCTTGGCCTCAATATATGGTTCTTTCCTTTCTTCGGCAAAGATCAACTGATGCGCGTTAGTTTGCCCCGGTTTATGACCCTTTTCGATGTTTCGAGCCTCTTGTTGATCGTCGAACATAGTGATAACTCCCTTGGGACCTGGTATCTTCATATATAAGCCTTATCATAGCATCTAACTTGTTCATGAAACCTCTGCCGAAAATCACGAGATATGGGTGGTACATGTCGACCACATCGAACGTAAGTGTTTCGGTTCTGGCATTGTCAAGATTTTTGAATGATATAGGCAGAGCTATTTTTCCCACTGGTTTGATTGGCTTCCCTCCAAAGCCCAGCAGTGGGTATTCTGGTGGATGCAACATGTGTTGACTCAAATTCATCTTCTCGGAAGTTTTCAAGAATAAAATGTCTGCCAAACTTCTATTATCCACTAGAATCTTTCCGATAATCCATCTAGCTATGTTTATCTCGATGACCATGGCATCATTGTGGTTTATAGACTTCAATCTAAAATCTTCTTCAGTGAATGTTATGGGCATTTTGGCCCAATCTGGCCGTGCGGCCGAGCCATCATTGATGATAGTGTTCGCAGATCTGAAGTAATTATTTCTCTGCCTTTTGGTTTCGAACTCTATAGCTGATCCTCCTGTGATGGGCATAATAGTTCCAAAAGAAGGCAGAGCTTTTGGGTTTTGAGTTATTGAACTCGATTCTGGCCTTGACGAATTGTCGGGCGATGGTGGCAATACTTCTTGAATTGGATGCGGTTGTTGGATTGATTGAATTGCTTGAGATTGAGAATAGAACTGCTGAGAAGGCTGCCAAGATGGCTGTGGCTGCTGGAACTGCTGCACTGTGACTGGATTTTGTTGAGAACCCATGAATTCTGGTTGCCAGAAGCTTGGGTGAAACTGGTTCGGCATTGTGGAGGCAATGTTCATCATGGTTTTCACTTACTGGATTCTGGCTATGTTCTTTTTAGTTTCTAGGCACGTTTCGGTGCTATGGCCTCTTCCATGTTATTGGCAATAGAAGTACGGGTCTTTTGGGTCATGATTCTGAATTTTCGAGGGTCCTCTTCCCCTTCCTCTTCCCCTAGATGCAAGACCTCCTCTTATGCTTGATCTATTGTCCTGATTGAACTGAGGGTTTTCCATGTTATTGATGTTTCGTGGGTTTTGAAAGTGAGGTTTCCACGTCATTCCTCTGTTGCCTTGCCTTGCTTCATTTCGTTCGGCAACTCTTCTGCAGTGATCTTCATCAGACATGATGTATTCTTCTAATTCAAGAAAAAGATCATCAATGCTTTTAGGTTTTTTCGGGTCAGATGTGAGGCTGTCGGTCCTGGAGTCACACCCTTGATCAAAGCATGTATCATTGTTTTATCATCTGCTTCGGGAATCTGGGATCTCTGCTGCATGAACCGTCTTACAAAGTTTCGCAATGGCTCTCTATCTTTATGCTTGCAGTTGTACAGATATGACGACTGAGATGTTGTTTCATGAAATATCTGGAATGCCTAAATGAACTTTGTCTTGAGATCGACCCTGCTGCAGACTGACTGTGGTTGTAGCAGAGAGCACCAATTGAGAATTGGGCCTTCACACGCAATGATGAAGGATTTCGCCAGTGCGACATCATCTCCTCCTGCTGAATTAACAGCTGATTCATATCTCATAAGGAATTGTCTGGAGTTTCCGAAACCGTTGTAATTCGGGAGAGAGAGTGGCTTGAACTTCGGCGGCCATGGTGCAGTTTGCAACCCTATTGAGAGTGGTAAGTCTGGATCCACGAACTGAGAGATTCCATTACCCACGAAAAGTTTTCTTTCAGGGTTCTTCTGTTCTGGCCAGAGTTCTGATGTGGCGAGTCATCCCACAACGAATTATTTTCTTGTTCTTTCATTTCTTTGATTTCTCTTTGCATTCTTTCGATTTGTTTTTTGCTTGGTTAAGTTTTCTAGCTTTTCCGAAGCCTTTCTTTTTGCTTCCAGCTGGTTCGCAAATCTGTCCTTCTCTTTCTGAAGTTGTTGTACTTTTTGTTGTACTCTCTCCAATTCTCTGTCAATAGCCTCATCATCTTCTTCCTCAGCTTCTTCCACAGCAAATGCTTCCAAAGTGTGCGCTGTTTTCTCAGCTCGTGCCTTCTGTATGGCTTCAAGTTTTGCTCTCCTCTCCTGGTATGAAATCTGTGAAAGTTCTGCAGTGAGAGAGTTTCCATTGTCCTCTGCGATGTGATGATCTTCCTGGTCAGCCTTAGTGGGTGTGTTCTTCTTGGACTTATTCTATGAAGGCATCGTGAGTTGTTTTTCGGCTGAAACCACGGTGGGCGCCAATGTTGAGGGTCCAAAAATCGGATGGAGTCCCCGAACACAAGATTACGAAGCAAACACACGAAAGTCGCGAAGAGATTGGGGA
This sequence comes from Cenchrus americanus, assembly GCA_947561735.1. Taxonomy (NCBI): domain Eukaryota; kingdom Viridiplantae; phylum Streptophyta; class Magnoliopsida; order Poales; family Poaceae; genus Cenchrus; species Cenchrus americanus. The sequence continues at coordinate 39,534,731 of OX387239.1, read as the reverse complement.
CAAAGAATCCCCAAAAGTCTGTACTCGCCTCAAAAGTTGTCAATCCCTTTACACGTAACCTCGCGCCCCCTTTTATAGGAAGACGAAGGGACTTTTACATTCCAAGATTACCCTCGAATCTAGAGAATATTCCAAGTGTAAACATGTAAATGAATGTCTTTTACATCCCATGATTTGCGAGGCTAATTTCATACATTTACAAGCCTACCACTATTTCACACTCTAAACCTGGACTTTTGAAGAGACATCTTTGACTTGGCTTCTCCTTAACCTCTGAAGCTTCATTCACGAAATTCACCACTTATTGAAGTTCCCGAACAAGGGTTCTTCCAGACTTTCGAACATCGCAGGTTCATGGTCTCCTGAATTTAGCCAGTTCCCAATCATCCATTTGTTAAAGTTCCCGAACAGAGGCTCCTCTAGACTCCCGAACTTCACGGGTCCCTGGTCTCATGAATTTCGCCAGTTCCCAATCATCCTGAAACAGATAGCAGACTCGCGAACTAATGCCAAATCCAGCTATTACTTTCGCATATTTTTAGAAAGTCAGCGAAATGTATAAAATTTGTTAGGATCTCTTCATGAATGGTTCCTCTTCATGATATAGAACTTTTCATCCCGAGGCTTATTTGCAGATATACTTATGAATACAATAAATTTGATGTTTCGAGGATGAAAGGGTTTTGCCCGATTCCCCAACAATCTATTTAAAAGTTATATATGTATGTTTTTATAAAGTAATTTTCAAGACAAATTTTTATATGATTTTCACATTTTCAAACTCAACGATTTAAAAGTTATTCATTATTTATATTTTTAATATTTAACTCAAAATTTGTTAAAATGACTTCTGAACCGAAAGGAGTATATCTAGTTTCATCTTCATGGAAACCATTGTTTTCTTCTCTCTCTCCTTATAAATATGTCGCCATATCACCATATTCGCGACGCGTTTTGAAAAGTCATAAGGGTAAAGACCTGATGGGCTTTAGGTTCCCAAAAACATGGAGTACGGTCTGGCAAAATAGGCCCATTCGGAAATTCTGCTCAATCAAGTCCACCCGGCCCGGTCCAGCGATAAAAGGAGGAGACGTAAAGCAAGCGAGAGCAGGAGGTCTCGGCGGGTTGGGGTTTTCTCCCCCAAGCTACGCAGCTAGAGCGAGAGGGGAAGAGGACCGTGGTGTCGCTGCTTCCCCCGATCCAAGATCCGAACCTTGGCGTGATCAGTCCGCCACCATGTCCTCGCAGCACCAGCACCGGCGACGTGGCGAGGACAAGCAGGTGGCGGCGCTCCCACCGCGGCAGCTAATAATGAGAGGTACCGGACGAATCCTCAAGACGTAATAAGCCTCTTGTTTGTACACAATTATGTGCTACTTATCATCTTAATGGTAATGCATAATAATCTTTGTTTATGGTGTGTACGTGCACATGCTTACCATCAAAGGATCGTGGGGGAAGCTAGGTGACAAGCAAATCGACAACATTTGTGCGGACATGACGAGGTTCATTCAACGTAAGATTTGCCATGAGGAGGGAAAATTCTTCGATAACAACGAAGTGTTGATTTTTGACGAGGCCGAAAGGTTACGTAGATGGGTGTCCTAGGGTTATCTATTATGTACGGTGCTTTTTAGTTATGTGACTTATGTATTATTATATGCTAATTTGATTATGTGGTTGACAAATATATTTGAATTTGACGGTTACATACAAAAATAATAAATTCAGGTGATTTTGGCCACCAGATACAAATAATAATAAATACGGGTGAATTTAGCGGCCAAATACTGATAATAAACGAAAATGTCGAATTATATATAAATAATAAATGATTATGTGAATTATATAACGAAATGGAAAACCTTTCGCTGGCGGACAGCATAAGCACCCTCTAACACAGAAAGTGTCCATACTGACGGAGCCTCTGTGCTGACGGGCGACATAAACACCCGCCAACACGTATAGCCAATGTGCTAGCGGGTAGACAACAACTGCATAAAGAGTTATTTTTACTGGCTCAAAGTTGCTATTAGATGCTGCGCCCGCCAATAAAGATTGATTTTAGCCGCCAACGCAAATCGTTTCTGCCTTTTCTGCCCTAGTGTCACACTCTGGGTCGAGAGGTCCGGCTCGGAGTAATTGCGGTTACGATGGTGCACATGGGCTGGCCGGCGCCGGCGACTCTTCCTTCATGGCGCCACACCTACCTACATACTCTAGGGTCTCCAGGCACGATGCGTCCAACACCTCTCTCTCTCACCATCCGTCCATGGCTGCCATGCATCTCGATCGACGTCAGCTTTCACCAGTAGTCAGATCTTGATGACTTCTCATTTGCCGACGACGATATTTAGGTGTGGGGTGAGAGAGAGCCGGAGAGGGACGGTGAAAGATGAGGTTTTTCTTAATTCATCGTCCGGCAGGTCTCATCTTCTATCCGGCCGAGCTGCAAGACGACGTCAAGACCAATATTGAATGGCGCACATGGCTGTGCCCGGGCTGGTTGTTGATGGGAATTCATTGGGAATTCATTTCTTGATTTGACTTGTTTTTTTAATGCATGCTACCAGCCTGCTGCCTGCCCCATCGTCCTCGATCAACAAACCTCCGATAAGGCCAGTCTCAGTGGAAGGGGTCATGACCACATGTACCAAGTTTGCCACGTCAGCTTTTCAGCATGATAACCCTGTCACTCTCAATGCACAGGGTCATGGGAACAGTTTCATAGATAGAATCCAGCATTTAACCTCTCACAAGGTTCTTGGTAACTGTGATGACCTTGGGTCATCACCATGACCCTCTCATCACCTCTCACCTCATTAATTTGATGCCATGTCATCAAACAAGCTTATGTGATAGTGTATTTATTATCCATGACCCTTCCATTGAGACTAGCCTAAGGGCACTCCCAACCCAGACTCTATGGTAGAGTCTAGAGTCATTAATTACACTTTTACCTAGGCAAATTGCTGATGTGATAATCAATTTAATGATGAGAGAGGGGTGAAAGCTTAGAAACCAAGTCTAAGGGCACCTGCAATGGTTACTCTCTATAACGGTCCACATAGGATATAACAAGCACATATCCAACGGTCTTGCTATAGCAATTAAAGGTGGGACCCACGCGTTGTAATTGTTTAATACTCACATCCCCTCGGTCCTCTCTCAATTTTCTCCGCCAGAGGACCTGGGCAAGGTGCAGGGCTTGCCGGCCGAGCTCCTCCCGCCTGCGGTGGCGCGGTCGAGGTCCGGCCGCCGCGGGCGGCACCGAGGGCCGGCGGCAGCACGACCGAGCTCCTCCGCCCCCAACCCTTCTCTCCCAGGCCCGCCCACTGCGGCATGGTCGAGATCCGCCCACCAACGGTGGCGTTGAGGGTCGCCTGCTGCCTCACTCGCGTCGGCGCGGTCGAGCTCCTTCCCCACCGACTCCTCCAACTTCCTCCCTGGTGGCGCCCCATCCACTCCCTGTGGCAGCTCCTTCGATCTCCTGCCCCCGCTGATGGTCTCACCGGCGCATCATCCATTTCCCAGCGGAGGCGCATCATCCATCTCCCCGCGGCGGCTCCTCCGAGCTCCTCCCTAGCCAGTGGACTCGCCGCTTGCCCGCCCCGGCGACCCGTTCTCCTCCCCCGTGGCGGTGGTCCACTAGAGCGGCGCAGTTCTCCGCCCCGCGGAGTTCTGCAATAGGACCCATGAACTTGTGAAAATCTGTGTAACGCACGTGGCTGAGTTAAGCGAGAGCACATTCTCTCTCCTACCCTCTCTCTCCTACGTGGCTGCGCTATAGAAAGCATAACAACACCATTGCGGGTGCCCTAAGTTAAACTCCAAGTCTACACGCAAAACGAAGCCCGTGTGGATCCCGTGTGGCTGCCCACATGTGCGATGTGTCCTCTTATTTAATAAAGCTGGAGTAGAAGATCCGAGAGGAATATTAGATAGACTCCATGATAGAAAATCTGCATTGGAGAATATAGTTTCTTGTGAGAGTCTTTAGACTCTATGGGTAGAGTCTGGGTTGGGAGTGCCCTAATTCATCACTACTGTAAAGTAATTAATTGAGGTGAAAGTAAATATACATTGCTATTGGTCTGTGATGGATGACTGAGTACATACGTACTGTGGAAACTGCATGCAGGTGATTGACACGGAGCTAGTTCGTGGAGGAGAAGGTTGTTGCCATGGCCGGTGACATCATCCACCCTAACCTGGGCCTGCAGGCACCGATCCTGCAGGCGGTTGCCAAGGAGATCGACGTCATCGTCAACATAGCTGCGAGCCTGCGACCACCAACTTCTACGAGAGGAACCACCTGTGCCAGTTCGCCAAGCAGTGTGCGAGACTGGTAGAATCACGATCTTTGGTACACGCCTTTAGTCCCGGTTCAGTTTTGGATCCGGGACTAAAGCCTTTTCGTCGATGTGGCCCGAAATAACTTTGGACGCCCCCTATCTTTTAATCCTGCCACACTCACAACAACTACCATCCTAAATTATTAGCACCGGGCTTTAGTCCCAGGTGGTGTTTCCACCCGAGACAAAGGGGAACCCTTTAGTCCCAGGTGGAAACACCACCCGGGAGAAAAGATTTAATCTCGGGTGGTGTTTCCACTCTAGACAAAAAGGGGACCCTTTAGTACCAGGTGGAGACACCACCCGAGACTAAAGAGCCTTGCCCCTCTCTCTCTCTCTCTCCTTATCTTCTTTTTCTCTCCCACCCATCCAGTCAACTCCCTCCTCTCTTCTTCTCTCTTTTTCTCTCATCTCTATTTCTATCTCATCTCTTTCTCGATCTCCTTCTTGCAGACGGAGCGAGGCCAGGAGCGACACCTGGCGAAGCGGGCGCGCGGTGAGGCCCGGCGTGGCCTCTGTCGGAGTGGATAGGCCCAGTGCGACCTTTGGCCTCCTGCGGCCAGGCGCGCCTCCGGCATCTCGCGGCCACGTCGTCGCGCCCGTCCGTGGCGGGACGCGCGCCCGGCGCAGCAGAGCAAGCGGATGCCCCCGGCGCTCGCGGGCCCTGACGCAGGGAGGCAAGTTTTATTTTATTTTTTGATTGTTTTCAATTTTTTCTGATGAATAGAGTTGTATTATGATGAGATTTGTTTCTAGTGATGAATCGAGTTCTATGATGCTAAATCGAGTTGTATGACCATGAATTGTATGTTCATGAGATTTTCCTTTTGAACAAGAAATGATGATGAGATTGAGATGAGCATGTGTGATAATGGTGTGATTTGATTCGATTCGGGTATGTGGTGATGAATCTATGTTGTGAGTTATATGATGATGAATTTGTGAAGTGTTTGTTTATAGTTCTTGATTTGAGCTCGAGCTCTAAAAGAATTGGGGATGGAAAATGCGATGAGGATGGGTGACAGAGGAGGGGGACAGGGCGCAGGGAGTTCTTTTAGTTTCTAAAAAACACTTTAGTCCCAGCCGGTATTACCAACCGAGACTAAAGGGGGTTAATGCAGGTGCTGGCGTACCCCCTTAGTCCTGGTTGGTAATACGAAGGATGTTGTCTCTCATCATTAGTTCTGGTTGGACTAGAGAGACATAAGGCCTCTACCAACCGGGACTAAAGCCCCTCACCCTACTAGTGGATGTTCATGCAGGTCTCCACTGGTAAGAGATTTGTTTAGCATCGAGCCGAGTTGCGCCACATCAGAGAAATCAAGAAGAAGCTCAAGGTCACCACCATGAACAACAGCAGCAATGATGATGACGAGAACAAGGTGGACGAGAGGAAGGTGATGAATGAGCTGGGCTACAGAAGGCCCGACACTTTGGGTGGTCCAACACGTGCGTGTTCACCAAGGCCATGGGTGAGGTGCTCCTGGGCCTTCTTGTAAGGAGTTGGATGCTCATAGCCTAAGAGGGGAGGGGGAGGGGGTGAATTGGACATCTTAAAACCTTAACCTATGGCTTCCACTACTTGGCATGAAGTGAACTAAATCATTTCTATCTAGATGTGCAATTAAAGTGGATCTAGTGTGAAACCCTCATCCAAAACAAATTTTGCAACTTATAGCCAATCCTAACATGATACTAAGGCAAGCAATGATTGCAAGAGAGTAATTTGGAAATGCAAATAAGGGATGAGAGGAAGAACACTCTTGACAAGAAATTTATCTCATGGTATCGGTAGGCACTAAGCCACCCCTAGTCCATGTTGTTGAAGCACTCCACACAAGAGTATTGCTCCCGGTAACCAAGTCTCTCCCAAGAGCACCACTTGACTTTCCACAAAGGCTCACCACGAAGGCACTCGCCAAGCTCCCTTGGTCACTTTGATGTCGCCTCCACCAAGGCGCTTCTCCACCAAGGGAAGGGGTCTCCACGTCCCCCGCACAAAGTGTCGTCACTGCTCCACACCAAGTCGTAGGGTCAAAGACGTCTATCGGTGAGCCACTTAGGCCCCAAGGCTTCCGATGCACCTTAAACATCTTGATCCACTCAAGAATCACCTCACAAGGTAGTCACATCCTTGCACTCACTCAGCTCTAAGCTAAGCTTAGCACTAAGCACACACACAAAGCATGTGCAAGTCTTTGGATGATCAATTTAGCTCTTGGATTGCTTGGATATGATCTTCTATATGTCTCACACTCTTCTGGTCTTCCTCATACTCCAGCAACCTTAAATGGCGGGGTGGAAGGGGTATGAATAGCCCAAGGCATCCATAGAGCCATTGCTTTAACAGCTAGTCTTTTCTGGGTACCATCGGTTCATCTAGTGCAACTAGCCGTTGCCTTCCACCTCTGACTCTTGTTGGCACAATTAATTTGATGCCTCATCCGATGTTGTGGCGGTTCATCCGGTGCTAAAGAATTTGAGCCAAAACCTCTTTGTATAGAATAAATGCATGCGTCAGATGAACTGATGCTTGACCGTCGGTTCCTCCGATGCTAAAGATCGCTGACTCAAAACCTTGCTGTCTTGATTCTCCAAACCATCGGATAGAGCGACAGTCAAACCATCCAGACCGTCGGTTCATGTGGTGCTACTGACTTTTACTGCTTCGTTGCTAATAATCATCCGACACATCTAGAAATGGGGGTGTTGGTTCATCTGATGGTCCATGTTAACTCAAGTCTTCGTGCAGTGTACCACTTTATCCAGCCATTGCATCGATGCCTTCTTCCAAGGTACCATCGGTTCATCCGGCGGTCTATTTTTGCTGACCTTTTGCGTCTTGAACTTATCACCACTTGAACTTAACAAATACTTTGAATTTTTGCTATGCATATGTTAACTTGCTCATGGTACGTTAAATTGGCATGGCATGTTAACTTGGCATGGTATGTTAACTTGTGGTAATATCCATGGGACCTAGAAATGACTACAAAGACATGCTCGACAATATGGTTAGCCCCATTGATCATGTTGTCATGAATCTCCAAAATCAAACTCGAACAAATGGGCTATGAGACCATGTTCGCTACACTCCTCCGTTGTGACATGCCGATGGTCATCATGTGGCCCAACATCATCACCAGCGTCCGGGCCGACCCAGTGCCCGGGTGGATGCAAGGCACCCGCACCATCGACACCATATCCTCAGCCACGCCAAGTAGAACCTCTCGTGCACCATTGTCAATGGCTAAGCTAGAGCGAGAACGAGGGGGTGCACGACTTTAGCACTACTTATTCTTTTGTCTGGACAAAGGTACAACTATGTGATAATGTGGGATTTTTTCCAACAAAAAGTAACAACGTTAAACCATTTAAAATTTTACATAGTTTAAATAGAGAAATATAAGAAAAAATTAACAAAGTTGTATATTGGGTTTCTAAGACGCCATGATAAAATTATATCTACATCTTTATTGAGCATGTTTTTTTTCTAAAACCTGAGTAGAGTAGGTATAGGTTTGACCTAATTATATGTAGAGTGGGTATAGGAAATTTTTAGATGCTAAGGCTTAGTTTCCATTTAAATGATAGCAAATTAGTAATTAAACATGCGATCAAGAGGTGATGGTCGAGGTGGATTTTCGGTCCAATTAGTAATTAAAGCATCATGCAATCAAGTTGGCTTCTGGTTTGGCAGAAGATTTGCAGCCTAAGTGCAGTCCTAATGGTGTATTGATGATGGTTTGTATCTTCATTAAATGACTTGACACGTAGGCAAAATGCTGACATGGCAACGTAATTAATGAAGATAGAGAGCACAAATCATAGAAATAGTTTTCTCAAGAAGAAATCATATATCTACTCTTCACCCAATGCACCAAGAAATCATCAAATTGTCATTGGGGAGAAACCATTAGTTCCTAGGGAACTCATACTATTCTCTCATTGGAGGAAGAAGGTAGAGCTGGGAGAGAGAAAAAGAAAATAATTATTAGTCGAAGACATCTCCTTTGGAAGATAGTTTTTATACTCCCTAGGTTCTTAAATACATGACACCATTGACTTTTTACTCCAACTTTGACCACCAATATATATTGAATAAATTAGTTAACTAAAGTAAAATGTATATCATTATATCTATTATCCAATGTACTTCAGATTTAACTTGTTGGTTTATCGATTTGCGAAAATTTTGTAGAAAAGATGAATAGTCAAACGAATGAAAAAAATCAATGGTGTCATATATTTAAGAACAAAGGTAGTAGAGATGATTTCTTGTGCTATGAAAACTGTGGCAGTTTCTTACATTGGGATTACCTTACCTCGTGTTTTTTTAGAAACCCTTACCTCGTGTTGAGACAATCAGCAAGCAACAAACTGTAAATTTAGGTCATGTGTTTGGGAAACAACACAGAGGTCCAGAACTCATTGTAGATCATGTGAGTTTTGATTTTGAAAGAATAATTGAAGAACTGGAATACATGCCATGTGCAATCAAGGGGTGACGGTCAAGCTGGCTTCAATCGAGGTACGAACTGGTAGTGTGAAGGAGAGTGCACGAGTTGCAGATTAACCAAGGCCTCAATTATTAGTTTATGGCTCAAGGTCTTGGGCCTCAATAATAAATACGTCAGGCATGCTACTGGTTGGAGTTATAGACGATCATTGATTTGATGGTCTACTTGTGCTTTCATGCGCCACGTTAGGCTGTTGGGGGTGCACGATCACCGGTAGGGAGGGGGGCTTTAGTCCCGATTGGAGAGGGGTTTTAGATCTCTCAAGTCCAACCGGGACTAAAGTTCGGAGACAAAAGCCCCCCCGGTTGGTATTACCAACCGAGACTAAAGGGGGTGCACGATCACTGGTAGGGAGGGGGTCTCGTTTCTCTTTTTTTGTTTTTTGATTTGAGCTTATATTCTAATTGTTGTCTAACCCGTATATGCACGTATACGTATTTGAACATGTATATAGGTATATACCTGTCTATGTATACCATATACGTAGTTAGACTTATATATAAACTTTTTGAAGTTAGACTTATATATAAACTTACATAAACTTAGAAATACACACATCAAAATAAATAGTATTTATACATCAAAATATTGTTCACTTCAAATTTCTAGTCTCTATTAGATTTATTGGATGCATCATAATAATGTTTTCCTGTTGGCATAACCACCTCCTCATGGATGAATCCCAAGAGACTTTCTTGAATCGCCGAAAGACGATCCTTCTGAATGACCTTGTCCTTAACCATATCCATCTATATAATGTGCAAATATGTTAATATATTGCACCCAACAATTTAATATGAAGCATCGGTATAATGTGCAAATATGTTAATATATTAGGAAATGATGTATTACTAATAGGTTTATTTATTTAACTTACATCATCATTTCCGGACTTTGCACTTACCAAACATCGTATGTGCTCACAGACATAGTATCCACATAAATTATTTCTTTGTTCCTGTCTCAAACACTAAAGTGGATAGCAGAAAATGTTATGAAATATAAGTGTGATAAATTTAAATTTTCTCAAATCCGAAGTTGTTATTTGGATTACGTACCGACAATCGCATAGAATGTAATTGCTGGGTTAAATTCACCTTCTTTCTCTCGCAATGAATTTTTGCCAAGCTCTGAGGAAAATTAATGAGAGATGATGTGTTCGCAAAAGCATATCTTGAAACAAATATTGAAGGTTTTGGTAACTTGCGGGAAAAAGAGAATATATATATATATATATATATATATATATATATATATATATATATATATATATATATATATATATATATATATATATAATAAATACATATATAAATAAATACATATATAAATAAATATTGCATTTAAAAGAATGTCTTAGGTAGAATTATTACACTTGAAACATATCTTGAAGGTTTTGGTAACTTGCGGGGTTTTTTCTTAATGAATTCCACACCATGCCGCTGCTATTGTCGACTTGAATGATCATAAGAATCCAGTGGAAACTGTACATACATGGTCATAATAGTCATACCAATTAGAACTAAATAGAATTAGCAAAGACAATTAGATGGCAATTGCACATACTCACAGCTGTAAGGTAGCAGTATGAGATCCTTGTCATGAAACCTAGACAAGGTCCTATAGATTGTCACGATTGTTGTGTCTGGTTGATTCTTGACCTCAAACTCGTTGACTTTTGATGGGTCTATGAAACCAATACTGGCAATATTCTTTTTTTTTGCATCTCATGTTTTTGCAGGCTACCAAAAAGGAAATACAAATTTACTTAGTAAATCCACATATGCAATAATTTAGTTAATAAACATAAAAAAGACGCCACTTACAGACACCAAGCGATGATAAGATCGGTATTTAGGGCGTCTTGATGGTAAACTTCATAAATATCTTTGAAATCCAGCCAGACCACAGTGTTGCCTTCAGTGGCAAAATCTTCAGGTGCAGCAAGCATAGCTATGTTATGTACGCCTTTCAGTGATTGTCGCATGTACCACTCATGAAATTTGTACATCTTAGGTGAGAGCTTAAGTACTAGTTCTAGCTTGACAAGAGGTTTTCCTAGCTGAAAGGGCCATCTAAACTCGAAACTTGGATCCCGGGGTGGTTCTTCATGGCTGAGTGCAACACCTAAAGGCATCCTTGTTTCTTCCAAGAAACCAAGGAGCTTCACTACTTCTTGTGTAGGCATTTCTTCTATAGCTCGTTCCTGTGCATTGAGGCTGGAGGGAACGTAAGTCTGTTTCCTCATCGATGCATCTTCTTTAGACGACGTCGACGCTAGTATGGGCATCATCAATTTCTTGCTGTTTTCACTCATTAGTTTGAAAAACCCAAGTTTTGATGGATCTAGTTGTTTGGTCTTCTCTAGTCCTTCTGTTGCTGTTTTGTATTCAGATTGCCGAAAAATTCATGCACATGTTGGGCACCGATCGTTGTTTTTCCTTCTTCTTCTGTCGTCTCCCACGCTAGCTTCTTTTTGCTGATGGACTCAACCATTTTCTTTATCGTTGGTGGTTTTGGTGGTTGCACTGGGTTGGAAGATTGTGCTCCAATGGTTTTTTCGGTTGTGCTTTCGTGGCTAGGTGGTATTTTCTGCGGTGGTTTTTTCTGCGGTGGTTTCTTTTGTGGTGGTTTCTTCTGTGGTGGTTTCGCGGTTTTTTCAGATATGCTTTGATGGTTGGGCGGTTTTCCTGATGTGCTTTCATGGCTGGGCGGTTTTTTCTGCGGTGCCGCGGTGTTTTTTTTGTGCTTTTGATGGCGCTTGCTTTGCCGCCATTGGTTTTTTCTGCTTTTTTGGAGGTGATTCGGGATTGATGTCAATATCATGGCTGGAGCTCGCACCTCCGGAATTGAATAATGGTTCTTGTGTAGACGGTGAGCGAGGTGATATTGAAGGTCGTGAGGACGGCCTAGGAGATGATGATGACCGCGATTGCGGGGGATCTGTTGGAGGGATTGATCCCTCTGTCTGGGAATTATAATGTACGTTTGGGCCACAATATGATACCGTGAACCACATCCTTGAGTGTCCTTTCCGCGTCACCTCCTGGGATGTCTAGCTCTAAATCTTCAAATTGTGACTGACAAATCTCCTCCACAGAAACCGAGGCGTAGGCGTGTGGAATCAACATGTCGTGCCTAGTCTGTCCAGGAAAATGCGCAAAAGCACTTCCATACGCCACCTGCATTGTGATGTTGTTGAATGGCTTGTGCAGCTCACATGGGGTGCACCGACAGAGAAAATCCACCGTGTATTGTTGGTTGTCATCCACTGGAACTCCTTCGATTGCCCTGGGCTCTTCAGGGCCTTCTGTGCAAGCACCCGGTGCGACCTCTATGCAAGCACCTGGTGCAACCTCGGTAGAAGCACAACTGCTTTTCCAAGCGGAAGGGCTAATGACGGGATCCAGAGGTACTTCAGGCAGTGCTCCAGTTTGGGCTATTTTAGATATCATTACGGCCAGTCGCCGTTCAGTCTCTACCTACATCTTTTCGTTTTGTTCTTTAAGTCTTTGCTCCATCATTTGGCACCAATGATCCTCTTCGCGCTCTTTTCTTCTTTTGCGGCTTCTATAGCTATCGAGGTTTCCCTTGAAGGCATACTTCCACGGCACCACCCCGTAGCCCCTGCAACATCCTGGGTGTTCTGGATTTCCAGGTGCCATAGTGAGCTCATCCATTTCTCTGTCAACCTTCAATCTACCAGCTTTGACATCTTCTATTTTGTTCATTAACTCAAGTGCCCTCTCTCGTAACGTGGGCGGGAATTCAAGGGTACCATCATCCGAGTTCAAACTGCCTCCATGCGCATAATACCAATTCTTCGATCTTTCGGGCCAGTGAAAGACTACTGATATGATACCTTTGGCGATAAGGTCTTATTCCATCTTCCGACACTTGGGAATTGCTGCCGCGTAACCACCTCGACCAAGACGATGGTTGTACCCCCCTTTCTTACTAGCACTGTTCTTCGCCTAGGCACTTTTTTGGGCAAAAGTTTCATTGTTCTTGTATTCAACAAAGGACTTCCAGTGATCTTTTATCTTCGGATATTCATCCCAATTTGGAGTTCGGTTGTTCTTGATAAAAAAATCTAGTCAACTTCTTCTTGGAATTCTGAAATTGAGTTGCCATCTTCACTAGAGTCCAACCTTTAACAAGATTTGGGTCGACACCTTCAGGAAGTGCGAAGTGTTTTAGCACATCATTCCACAGTTTGTCTTTTACTGAGTCTGGAACCACGTATGGATTACTTGGTTTTCCCTTCCATTCTCTATACTTGATGGGCACGTTGTCCCTTACAATTTCCCCGCATTGAGACACAAACTTTTCCTTGATTTTTTTGGAGCAACAGGCTGGCCAAGCTCTGACACCTTCGTGATACGATACATCACATCACCGACGATTAGTTGTGCACGACCTCTCTTGGACTTTTTCGTCGTCGAACCAGAAGCCCACAAGAATTAACAGTAATTTTCCATGAATCGACATAAATTTATGAGAATATACAAGAAATGGGGTAATCAAATTAATAGTAATGAACTTAATGCATGATATGTATACCTCGTTGGAACCTTCTGCATTAGCATCCTCAAGGTCGTCATTATTTTCTGAGTCGGCGGCTATGTCTTCCTCGTTATTTGCAAAGTCATTGGCGACAACGCCTCCTTGACCAATCATATTTAGAATAATTTCCTCGTTCGTGTAGGATGCAAAGGCATTAGCACCGCCAGCAATAATCTCCTCCATAAACCTTTCATCGTTGCCATTGTTATCCATCTAGAATTAACAGAAATTTTCTATGAATCGACACGAATTTATGACAATATACAATAATTTCTATGTATTTCTAGTATCCATGTAGAATTAGCACTAATTTTCTATGAATCAACATGAATTTGTGAGAATATACAATAATTTCTATGTATTTCTAGTATCCATGTAGAATATACACTAATTTTCTATGAATCGACACGAATTTATGAGAATATACAATAATTTCTATTTATTTCTAGTATCCATGTAGAATACACACTAATTTTCTATGAATCGACACGAATTTATGAGAATATACAATAATTTCTATGTATTTCTAGTATCCATGTAGATTATACACTAATTTTCTATGAAACGACACAAATTTATGAGAATATACAATAATTTCTATGTATTTCTAGTATCCATGTAGAATACACACTAATTTTCTATGAATCGACACGAATTTATGAGAATATACAATAATTTCTATGTATTTCTACGAGAAGGGGAATATACAATAGTGTCGCCTACCGCAGTCGGCGAGGAGAAGGGGAGCCGGGATCCTAGGGTGCGTCGAGGGAGGCAGTGGGTAGTCGGGGCGAGACGGCGGCGGGATCATGGAGGCAGTGGGGAGCCCGGGCGAGACGACGGCAGGATCTTGGGTGCGTCGAGGGAGGCAGTGGGGAACCGGGGCGAGATGGTGATCGTCGATGCTGGGGAGAAACAAATTTAATTAGAATTATTATTATAGACATATTTAGTACAATTTTATACATAAATTAATTCTTTAATAGAAATTAAAAAAATGTTGAAACAAACAATTAATTTGCTTGCGTCAGCAAGACCCAATTTGGGAGGACAAGGGGCAGGGTCAGTGTCCGGGGGGGGGGGGGGGGGGTTGGGGGCACTACCGGCGGCGTTGGGGACGACAACTATGCGGACGAGGCGACAATGCTCGGGACGGCCGGCGGCAAGGCGGGGGAGGAGGACGGCGTGGCGGCGGCGGAGCCCCGAGGGCCGGGGAGGACGGCGCGGAGGAGGAGGACGGCGCGGCGGTGGCGAAGCCCCGGAGGGCCGGGGGCGGTCGGGGAGGAAGCCGCCCGCGTTGTCGGGGCCGACGGCCGCGCACCGGCAGCGTGGCGGGGGCGAGGGTGTCGGCGGATTTCGGGAGGCCGGCGGCGGCGGAGAATCCTATGGGGCAGAGGACGGGGGCGCCGCGGAAGCGGTGGTCGGGTAGGATGACGGCAGCGGCGGAGGAGGAGGACACGACGATGATGATGGCGGCGGATCGGGGACAAAAATGTGGCTAAGTGCTGGAGGGGGAGGGTCGCTGCTTTTATATGTACACACCTTTAGTCCCGGGTCGTGTAACAAACCGTGACAAAAGGGTGGTCTTTTGTCACGGTTGGTGATACCACCCGGGACTAAAGGGTGATTTCGCGCGGGAGTGTGAAAAGGGAAAAATTTCCCTCTTTAGTCCCGTGTCGTGTAACGAACCGTGACAAAAGGGTGTCCTTTTGTCTCGGTTCGTTACACGACCCGGGACTAAAGGTGTATTAGGAGCGGGACTTTAATTCTTTCCCCATTTTCCCTCCTCATTTTCTCAATCTTTCTCTTGGCAACATTTTTCAAAAATGGTAACTTTAATATTTGAACCATGCAAAATTATATTTAGTTAAGTGTTAACAACCTTAACTTTCCAATATAAAAAATAATTTAATAGTTGAAATAATTATTTTCTTTTTGGTCTCAACAATATTTGTCTCCTAGAACATAAGAAAAATGTCAAACTTTGTGGTTACTTCTCACAGGGCATCTGAAAGGCTTTAACAAGTTTCAGTTCAAATAACTAAAGGAATACACTCATAGAACATTACACAAATGATTTGAACATTAATCATTACAGTACAGTATTGAAGTTTCTTTTCTTGACGAAAGTTCCTTGGTCATGGTCGTGACGTAAGTACGGTGTCTCTTCATTTCCCAGCGGTATGCTTGGGTCAACTTCGACAGCGAATGGAGGCATGCCATCGAACTGATCATAGTCATCTGATTTGTCTGTTCTGTCCTCGACTCCTACAATTACTCTTTTACCTGGAAGAACAATGTGTTGCTTTGGCTCTTGTGGTCCTTCGGGATTTTTATTCTTTGGTTTGCTAGTCATATCCTTGACATAGAAAACTTGATGCACATTTCTGGCAAGGACGAATGGTTCATCTTTGAAACCAATCTTGATCAGGTCGACTATTGTCATTCCGTATTGATCTTTCCTTATTCCACCTCCAGTTAGTTTTACCCATTCGCAAAGAAACAGAGGGATGTTAAGTGGCCCGTACTCAAGCTCCCATATCATTTCTATGACACCATAATATGAGTTCTTGTTATTGTTGCTGTCCATGGCGTCTATACGGACACCACTATTTTGGTGTGTGGTTTTCCGATCTTGGTCTCTTGTGTAAAAAGTATAACCATTTATATCATAAGCTTGGAATTTGACAATTGTGCTAGAAGGTTCCCTGGTTAACAAAGCGAGTTGTGGGTGAATTGTGGAAGCACCAATAACTTGTTCACTCAACCACGAGGGGAAATTTTCCAGCTGATGGCGTGTAACCCATGCTTCGGTTTTGGATGGATTTTGTGAAGAAATAATCTGCTTTTGTTCCTCCATGTACGGAGTCACCAAGGTTGATTGTTGCAGAACAGCTAGGTGTGCTTTATTGAACAAATCAGTATCATTGCTGAAACATGCTTTCCTTCCAATGGTGCCCTTTCCTAGTAGTCTCCCCTCGTGTCGTGATACTGGAACCCCAATCGAGTCAATTGAGTGACAAAGTCCACGCAAAACTCAATGACCTCCTCAGTTACATATCCTTTGGCGATGCTTCCTTCCGGAGCACGGTTAAGAACATATTTCTTGAGGACTGACATGAACCTCTCAAAAGGCCACATGTTGTGCAAGTATACTAGTCCAAGAATAGTAATCTCTTTCACAAGGTGCACCAGGAGGTGAGTCATAATATCGAAGAATGAAGGTGGAAATGCCAACTCAAAGCTGACAAGACATTGCACAACATCATTTTGTAGCTTCAATAGGTTCCTTAGATCGATTGCCTTCTGTGAAATTGCATTGAGAAATGCACAAAGCTTTCGAGCGCTAATCGTACTTTCTCTGGTAGAACACCCCTCAACGCAACTGGAAGTAACTGTGTCATCAACATGTGGCAGTCGTGGGCCTTCAGATTTGTGAACTTCTTATATTTCATACTTATTATCCCTTTTATATTTGATGAGTAGCCAGATGGAACCTTCATACTGTTTAGGCAATCAAACATGATGTCCTTCTCTTCCTTGCTCAGGGTGTAACTAGCAGGACCTAAGTAATCTTGTACTTCCTCCTCAACCTCTTCAGGATCTGCTTCTTCCTCATCAACCTCTATCGGAGGTGCTTCATTCCTATGGATATTTTTTAGGTCCCATCGTGCTTCCAATTGTAACAACCCAAGAAGCCTATGACATTCAGACAAAGATTCTTCGTCAAGTGCATCACATCAATAGCATTCTAGACCTCAAGAATTTCCCAATAAGGTAACTCCCAAAATATAGATTTCTTCTTCCACATTGGTGCACACCCATTAGCATCATGTGGAACAGGTTCACTACCGTCACCCTTTCCAAAGACAACCCTTAGACCCTTTACCATCTCAAATATCTCCTCACCTTTAAAATGGGGGGGGGGGGTTGTACGATGATCAGCCTTTCCTTTCCAATTCAATCCTTTCTTCCTTAAGGGATGCTTCTCAGGAAGAAAGTGACGGTGACCCATATACACAACCTTCTTACAATTTTTCAGATGAATACCGTCTATTTTATGTAAACAGTGGGTGCAGGCCCGATATCCCTTATTTGAGTGCCCAGATAGGTTACTTAAAGCAGGCCAATCGTTGATGGTAATGAATAACAATGCTCGTAGGTTGAATTTCTCTTGCTTATTCTCATCCCACACACGTACACCTTCTTTCTTCCATAGCAGTAATAGTTCATCAACCAATGGTCTTAGATACACATCAATGTCATTGCCAGGTTGTTTTGGTCTTAGATACACCGGCATCATAATGAACTTTCGCTTCATGCACATCCAACCAGGAAGGTTGAACATGCATAGTGTCACAGGCCAAGTGCTATGACCTCTGCTAAACTCACCAAATGGATTGAAGCCATCTGTGCTTAAACCAAATCTTATGTTTCTTGCTTCCCCAGCAAAATCTTTGTATTTTCTATCAATCTTTCTCCATTGAGACCCATCTGTCGGATGTCTCAGCATGTGGTCTTGCTTACGATCGCTTTTGTGTCATGTCATCAACTTAGCATTTTCTTTGTTCCTGAACAAATGCTTCAAACGTGGTATTATAGGAAAATACCACATAACCTTCGCCGGTACTTTCGTCACCTTGGGAGGTGTCCCTTCGGGAGCACTAGGATCATCATCTCTTCGGATCTTATAACGTAGTGCGTTGCACACATGACAAGCTTCCAAATTCTCGTGTTCCGTGCCTCGGTATAGGATGCAATCATTAGGGCAGGCATGGATCTTCTTAACCTCCAACCCCAGAGGGCACAGAGTCTGTTTTGCTTCATATGTTGTTGAGGGTAATTCATTGTTCTCGGGAAGCTTGTCCTTCACAATTTTTAGCATCCCCTCAAATGCTTTATTAGACACACCATATTTTGCCTTCCATTGCAACATTTCAAGTGTAGTACCAAGCTTTTTACGACCCTATTTGCAATCTGGGTACAATAGTTTTCTATGATCTTCTATCATACGATGCAACTTTGCCTTTTCATTATCGTTTTCATAGTCCCTTTGTGCATCTTTTAGAACATGACCAAGATCATCAACATGGCCGTCTTTCGGTATCTCTTCTTCATCAGCATCTTCCATTAAAGTATCCGCAAAATCTTTCCCCGCGGCCCAGTCACGAATGTTATTATCATCCTCCTCATCTTCGTTCTCTTCCATCACAACCCCTCTTTCACCGTGCCTGGTCCAAAGCACATAGTTCGCCATGAATCCATTTTTAATCAAGTGGAGGTGAAGAGTCCCCCAGTCAGAGTAGTCTTTGTCGTTTCTACACAAAAAGCATGGACAACACATGAATCCCTTTGGGTTCTTGTTGTCTTTGGCCACTTCGAGAAAAGCTTGCATGCCAGCAATGTACTCCGGGGATCGTCTGTCGGCATTCATCCATTGACGATTCATCTACATCATATTAAAAAGTAAATGAAAAAAAGAAAGATGAAGAAGGGTGAATTCGATGATGTATACCATTATGAACTAGATGATGACAACTGGAGGCCTACCTACATTCTTCCTTAACATGTTGATCATCTCAACACAATACGTGAATTCATAAATGTGTTTGAAGCAGAGATTCAAAAGCTAAAAGCTGGCTAGTTTTTAGCTTGGGGACTTGTGATACAATGTCATACAGAGGTAACTTTATGGACATTTTGATCTCCATCATCAGTGACCATACTTTTTATAAACTAACTTCTATAAAATTAGCTAAATGCAAAATTAAGATTAGCTCTATGTTCCGTTATATTAAAAAGTAAATTAACAAAGAGAAAGACAAAGAAGGGTGAATTTGATGATGTATCCGTTATGAACTGGATGATGAGAACTGGAGGCCTACCTACATTCTTTATAATATAAACTAACTTCTATAAAATTAGCTAAATGTAAAATCATAATTAGTTGTATGTTTCATTATATCAAAAATGTAAAATTCAATTTTCTCTACCTCAATATAAAAGATAACAAGACAATGCTAGTGTTTAGCCAACCACATTTTTCTCAATCTAAAGTATATAGATAATAACCTCATCTCTCATTACCTCCTCCCACCTAGGATTTAAGATTTCTATTTTCTCCATCTCAAAAAATATCAAAACAGTTAATCACAACAAATGATGGGAGGAAGAAGAATCAAACCTCGGAAAGACTTTAGAGGAGAGAAATCTTCACAAATACATGAAGAAAAAATTCAGCAACACCTCTCTAAGGTTGAGGCGCCATGGAGGAGGAGCTTGAGCTCTTGGTGAAGATTGGCTCGGGCAAGAGAAAGAAGAAGAAGAAGCTGGATTTATAGGGCGCGGGCTTTTAGCACCGGTTGGAGTTACCAACCGAGACTAAAGGGCACACTTTAGTCCCGGTTGGTAACTCCAACAGGTGCTAAAAGCTCGCGTCAATCATTGCGGGAAAATGCCGTTGGGACACCCCCTTTAGTCACGGTTCGTAATACGAACCGGGACTAAAGGGTGGGTGTCTCCAGCGGGCATTTCGGGCCACGTCGACGAAAGGCCTTTAGTCCCGGCAAAGTTGAACCGGGACTAAAGGCCCGAACAAAAGCCTCGCTCTCCACCAGTGGATTCTGAGCTGAGGGGGTTGCATGTGTGTGATAAAGCCAAGAAGTTAGCACTGATTTTTTTCTCAATAGGAAGCAGTACTCAATAGAAAGCTTATGTTTGTAAACTAAATGTACGCACGGCTGTGCTTCAGATGTATGCTACTACTCCTCCGTTTCAATTTATAGTTCTTTTGAATTTTTAATTTAAAGTTTAACCACTCGTTTTGTTTAAAAACTATGCAAAATATTATTTTTTTGTGTTTTACTTTATTAATAAAAATTCTTCAAAAATAACATAAATTTGACTCTGTTTGCGCAGTTTATTTGAATGAGATGAGCAATCAAATTTGAGGTTAAAAAGTCACATGACCTATTGTTGACACCGGCTATAATTTGGAACTGAGGGAGTACAATCTTGTATCTGCGGCTGTGTATAAATAGATGCGCATATATACTTGTGTGCCTCTGTCCTCCCGCAGTGTGCCTAGCTTGCATTGTGCGCGCGGCTGGATAGCAGGAAGCGCAGCAGCAGCAAAACACTCACTCCCACTACTGCACCAAAAGATGGTGATGTGCGATGGCATGGACGCATCAAGGATTGTAGGGTATTTCAAGGGCAAGAGCATCCTCATCACAGGCTCAACTGGCTTTCTTGGAAAGCGTATGTCGACGTTCTCGTCTCCTGATCTCTTAATTAATTGCATTATGATTGATGATCGAGTTTAGCGAATTGCCTTTAAAATATTTTACTCAGTCGTTGTGGAGAAGATACTCCGGGTGCAGCCTGATGCCAACAAGATTTACCTGCTGGTACGAGGAACGGATGCAGCTTCTGCGCAGCAGAGAGTCCAACAAGAGGTTCGTTGTTCGTCCGTGCATGCATATCGTCTATCCCTAGCTTATGATAACCATCATCTCATTAGCTATAGCTAGCTTGCGTGTTGTTAATTAACAAGAGGTTGAAAAACCATCAATTGGCATCTGATATTCAAATCCATGCCAATGCAAGCCAAGCATATATATGTCCACATCTGAACATGACTACATGTTTAGTTACTGTACATAACACGTACGTGCGTGCAGCAATTAATAGACCGTCCTGGTTAGAGGAGAATTGAATATATAATATTAGTGAAGGCTAAGAATACCTGTGGTACCTGGTACGTACGGTGCAGGTGATTGACACGGAGCTGTACAGCCTGCTGAGGGAGAAGCACGGCGACGACGGGTTCCAGCAGTTGATCCAAGAGAAAGTTGTTGCTCTGGCCGGAGACATCACCCACGAGAACCTCGGCCTGGAGGCGCCCGTGGTGGAGGAGCTAGCCAAGGACATCGACACCATTGTCAACATCGCGGCAACCACAAACTTCTACGAGAGATACGATGTTTCCTTGGATGTGAACATGCTGGGGGTGAAGCACCTCTGCCACTTCGCCAAGCAGTGTCGTCCGAGGATCAACATGTTCATGCACGTCTCCACTGGTAACTAACTCAATCGATCTCACAATGCAAAACCATACCAGATCTGAAGCATGCATCTCACATCGTGTACGTGGATCAACGCATGCATACAGCTTATGTGTGCGGCTTAGACAGCAAGGGTCTCATCCTGGAGAAACCCATCCAGCCGGGCGAGTCGCTGCGGGAAGGCACGTACCTCGACGTCGACGCCGAGCTGTGCCTCGTCAGAGAAGCCAAGGAGGCCATGGAGCTCGCCGGCGACAAGACGACGACGACAGAGAGGAAGGCCATGAAGGAGCTGGGCCTCCGGCGGGCTCACCACTTCGGCTGGTCCAACACCTCCGTGTTAACCAAGGCCATGGGAGAGATAGGCCATGGGAGAGATGCTCCTGATCCAGCAGCTCCAGGGGGGCGATATGCCCCCGGTGGTGATCATGCGGCCCAGCATCATCACCAGCGTCCGGTCCGACCCTCTTCCGGGGTGGATGCAGGGCACGCGCACCATTGACACGTTCATCACGGCCTACGCCGAGCAAAAGCTTTCGTGCTTCCTCCTCGACCTCGGCGTGGTCATGGACGTCATCCCGGGTGACATGGTGGTGAACGCCATGATGGCGGCCATGGCGGCGCACTCGGAGGAGAACCAGGGTGCGCCGCACGCGCAGCCGCCGGTGTACCACGCCACCTCATCACTGCGCAATCCGGTCACCTACTCGGTCCTGTACGAGTCCAGCCACCGCCATCTCTACAAGAACCCAAGGGTGGGGAAGGACGGCAAGGTCATCCCCACCAGGGAGATGCGCTTCTTCAACACCATCGGGCGATTCCACCTCTACATGATGCTCACCTTCAAGCTGCCATTACAGGTAAGTTAACGTTACGTTAGAGAAGATCGATCGATCCCCTGTATAGTATTTTCATGCATGAAGGGCATCAATAATGAATCTTGTGTTGTAACAATAATTAATACTGTATTTGTAGATTCTGCACTTGGTGAATCTGTTGCTCCGTGGACTATTCTCGCGGCTTTACGACGACCTCAACCGAAAGTACAAGTTTGTGATGCATCTCGTTGACGTCTATGGACCCTTTGCCTTCTTCAATGGATGGTACCTATCGATCATCTTATAATTAATTGGACTCTAATAATACAATGTAATCAAATTAATTGGACCCAACCTATATATATCTGTATAATGATGGTGCTGCATAAATAAATAAATTAATTAATAAGCCGTACACTCCTGTTTGGTGTATAGGCTAGACCAGAGGTTGTGTTCATTATTTCTAGAAGATACTAACTCATTATTTAACAATGCTTGCATATATTTTATTGGTTGATGAAGCTTTGATGACATCAACATGGAGAGGCTGAGGCTGGTGATAGAGATGAAGACCCCTGAAGACCACATGTTCAATTTCGATCCCAAGACCATCGACTGGGACGATTACTTCACCAGAATCCACATACCTGGTGTTCTCAAGTATTTATGCAAGTGAAAATCCTTTTGTTGCTTCTTCCCCATCTTCATTAAACATCCGTTCCTCCATTCCAAATTGTAGGTTGTTTCGAAATTTCAAGGTTCACCATTTTTGTTATGCATCTAGATATATACTTGGGTCTAGATACACATAATAACAATTATGAATCTAGATTTTCCAAAAACGACCTACAATTTAGAATGAAAATAGTAGAAAATAAAGCTCTAATGTAATGTAACATAAACACCAAACCGTTTGTTACATGAATGTATGGGTGATTATCAAGAAAATAAAAGAAAAGGTGGCATACTATATGTATCCATGGATTGGCTAGTTCCTATTTCGAATGTTCCAGTTTCTAATTCTTAGCCGTGTTGGTTTCTATGTACTGCTCTAGTGTAGTTCGGTGACATGTGGACTTTAGTTTTGTTACTGTTCATGGGCTGTTTGCACTACGGATTTGCAAAGTATGATTAGAGATGGGCGGATAACTGTAAAATTACCTAATCGGTCAACATCATATGGTCCAGATTGGAAGTTTTCACGTTTGCACAGAGAGATTGTTTTGCACCTGACAAGTCATTGCATTTAATCAATAATGCCTTCCTTTCACTACATGAAAAACTCACATTGGTAACGGGCGTAGATAGCCTTTAGTAACGGGCAAAGCGCTTGTTACCGATCTAGTGTTACAAATGAGTGAGCAAAGGTAACAAGACCGTTACCACAACTAGTTACCAGTCACCTAAAATGACTATTTCTCTAGGCCCACATGGGCCTTTGGTAACGAGCACAGATACCGAGCCCATTACATGAACTTAACATCGGAGACGCGTAAAATACTTCCATAATGTGTTTCCTGAGCAAGGTAAACGCGACTCGGGTAAAGAACTCGTGTCTCCTTTGTTTCGATAAAAGGAGACGTGTGTTGTGCACGCGCGTCTCCACTGTCTCAACGAAAAGAGACACTTCTTGTGTACGCGCGTCTCCTCTGTCTCGACCAAAGGAGACGTGTGCTATCTACGCGCGTCTCCTCTATCTCGACTAGAGGAGACGCGTGTTGTGAACCCACATCTGCTCTATCTCGATGAAAGCATCAACTTCTGGGGCCCACCGGTTAGTATTGGTAAGAGTCCTTTATGAACCCTATTACATTAGCATACTTGTAACGGGCGTTCCAAGTGAAGCATATTACTCACTGATCAATTTTTTGTAACGTGCTTTACTTATTGCCAATTACCAATACGTAGGCCACCCCTATAGTAACCTGTCTGTTTTTTGGCTGCATCTTGGAACCAGCCAGGATTTGGCAGTCACCACAGCAAGGAGACATCACAAACACATTCTTGTCACACATATACACTGGCAAGATCACATATATACACAAGCAAGATCACATCAAGTTCCTCATAAAACATGCAACAACTTTCAAGTTCCTCATCAGGGCTTGTTTGGATGGAGTCCTAAGAAAACTCCATGAACCAGGCAACAAAATCTGACCCCGGCCAAGCAGGTTTCTCAGACAACAACACCTGACTAAACAATCCTGGATGCAATATATTTCAAGTTTCTGGCTATAATGAACTCACAGTGCACCACTATAGAAGTTGCCCTTTCAGTCAAGGATCTCCTTAAGAATGTACTCGCACAACATCTCCCGGATCGGCTTTAGATCTTTTGTAGAAACATTTAGGGAAGTTTTGAAATCTTGCAAAATACAATCATTATGAGAATATGTTGACAGTGAAATTCCGTCAACCTAGCCATGAGTTTACCTTCGGTGTTGGCATGACTTTTGTATCTTATCCATTGGTACTAACCACCGTGGTATAACAAGTTCACTTGTGCATGTCGGTTTTGGAGTTTAGTGTTTATGCAGGGTTTTAGCGTTGAAAGCAAGACTTCCGGGATAAGTTCATTAAGCACCTCATGACAAGACCTTGAAGCCCGGTACAAGTCAAGCAATGAAGTGAACACGACTCCAAGAAGCCCAAGGACCAAGCCCGAGAAGATGACAAACTCCGAGGACCTAGCCAGAAAAGTGCCGAATCTTGCGAGACAAGGAGCTTCGTCCAATTCGGAGAGAAACTGACGACAAGGGCCCACATGCAGAAGGGGGGAGGATATAGAAGACTCGGGAAGCAACACCGAGCGAAGGAGGCCACGAACTGGGCCGAAGTGGGCCCAGGCCGGTCGGCCCAGGCCGGCCGGCCCACCCCATTTCGAGGCCCAGTCGGCCCCCTTGGACCTAGATGCATCTCGGGCTATTTATAGCCCCCTGACCGAGAGCTACGCATCAATCAATTCGTCATCCGCTGCCGAGGAGCAGAGAAGCTTGAGGGACACCATCTCGGAGATGAGGGTCGTGCTAGTTGTCTAGGGTCTCCCTAACCGACGTGGGGAACCTTGCATGTAAAGACCACATCGGAGCTCCGGAGCAAGGATCAAGATCGAGGTAGGATCCCGGTGGTGATCTTGTTCATGTAATCATTCATGGTGATGTTTTTATAGTGAATCCGATTTCTAGCGATAAAGTGCCTTCTCGATGATTTTGTTTTCTTCTTGGTTTTGCTTCTTCTACGATCTATACTTAAGATAGATTACATAGGGTGCTCTTGTAGCCGCGGTGGCTAGAGGTGCATACCGGACCGGTCAAGTGATTTCAACTTGTTCTTATCGAACTCGCCCTAGACTACCCGCATGAATAGGGATACATTGTGACAGAACGGGGTTTCGAAAGGCGGGCGTTTTCGGAGTCGGATGGGAGGACACGATTTAAAGATGCTTTTAATGAGATTCGCTTTTCTATCTTCATCTATCTCGTTTGGAGCTACAACATAAGCATGATCTAGATTCTCTAGATCAGTTATTTCTTGCTTTCTCTTGCTACCTCTTTACTAGATTAGATTAGATTAGATCAGATTGGATTGGATTGGATTAGATTAGATTAGATTAGATTAGATTAGATTAGATTAGATTAGATTAGATTAGATTAGATTAGATTAGATTAGATTAGATTAGATTAGATTAGATTAGATTAGATTAGATTAGATTAGATTAGATTAGATTAGATTAGATTAGATTAGATTAGATTAGATTAGATTAGATTAGATTAGATTAGATTAGATTAGATTAGATTAGATTAGATTAGATTAGATTAGATTAGATTAGATTAGATTAGATTAGATGTGTTTCCTTTATGAGTTAGTAGATTAGATGCAACTTGTCTTCAAAAGATAGATTACCTTGCTTTACTAGATTGAATCCTCACATTGTTCCACGGATTTGATACCTTGGGTTCACCACTCGAGGGAAGAACGGTCCCTTGATTGCGACGGGGGATTTGTCCGCTTGCAAATCCATATGAACTTTGATACGATAATCTACTGTCAATAAGCCCCTTTTTCTGGCGCCTTTGCCAGGGAACAAGCAATCAAGATCCAATCTAGTATCGCTTATTTTTCAGTTTTTCTTTTGATTTTATTTTGCATCTCTTAACTTTGATCATCCTCAAAAAGAAAAAAATCAATCTAATCTAGTTTTGATTAACCCTAATTTTTCTTTTTTTAGATTTTTGTTTTATTGCTAACCCTAACCGGAGATGGTTGGCTACCTCTCCAAGGAACCCAAACTTTTTTGTGGATGATCCAGGAAAACTTTACAGACAAAGGAGACATGCAACACAAGCTAAAGGGTTGGAAACCCTAGATCCAAAAGCCAAAGTCGAAGGACCGTCAAAATCTCCAAGGGAATCACCACCTCCAAGTCCAAAGGAAGTTCAACCTCAACAACCGGAGCGCGAGATCGAGCTGCACCTCGAACACCGTTGATCTACCTATCATAAACCTTCAAGACGTCGGAACGCCGTTCAAGATCAAGAGGAGGATGGAGAAGATGGAGATAGAGAAAGAAGCTAAACACCTAAAGGCTGCTAGGGCAAGGTCCACATGCGAGGATTGTGAGGAGCACGACCATGTCCAAGACAAGGACGTCGTCACTAAGTTCGAGGCTATGGAGAAAATATTGAAGAATTTAGATGGCAAGCTGACAGAGGTCGGAAGCTCT
Organism: Cenchrus americanus; assembly: GCA_947561735.1. Taxonomy (NCBI): domain Eukaryota; kingdom Viridiplantae; phylum Streptophyta; class Magnoliopsida; order Poales; family Poaceae; genus Cenchrus; species Cenchrus americanus. The sequence continues at coordinate 39,507,683 of OX387239.1, read as the reverse complement.
ATATGTGAAGTGTTCATCGTGATGAATATGCTAGAGACGCAAGTGGGACAAAACTTGTTGGGCGCCCGATGGGTAACAAAGAAGAATTTCCGAGACAACTCCAAGGTCCCAAGATGGCGAAGGCTACTCAAACTCATTCGGGAGAGATGGAGGATCACACTAAGGAGACCATGAAGATCACGACCGAAGGAACGGAGTTTGAGATGCCGAGCCACTACATGAAGAAAGTTGTTGCATCCGTCAAGACCAAAGGACAAAGCCAGCCTGTGAAGACCAAAAATACGACTAAGCCGAAGAATAAGCCCGTACCCAAGATGGTGCGGAAGTGGGTACCCAAGATTGCAACACCCGCAGAGAGCGTTGATCCGAAGTAATCAAGTGAAGAAGTCTAGCCATGGACTATAAACGAAGCGCTAGGCGGGAGGCAACCCGTTTCGTCGAGTCAAGAATAAGCTACCGGGAGGACAACCCGATTCCAGGTTTTTTCGAGTCTTTTCAAGTAATTCAGTTTTTGAATTTTACTACGCAAGACATTAGACTTAGAATGGTTGAACAATATTAGAGACATAATTCTTGGTTGAATATTTTGTTTTGATCATAAAACCTTTACATGAACCATCCTATGTTGTTTGCTTCTTTTTCGAGAAACCAAAACCAAAAGAATTCAGAACCTAACTCAACCATTCATCCTCTTTATGATGTTGTGGTTGACTTGTTTTACATGCTAAAAACACACGAGTAGAGCCACGACTTGTATCTAGATGTTATTTAAATTTCAGCATGTGGTAGGACTCGCGTGGACCTAGAAACTTGATTTTTGGTTGGTTTAAAAATCCATATCCTTGGTTTCTCTAGAGTTAGAATTTTTCTAAGACTCATTTAATTTTATCCTATTCAAAATCTATCTTATCTAATCAAAATTAGAACCTAAACCTATGCCCCCATGATCAAGCTGGGAAAAGCTTGCTCTCAACTAATGAAGGCAAACAATACCGGTAAGACCAACATAAAAGTAGTCGGAAAATTTTTCGACTTACATTTGTTTTTAATGCTTTAAAACCTTCTCTAAATTTATGCTTGAGCTCTCCCATAGCTCTGAATTTATTTTTAATTTTCGAAATTAGAGGAGTGATTAGCGTTAAAACATGCTTAGAGGGAGGCTATCTAGTTAACTTAACCATACATGCACCGTGATACATCATGGGATGCCCCTCCAACATATTTTATCAAAACACATGCAAAGTACAAGCATGGGGGGCAGACAAGGCCTTGTTTTGTAGGAATATCATGGAGGCATGTGAGGCAAGGGAGTATGGAAGTGAGTCAAGGCGAAAACATCAAGTGGAAGGAGCAATAATGCAAGCAAAGGAGTGGACAAGAGCGTTTGGAAGGTGCACACGGTCACGAAGCAAAGTGCGCTAGAGAAGAACCGAGCCAAGAGGAGGAGAGAGGTAAGTCTCCCATCCAGCTCTTTGTTCGTGTGCTCTAGTTTGTAGTCCGGAACCACCTTAGACTTAGCCATCCACCCCGCTTGTTTCGTGCAACAAACACATCCTAATTCCACTCAAAGTCCAGACTCCAAAATAATATTTGTGTACCTTATTACCGGTTGAAAACCCCGGATATATATTTGTGAGGGAGAGTGCTGCAATCATGGAAGAAAACTACAAGTCTTTTCACCGAAGAAGAAGGGATCATCATCGTCTAAGCCATCATCGACTTCGAGGAGGCACTCGGTTTCCGAGTCTCCTCAGAGTATGGAGGAGGACACGGCACCGCCGAGGAGGAACCACACTCTTCTCCTCGGTGGCATGAGGGCTACACGAAACTCGTTTATGAGGTTCACCAAACCTCGAGGACATATGGAGGAGCCGCCCGTCCGACCTCGCCACTCGACAAGATCATCCGCTCCACCTCCATACGCTCCGCGGTATTCCGAGGGGTATGTCATCATGACGGATGAGGAGGAGAAGAAGCTCGCTTGCCTTGAGTAGAGGCTTGTAGCAAACGTCGACTTCGACGACCAAGCTCTCCACATATTGGGTTTTCATACGGGACACCGGTGCAATTCTCTAACGGAGTGTCGGCAAACACCCACAAGGAATTCGCTTAGGAAATTCTCATGACCATGGCGCATATCCTTGATGAAGGAGTGCTGAGTCTCTCATTCCGTTTGGAGGGAGCCCACAAGTGGAGAAGAAGGAAGACACCGTCGGAAGGGTAACCTTGATCAACGGTGCTATGTCTAGCACCTTGATGGGGTAATCTCCTTTCATCCATGGGTTGCAATCGATCTTGAGATGTAATCATTCTTTGTTGGATTATCTATCTATCATCTTGTGTTGAAAATACTTTAATGCTTAAGGTTAGCGACCATGCCGTAAAGGGAGTAAAGGTCTCAATGCTTCCTTGGATCCATTCAACACGTCGTGTCCATCATAAGTCTAGTCATGAATACCTTCGCGAGAGGAGGGAATGGGCGAAACCGTGGTCACGACCCCCAATAGATTAGATTGGTTTTCATGTTCGAAACGATTGCATGTTCTAGTATCGTAGACCCATGGGCGAGTGTCTCCTATTTTCAAAAGGGAGCTCCGGAACAAGTGGATGTGCATGAAGGCACATGGGAAGGTTTTTGGAGTATGATCACGGGAGGAGACCATCAATGAAGAAATACTATCCAGAACCCCATCATCCAAGTGTGTCACTTTTGTGCAAGTGGATTTTTGGGAGAATGAGAGAAACAAAGATAACCAACACGAAGTTGAATTGGCTTTACTCGGCTTTGCCAGGCAGCCAATCGACCCCACTCACCTATGATCAACCGGTGGTGTTGTTAAGCAACATTGAGTTCGGGAGATATTGGTTCGGGGTGTTACCTCTCCATGTTGGCTATCTCTTTAAGACCGGGTATTACAAGGAACCCGAAGCATCTCCTACCCGGACTTCCCTAAGATTTGAAGAAAGGAAAATATACAAGTGAAGATGAGAGAGGAGGCTTCAAAGTGGCCAAAGTAAATTTGCCCCTATCGGATGGAAGATTAAGACCTTTTCTTGAGGGGAAAGAAGATTGGTTAGAGGAAGGACTTCTTGTGTCGGCGAAGAAAAATAAAAGAGAAGGATTATAGGAGAAGATTCTTCCACAGCCCAAGAGGGAGGTGCGCAACAAAATTATGTGCCACCATTTGGAGGAATTCCGGCGCCGCCGAGTTACTACGGTGGTGTACCAGTGCAAGCATGGGGGAGTGGTGTAGCCATACACCCACAAGTTTTGCGGTGCCCAACATAGCCTTTGTGGAGCCATATGCACACCTTCCTCAACCACAACATAATGTGGTCACCATTGGAGGATACGCTGCAAGAAACATGCAAATTATTGCAGCCATCCAAACCAATGCAAACCAAATGGGTGAAGGAAATGCAAACATCTCTTATTAGTTTTGACACCTTCACCTAACACCGTCAGACAATTCATAGGAGGAGTAGTGCATTCCTATTATGAGCAAGGGTGCAACAACCTAGACTATTAATATCAACCACCGGCGCAAGATTAGAGAGAGGAGGAGCTTTAGTTATCTTTCCTTTTTCCCTTTTCTTTAATTTTCAGCTTGTCTGCGCCTATGTATGCGTAGTATTTTCAGATTTTACTTTAATTTTTAGTTTTTAGTTTAATTTTCAGCATGTGTGTTAGTTTTTATTTTCATCATGAATAATGTCACCACCTAGTTTTTACCTTTGGTAAAGTTACAAAGTTTGTGCCATGATGATATATGATTATAATTGCCGCTTTGTTTGTCTTTGTAATTGTTTTATGCATGTTAAAACTAGTGCTCTCTTAAAATACAAATCTGAAATTATCTAAATGCTAGCTAATCTTTAGCGGAGGTTATGATAAAAATAAAGACCCATAGTGTTTTGTGTGCTCTCAAGTTTTAGATGGATTAAAGATGATTTATTTTTGTTCTTAAAAGTAATGCTAACCTTGTCATAAATACCACTTGTGTGTTGCTCTACCTATCCAGAGCCATATAAATATTTGAGTGCAAAAACTTAGTATGCAAGGTTTATTTTTGGGTGAGTTATTTCAGGCCTTGATTTCTCTGGCCCGAGACTAAGAAGCTGGTCATTCCGTTTTTGCGTATCTATCTTATTGCTAGCCTCTTATCCGTGCATTGTGTATCCCCACATCGGAGATCCCACAAACCTCGCCGGATATCCATCCTTAAAACCAAATATCATCTTTTGTGTTTACCTCCTTGACCACAACCTATCGTTGAGTATGGATCATCAATTCAAGGAAGATAGCAAGACGATGCCATTATTGAAGATTTCAAGTATCTCTCCAAAGGAAAGGTATTTCCGGTACCTACCTTATCTCTATCACCTCTTTGCCCGAGGACGAGCAAACGTCTAAGCATGGGGGAGGAGGTAGGTACAATGCAATTTTAGAGTTCAAGGGGAGAAAATAAAGAAAATTGATGAGAAAGAAAAAGAAAAAAATGAGAAAAATAAAGAAAGAACAAAAATATGAGTATGAGAAATAGAGGAGAAAAGAAAAAATATGAGTATGTATGATATAAAAATAAAATAAAATGAACTACCCGGTTCTCTAAAGTGCATTAGGAATTTCAAGGACTCAAGATTTAAAAGATCCATACTCATTTTCCAACCATGTGCAATCCGATAACGAGGACTTCCTTTGTGCCTCGGGATCACTCTTTGCCATTTGCACATGTCCACCTATCTCAAGCGTGTGTATTTTTCTCTTTCCCCTCCTTGATTTAACATTATTTTCCAATGACCTTTTTGACGAGTCTCGGTAAGACCATGAGAAGCTTGTCTTGTTTTGACAACATCTCATTTATAAAATCTTGGTAGGACTAAACTTTTCCAAAAAGTTCCATATAAAGCCTACCACATATATATGTGTAATGAGAGGGAAAGGAGTAGAATAAATAGGCTTGAGAGACAAGATGAGATGAGAGTTCATGCGCAAGATGCAAGGTGGTTTAAATTTGTGAACTTGGTTTAGCTATTTTTCATCTTGTTCTTTATTTCAAAATTTCTAAGGTCCATTTGAATTTTGGGAGCATGTTAATACTTGTGGGATAAGCTTAACTAATAATCTACCCTCCGTAGGGATTAAGGCAAGTACATTATGGAACTTTAACGACTAAACGTTTGAGAGCATTATGTTTTCTCATGTATGATCAAGTGCAAGGTTTAAACAATGAGGGGCAACGATGATATCCACCGAAGGCTTACTCGAGGACGAGCAAGGTTTAAGCATGGGGGAGCTGTTGACAGTGAAATTCCGTCAACCTAGCCATGAGTTTACCTTCGGTGTTGGCATGACTTTTGTATCTTATCCATTGGTACTAACCACCGTGGTATAACAAGTTCACTTGTGCATGTCGGTTTTGGAGTTTAGTGTTTATGCAGGGTTTTAGCGTTGAAAGCAAGACTTCCGGCATAAGTTCATTAAGCACCTCATGACAAGACCTTGAAGCCCGATACAAGTCAAGCAATGAAGTGAACACGACTCCATGAAGCCCAAGGACCAAGCCCGAGAAGATGAAAAACTCCGAGGACCTAGCCAGAAAAGTGCCGAATCTTGCGAGACAAGGAGCTTCGTCCAATTCGGAGAGAAACTGACGACAAGGGCCCACATGCAGAAGGGGGGAGAATATAGAAGACTCAGGAAGCAACACCGAGTGAAGGAGGCCACGAACTGGGTCGAAGTGGGCCCAGGCCGGTCGGCCCAGTCCGGCCGGCCCAGCCCATTTCGAGGCCCTGTCGGACCCCCTTTGACCTAGATGCATCTCGGGCTATTTATAGCCCCCTGATCGAGAGCTACGCATCAATCAATTTGTCATCCGCCGCCGAGGAGCAGAGAAGCTTCAGGGACACCATCTCGGAGATGAGGGTCATGCTAGTTGTCTAGGGTCTCCCTAGCCGACGTGGGAACCTTGCATGTAAAGACCATGTCGGAGCTCCGGAGCAAGGATCAAGATCGAGGTAGGATCTCGGTGGTGATCTTGTTAATGTAATCATTCATGGTGAAGTTTTTATAGTGAATCCGATTTCTGGCGATCAAGTGCCTTCTCGATGATTTTGTTTTCTTCTTGGTTTTGCTTCTTCTACTATCTATACTTAAGATAGATTACATAGGGTGCTCTTGTAGCCGCGGTGGCTAGAGGTGCATACCGGACCGGCCAAGTGATTTCAACTTGTTCTTATCGAACTCGCCCAAGACTACCCGCATGAATAGGGATACGTTGTGACAGAACAGGTTTCCGAAAGGCGGGCGTTTTCGGAGTCGGATGGGAGGCCACGATTTAAAGATGCTTTTAATGAGATTTGCTTTTCTATCTTCATCTATCTCATTTGGAGCTACAACATAAGCATGATCTAGACTCTCTAGATCGGTTATCTCTTGTTTTCTCTTGCTACCTCTTTAGTAGATTAGATTAGATGTGTTTCCTTTATGAGTTAGTAGATTAGATGCAACTTGTCTTCAAAAGATAGCTTACCTTGCTTTACTAGATTGAATCCTTGCGTTGCACATTGTTCCACGGATTCGATACCTTGGGTTCACCACTCGAGGGAAGAAGGGTCCCTTGACTACGACAGGGGATTTGTTCACTTGTAAATCCATATGAACTTTGATACGATAATCTACCGTCAACAGAATACAAGTACAAATCAGTTCTAAAATCAAATGGAGAATATGAGCAGAGACAATTCTGAGCATTATCTACTTACAACAAACTTCTTGATGTCAGGTGTGTTATTGAGTAGTCTTAACATATTGAATGACACATGGAATCCTCACAAAGAGGACTTCGATGGCTGTCGGGCGCACTACATCGAGGTACCAAAATAACAAGTTAATGCAGTACCAACTAGGTAAGAAGGGACCATAAAAAACCTCAGTCTTACAGCGATATTTGCTTTGTGCTTGAGTGTATGATTGGTTTTTGGCTTTTTCTTCTTTCCTTTCATCACTTCGTCCTTTGCGTGTTTATCAAAGCCCCTGCATGATCAGTAATACCGATTAGAGACACTAAGAGAATGAATTTTTGTGAACAAAACCTACAAGATACTGGCCGATTCACAATAGCTTGGACGTCTTAGAACTTTAATGTTAGATGTTGTTTAGCAAAATCTAAATACCAAACTTCTTTGAACTACATACAGATGATCACTATAACCCAGTGGCTACCGTTGTTGTAGGCACCCACCACATAGTCGTTCTTCATTGCATTTGCCATTGCTTGTACTACAAGGGTAGGCTACTGAGAAATCTTTGTGGCCTGAAAATCTATGGATCCAAAAAACCAACATTTATCTGCATCTACGCTGCCTTGTCCATCATTTTTCTACAAAAAATTGAATTGTTAGCATGCATGAGATGCACTGATTCTTAACTACCTTGCCCATCAAAATTAAAGAAATATCTTTTTTGGTTTTAAGAGACTTACAATGTCCACAACCTCAAGAAGGTAACATCTAGAGAAACCAGGGTTATAAGGTCATACACGTCATTGAATGTTGTTTAACATTAAATCACCATCACCTTGAAAGTAGTCTTGATCCACCTTTGCTGGAAAGCCAAGTTTACCCTTACTGTGTTCCATCACATAAGCATGCAACCAAGCACCATTTGGTTTAGCACTCTAAGTCTGCTTCTGACAACATAGGCACACTAGGCTTGTGTTTTGGATCCTGTTTTGTCCAAATACAGTTAAGAAACTCATCTTTAGACAGAGATATCCTAGCCACTTCTCCTTCTGCGGTGGCTGCTCAAGCGGAGCTTGACTGCCCTCCTCCTCCTCCTGTTGTGGCTGCTGCTTAGGCAGAGATTGCCTGGGCTTCTCCTCCTTCTGTTGTAGAGGCTGCTGTTATGGTTGTTGCTTTAGGCAGAGATTTCCTAGGCTCCTCTTGCTATTGTCAACACTCCTGTTGTGTAGTTTTCATGATCTGCTGCTGCTATCTGTTGAGCCTTCTCTTGCTGACACTGAGTTGCAGTACCTCTATCTGATGTTGTACCCCTGCTTCTTGATGCAGCTTTAGGATTCTTTTTAAGGGGGTAGATTTGTAACACCCTAAAATTCCATCACCAAATTAATATAAGCAACATGGTGTTTAGATTTTATTTTCTAAGGATTAATTAAATTATCAAATAAATTTGGCCTTTAAAATATTTAAATATCATTTTAATAATTTAGAAGCGATAAGTGCTTGTGCATCATGATTTGAATGCATGAGTTTTGGTTGTGATGTGGTTTTAAAAGTCTTAAATTATTTGTGAAAAAGTCCTTAAAAATATTTGTGAAATAGTTTGTGAAAAATTTGTGCAAAGGTTTGAATTTAAAAATATGTTTGAAAAGTTGTTAAAAATGGTTTGTGAAAAGCCTTTAAAATAGTTGGAGAAATTGGTGTTAAAATTTGAATTTGAAAACATGTAAAAGATTTGAATTCAAAAGGGTTTGAAATGGATTTGAAAAAAAAAACAAACCCCAACCCAATTCCCCGCGGCCCATCTCCTCTCCTCTCTTTCTTTTCCCCACGGCCCGGCCTTTTGCTTCGGGCCCATCTAACCCGCCGGCCCACCCGCGCTCCCCCCTCTCTCCTTCTCTCCCGGCCGACCGACGGGGCCCGCCCGTCGCCCCGTCCTCCACCTCCCCGCCGCCTCCCTCCTCCCCCCCGCCCGAGTCAACCGCGCCGCCGCCGGCCGTTTCCCCATCTCCCGCGCCTCTCCCTCCTTCAAGTTCGCTATCAAGGCACAATAAAACAACCGGCCGCCGTCTTCCTCCTTTATCCCCAACAGTTTCTCCTTAATCAAGACCCCCCCCTTGATTGCCATCAAAACCGGCCGCCGCCATCGGCCATTGATGGCCATTGCCCGGCCATCACCCCCTCTCCCCTCCTCGCTCTATAAAATCGACCCAAGACTCCTGCGGCTGCCCCTTTACTCACCTGCACCTCCCACATCCTCCTCCTCGCTCTCCCCCACGAGCGCCGGCCATCCATGAAGCCCGCCGCCACCACTGCTTCGATCTCCGCCACCGCCGCTTCTCCGTGGCCCTCTTGTGCGACCGGAGCATCATAGCAAGGTGAGAAACCCCCATACCCCCTTTAACTCGCGCAAACCGAGCCGTAGCACCGCATCCCGCACGCCACCGTTGGCCGCGCCGCCCTCTTGTGATGCGCGCCGCCATGGCCGCCGTAGCCACCTCCCCGACCACCTAGATAGGTTCGCCGTTCCCCCGCCCTCCGCGTAGAACCCCGCCCGCGTCCCAATCCATGGCCTCTAGCCCGAAATCGAGCAAACGCCGGCGAGACTCGGCGAGCCGCCGCCGGTATCCGACCGCCCGCCGCCGCCCGTCGCCCGTGGCGCACCCCGGGCCGTCCGATCAAGGCGGGCGGTCCAGATTAAAAGAAGGGGTGTACCCCTTCGGTGGCCCACCGTGGACCGGTGGACCGGGTCCACGGGCGCGGTCCACCGCTGACGTCAGCGCTTGCGTCAGCTCTGCGTCAGCGCTCGCGTCAGCACAGCCAACCACAGGCCGCCACGTGGCACCACCGCAGCTTACCCGCCGGCCGCCCTGGTATTTTTGCAAAAAGAACCCTGAGTTTCTGGAAATTACAAATAAACCCTTCCACCTATCAGAACTCTTACGATTCAGTCCTGATTCTTATGTCTAGGCCCCTGATCTCTTTAGTTTTTCTGTTAAATAGCCTACCCTTGACCTTTTACATGTTAGACCTCCTAGTTTCACACATAATTATGTTTAGGTCCCTGAAATCTTGCAGAAAACCCCCTAAACTTCCAGATATTCACAAATTAGTCCCTGAATCTTGTTTTAGCCATATCTTTTCCGTCCTAGCTCCGTTTTAAGCGTTCTTGGTGTCCACGCGACCGTCTTTTCAAGCCCGGGAGTTCTAGAATCTTGTTTTCTCCATATCTTTTGCGTTGTAGCTCCGATTCCACCGTTTCAAGTTGCGTTAGGCTCATATCAACTAAAACTACGTGATAGGACCAATGTTGTACATGTTCATTGTTTTATATTTAAATATTAAATATGAATAAACCCTATTTCACATGCTTTTCTAATTAAAATCTAATTAGAAGTTTAACACGTGTTTTCATAAGAAAGTTAATATGATTAATATTAAATGAACATTTCTTTTAATTAAAAGTTAATTAGATGTATACCTCGGTTTTATAATCAAACTTAATTTGATTAATGATTATGCAATTTGCTTTCTACTAAAATGTAACATAGGCTATATCCCGAGTTTTCTTAATTAAATGTTAATTTGATTAAAGTGAATATAAATGTGTTTTTAAATTATAATTTGATTAGAATAACACGAAATATAAAGACAAACGCCTAGATACTTTTAAATGCTTCTTTTAAAATTAAATGTTTAATTTGCATAAATCATACCTGAATATTTATAAGTAAAATTGGAATAGGCTTACATCGTCTTTTAAATATAAATATAACTTGCTTAATTATAAATAGGCTATTTCTCTGAAATAACCTATACACATGATTTTATTTAATTAAAAGATATCAAACGCATAGCTAGCTCTTGTATGTGATCATCCAAATCTCCCGCTAGTTCCGAGTGTTCCTTGTGTTCGCTTTCCTAGACCCAAATCCTCGTTTTCCCTTTAAGCTTTTCATGCTTGGTGTATTGTTTTGTTTATTGTATGTATTCTTGTGTGCTCGTAGACATCGTGCCAGTTTCAAGCGAGCAACCACTTGAAGTAGATCAAGAGCAAGTGTTTGAAGAAGAAGAACCTTAGTGTTTAAGCAAGGAAGGCAAGTGGTCTTCTCCCCCTGCATGTTCTATTTTTGTCCTATATAACCGCATTACAATTAAGTTTACTTTTATGGTGATATTGCATTAAATTGATGGGAACACCCTTTTTAAGGACTTACCTAGACTTTTACCCACAATCCTTGGATCAACCTTGTTTAATGAATGTTTTTGGGTAGAATATGCTAGTTGCTCAACTTGGGTTGGATAAAAATGGTTTTCGAAGATAAAGGCTTATATGTTTCATGACGATGATGCTTTTGGTAATACAAGATCATGTGATTTAATCGGAACATGGAGAACCACCCAAGAAAACATGCGCAACCACAGTGTTACATGGCTCTGACCTTAACCAATTAATTAGGTGTGTGATCGTACTAGTGGCCCTTTTCCGAAAGGAGCAGAGGGGGATCCGGGTTGCAGGGGTATAGCCCGGTCCTTTTGGGGTAGCGACCTTTGCTAAGGTGCCGACCACTAGGGAGGGTTATGGTCCGCCCTGATCTGTAACTATGCGGGTCGTTAGTCTTTTGTATACCTTTGTAAAGGCTTCGTAGCGTCCCTATGCAATCACACCTCAAAAGTGTGGTATGATGCCTGATCAGCATCGCATGGTTGGGTTCAAAGTTCTTCGGAACTTTTACGCGAGCTGTGGGTAAAGTGTGCAAACCTCTGCAGAGTGTAAAACTGATCGATCAGCCGTGCTCACGGTCATGAGCGGCTTGGACCCTCACATGATGAATAAACTTGAAGATGAGAATAAATCGTGGTTTGATGAAGTTCGATGAGCTTTGGAAAGTTTTGTTGTGAAGTTTTTCTTAAGTGGGTTGGTATATACTTACATCTAGTAATTAGGCGTTCTTTAATTAAAAGTTTGACCAACATTAAAATGCTAACCGCTGCAAAACCATAGCCTATCCTTGGTAGCCTTGCATCTTCCCCCACTTGTTGAGTACCAACCATAAGTGTACTCAGCCTTGCTTACCGCTGTTCAGAAGAGAACAATGGTGAAGAGTTCTACAACGACTTTGAGGAGTTCTGAGGCATGCGTCTCCCCCAGTCAAGTGCCTGTGGAAGCGGAAGACGAAGACTCGTCGTGTAGTTATCGTTTTCCGATGTTAAAGACCTTCGTGTCTTCCGAATGAGTGTAGTAAGTTGTTAAACCCCTTGTTACGTTTTTACTGTCTATGATATTACACTCATTTTGTCTATCATATGTGTGGAACTAGATCCTGGCACACATATGAGATGCATCTGTTTCCCTCTGGAAATCGGGTGTGACAGAGTGGTATCAGAGCAGTGTTGACTGTAGGAATGCAACCCTAGCTAGAAATTGTCGAAAATTAAGGATTCATGTTCTAGAAAGCCATGTCATCCTTCAAAATTATCTTATTTGCGCATAAAAAATCTAATTTATCCTTTGTTCTTTGATAAAACCCATCATTTGTTTTTGATCTATACTGAGTTCAGTTCTTGTTCTGTCAGCTGGATCTACCACCAGTGTTTCCTAGTATAAGTTCTTAGATGGCCTACCCTCTTATCAACTTCGATAGAATCGTTCCTGTGAGGACGTGCGATGTAAATGCTTGATTGTTTGAACTCATGTTTGATTTGGAGTTTTGATTGTGTGAATTGTATTGTGGAGTGATGGCCACAAATACAACAAGAAATAAATTGTTAGGTTAATAAATATAGTTTGGGTTCAAATCTGGGTTATCCTTATCTACCATACAAGTTGGTTGAAGGATGTTTGAAGATCAAAGTCTGGAAGCAACAACATCAACAACCAGAAATCTACAAGCATATATAGACATCAACATATGAAAGAAGTTTCTTTCACTCCTGATGTTCTCCTCTCTACCATAGTGTGATTACAATCACAACAAGAAAAGATGATATGATATCAAAAATTCTATCAGGCTCTTCAATCTGTTGGTTTCCAATCTCTTCTGAGCTTATCTTTAACACACAACCAGATGGCGAGTCCTAATAGAAATCACGAAGATAAAGACAACAAAGGAAACATCGAGATTCCATTTACAACCTCAGCATTTGAACGCAAGATGCTAGAGTATATGGCAACACAAACTCAGACTCTGCAAGAAATGACTCAAACCATGGTTAATATCCATCAGTATATTATAGAGCAAGCATCAAATCTTAAGAATTCCAATCTGGTTTTGGGTGATAACCTTCAGATTCCATCTGTCCCACTGTCATTAGACAAAGAAGATCTATCAGTCATGCAAGCTCAAGTCTTACAAGGACAGAAGCAGACCAGCACGTCACCCCCTCATAACACAGAGATAACCAAAGTTGGAGTTTCTCCCGGACCAGTAAAGAAGCAAGTTGTAGAAGCATGGAATCATCAAAATAATAAGAGAAGTCATGGAGCACCAGAATTGCAACATGAACATATGAAGACTATATGAATATGTCAATGTTGTGAACATTATGGTCGCTCATGTCTCCAAAAAGAAGCCAGCCTAATGACAGATGAGGCTAGACAATGTTACCATTTGGATATCAATAAGAAGAGTAAGTTATGTATCCAAAATCCAGTCCTAGAAAAAGTTGCTCAAGCTATAGATAGTAATCAGATTATCAACCTTGAGGATTGGAGTATAACTTTCAATGAAATTCAGTCTGATGGAATCAAACAACTCAAGAAGCATGCAAGTGAAGAAAGTCAAGGCAACCAAGACAAGAGAAATGATAGCAGTTACAACCTGGAATGTGATCAATATGTGCCACCATATCCAAACCCGGAGGATACACATACAAAGTTCTGGAATACTAAGCCACCTATGTTCTCTAACACTATGGATCACCTAGAAGCCGATGAATGGATCACAACAATTGAACATAAGCTAGACTTGGTGCAATGCAATGATAGAGAGAAAGTTTTGTTTGCATCAGGACAACTTGTAGGAGCAGCCTCAGAATGGTGGAATTCTTACATCTACGAACATGAGCAACCACAAAGTATTGTTTGGGAAGAATTCAAGGACAACTTTATAACACACTTCATTCCTGTAAGCACGATGAAGCTCAAAAGGAAGGAGTTCCTTAACTTGAAGCAAGGGCAAATGACAGTGAATGAGTATAGGGATAAATTTATTCAGTTATCTATGTACGCACCAAGATCGTTTGAAAATGATAAAAAGAAACGAGAACATCTCCTCAAGGGTTGAATGAAGACCTTCAGAGTATACTAAGCTTACATGAATATTCTAGTTTGCAAGATGTCATCAACAAAGCTATTGAGTTAGAGAGCAAACTACAGGAAATCATAAGTAAGAAGAGGAAAATGAATTTTCCAGGGCAACATGAGAACAATTCACATCTTTACCATTTGACTCAAGGATCAGAACATGAGTATGAAGATCCACCACGCAATCGTCGAAACATTAAAGAAAGTGGAGATTTTTTCTACTGCAAAGATCATGGACATTTTATTAGCAGGTGTCCTAAGAAACGTACTGACCGATATGAAAAGAAAGCTCAGCAGAGACAGAATAAGCAAATCAATACCCAAGAAGCCTTGGATCAAATGGAGAAGAATATTAAAAGTTGTGTATGAGGACCCGAAGTATGATTCGAGATGGCTAAGCTTAGGAAAAGAAACAATTATGGAGTCGATCCAGCTCTATTCAAATCACTTTATCAAGAAAAGAAGAAAAATCCTACAAAGGCAGATCAACAGAGTCGAGAAAAAGGAATGGACAGTTACAAGTGGAGTTAGGTTGAGTATTCCAATGATGTTTATAAAGTGAGTTGTCAAGAATAAAGAATTGTGTTTATGGAGCTTGTGTAAGACGAATTATATGGAAGCAAGATAAGCAGTGTTGGATGCTAAACACCCGAACTCTTGTCTCATGCTAACATTTGTGAATCTCAGGATGAGAATTTGTCTTAAATTGGAAGTTCATGTTGCTTTATCTTTTTGAGATCATCTCACCGTGCATTAGTCCTATCTGAACTATCTTTCTCTAACAATCAGATGGTAAGCGCTAGGTCAGGAGAAGGTTAAGACATTCTACTTGTTGTCTGTGCTCATATTACTAATCAGCAGAATCAAGCACCACCCCCACCCTTCAACCGAGCAATGGATCTAGTAACGCAACAGTTCCTTGTCACTCAGATGCAGCTAATCCAAAATCCGACTGCCACTATTCAAAACATTCAAGCTCAGCAAAATAAGCCACCACCAGCAGCACCACCAGCAAAGGTGGGCAAGCATATGGAATTCATGAGTCACCGTCCTCCCACATACTCCTACACAACCGATACATTGGATGTTGATGATTGGTTAAAGACTGTCACCAAGAAGTTGGATATGACACAGTGCACTGATCGAGAGATGATCTTGTATACAGCAGGCTGTTTGTAAGGATTAATAGCTGAATGGTGGAATGCGTACATTGTCGCACATGTTGTACCTAGCACCATCACCTGGCAGGAGTTTAGGTATAGTTTTCGCGTGCACCACATTCCCTCTGGTGCAATCAAGCTTAAGCAAAGAGAGTTCCTCGCTCTAAAGCAAGGCAATATGTCAGTTAACGAGTATCTAGACAAGTTTACTCAATTGTGCCTCTATGCACCGGATCGAGTTAATACCAACCCAAAGAGGCAAGAACGCTTCCTGGATGGTCTGATAGGGCCACTCAACTATCAACTACAGAGTCACAGCTTCTCGGACTTCACAACATTACTAAACAAAACATAGGTCTAGAGAATAAACTTGTGGAATTGGGCGAACAGAAGCGCAAGTTCCAATCTCGTGGACAATCAGTAATACACGTTCCCGCTTCAACTCATCACAGGGTTCTCGGTTTAGTTCTAGTGGATCAAGTGGAAATTATTTGCAGAATTCTCAATCGCAGCGTTCAACCCAGCAGTTCCAGCATTCCAGCCAACAGACACCACATATTCCAAATCATCATCGAGATCGCTTAGGTGCACTAATGAGAAACAACTCTCAAGTTCACTCTAATGGTTGTTTCAGTTGTGGAGAATTGGAACGGTATGCCAGCATCTACCCAAATCGTAACATCTAGACTCCCCAGAAAGACAATGGTCAAAGGTTCGGACAACCAACATCTTAGATACACCATGGAAGTGCAAATTCTCAGATCAATAAGGGTTAATAGAATTACGTGCGTGGCAGAGTGAACCACGTGACAGCTGAACAAGCTCAAGA
Source organism: Cenchrus americanus (assembly GCA_947561735.1). Taxonomy (NCBI): domain Eukaryota; kingdom Viridiplantae; phylum Streptophyta; class Magnoliopsida; order Poales; family Poaceae; genus Cenchrus; species Cenchrus americanus. The sequence goes on along the minus strand of OX387239.1, from coordinate 39,491,647 downwards.
CGCTCCTGGTATTGTGCTGGATACGTTTCTTGTCAAACTATGTGCCTGCAACGGTTTTATTTGATTCCGGAGCATCACATTCATTCATTACTAAATAATTTATGGCAAAGCATAATATACCTATGAGTTCTATGAAGACACATTTGCTGATTGGTTTCCCGAATGGTGAAATGAAATCCACCCATGTATGCCCACAAGTCAATCTTAAGATCAAGGGAATAAATTTTCAAACTGATCTAGTAGTTCTTACATCTAGTGGAATAAATGTAATACTTGGAAAGTATTGGTTGGGCGAAAGTGATGGAATAATTTTGTGTGCCAAGAAGTCAGTACTCTTAACCAGTCTGCAAGGAGACGGGATTGAGGTTGTTGCTACTGCCCTATCCAAAGAAGAAGGCAAAGTGAATCAAGATTTAGTAAAGTAGGTGAAGGAGCTATGCCTGTTGGAAGAACTCAATGTACAAGATGGATTCAGAATAATACCCTTGGTTCTTTTCAATCTCTCCGAATCTCGGGACGAGATTCTTTTTAAGGGGGTAGATTTGTAACACCCTAAAATTCCATCACCAAATTAATATAAGCAACATGGTGTTTAGATTTTATTTTCTAAGGATTAATTAAATTATCAAATAAATTTGGCCTTTAAAATATTTAAATATCATTTTAATAATTTAGAGGAGATAAGTGCTTGTGCATCATGATTTGAATGCATGAGTTTTGGTTGTGATGTGGTTTTAAAAGTCTTAAATTATTTGTGAAAAAGTCCTTAAAAATATTTGTGAAATAGTTTGTGAAAAATTTGTGCAAAGGTTTGAATTTAAAAATATGTTTGAAAAGTTGTTAAAAATGGTTTGTGAAAAGCCTTTAAAATAGTTGGAGAAATTGGTGTTAAAATTTGAATTTGAAAACATGTAAAAGATTTGAATTCAAAAGGGTTTGAAATGGATTTGAAAAAAAAAACAAACCCCAACCCAATTCCCCGCGGCCCATCTCCTCTCCTCTCTTTCTTTTCCCCACGGCCCAGCTTTTGCTTCAGGCCCATCTAACCCGCCGGCCCACCTGCGCTCCCCCTCTCTCCTTCTCTCCCGCTGACCGACGGGGCCCGCCCGTCAGCCCCGTCCTCCACCTCCCGCCGCCTCCCTCCTCCCCTGCCCGAGTCAACCGCGCCGCCGCCGGCCGTTTCCCCATCTCCCGCGCCTCTCCCTCCTTCAAGTTCGCTATCAAGGCACAATAAAGCAACCGGCCGCCGTCTTCCTCCTTTATCCCCAACAGTTTCTCCTTAATCAAGACCCCCCCTTGATTGCCATCAAAACCGGCCGCCGCCATCGGCCATTGATGGCCATTGCCCGGCCATCACCCCCTCTCCCCTCCTCGCTCTATAAAATCGACCCAAGACTCCTGCGGCTGCCCCTTTACTCACCTGCACCTCCCACATCCTCCTCCTCGCTCTCCCCCACAGGCGCCGGCCATCCATGAAGCCCGGCCGCCACCACTGCTTCGATCTCCGCCACCGCCGCTTCTCCGTGGCCCTCTTGTGCGACCGGAGCATCATAGCAAGGTGAGAAACCCCATACCCCCTTTAACTCGCGCAAACCGAGCCGTAGCACCGGCATCCCGCACGCCACCGTTGGCCGCGCCGCCCTCTTGTGATGCGCGCCGCCATGGCCGCCGTAGCCACCTCCCCGACCACCTAGATAGGTTCGCCGTTCCCCCAGCTCCGCGTAGAACCTGCCCGCGTCCCAATCCATGGCCTCTAGCCCGAAATCGAGCAAACGCCGGCGAGACTCCGGCGAGCCGCCGCCGGTATCCGACCGCCCGCCGCCGCCCGTCGCCCCGTGGCGCACCCGGGCCGTCCGATCAAGGCGGGCGGTCCGGATTAAAAGAAGGGGTGTACCCCTTCGGTGGCTCACCGTGGACCGGTGGGCCGGGTCCACGGGCGCGGTCCACCGCCGACGCGTCGGCGCTTGCGTCGGCTGCGTCGGCGCTCGCGTCGGCACGGCCAACCACGGCCGCCACGTGGCACCACCGCAGCTTACCCGCCGGCCGCCCCGGTATTTTTGCAAAAAGAACCCTGAGTTTCTGGAAATTACAAATAAACCCTTCCACCTATCAGAACTCTTACGATTCGATCCCCGATTCTTATGTCTAGGCCCCTGATCTCTTTAGTTTTTCTGTTAAATAGCCTACCCTTGACCTTTTACATGTTAGACCTCCTAGTTTCACACATAATTATGTTTAGGTCCCCGAAATCTTGCGAAAAAACCCCTAAACTTCCAGATATTCACAAATTAGTCCCTGAATCTTGTTTTAGCCATATCTTTTCCGTCCTAGCTCCGTTTTAAGCGTTCTTGGTGTCCACGCGACCGTCTTTTCAAGCCCGGGAGTTCTAGAATCTTGTTTTCTCCATATCTTTTGCGTTGTAGCTCCGATTCCACCGTTTCAAGTTGCGTTAGGCTCATATCAACTAAAACTACGTGATAGGACCAATGTTGTACATGTTCATTGTTTTATATTTAAATATTAAATATGAATAAACCCTATTTCACATGCTTTTCTAATTAAAATCTAATTAGAAGTTTAACACGTGTTTTCATAAGAAAGTTAATATGATTAATATTAAATGAACATTTCTTTTAATTAAAAGTTAATTAGATGTATACCTCGGTTTTATAATCAAACTTAATTTGATTAATGATTATGCAATTTGCTTTCTACTAAAATGTAACATAGGCTATATCCCGAGTTTTCTTAATTAAATGTTAATTTGATTAAAGTGAATATAAATGTGTTTTTAAATTATAATTTGATTAGAATAACACGAAATATAAAGACAAACGCCTAGATACTTTTAAATGCTTCTTTTAAAATTAAATGTTTAATTTGCATAAATCATACCTGAATATTTATAAGTAAAATTGGAATAGGCTTACATCGTCTTTTAAATATAAATATAACTTGCTTAATTATAAATAGGCTATTTCTCTGAAATAACCTATACACATGATTTTATTTAATTAAAAGATATCAAACGCATAGCTAGCTCTTGTATGTGATCATCCAAATCTCCCGCTAGTTCCGAGTGTTCCTTGTGTTCGCTTTCCTAGACCCAAATCCTGTTTTCCCTTTAAGCTTTTCATGCTTGGTGTATTGTTTTGTTTATTGTATGTATTCTTGTGTGCTCGTAGACATCGTGCCAGTTTCAAGCGAGCAACCACTTGAAGTAGATCAAGAGCAAGTGTTTGAAGAAGAAGAACCTTAGTGTTTAAGCAAGGAAGGCAAGTGGTCTTCTCCCCCTGCATGTTCTATTTTTGTCCTATATAACCGCATTACAATTAAGTTTACTTTTATGGTGATATTGCATTAAATTGATGGGAACACCCTTTTTAAGGACTTACCTAGACTTTTACCCACAATCCTTGGATCAACCTTGTTTAATGAATGTTTTTGGGTAGAATATGCTAGTTGCTCAACTTGGGTTGGATAAAAATGGTTTTCGAAGATAAAGGCTTATATGTTTCATGACGATGATGCTTTTGGTAATACAAGATCATGTGATTTAATCGGAACATGGAGAACCACCCAAGAAAACATGCGCAACCACAGTGTTACATGGCTCTGACCTTAGCCAATTAATTAGGTGTGTGATCGTACTAGTGGCCCTTTTCCGAAAGGAGCAGAGGGGGATCCGGGTTGCAGGGGTATAGCCCGGTCCTTTTGGGGTAGCGACCTTTGCTAAGGTGCCGACCACTAGGGAGGGTTATGGTCCGCCCGATCCGTAACTATGCGGGTCGTTAGTCTTTTGTATACCTTTGTAAAGGCTTCGTAGCGTCCCTATGCAATCACACCTCGGAAGTGTGGTATGATGCCCGATCGGCATCGCATGGTTGGGTTCAAAGTTCTTCGGAACTTTTACGCGAGCCGTGGGTAAAGTGTGCAAACCTCCGCGAGTGTAAAGCCGATCGATCAGCCGTGCTCACGGTCATGAGCGGCTTGGACCCTCACATGATTAATAAACTTGAAGATGAGAATAAATCGTGGTTTGATGAAGTTCGATGAGCTTTGGAAAGTTTTGTTGTGAAGTTTTTCTTAAGTGGGTTGGTATATACTTACATCTAGTAATTAGGCATTCTTTAATTAAAAGTTTGACCAACATTAAAATGCTAACCGCTGCAAAACCATAGCCTATCCTTGGTAGCCTTGCATCTTCCCCCACTTGTTGAGTACCAACCATAAGTGTACTCGGCCTTTGCTTACCGCCGTCGAGAAGAGAACAATGGTGAAGAGTTCTACAACGACTTTGAGGAGTTCTGAGGCATGCGTCTCCCCCAGTCAAGTGCACGTGGAAGCGGAAGACGAAGACTCGTCGTGTAGTTATCGTTTTCCGATGTTAAAGACCTTCGTGTCTTCCGAATGAGTGTAGTAAGTTGTTAAACCCCTTGTTACGTTTTTACTGTCTATGATATTACACTCATTTTGTCTATCATATGTGTGGAACTAGATCCTGGCACACATATGAGATGCATCTGTTTCCCTCTGGAAATCGGGTGTGACATAGACGGTAATCATAGACAGCCGATCGACCACTTTTAGTGTTTAATCTGCTTAAATGGTTGTTTAAATGGAGCTAAATGACATTTAAATGGGATATACGGTGTTTAAATGGGGTAAATGACATAAATGGTGGTCACCCATTTAGCGTTTAGACGTCGTTTAAACGGAGTTTAATTCTATTTAGGAAAACACTACATATAAGTAGGTTGCACCACAACATACCCATACTGCATTGGTACTGTATAGCAAGTCTTTTGAAATGGAAATATATTGGCTAGTGCAGGCTCCACGTTATTCCTTGTGCCATCAAAAAGGCTGCACTTGGTTGGTTGTGTTAGCTTATCTATTGTGTCCAGCATAGGTGATTGACTATCACTATATTGTTGATTCGTTTCATCCTCGTTGACATGACAATGATCTTCCTCTCTATCACATGCATCTTCCTCTCTATCACACGCATCTTCCTCGCTATCATACACATCTTCATCTTGCATTCTCTTTACAACAAAAGCGAGTACTAGCAGCGTAAAAGGACGTCTTCATTGGCAGTTGATTGGTGGCACGCTCACCTAGAACTCATCAAACTCGCCAGGATAGTCTTCAAAACGTCCGTCTGAGTAGCAACCGGGTTGTGTAGATGCAATATAAATAACAACAACCATGAGCACATGTCATACTCAACAAGGGAAAACACTATGACAACATGCAAAAGCTTTATGGTGGAAGGCTAATAAGGTTAAAGTGATCAGCATTTTTAGTTGGTCAAGTTTTATTAAGCAACTAGTTACAAGAAAGTATAAGTGTATACCAAACCCAATTAACATAAGCATATATATCATGAAATGAGGTGCGTAATTTTAAAGTTCCATCTTCCATAAAGTTACTCATGTGAGGGTTCAGGCCGCCCTTGATCATGGGCACGACTAACCAGTTAGTTTTACACTCTGTAGAGGTTGTACATCTTTACCACAAGTCGCGTAAAAGTTCTAGAAACTTTAAACCCAACCATGCGATGTCGGCCAAGCACCATACCACACTACCGAGGTGTGGTTGCATAGGGACGCTACGAGGCCTTTACAAAGAGTCCTCCCATGTGTATTAGTCCATAGTAGCATGCCATAGAGGCCATCTTTCATACCACACCTCTACCCACAGACTAGGTAGCCATAGAAGAGCACTTCCGTTCCAAAACCTATCCGGAGTAGAAGAGCCATAAAAACATTCCTTCGTACCCAAGCTACCACGACTAATCCCCACACAAGGATTCCCTAATTACTCGGCCAAGACAGAGCCATATGTCTTGTGGTGGTACTGTTTTCCTGGGTGGTTTTCCATGTTGCGGTTAACAGGTAAAGTGTTCTTGTATTACATGAAGGTATAACAAAAGTAAAGCAAGTTTAACATTGTTGTTCATTAGAACCACCACAAAACCTAATTTTAGAAACTAAGCAAGGTCTACCCAACATAAAGTAAACCCAGGTTGATCAAGGCATAGGGGTAAACAAAACTAGTCGAACCTTATATATCATAGGACCCGTCAAATTGATGCAAGCAATAAATAAATAACGATGTAATTAAAATGCATGTTGTAATAGGATAAACAGGAATGCAACAAGGACTTGCTTTCTACAAGATCGGGAACTGCTCAGAGTCTTCAAAGTCTTCAACGTCAGCAAACTCCTCGAACTGCTCGTTCACTACGCTCTGCACATTCACATACAAGCATACAATACAATAAAATAAAAAATAGTCACCAAACAGTATTAACATAACAAAACATAAGCATAAAATTGTTCTACTATTCGATACAATCGCATGGACATAAAGAACGCTAAAAACATAGCTAAAGTGTGCAAACTACAACTAAAACAAGGTGCAGGGGCTTAACTATGAGAAAATTGGGCTTACGGGGGGCCTATCTGCAAGAAACTGAGGGCTAAAACCTAATTATGTACGAAAACCTAAGGGCTACGACACAAGAAGTCCAAACTAGATCTCGGGCGCTAAAACTAGAAAGGTCTGGGTTTAAAACGTAAAGACAAGGACATATTCCTAATTACTTTTGAACTGCGGGAAGGCATACTTGTGAAGCTATAAAACTTAGGGGCTTTACTGCAAAATGTCACGGTCAGCCGTGTTGACCGGTATGCTGACCCCAGTCCGATCTGATCTGGACCGTCGGATGCAGATCGAACGACAAAGGACGGCGGGACGCGGCGCGCGGCAGTGGACGGCGGCGCTCCGGTGTGCTAACTCGATCTAGAGCTACGGGCCATGGTTTGTGATGTGGCTTTGCTTGGAACGTAGCTTGCGGCACGACGAACACAGCTAGGGTACCGGGCGGCATCTCGGGCGGCGACGGAGGCGTGAGGCTCGGCGAGGTGGAAGGGTGCGACGGCGCACTCCGCGACCTCGATCGGGCGATGCAGGGCATGGAGACACGAACAAGCAACATATGAAGCTTCCTCACCTTCACATGCATCTCTGGACGTTCTTCTTGTCGACAGGGAGGTGGCTGCGAGCGAGATCAGGGGAAGCGGTGCTCAGCGAGGGTTACGATGGCGGCACCGGGAAGCTCGGGCTAGGGTTTGGGCAAAAGAATTGAAGAGAGGGAAGAGCCGGTTTTATAGGGACAGGAGGCAACCTCGGCATGCGGTCCCACGGATAGGAGCGCGCATGGGTGAAAGTGGTGCGGCACAGACTCGAGCTCGAGTCCGGCTCAGTGCGAGATGAAGGGGATGACGGCCAGGTATCACACGTCAGCGAGACAAGGTGGAGGAGGGGAGCTGGTGTGACGCCCCAGGTTTTTAATTAACGTCATTAACACTAATGCCGGATCAGCCGAGTCGAACCGGCCGAACAGCGGTCAAACCTAGGTCAACCTGGGTCATCACCTCGAAAACCTCGCCAATGAACCCTATTGAACCCCTTGACCAAGTCTACGCACACCCGTGGTCAACCCTTGGTCAAAGACACGGTCAAAACCGGCTCAACCAGTGACGTCAGCGAATGTCGTCCGGAACTTTTGCCGCGTTCTCCAAAATTCACCTAAACACTTCAAAATCTACCTTTATGAAAGTTGTCCATCTTGTCGAAGGACACAACTTTCATGTAGGTTGGCATTTCAAATTTTGAGTGGAAATTGGTGAAAAACTTGGTGGACTGGAAGTACATCCTGTTTACCAGGACATGGAGGCATTCAAAGTTGGCACGACGTTCCTGCAAAATCTGTTGAGAAAAACACTAGACGGCCTTTGTGAAAGTTTTAGAGGGTAGTTGGATCTGCAACTTTCCTATTCACCACATATTGCACTTCTATTCAAAAATTTTGGGAAAAATGTGGTCGAACGTCGACGCACCGACACGTCTTGGACCGCGCCGCACCAGACCGCGCCGCGCCGGCCGCGCCCGCGCCGGCCGCCTTGGCGTCGGGGCGTCGGCCCGCGCTCCTAGGGCGGGCGCCCGCCCGAGGCCACGCGCCCCGAGGCCGCGCGCCCGAGGGCTCACGTGCCCCGAGTCGTACGGCGTCGTACCCGCGGTATAACTGTGCTGCGACGCCGTACCACGGTCGGCGCACCCGGGAGACCGGCGGTCCGTCCCCCTGCTATCTGGTGCGCGACGCCGGCTTATAAGGGGCCGGTCTTCTCGTGTGTGCGCGTGTACCTCCCCCTCTCATTCCCTTGCAACACCTTGCCCGCTCCGGCGAGCGCCTGCCGCGCCGCGGCCGCCCCGCGGCGGTCGCCGCCCGGCCCGGCCGCCGCGCGCCGCGCGCCGCCGCTCCCAAGTGCCAACCAACCACCCAAATCGAGCCCCCGGCGGTTGAAGACCCTCCCCCCGTCCTCTCCCGGCCGAGAACGCCGGCGAGCTAACCGGATTCCGGCAACCCGCGCCGGCCGGCCTCCCCCAGGGACCACATTGCAAAAAGGAAAATCTTTCTGAGGGCCTCCCTGCAAAGTGGTAACTCCAATAGTAAAACCATTTGGCTGTTTCCTGTAAATTGTGTAGCAAATCGTAGAAAAATCAGAAAAATGAAAAACCAATTTTATGGGATTCGTGGTGCAATATCCCACAACTTTTGTTATTCTTGCCTGAGCTAATTCCTGATAATTTTTGCATGAAAAATACAAATGTGAAAATCCTAGATCTGCAATATCTCAAAAACTATAAATCCTCTATAGCTAATGTTTGGATATGTTGTGTCTCTTGTCATGACTAGCTCCTATGCCAAACATTGCACAAAGTTATGATGTAAATCTTTTTATAAAAATGTTTTTCCGTTTCCTCAGTATCTGCATAAATGATTTTTCTACCTAAAAATAATTAGGTTTTTGCAACCAACTTTTGCACACTGTCTTTTTGTTCCAAAACACACCTCTGGTGAATTAATCACAATTTTATATTTAAAGAAATATTTATTCCTGAATTATGCTTGATTTTCTTTGAAAATACATAACTCAAGTTCCATAATAGTTCTAGGTGTATGTGCTGCACCTCTAGGCTAGGTTTGGACCATATAACAGGTGTGAGAATGTTTGGATCATTTTGTTGAGTATTTATTTTTGTGTGCATTTACCTTGTCCATCTAGCTAGCCCTTGTTATTTTCAAAAATAATTAATTTCTAGCTATCCAAAGCACGCATGTGGGTCCAGTGACTTGTTATAGGTGTTTAGTGGTTAATACGCCCTTCCACTGAATTTTATTAATTAATTTCATGAATAAAAGCTATGGAAGCGATTAATGGCTTAATAGTCATTAAATGGGAAAAATCACCAACCACCTTTAATTACCTTAAGAGTGGTTGTAAATTGTGTTAAAAGGCTAAATGCACCCATCCACTACTGTTTGTGAAGTTGAATTAAATTATTTACATATATATGTGCACAGTCACTGTCAAAAAGAATATCTAATAGAGAACTACATATTGTTCCTTTTTGGAAGAGTATGCTAAATGTATTCTTATCTAGGTGAATGTGTCCAACTAATACACCCCTTGGTTGTCATTTATGGTTTGTGGTTAATTAAATTAAAAATCATCGAATAAATCTTGCATTTGCATCTTCGTGTAGATCTTTCCGACGATAGACGGACATTCGTGCCGGAAGGAGGAAACGAAGGTGCCGATGAAAAGCTGCAGTGCGTGGACGTAGCTCAAGACCTGGACCCAAGCCCAGAAGGGCCCAAGGCCAACCTTGCCGACGAAGGCAAGCCCCGGATCATTAACCCCGTCTTTTAAAATTTTGCAATTATGTTTGCTGCGATTGTGCATTTACGTTTCAGGAGTTGAATTGAAACCCTAGATGCATGATCCCTAGGTACCTATGCTCTATCACTAGTATGCTAGGTCGATAGCTACTATGCTATAGGACTCGATAGAAGTCGAGTGATGTTCGTCACTCGCGAGAATAGGTAAATGGATTGCTCTTATGCTGGAATCCTAAGATCTTTATAAATGGATTGCTCATGTGGTAAGAGCATGGGATTTGGGCTCCGGTCCAGTGGCTTTCGTGGGCTAAGCTTTTGAACGTACTAAACATTCGCCGGGAATGGGACCGGTAAGCCTAGTACCTTAATGAGACGGTGAGGGAACTTACTATTACTACTCTTGAGAAATCTCCTAACCCGCTAGCTACCGGGAAGGGGGTGCATGTGTGACGCTGGGTATCTTGCGGGGTATGCCAACTAACCTTGTACCCAGGGCTGTAAGATTCGATCCCAACCCGAGGATTTTTGGAAACAGCCTGGGAAAGTTGTCCTTGCGGGGGCAGCCTACCGTGTGTTTAGATCTACCTTGCAAGGTTTAAATCAATCGATTGTCGGCCTCTCACCATTATCCGAGACTGCTTAATCAACTGGCCATGATATCCCATAATGATGGAACTCAAGGAATATTGTTGTATGAATTAATTGCTTGTCCAATTCTTGATTGAGTTAGATGGCACATTTAGAAATGGTAATCAACTAGAACTTGTGCTAAAATATTGAAAGTAAGGATCTACTCTTAGTAGCTGTTCAGCAAAAGAAACTCCACCGGCCAAAAGCTTCTTATGTCTAGAGTTTGGTGAAGTAGTTATCACCCGACGGTTAAGTCTTGCTGAGTATTAGTATACTCAACCTTGCTTTAAAACTGTTGTTGCAGGTGTGATTGACCGGAAGAGTGACGACAAGTAATGACATCACAGATGGCCTCCTGTGATATGCACCGTTGCGCTAGCTCAATTTATTTCCGCTGTTTTCGAACTCTGAATCTGTACTCAATGTCAGGAACAATGGTTTGTAATAAATTGTTTAATTCATGTTGTACTCTGGACTCGCCTTCGCGTGAGTTTTAATGCACGTGTCGATCCTCTGTTCGATGTCCAAGTGATTTACCGGGCGTTAACCCGGCAACCAACAACAGGATGATACTTTACTATTGCTTAGTAACCAAAGTGGTTCGGTCTTAGGCGATAGTACGGTATTTTCCTGGGCGGGTTGTCATAGCTGGGTCGGAATTAGGTCGGCTAGTTGGGCCGCCGCGCTACTGTGCTTGCTGGGCCGAGGCGAAACGGCCTGCTGGGCTGCGCGACTAAAAGGAAAGCCGGGCTGAAATAGAGAAAAGAAGGGAGGCAGAAGAAAAGGAAGAAAGGGGAAAGGGAAAGAAAGAAAGGTTTGATATTTTTGGAAAATGGGTTCAAACAAGTGAATTCAAATTCAAATTTGAATTCAATCAATCAAAAATAATGCACCAGCATATGCATGCAACAAACATCAAGCTATTTATTTTATTTAGAAAAACAAATGATGTTGTTTTCATGTACTATGTTCCCTGTAAAGTATTGAATGTTGGGAAAAAATTAAATTATGAGAAAATCGTTGTTTAAATTATTCTCTCTACTCACGCCCTGAAATTGAAAATTTTAGGGTGTGACAATTTTGCAGGATGCAAGCATTGGATGAAAGGAAGACAATGGGAGGTGGGAGGTAGCGTACCTTGACCGGCAACACATGTTTGTAATGTCGGATAATCTAAGAAAGGAAATCGACAAACAAGTACAGACACAAGAGGAGAAAGAAGCTATAATAAAACAAATAACATACAGCTAAACATCATGATGCAAGGATAATGACGAAAAAATAGAAGAAGGATTATATCATGTGTGCTTACAATTTTCAGTAAGATCGATCTAATAACTAGATATATAGTAAAATGAGTCAGCGGTCCTCAAATTTGTACGCCTATGTCATCCCGGTCCACGAACTCACAAAGTGTGTCATCCTAGTTCCTTATCATCGTTCAAGTCTCATTAAGGTCTAAACGGGTCTCATTAAGGTCAAATGGCAACTTAAAAGGTCATTAATGTTGACATGGAACGCCAGCGTGGATAGTGACATGGACAACAAATCGAATCTCGTCCCCGCTGGCGCCTCGCAGGCAGCTGGCCACCGTGGGCGCCACCGTAGGCAGCCTTGTCTCCCCCGTGCCGGTGGCGGATGCGGCTACGACAGCCACGGCTTCCCCGCCCAACACTGTTACGCACCGCTGCTTGGCGTGTGCGCGCTGGTCCTCTACGCTGGACCGCAGGCTCCGGCGGCCTCGCTCCTAGCCACTGCTCACGGCCGGCTTCTCCTCGCAAGAACGAGCAGAGCTCACTGTTGGTCAAAATACTCCGGCCACAAGCCACCAAATCCAAATCCCTCTCACCAGTGGAGTCTACACATCTCTAGATCCCTTCTCAACCAAGCCTCAGTTGAACTCTGGCGACACCGGTGCAGAGAATTTAAAATATCGCCATTGTCGGTCGCCGCTGCCGCCGCCAAACACGACCTCACCGCAACGGCACTTCCATCCTTCGGCTGTCGTGAGCCCCTATCGACTATCCACGTGACAGTTCCTAAGCTTGGCAAGGATGTAGTCACCGCCACGGCGCCACTGCAAGCACGTCCGCCATGGCCGCCACCAAGGTGAGTCCGAGCAGCGTGAACAAGTTCCAATGAGAACTATGGAGCGTATCCATCACCTCAGTTGTATGCACTCTCCGGCTACACTGCACAGCTCTCACCGTCGTTGCACCCGCACTTGTCTCCCACGTACAGCGAGACGGAGCGCGTGAACAACCCCCCAGCAGCCTCCGCTTGCTGGTGCTGGTGGTGGTGCCGCCATGCGGGCAGGTGCAGGGCAAGCTTCGGCAGCTGTTGCAGCTGCTCCCGCAGGCACCGCCGCCGTCGCTACTGGCCTCGGTGCCGGCGGACGGAAGCAGGACGCGCAGACGCCCACGGCGTTGACGTAGGGGTAGATCTTGCACCTCATCTCTCCGCGCTCATCACGCCGGCCGCCGGGGACATGAAGAGTGTCGAGCGCGGGCAGATCACGAGTTTCTCCTGCTGCACCACCAGAAGAGTGGTGGCGTTTGACGAGCTCGCCCGCACCGGCCCGGCCGCGGCGACATTTGCCCGCATCAGCCTACGCTCCAGTCGGTGGCGCGCATGTGCTGCGTGATGGAGACCACTACCACATCATCATGCCACGTCGTCGCAGGTCATGGGTCTAGACCCATTTGGACCTGCAATGAGACTAGAACAAGATTTAGGGACCGAGATGGCATACTTTTTGAGTTCGTGGACCGGTATGACACAGAACTAAAGTTTGAGGACCGCTGGTACATTTTACTCTAAATAGATATATTTTGTGGTTTATTTATATTAATATTTTATATATAATACAGAGACCATTTCATTTGCTTCCACATCTGTCTGAAGCATGGAGAGCTAATGGTCTTCGACTCATTACCCTATAAAGAGGATGCTTACCAGCAATTCATTGACATTCTAACAAAAGAAAGACAACCCATTGCCACAATTAATAATGCACTACCGGAAACGCGGCCTCTACCGAGAGCTCGCTTCTGTGCCGAGAGCCAGATCCCAAGCTCTCGGCACAGAGACGATTTGCCGAGAGCAAAGGGTTCAGCTCTCGGCACAGAAAAAACCCGCGGTACAGAGTTCCTGTGCCGAGAGGGAACAGTGCCGCCTCTCGGCACAGGCTACCCCTCACGGCACAGAGGATCTGTGCCGAGAGCTGCAGAAGCGGGCCCTCGGCACAGCCGCCACCTCACGGCGCAACGTAACGGCCGTCACGGCCGTTTGCCCAGCCGTCAGATGTGCCGAGAGCCCACTTCTGGCTCTTGGCACAGAGCACCTGTGCCGAGTGCCTGCCAAAGGCTCTCGGCAAAGAATTAAAAAAAATCAAATTCACACATTCAAACCTTTTCTTCATCAACCTACACCCCTACAGGCTAGTTTGTATTTAATAGATATTTATTTTGTATTTAATAATTTTATTTCGTTCTAGCTAGCTAGTTTTTCACCGTAGAGTAGAGCTCCGATATGAACTCGAGGTGCATGAAATCATGATGTAAAGTTAGTGAAAAATGATATTCATGTTCATGAGGCATCTTCAAGACCAATTACATGACCAAATCTGCAGCTCAACAAAATCCAAGAGACAAGAATCTGCAAGCAGTCATCTTTCACTAGCTAGGGGCCGTGCATGGGCCAGATGCCTCCTCTTGAACCTCTCCTTGAAGCACATCTGGCTGAGCTCCTTCGTCCTCTCATCCAACACCATATTAGGCCTCTCCTCTATCATCTATTTCTCGTGCTTCAGGCTTTCCACCACCATCCTTGTTAGATTTCCGTCCTCTTGCTCGGTCAGCTTCCCGAGGTCCTTCTCACAGTCGTCGTCCTTGCTCTTGCGGCGCGCTTCCTCCTCCTCCACATGAGCCAAAAAACTCGCGAAGTCGACCTCAAAGAGACGACCAAGCACGTCTCGCATTTACATGAGAAAGTAACCGAGAACATGAATTAATTCCGAAATTTTTGTATTAGTAGGGAAAGATATCTGCCGGTACCTTGAGAGGAGTTTCTCTTTGAACATGAAATGGCGAGGGAAACACCGAGCTTAGAACCACGCTTCCTCTTTGAGTCGGTAGTGAGAGAGCTAGATCGAGTGAGAAAGAAACGGGAAGTACATGAAATCATGATGTAAAGTTAGTGAAAAATGATATTCATGTTCATGAGGCATCTTCAAGACCAATTACATGAAATGACGCTAAATTTTCGACATTTGACTCTCTCATCACGAAACCTCGCAACGGTGAACAAAATCCAAGAGACCGAGAATGCGCAAGCGGTCATCTTTCACTAGCTAGGTGCCATGCATGGGCCATGATCTGCCTCCTCTTGAACCTCTCCTTGAAGCACATCTCGCCCGAGCTAGCTCCTTCGTCCTCTCATCCAACACCATATTAGGCCTCTCCTCTATCAACACCAACCAAACGAACCGCCTCCACGGTGACGCTCGTGGTGTCGACGGCCAATGGCCGCAGTGCTCGAGTTGCGGCCGCGGCGGGCGCAATCGAGGCGGTGCGGCGCGCCCGGCCGTGTCGTGAGTTCCCGGCGCAATGTGTCGCGGCTTCGTCACGCCGTGTTTGCCTCGGCGGGTGGCCACCGTACGCGCACGGCGCGCATCGGTTCGTTCGACCGCGCGCCGTGGATTCTCGGACCGTCGGCGTTCGACGGCCGATGCCTACGGCGGCCAAAAGGGATGCTCCCGGTCCCGGCGAGCCTCTGCCTCGGGCTATGGACATGGACGGAGCGAGGGGAGGAAGCACGCGCCGCGCAAGACACATGAGGTTGAGGCCGCGGTCTAGTCGCGAAGCGGGATGCGACGTTGTGCTCGCTACGGCGCTCGCTCCACCGGGGCAACGGGGACGGAGGAGACGGGCATTTGCGGTGCCGGGGAGAGAGAGATCGAGATGGCGTCGTGGCGATAGGGACATGATGGACATGATGGACTGAGTCTTTCCATGATCAGCTGCCTCCTCTTGAACCTCTCCTTGAAGCACATCTGGCTGAGCTCCTTCGTCCTCTCATCCAACACCATATATATTAGGCCTCTCCTCTATCATCTATTTCTCGTGCTTCAGGCTTTCCACCACCATCCTCGTTAGATTTCCGTCCTCTTGCTCGGTCAGCTTCCCGAGGTCCTTCTCACAGTCGTCGTCTTTGCTCTTGCGGCGCGCTTCCCCCTCCTCCACACGAGCCAAAAAACTCGCGAAGTCGACCTCAAAGAGACAGCCAAGCACGTCTGCATTTACATGAGAAAGTAACTGAGAACATGAATTAATTCCAGAAATTTTTGTATTAGTAGGGAAAGATATCTGCCGGTACCTTGAGAGGAGCTTCTCTTTGAACATGAAATGGCAGGGAAACACCGAGCTTAGAACCACGCTTCCTCTTTGAGCTGGTAGTGAGAGAGCTAGATCGAGTGAGAAAGAAACTGGAAGTACATGAAATCATGATGTAAAGTTAGTGAAAAATGATATTCATGTTCATGAGGCATCTTCAAGACCAATTACATGAAATGACGCTAAATTTTCGACATTTGACTCTCTCATCACGAAACCTGCAGCTGAACAAAATCCAAGAGACCAGAATCTGCAAGCAGTCATCTTTCACTAGCTAGGTGCCATGCATGGGCCATGATCTGCTGCCTCCTCTTGAACCTCTCCTTGAAGCACATCTGCCTGAGCTAGCTCCTTCGTCCTCTCATCCAACACCATATTAGGCCTCTCCTCTATCAACACCAACCAAACGAACTGCCTCCACAGTGACGCTGTGGTGTCGGGCGATCGGCCAATGGCCAGAGTGCTCGAGTTGCAGCTGCGGCAGAGGCGCAATCGAGGCGGTGCAGCGCGCCCGGCCGTGTCGTGAGTTCCCAGCGCAATGTGTCGCGGCTTCGTCACGCCGTGTTTGCCTCGGCCGGGTGGCCACCGTACGCGCACGGCGCGCATCGGTTCGTTCGACCGCGCGCCGTGGATTCTCGGACCGTCGGCGTTCGACGGCTGATGCCTACAGCGGCCAAAAGGGATGCTCCCAGTCCCAGCAGCCTCCTGCCTCGGGCTATGGACATGGACGGAGCAGGGAGGAAGCACGCGCCGCGCAAGACACATGAGGTTGAGGCCGCAGTCTAGTCGCGAAGCAGGATGCGACGTTGTGCTCGCTACAGCGCTCGCTCCACTGGGCAACGGGGACGGAGGAGACGGGCATTTGCAGTGCCAGGGAGAGAGATCAGAGATGGCGTCGTGGCGATAGGGACATGATGGACATGATGGACTGAGTCTTTCCATGATCAGCTGCCTCCTCTTGAACCTCTCCTTGAAGCACATCTTCCTGAGCTCCTTCGTCCTCTCATCCAACACCATATATATTAGGCCTCTCCTCTATCATCTATTTCTCGTGCTTCAGGCTTTGCACCACCATCCTCGTTAGATTTCCGTCCTCTTGCTCGGTCAGCTTCCCGAGGTCCTTCTCACAGTCGCCGTCCTTGCTCTTGCGGCGCGCTTCCTCCTCCTCCACATGAGCCAAAAAACTCGCGAAGTCGACCTCAAAGAGGCAGCCAAGCACGTCTGCATTTACATGAGAAAGTAACTGAGAACATGAATTAATTCCAGAAATTTTTGTATTAGTAGGGAAAGATATCTGCCGGTACCTTGAGAGGAGCTTCTCTTTGAACATGAAATGCAGGGAAACACCGAGCTTAGAACCACGCTTCCTCTTCGAGCTGGTAGTGAGAGAGCTAGATCGAGTGCGAAAGAAACTGGAAGTACATGAAATCATGAAGTAAAGTTAGTGAAAAATGATATTCATGTTCATGAGGCATCTTCAAGACCAATTACATGAAATGACGCTAAATTTTCGACATTTGACTCTCTCATCACGTTGAACGAACATCGTGAGCTAGAACAATTTAAAAATTGTATAGAATTTAAATAAATGAAACCATCAAATTGCTTCTAACAGAAAACAAGTTTGGCAATGAAATTCTTTACAGACACGAATCGAGAGCATCAAAATGGGCCATGCATGGGCCATGATCAGATGCCTCCTCTTGAACCTCTCCTTGAAGCACATCTGCCTGAGCTCCTTCGTCCTCTCATCCAACACCATATAGAACAACCCTGCAACAATATCACAAGCTTCTTCTACCAGTTCCATGAAGAGCCCCGGCAGCAGGCGAGGCAGCACGAAAGTGAAAGTGAAAGGGACACACATGACACAACGCACATTTCCCACACCGTACCCTAGACGCCCCACAGGCATGCAGCTAACCCTAGCAGAACCCACGCAAAACAGTCAGCAGGTACACATGAGGAGCATCAATGAGTTGTACCAGGCAGGGGTGGCGGCTGTTAGGAGGGTGACGAGGTCCCCGTCTGAGGCACCCACCTCGTCGTCTGGATCCAGGGCTCGGAAAGGTGCACCCACTTCGGTGCCGTTGTTGTCGGATGACGGGGATGAGGAGGATGCGGTGCAGGATGAGAGTGATGAGGAGGAAGAGTTGCGAGCGGGGAGAGTGATGAGGGGGCGGGGGGTGCGGATCGGGATGAGGGGGAGGAGGCGCGGGGATGAGGGGGAGGCCCATCGGGATGAGGAGGCGTATGAGCCTGAGGAGGAGGATGAGGAGCTGGGGTGCGGGGCGGGGGGGCGTGCCGAAGGTCTATATCCGAGGCCCCGCTCGGCTTCCGGATCGACCCATACCGCTTGCCAACCGACCGGTTATTAAACCAGAGGGACTACGGTAACTTATCACAACTTTTTTCATCCGTTCTGTTCAAACTCACGATTGAAACTAATAATTTGTGTGAAATCATTTTGGCAGGGGGTGGGAGGTCGTGACTCCAGGCTCTCATAATCGTCTTCCCAATGGCATCTTGGGCGTTTTGTGCAGGCAGCACTACCCCGGGTTCGTGACAGTTGGGGAGGGAGAAGACGCTCGAGAGCAGTTGGTGACGACGTTTGACCACTACGCCCTCATGATCGATTTGCCTGATCCGACACGAGGACGTTCCAGAACAAGGCCCGTCGGGTGGTTGGCGAGTTTTGGGTGAGTCTTCCTTGCAACAAATTGTATTTCTCAATAAATTGAATTAATTGGATATCCTTCAAGTATTAACATTGCTTCTACATGCAGGATTTCTATAGAGTCCTTGAGGGATATGAGGACCGAGCGGCTGAGTGTGCGATGTATACGTGTCGGAAGCTTGTGACACATATGATTTACGAGTCACGTATCTCGCAAAATGTTGCCTACAAGGCTAAGTATGGTGAGAAAGTTAAAAAAAGGGACGTCCGAAACTCGCGCCTCACTCGAGAACAATACATGGAGGTAAATGCGAGAAAATTACTATTATTCATTCTTCTCGGATTAGATATGCCAACCTTTATGTTCTTGTATGGTATCCACTTGATGACGTGCAGGTGCCTCCGTGGTGGCTCGTCGAGATGCCTCGGGCTTGGAGTGCGATTGTGGACTTGTGGTTTGCGCCCGATTGGGAGGCAAAACACCTCGAGCGTCGGGAGAGACGTTTGAAGATGGCAGGACCGCCACACCATCAAGGCCCCCTTAACATCCGCGAGTATGCTCGTAGATGGGTATGTTAATCTATTTCTTTATTCTAACTCTCAGTACTGCATAATTTACTGTTTTCTAACTCTCGATTGTTTTCCTGCAGTCTAAGTCACATGAGAATCAAGCTTGCTCTGACCTCGAGGCATATGGTATGGCACACAAGGGCAGGGCGACGTCCGACGTCACCTTCAACCCCGACGACCCGCCCGAGGCGTACACCAACCCGACAATCCCGCCCCCGCATCGCAAGGTACACCACGGTGGCAAGGCAGGTTCGTGGGCCGGACTTCGATCCGGTGAGAGAGCCTCTGGATCCGAAACCGTCGTCGGGATTGGAGAAGGCGGGAAACATGGACGGTACTTCGTTGGCGACTCTCTCCCGGTCCCGCGCGATGTTCCGACTCTCTCGCGAGTTCGATCTCGAGACGGGGCCACGAGCTCGGCCCCGCCCATAGAACAACGACCCGGTGTTACGGAGACCTTAAATGCTACCTTCCGGAGTTATTTCGTTTTATTCGTCCTTCATTGATGTTTACATATGTTTCCTTGTATTCTAATTTTTGGATCAAATATTGTAGGCCCAACTTGCAGCAGAGAGGCGGAGCGGGAGAGGCGAGGCGAGGAAGAGTCGCGAGGCGGTGCATGATTTGCACGTGAATTACCGAGGCGGTTAGATGCGATGCAAGAGTCCCAAAATCAGCGGATGGCCGCCATGCTCCGGTACATGCGAACCTTGGCCACGTGGTAGCGCCACGAGTGCGGCTCCCTCCACCACCGCGGTGTTGGTCGCTCCACCTCCTCGACCGGCCGCTCTTTCTCCCGTGAGTTGCTTTCCAACCTAGCTTGCTCTTTTGTTTCTCGTATTGAGCTAGAACGACTTGATATAGATGCTTAAAAACTAGAATGACCTAGAATTACTCGTGGTGAGCTAGAAAACCTTGTACTTTCATTTCTTTCTTATTGTTGTATATAACTTATAATGTTAGCGAAACCTAGAATGACGTAGAAATTGAAAATGACTCGGTATACATGCTCATAATCTTGTATTATCATTTCTGATTTTCAATCATATGCAGAATCTGTCGGCGGCATCAAATGACGGGCCTACGGGACACATGTCGCCGCCAGCTCCGCAGACTCAGTGGGGGATGCCGCTTGGCCCGTCGCCAGGACACGACATGTCGCCGCCAGCTCAGCAGACTCCGTGGGGGATGCCGCGTGGCCCGTCCTCTTGGCCCGGGGTGCCACGGGCGCCACCGGGGGCGGGGTGGGGGTCGTGGCCACGGCATCGGCCACCGCGGTGAGTTGCCGGACTACCGAACTTTTATTTGCATTTCGACAGCCAAACTTGCCTGTGCCATGTGATGACTATGTACCTTCGATAATTGTACGTGCATTTGGACCTTCGATAATTGCCATGTGGTGGTTATGTTTTATGTGCTTGTGATGGATAATATTAACTGCCTGTGATGAATATTAACTGCCTGTGATGAATATTAACTGCCTGTGATGAATATTAACTGCCTGCGATGAATATTAACTGACTGTGATGATGTATAAGTGACGAGGGTAACCATAAGCTTGCTGGAAAAAAAAGCCATCTGTGCCGAGAGCCAAAGCCTAGGCTCTCGGCAAAGCGGGCTCTGTGCCGAGAGCAATGGCTTTAGCTCTCGGCACAGAGGGCCTGGCTGGCGGCCCAGATAGCCTCTGTGCCGAGAGCCCGCGGGCCCAGCTCTCGGCACAGGAGCCAAACGCGGGCCCACTTGTCAGCGCTGTGCCGAGAGCCGGCCAGAAGGCTCTCGGCAAAGAGGTGGGGCCCACCCCCGCCAGCGGACCCCTGACACCACTCCTGTGCCGAGAGCCGCCCACAGGCTCTCGGCAGAGAGCTCTTCTGTGCCGTGAGCTTTCGCGTGGCTCTCGGCACGGGGAGTGGGGCCCGCGGTTCACGCCGTCGGTTGCGGACGGGCCGGCGTGACGAGAGCTAAATGGGCCCTCGGCACGGGCGTGCCGAGAGTTTGGCCCGTGGCTCTCGGCGAGCCGCTCGTGCCGGCCCGGCGGTGCGGGAGCGCTCCGCCGAGAGCTCCCTCTCGGCACAGGCTGTGCCGAGAGCAAACAGCCCTGTGCCGAGTGGGTCCAGCTCTCGGCACAGCGGTCGATTCCGGTAGTGATGTGTGTATCGGCTATACTTTAAATTGTATTACTAACTTTTGTCTTTGTATCCTTAAAGTGTGTATCGTCTATATAGAATCAATGGTGGGGAGCACCCTCAAAATAGGGAAAAATTGTTGGCAGGACATGCCAAACACGTAAGAACTAACAACTTAGTTTTTTATCAGAATTCTACACTTTTGTTAATAACTACTGGTCATTTTTATTTATTTGCAGTGCTACAAGCAAGCTCCTGCCAGTGTGCTATGTGGATATTATGTGTGCTAGATCTCAAGAAATAATGGGAGGTATCGGACGAATCCTCAAGACGTAAGCCTCTTGTTTGTACATAACCATGTGCTAATTATCGTCCTAATGGTAAGGCATAATAATCTTCATTTATTGTGTCTAAATGCAGATGCCTACCATCGAGGGATTGTGGGGAAGCTAGGTGACAAGCAAATCGACAACATTTGTGCGGACATGGCAAGGTTAATCTAATGTGAGATTTGCTATGAGAATGGAAAATCCTTCGATAACGAAGGAGTGTTGATTTTGGACGAGGTCAAAAGGTTACGTAGATGGGTGTCCTAGGATTATCTATTATGCACTATTTTTTTATAATGTGACTTATTTATTATTATATGCTAGTTTGGATTATGTGGTTGAGAAACATATTTGAATTTGGCGGTTAAATACAAATAATAATAAATTCAGGTGAATTTGGCCTACAAATACAAATAATAATAAATACAGGTGAATTTAGCGGTCAAATACAAATAATAAACGAACATGATGAATTATATACAAATAATAAACGAAAATGACGAATTATATACAATTAATAAACGATTATGAGGAATTATATTGTGAAATAGAAAAAACCTTTCGCTGGCAAGCGGCATAAGCACCCGCTAGCACAATTGCCTCTTTGCTGGTGGGCGAGCACCTGGCAGCACAAAGGGAAATTTCTACAGACTCAAAGTTGTTGGTGGGTGTTGCGTCCGCCAGCAAAGACCAGTTTTAGCCGCTATGACAAATTGTTTCCGACCTAATGGTTCCCTAGGTTTATTATGCTCAAGGAATTCCTTTTTGTTATCATTAAAATGTGTGTTGTTGAACCACATTTCCCCTAACTTTTTTCATCATCTTTTGTCAACTGATTTAACAGTCCATACCTGGTATATGTGAATTATATATGAGTACGCTCACATGTCTCAACCTTATTAAGCTTTATTTGTTCTATGCATTTTCTCAGTGCAGAGTTAGTTAGCTTCGTCATTTTTAACCATGGAACTCGTTGCAGGTGCTTCATCAATTAATCCTGTCTTGCAGAATACATCTGCTACCTTGACAAATCATGCTATAAACTTTATGGTTTCAATGGTGAGGGGAGCAGGTAATTCTATCCAACCATAACAATGCACTGGTTTTTTTCTCAAATACTATGATAGGATCAATATATCACCAGCAAGCAACCCCGGTGCACTCGTGAGTTAGTGCAGCAACAATGCGGAAGAAAGCCACCATTGTCTTCACCAAGAAGACACGATCGTCAGAGCCATCATCAAGCTCTTTGCTAGAAAAAATGTGCAAAGTAATGGCCAAATTTATGTGTTGAATAACAGCTTTGTGCTAACTTTATGCATTTTCTTTTAAAAAATAGAGGAAGTAATTTGTGCACCAATTAAATGTTCTTTCATTAATTTCACCTTGGGATATCAACTAACAATAGTAACATGACGTGTCTCTGTTTTGGCATATACCTCTATAATATTTTGTGAGTTACTCCCTCCGTTTCATAATACTTGTCGTTTTGGATTTTCTACATACATTTCAATTTGCTATGTACCTAGACACAAGTACATATATCTAGGTGCATGGCAAAAGAATTGTACCTAGAAAAGTCAAAACAACAAGTATTATAAAACAGAGAGAGTATTTAGTATTGAACTCCAGTTCCTATGCACATTGTTCAATTCACCCCTTCTGTAGAAGGTATCACTAAGATTTACGGTGATCAAGTTTTCCATTATTATTCTTTTATTAGCCACAAGTCAACTCTTAAATCGGCTTCATAGACACGAGAATCTGAAGGACCGATTAGGCGACCAAAGAGGGGGAGTGAATGGGAGCCGATAAAAATTCTTCTCGAAGGAGATTGAAACTCCAACAAGATGAACTCGCTCGGTCGGACCCTCAAAATCACACACTCCGCACGTCTACCTTCCGTTTGCCAAAACCACGTAGCCACTGGAGTGCTACTGGTCCTAGGAACAAACACTACCAGCAAACTCAACTCCTACACATACACGACAGCGGAAACAACTCGGGAACCGGCTGTCTGGAGGGGGCGGTTAGACCGGGTATGGGGCGGTTAGACCGCCTCCACCAGGCAACCAAGAAATCCTCCGAAACACCTCTTCCAAGCACCAAAACGCACCACAGTTTCACCAACAGAAATCTCTGGTCAAGGCCAAGCTAGCTACCAGGAAATCTTGGCGAAAACCAAAACTTCACCCAGGGGCCTAGGGCGGTTAGACTGGCTATCAGGGGCGGCCTAACCTCCTATACCGAGCAACGAACTCCAAGCAAGAACTCCTAGCAAACAGCACGAAAACGACCCAAGATTTCACCTGAACACTCCTCTGATCAAGGAGAAAAAACTCACAGAGGAAAATCCGGCAAAATCAAAACCTTCACCTGGAAGGCCAAGGGCGGTTAGACCGCCCCTTCCAGAAAACCTACCCGCGGGTCAAATCTCAACTTCCCATCGCCCGATCTCCCGAATCACTCCACGGATTGCAGCGAAACTTTGGGAATAGCTGGGTTACCTCCTGGGCAACCTCTACCTCAAAGGAATCGACCCGAATAGCTCACAATCAAGAGGAATCGAAGAAATCATCTTTCTAGGTCAAGAACTCGGGCAACTCGAAAAACCACCAAATCGAGTCCGATTCAAGGGAGATTTGGGGGCAAAGTCACCAGCCAAAGAGGCACAAGGTCCTCGTACGTGACACCCAACAAAATCCCCAAGAAATCATCCTCAAAACTCCACCACAAAAATCACAACAAAGAGCTCTGAAAATCACCACAAAGAAGGACGGGGAAAGCACCACACAACCTTGAGGAACCACGCCGAACCATTTATACATACCATGAAGGTTCGTACAAGGTCTAGCTTGCCACCCATACATCCATCCCTCTCTCTAGATCTCACATGAAGCACTCAAGCTAGTCCTAGGAAAGACTAGGGGAAAATGAGAACGAAAATGGAAAAAACAAATGAGCTAGGGTTCCAAGAGTTGGCTGCCATCCATCCCCTCAAGAGTATATTTGGAGGCACCCAAAAGACTAAACTACCCTTACTTAATAACTAGGGATACAAGCCCCTCAAGGCCGAATTTGGAAGTCTTCAGATTTTCGCCATCGGGCGGATGCCCAGCGACCGCAACCTGCTTAGCCTCGACGCAAGCCTTGCTATCCCGACGCGTGTCCTCCACTTCGAAGCTTCTCGGCGTTAGCGACCAGGGTGGTCAGACCGCCCCCATGGGTGGTTAGACCGGCCAGGCGGTCAGACCGCCCCTCCTGGGCGGTTAGACCGGCCTGGGTGGCCGCACCTCCTCGTCGAGTCTCCGGCCTCGGTTTTGTGGCCCAACCGAGTAACCCAGTGGTTTCTGGTGAACCACTGCAAACCCCGCGAACTCAGTGTAGCCTTCGCCAATCGCCACTCATGACTCGGCTCCCACGTAGTCCCGGCTCGACCTTGGTTTTGAGGCTCAACCAAGAAACCGTCCACGACTTCGTCCCGCTGTTCTTGCCACCATACGGCCCGCACTTGACTCCGCTGGCCACCAGGTCCCTCGAACCAAGCCTACTTGTCTTCTCCACACTGGAGGCCTCACCGGCAACGACCTTTCGCGCTTGTTCTTCACCTGCACCAACACCAATCAAGCTGCAACCTGCACCTGCAATACTTAGCCAAGAGTCAGTCCACACAACGTTGTCAATCACTCATCACACCAGGAAGCGACCATCCACCGGTCCTCGAACCACACATAGTCCTCAATCTCCCCCTTGATGAGTGCATTGACAACACACAAGATTTGATAACCAGAGAGAAAAAGAAAAAGAAAAGAAACTAATAAAAAGAAACCTCAACGAGCGATCGAAAACCAAAGATAGGCAAAGAGCAAGATCACTTGAAGAAGACAAGTCTCGGACCCCTTAGGCAAGGGAAACGACTCGGCACATCCGAGATAAAACCATGCTCAAGCAAATATCGCAAACCACCAAACCAAAGCTCGAACAACACAAAGAGCTCCCTGTCGTATGGACCTCCCTGGGCCCACTGCCTCGGTGCGTACCAGGACCGACTACTCAGTGGGCCCCTGGGACTACTCGGCTTGTGCCACACGGCACCTGATGGCGTGGGGCGCAAGGACTACAGTGGAGAAGTACTCGGATAGGAAGCTATACATGTCCTGTACTATGTAGAGAACTCCTAGTCATACCCGACTAGTACTCTTTCCTCAAACCGACTTGTAACCCTGCCACCCGGACTATATAACGCGAGGCAGGGACCCCTATCTCTCTCATACGCATCATCTTGTAAACACACCCAATCAATCCAGAGCTACACAACATACAGGACGTAGGGTATTACACACGTCACGGCCCGAACCTGTCTAAATTGTGTGCCACGTGTCTCTTCCTTCGAGTTACCGATCTCGGCGAGGCCACATTCATCTACCTCAGGTACTCCCCTTGGTAGGTTACCGGTCTAAAACACCGACAGCTGGCGCGCCAGGTAGGGGCTCTCGCCGAAGATCTCATGGCGAACTCGACGGCTTCAGTCTTCATCAAGCCAGTCGCTGCTTTCAACCGCGGCGACACCTTCGTCTTCGGGTCTCGGGTGTGCATTGCTGACGGCGTCGGATCCTTCCAACGCCGCCTCACCATGACTCCCAACCCGAGCACTGGGCTCGTGACGCTTCCTGGAGTAGTCACAGGCGAACTCGCTGGAAAATTCGGCGAAATTTCGCTCTACAACCAACATGCCGACTTTGAGCTTGGATTCAACTCCAACTCAAACTCGACGTCTCCGTGGGCCATCGCATGCGAGCCGGCTATCGAGCCATCGTGTGCGGACTCCCCACTCCACGAGCACTTCCCATATGGCCTCTGCAACGCTAGCAAGGCCCATGCGGAGGCTCTCACTGCGTGTCGGGCCGGCAAGAAGATCGACTCCGACTACACTTCGGACTCCAACCCCGTCTCCGGCTACTACTCAGACTCCTCCTACGAGTTCTACTTCAGATCGCACCCAGCCGAGCCCGAGTCTGAAACCTTCACCACCGAGCAACCGCTGTCAGGACCAGCTACCGGCCTGGTTATAACATCTACACGCGCCGGGAGATTCGTCTACTGGCCAGACTGCAAGCCTGCAGACCTGACAGACGGGAACTCACGCTGCGTCGCCTACCTCGACTCGCTTCCCTTCCAGGAGGGAACACCACTAACTTTCGGAGAGGAGCACACTCCAACAGAGGTGGCGACTACTGACTCCAGTCTCGGCTCTCCTGATCGTCAAGTCTTCATGACTACCAACGAGACGCCGGGACCTTCAGGGACACAGCTTGACCGTTTCCTTGAGGACATCTCAGCAGATGAGTTGTCTGCCAACGCACCCGCAGACGAGACCAACGATGACAAGAACGCCCGACGTGAGCACAACAGGAGGCGTAACGAACGGCGTCGGCGTCTGTTGACGGTTCAAAACCGTGCTCAAGTTCACCGCAAGCCTACGGGTGACTTGGTGCCTTTTTCACCAAGGAGGGTTCTCCCTAGATTTGTCAATCCAAGGATCGGAAGCAAACTCCTAGGATTCTCCATCTAACCTATTGATCTAGCCTAACATGAAGCATTGATTGCATAACAAGATAAACCTTAAAGATGTATGAATTATAGCATAAGTTTGATTGCATCCATGAACGTAGTCAAAGTAAAGAGCAAGCGAGGGAAACTAAGGCCTATCATCTTCTAGTCATAGTTCCAGCCAAAAGAGCAAGCGCGACATGCATCTCATCCAAAGCCATCTTTAAACGACTATCCTCCGGTCCGATTCCGAAAACGCCCGCATTTCGGAACCTACGTTCTGTCACAACGTATTCCTATTCATGCGGGTAGTCTAGGGCGAGTTCGATAGAACAAGTTGAAATCACTTGGTCGGTCCGGTATGCACCTCTAGCCACCGCGGCTACAAGAGCACCCTATGCAATCTAGCTATAGACTAGATTGGGGAAGAAGCATAACCGAGAAGAAAACAAAATCATCGAGGGAGGAATCGAGTCGCTAAAAGATCGGATGACATGAAGTACTTAACTCACATAATAAATGCGTTTAGATCATCTCCACTGAGTACATACCATTGATGACCTCAACTAGCTTCGGAACTCCACCATGGCTCAACCGTGCAAGGCGGCCATGGCGACTAGGGTAGGCCTAGGCCATCTCCTAGACGACTTCGAGGACTCGCGGCGGCCGTCGTCGCTCTCTCCTAGGTTTCGCCGAGTTCCTGTGGATGGATGGATGTGGCGGCCCGCGGAGACAGAGACAATTTATAGACAAGCACCTAGGGCAAAAGGGAGCGCGAACCGGGCCCGGAGTGGGCCGCCGGGCCCGGTCGGCCCAGCCGGTCGGCCCAGGCCGGCCGGCCCAGGCCCATTTCGGCCCGGTTCGGCCCCGGTTTGCTCCCCGGTTGCTTCTCGCGTGATCCCTTATTTGTGTGCACTTGCATATGGGCCTTTGATGTCGTTTCCTTCACGGTTTAGGCTTGAATCCTTGCCATGCAAGCTTCGTTGTTTTCTGGTTGAGTCCCTGAAGACTTGCACGTTGACGCTTCTGTCCTCGGGTCATTTGGAGTGATGTTCACCGCGTGTCTTGACTTGTGACGGGCTTCATGATCTTCTCTTGAATTGCTTGGTGAACTTATCCCGAAAGTCTACTCTTTAACGTTAATTTCCTGCGTAAATAACAAACTCTAAAATCGACATGCAAGTGTGAACTTGTTACATCATTAGTATGCCTAGTGGCGGGTTAGTTGCAAATCATAATCGAAACCAATGTATAACAAGCACTCTAGGTTGACAGAAATTCACCGTCATCATCTCCCCCATGCTTAAACCTTGCTCGTCCTCGAGTAAGTTTTCAATATATATCAGCATTGCCTTTCATTGTTCATACCCTGCACTTGATCACACATGAGAAAGCATAATGCTCTCCAAGTTTATTTGTTAAAATTTCATAATGTAACTAGCTTTCATCTCTTATGGAGGGTAGATATAATTTAAGCTCCTTCCACAAGTAATCAATAATGCTCCACAAAATTCGAATAGGTCTTAGAAACTTTTGAAGTGAAGAACGAGGTGAATAAAAGAGCTAAACCAAGTACACAAATTTAAACCTTCTTGCATCTTGCTCATGAACTCTCTCATCTCACAACACTCTCAAGCCTACATGATCTATATCCTTTCCCTCTCATGTTTGTAGGTGGAAGGGTTTTATTTGGAGCTCATAGGAAGGTTTTTATCCTACCAAGATGCTAAAGTTGAGACTATTATCAAAACAAGGCAAGCTTCTCATGGACTTATCATGACTCGTCAAAAAGGTCATTGGAAAAATAATGTTCACAAGAAGGGGGAAGAGAAAGAACTCACACTTTTAGATAGGTGGACATGTGCAAATGGCAAAGAATGATCCCGAGGCCCCAACGAAGTCCTCGTTATTGGATTGCACATGGTTGGGAAAATGAGTATGGGTCTTGATTTTGAAGTCCTTGGAAAATCCTTAAGCAACTAGAGAACCGAGGGAGATTATTATTACTCTATTTTTTCCTTTTTCTTTTTCTTATTTTCCTCCTTTTTCCTTCTTTTTTTCTTGTTGACATGTGAGGTACTTTGATTTTTTTGTTTCGTCCTCTTATCTTATTCATTTTTTTTAATTTCTTTTGTTGCTAGCCTCGTCATGCATATCTCCATCTTTCGTCTTTTATCTCCCCTAGAACTCTAATTTGCATAGTACCTACCTTCTCCCCCATGCTTAGACCGACGTTTTCTCGTCCCCGAGCAAAGAGGAAGTGGTGCTAAGGTAGGTACCGGATGTCTTGATGGGAGGGAACTTGAATCTTCCCTTTGAAGCACCTTCTTGTGACGTGTCGTCTCTATACTCAAGTGATATGTAGGTAGGTCAAGGAGGTTAACACAAAAGATGATGTTGGTTTAAAGGGTGGATATCCGGCGAGATTTGCAAAGCTTCCGATGTGGGAGCTCACAATGCACGGATAGAATAGGCTAGCGAAAGATAAGTTACGCAAAAAACGGAATGGCCAACTTCTTAGTCACGAGCCAAAGAATCGAGCCTTGAATCAATTCACCCAACAATAACTCTTGTACTCTATGGTTGCACTCAATATATAAGGCTTTGGATAGGTAGAGCAAAATGCAAGAGGTATTAATGACAAGGTTAGCATGACTTTTAAGCAAAAAGTAATATGTTCTTCGACCCATCCAAAGTTGAGAGCACAAAAGAAACCATGCGTCTTTATTTTTATCATGACCTCCACAAAATATTAAGCTAGCATTTAATTAATTTCAGATTGGTATTAGGGAGCAATAGCTTAATCATGCATAAATAAGCACAAAGTTTAAACAAAGTGGCAACGGTCATCATATATCAACGAGAAAGATCAAGCCAAAATTATTTCATCATGGTGAGCACAAGGTGATGACGATAAATAAAAACTAAAACTAGGTTGTACTTCTAGAAGCCATGTTATTTAACAAGAGAGACATACAAAAGTTGCATCTAAGGTTGTTGAAGGCATATACATATATACAAGCATTTAGAAAGACAAGGACAAAGAGAGGGTTGAGGAATTGTTACCGTCCTTTGATGCTTGTGATGTAGCGCCCTCCCCCATGCTTAAACATCGTGCCTAGCATGGAAGAAGGAAGATCGGCATCCGTAGCAACCGTGATCCTTGAACTCCAAGCGGTCTTCTTTCGTCCACCAAGTCTTCCCCCATGCTTAGCATGTTACTAGGCACGGAATATGATGAACCATCTTAAAATTCTTGAAGTCCCACCGCCATGCGTGGAGATCATCATCACATTGTTGACTTTGTTCGTCCTTCGATATCCGCCCTTTGCCATGAGCCTTGATCCCAATTGTTTCTCATCCCATCTTCTCCTCCTTCCATGTTGTCCTTTATTGCTGGTTCATCTTCCATGAGTTTTTCTTCTACTTCCAGAACTGAGTATGCACTGAATAATAGCTCCATTGAAAAGTGATTGAAATTATCTTTCCAATGAGTGGTCATTCATCCCAATCGGACTCCGAACAAGAGAGTTACGCCCTTTTTACTTTGGTGGTGCAAGCTGTCCCAGGCTGATTTCAGAATGTGTGACGCCCAAAGATTTGGTTGTAACTTCTTGCACAGGTCTCCTAAAATGTTGATTCTTGATGCATTGGAAAGTAGACTTAATGGAGCACTTGAATATCCAAATTTTCCCTTTTGTACATCTCTGAACATGTGCTTAATCTTGATGAAAACAGCAGTGCTCGCTTCGGGATTTTGGAGGTGTTGATGATCTTGATTTCAGCTTTTATCACGAACTCATGGGAGTGATTCACCATGCCTGCAAAATAACTATAAAGCACAAAGTACCCCCGAGGTGACGGTCGGGAATACTCACCCTATGCCAACAAACCATGACATCCCTACGATCTTCACTTGTGGCATAGTTAATCCAGCAAAAATACTAAGGGTGTACGTGAGTGCAAGTGTGTATGCAAATGACAGGATGGTATAAAAACAAAATAATGTTTACACCAAATTCTAAGCTCCATGCTTACAAAGTGGTTGCCAAACTTTCTATTCCCATAGAGATTTGTTAACCAAGGTCAAAACACCATGTTCATCCCAAGATTAATAATTCTTTATAGTGCAAGAAAAGTATGGCGCATTGCTAAGTTTATAAACCAACTAATGCATCATGATAGCTCAGGATATAAGACTAAATGATGGTGGTCTCTAATCATGTCTAAACACCATGTTTACACAAGATTGCAAAAAGTAGTAACGCATGCCGGCAAGGATTAACATGGATATGAAAGTGTTGGGGGGTTACCCGAAAAATTCGGATGGTTCCCCTAACATGAGAGAGAGAGAGAGAGAGTTCTTGACACGTTCAAACACAGTACTAGGACGAAAGGAGACAATGAATCTCCCAGGTGATGGCACAAGTTTCAAAAATCTGAAACCATTTACACGTGCCCTCGCGCCCCCTTTTATAGGGAGACGAAGGGACTTTTACATTCCTAAAATGCCCTCGAGCTCAAAGAATATTCCTAATGTGAACACATGTAAGAATGTCTTTTTCATCCAACATATTTACAAGCCTGCCACCAGTTCACACTCAAAACCCGGACTTTTTGGGACAACAACTTTGACTTTTCTTCTTCGCCGATTCGTGAATTTCTCCGCGCATGACTTCCGAACTGGACTCCCGACAGATTCCCGAATTAGCTGTCCTCCGAAGCTCATGCCTTTGCCAGTTCGAGGTTCCAGGCTTCCGCGTGTTCATGACTCTAAGTCTTCACCGATTCAAGATCCCCGAAATTCGCATGTTCGTGAATCTGAAGCTTCACAGGTCCCAAATTCCCGAAAATCGTGAATTCCCTGCTCCTGAAAAACATATCTCAAGAACTTCGTTAAACTCAACGTTTGACGGGTTTTCCTAAATTCCCCAACAGAAAGCATTCATCATAGAGTTTCACAAAAGGTCCCGAGTTAACATAAAGGGGATGATGACAAAGAGAATGATGTAAAATACAAATGCAGAAAGTTAGCTCAAACAAACATTAGCAAGGTTTGAAAAAAACTTTCGATGTGGTCTATAATAAGCAAAGGACATAGCTTGATTTCACACTTCACAAAGTAAGCATTGTCAACAAGGAAGTCACCCATCGAAAAGAATCAATCAACCAAACTAACAAGGTTTAAGGGTAGGTTATAGGTATCCTATATTTTTGGCTCAACAAGGATTTTGAAGAGAGGAAGTCAAGTGTAAAAATTCTAACTAAGGTGGTCCTAGAGTCTTTCTACAAACCTATGGTTTTAGGATGTCTATAGGTAGGGGAAGTTTTTGTAAGGATTTTATGGGGAGGCTAGTCAAAGTTTTTAATTAATAAAGAGGAAAGGGATAGACTTGTTCAACCCCGAGGGTGAGAGCTCTCGGTCAACTCAAAAAATCCTACCTCTATAGGCTATGGTTTTTGGTGGGGGTTATAGGAAGGCTTAGGTTGGTTGGACAAAAAGTTAGATTAACACAACATGCAATGCAATATAACATGGATGAACAAAACAACACGATATGGAGGTTGTCTAAAGCAAAAACAAAAGTTATCCTAAATTAACTAGCCACAAGTTTAGAATCAAAGGATGGTGCCAACTTCATATATCTCTCTAAAAAGACACAAAAGAAAAAGATTCTAAACTCTAATAGGCACACAAAAAGGTCTACAAGTTTTCCAAGATCAAATAACAAAGCGCTCCCTCAATAGCAATTAGATCATACAACATGGTGTTGTGGTTTTTATTAGATCAATGGTACAATGTTACTTGATGGTTTGATTAAAGAGCACAATGTAGACCGTCATGTATATATATAAATAAAAACCGGGTTGCCTCCCGCAAAGCGCTTCATTTAAAGTCATAGAGCTCGACTTTCTCACATACCTTCTTATTGTTGCGGAGCCATGATCCTTCATGCAAGATTTGAATGTGTTCAAGCAGCCTTGATCCACTCTCCATGCTTGACACGATCACTTATGCTCGATGAGAAGCTTGCCCAATCATCTCATTGCATCATCATCATCACCTTCTCCATCGCACTTTATCGCTGCCTCTTCTTTCACAAATTTTCCTCTCTGTCCAGATCAGAACATGTAGAGAACAATAGCTTTCATGCGTGGTGCATGAAATTATCTTTCCATCAAGTATTTATTCACCTCCAACGGACTCCAATCGAGTGAGTTATGCCCGTTCTACTCCGGCGCAGCAATCTGTCCAAAGCTGATTTCAGACTGCACATCGCTCAATATTTTTGCCATATCTCCTTGTACGGGTCTTCAAATTCATCGATCTTGGATGCGTTGGAACCGGAACTTGGTGGAGCTTCTGATTTTCAACTTTTTCTTTCTTGAACATGCCTGACCAGGTCCTCAAAATTGATAAAAACAGTGACGTCTGTTTTTGAGGTTCGGTGACGGTGATGCACGGGTTTGCAACTTTGGGTATGATTCTCTCCTCTTAATTTATATTTAATGCCCTGCATGGTTAGTGAAACTTGGGATTTCTCCCACAATTTTCTCTTTTAAGGTCACTAGCTTGACCGAGCACAAAGCAAGTCCAAGATTTACAAATCATATTGCAAACAAACGCTTCCATAACCACAACTATGACAAAGTAAGTTGTGATTAATTGTAGCATAAGTTTTCTTGCTCAGCACTAAGCTCTCATTAGGCAAAGGTTCATTAGGCATGTAACAAATTTTAAGCACGACAAAGCCTCTTTATCACTCTCAAGAAATTCTAGCCTATCATGATTATCATAAGAACAAGGCATTGAATTGAATCAATCTCACTATTGGATATGAATCATAGATATATCAAAGGAATATTATCAGCTCCAAAAGTGTCTTGAGAGGTTAATTTGTACCTTGGCCTTCGAGCTTTTCATCGTGAGTGGTCTCTCGGAGTTGAAAGCAAACAATCTTCAATGATCGGTGGCTTGTATCGTCTTTTCCCAATTTCTTCGTTCGTGCCACGCATCATCAAGGTTGCCATGTGTGGACTCACTCTTCTCATTGATTTGTGGGACTTCACACATGTCTTAAATATCTTCTTGTAACTCCATGATCCTTCGTGTGAGAGCCCAGAGTATCCGCGCCATTGGATGCTACCATTTGTGTGTAATCCATGGTGATTTGCTTCTAACATCTCCTAGCGTCGGATGTTGCCAACTTGTGCCTTCTTTTGTCAATGCTCTTGGGGTCTTTGTTTTGTTCCAAACTTCTGAATTTCATCTCGTGTGGTCCAATGGAAGCGTTGCCCAAGCTTCTCTTCGTTGTCGTCGTCCTCATCTCCACTATCTTGTTCTCATCATGTTGCTGCTTCCTCTTTTTCGTGGATTTTCCCCTGTGTACATAACAGAACATATACCAAAATATTGTTCTATTGAAAACTTTATAAAATTACCTTTCCAACAGGTACTCATTCATCTTAATCGGAGCCCAAATGAGGGAGTTATGGCCGTTTTGCTTCCGCTCTTGCATGCTGTCCAGAAATTTCAGAACGTGCAACCTTCGGTAATTTGGCCATACCCGCTTGTAGGAACCTCCGATTGACTTGATTCTTGATTCGTTGGAAGCATAACTTCATGGGGTTTATAAATATCCAAAGATATCCTGATGTTTACCCTTGAGGTTGTGCAGAAATTGATGGGAACAGAAACTTCTTGTGAATTGATCCGATGTTGACGACCTTGATCTTGTGGTCTTCGGGGCGTTACATCGCGTCTCCTTTGGCTTTAAGTTGATTTAGCCAAAGTGACAGGTGCTTCTCTCACAACGTGATTGCTTCCAACACCTGTTGCTTGGACAAACAAACCTCCACAAAACATTAGTCTTAAAACTTTAATTGACACATTGACATACCTTGTTCAACATCACTCGTGTAGGGTGTGCACTCAATAGCGGATGATGGGTAGCACCTACCACTAAAGAGTGAATCTTGATGTAGTCATCATCTTGTCGGAGTGGATGTGAACGTCTTGTGTCTAGCTTTTCACCTACTTTCAAGGACACAAACAAGAAAGCAAGCATATATGCAATAATAAAAATTAGGGTTAGTCAAAGAGATAGATGGATCGCCCTAGGGTTCGAGTTGCCGATCCCCAGCAACGGCGCCAGAAAAAGGGGCTTGTTGATGGTTCAAAACCGTGCTCAAGTTCACCGCAAGCCTACGGGTGACTTGGTGCCTTTTTCACCAAGGAGGGTTCTCCCTAGATTTGTCAATCCAAGGATCGGAAGCAAACTCCTAGGATTCTCCATCTAACCTATTGATCTAGCCTAACATGAAGCATTGATTGC
This sequence comes from Cenchrus americanus, assembly GCA_947561735.1. Taxonomy (NCBI): domain Eukaryota; kingdom Viridiplantae; phylum Streptophyta; class Magnoliopsida; order Poales; family Poaceae; genus Cenchrus; species Cenchrus americanus. Next base: position 39,456,285 of record OX387239.1, on the reverse strand, counting down.
ATAACAAGATAAACCTTAAAGATGTATGAATTATAGCATAAGGTTGATCGCATCCATGAACGTAGACAAAGTAAAGAGCAAGCGAGGGAAACTAAGGCCTATCATCTTCTAGTCATAGTTCCAGCCAAAAGAGCAAGCACGACATGCATCTCATCCAAAGCCAACTTTAAACTACTATCCTCCGGTCCGATTCTGAAAATGCCCGCCTTTCGGAACCCCCGTTCTGTCACAACGTATTCCTATTCATGCGGGTAGTCTAGGGTGAGTTCAATAGAACAAGTTGAAATCACTTGGTCGGTCCGGTATGCACCTCTAGCCACCGCGGCTACAAGAGCACCCTATGCAATCTAGCTATAGACTAGATTGGGGAAGAAACATAACCAAGAAGAAAACAAAATCATCGAGGGAGGAATCGAGTCGCTAAAAGATCGGATGACATGAAGTACTTAACTCACATAATAAATCCGTTTAGATCATCTCCACCGAGTACATACCATTGATGACCTCAACTAGCTTCGGAACTCCACCATGGCTCAACCGTGCAAGGCGGCCATGGCGGCTAGGGTAGGCCTAGGCCATCTCCTAGACGACTTCGAGGACTCGCGGCGGCCGTCGTCGCTCTCTCCTAGGTTTCACCGAGTTCGTGTGGATGGATGGATGTGGCGGCCGGCGGAGGCAGAGACAATTTATAGACAAGCACCTAGGGCAAAAGGGAGCGCGAACCAGGCCCAGAGTGGGCTAGGCCGATCGGCCCAGGCCGGCCAGCCCAAGCCCATTTCGGCCCGGTTCGGCCCCGTTTTGCTCCCCGGTTGCTTCTCGCGTGATCCCTTATTTGTGTGCACTTGCATGTGGGCCTTTGACGTCATTTCCTTCACAGTTTAGACTTGAATCCTTGCCATGCAAGCTTCGCTGTTTTCTGGTTGAGTCCCTGAAGACTTGGACATTGACGCTTCAGTCCTCGGGTCATTTGGAGTCATGTTCACCGCGTGTCTTGACTTGTGACGGGCTTCATGATCTTCTCTTGAAGTGCTTGGTGAACTTATCCCGAAAGTCTACTCTTTAACGTTAATTTCCTGCGTAAACAACAAACTCCAAAATCGACATGCAAGTGTGAACTTGTTACATCATTATTATGCCTAGTGGCGGGTTAGTTGCAAATCATAATCGAAACCAATGTATAACAAGTACTCTAGGTTGACAGAAATTCATCGTCAACAGCGTCTCTGTGAGAGCCTCCCCATACGGAACCTGACAGAGGCGCTCAACCAACTTGAAAGTCGGGTGCATACTACCCCTGAACAGTGCCTCATGTCTATCACCACGATAGCATGTCAGGCTCAGGGGATGCACGCGGGTGAAGTCATCGCCAAGCTCGCGGAGGATGCCTACTTCATGAGAGTCAACAATAGAGTCACTCAAGCGCCTCCCCATGGAACTCGCGAAGCCGATCATGAAGTCACAAGCCGCAGTCCAGCTGACAACGGACGCAACCGTACTCGGGGAGAGTTACCGCAGAACCCCAATCGCACTAGGGCATCTGCTGGAGGACCTTCTCAGGGCGGTCATAGCGCTGGCCGCGCTGGCGGCAGTCGTGCTGTGGTGGCTCACGGTGACGCTGGCGGCAGAGGCAGCAGCGGCGGGAGCTCCTCACACGGGGCTGGAAGGAGAGCCGGTGGTGGGGGCGATCACAGAGGCCGAGGCCACACAGACAGCCACGTCACCGGTATCTCATGCGACGTCTACGATGCCCATCGCAGAATCGAGGAAATTCGATGCAGGAAATCCTCCATGGCAGGCGAGAACGACGGCTTCCCCTCCTTCTCTGCTCGACTTCGCAATCTGCTGCTCTCGGAGAAATTCAAGCCTCTAGGGATTACCAAGTACGATGCAAAGCAAGACCCAGTGCAGTGGCTCAGGTGCTACGCCCTCTCCATCGAGAACGCTGGTAGCAACAACGACACGAAGTGCCTATACTTCCCTTTCTGCCTGGACCAGGCTCCACTTACATGGCTCGAGTCACTTGACAAGTACTCAATCGACAAGTGGGACCAGCTCAAGGACCAGTTCACCAGCAACTTCGCGGTGAAGGACCGATACGGCGAACCAGAGAGGGGGGGAGTGAATGGGAGTCGATAAAAATTCTTCTCGAAGGAGATGAAAACTCCAACAAGACGAACACGGCTTCCAACACACGTCTCCGACTCACTACCCAAGTTGGCCAGGCCCACGTAGCCACTGGAGTGCCACTGGACCTAGGAACCAACACACACAACCTTCCGACTCGAGAACGCAGCGGAACAACAAACCCCGAGTCTACGGACCCACACCGGTCGGACCGGGAGCACCACCGGTCGACCGGTCCCCGCCGGTGAACCGAGCAACTTTCACTAAGTGGCTCTACACCGGTCAGACCGGTGAGACACACCGGTCAGACCGATGGTAGCCTGAAAGCCCCCAAGGCACCAAACAGGCCAACCGACCACCAAACGGACCCAAACTCGAAACAGTAGCACCACGGGACAACAACGAACACACCAAGATGCTCACCCGAGCAAAATCCCACAAGGGCTTGCACCGGTCGACCGGTCCAAGAGCACCGGTCGACCGGTGTAGCTCGGCGACTCGGGATGAACAAGACCCGCGGGTCAACTCCCCCAAATCCAAATCTCGATCTCCCGAATCGCTCCACGGACTTGAACAAGACTTTGGGGATATCAGGAACACCTCATGAGGAGTCCATAGCCAAGTTCAATCCCACCAAATCTCGTCCAAAAAGGAGGAATCGAAGAAATCCCGCCGAAAGCACTTCCAACCCAAGAACTCAAGAAACCCCCAAAATCGAGCACTTTTACTCACGGATTTGGGAGGGGAATCACGGCCCAAAGAACCACGAAGGGTTCCCACAAATTTCCCCCATCAAATCCCCAAGAGAAAAGCCCCGAAAACACCCCAAAGAAATCAAGAAGAGAGGGCTCCGAAAATCACCACCAAGAACAACCGGGAAAACACATCCAAACCTTGAGGAACCACGCCGAATCATCTATACATGAAACAAAGGTTCGTACAAGGTCTAGCAAGCCGCCCGATCATCCATCCCTCTCTACAAGATCTCTCCGTGAAGCTCTCTTGCTAGTCCTAAGGAAAACCTAGAGAAAATAGGTGGAAAATAGGAAAACTAATGAGCTAGGGTTCCAAGAGTTGGCTGCCAACCTCTCACCTCTTGGGTTATATAGGCGGCAACCGAATGTCTAAAATGCCCCTCTCTACTAACTAGGGATACAAGCCCCTCAAGGGCGGATTTGGAATTCTTGATGTCTTCACCATCGGACGGATGCCCCGCAACCGCACCCCCGCGTAGCCTCGACGCAAGCCATGCGATCCCGACGCGTGTCCTCCGCTTCGAAGATTCCGGACCGCGTCGTCGCACACGGCCGACCGGTGCTCCTCACCGGCCGACCGGTCCCCACCGGCCGACCGGTCGGACCCACCGGTCGGGACCGGTCCGGTGCCGCCGCACCTCCGTCTTCGGTTCTCCGGTCTTGGCTTTGTGGATCAACCAAGGAACCCGGTGGTTTTCGGTGAACCACCGGAAACCCCGCGAACTCGGTGTAGCCTCCGCCAATCTCCACTCATGACTTGGCTCCCACGAAGTCCCGGCTCGACCTTGGTTTTGAGGCTCAACCAAGAAACCGTCCACGACTTCATCTTGCTGTTCATGCCACCATGCGGCCCGCACTTGACCCCGCTAGCCACCGGTCCCTCGAACAAAGCCTACTTGTCTTCTCCACACCTGGAGGCCTCACCGGCGACGACCTTTCTCGCTTGTTCTTCACCCGCACCAACACCGGTCAAGCCGCAACCCGCACCCGCAATACTTAGCCAAGAATCGTCCACACAACGTTGTCAATCACTCATCATACAAGGAAGCGACCATCCACCGGTCCTCGAACCACACATGGTCCTCAATCTCCCCCTTGATGAGTGCATTGACAACACCCACACGAAAGTAACAAGAGAGAAAAGAAAAAGAAAAGAAACTAACAAAAAGAAACTCCAACAAGCGATCGAAAGCCAAACAAAGGCAAAGAGCAAGATCACTTGAAAAAGACAAGTCTCGGACCCCTTAGGCAAGGGCAACGGCTCGACACATCCGAGACAAAGCAAAGCTCAAGCAAAGAGCACAAACCACCAAAACAAAGCTCGAAAACTCTCAAAGAGCTCCCCCTGCACACATGCAAACTCCCCCCCGAACCAATGCAACTCCCCCCGGACGAATGCATGCAAGAAACCACATGAAACAGACAGGCAAAGCAGCACTTTCAGCTCACACCGGTCAGACCGGTCATCACCACCGGTCAGACCGGTGCCTAACATGTGTACAGGACCAGCACTCACACCGGTCAGACCGGTGCTCCTCACCGGTCAGACCGGTGTACAACAGAGCCCAGAAATGGCTCGAAACCACCTGAAAACCTTCCAAACGCGTCCAACAAGCCATTTCAAGCTCAAACTTCTCCCCCTTGTTGGCAATGCATGAATCAAGCCAAAAATGCAAAAGATGCAACCTAAAGCTTCTCAAATAGACAAAATTCAACAAAGAATGCTACACATGTCCAAATAAGCAAGTTAGGTACGCTACGGCTTCGTATCGATCTCAACTACATGATCACCAAGTTTCACAACCATTGGACGAAGCTAAGATGGATTTTGGCAATTTTGCGAAAAACTTGCCTCTCATGAGCAAAGTCCTAAACATGATCAAAGCATATCAAAAGGGCAAAGCCACACAAACTTCATGCTAGGACAGCTATTCTAACCATAAGACCATCACAAACACCCACAAGCACCTCATGTCATGTCAAAGCTACCGAGCCATGTGCCTACTTCTATGTATGAGACTTCTCATTGGTAGGCATCATGCAACGGTTTAGCACCCAAAGCAATTTAAATTCAGCACATATGACATGGGAGCATATTTTCCAAGCATTTTTCATTTCATTTTCAGATTTGTAAATGGTACATGAAATGTCTTTGCGACAAAAAGGAACTTATGCTCCTCCACAAGATAAATCAAGAGGGCTAAACATTCATGATGGCAAATGAGCCTTTGGCCCCATATGATCAATAAACTAGCTATCCAACCACAAATTAAGCATAGCAAGGCCACACAAATATGTCAAGAGCATGTAAAGGCATTTACACATGAGAGAGCATACATGTGACATTTTTCAAAAGCATAGCTATCAACCATGGATTATTCATCAAGATCATCAAGAGCTAAGCCAAACTAACCGCAGCATACCAAACAAGCTCACAAAGACATATATCTCATTCCATGGTGAACAATGTATATGAGAGAAGCTTTTCCTAACCAATGCATATGATACAAAATGCATGCAATCTAAGATACAAGGATGCCTATACATCATGCTACATATTCCATGCCAAATGCAAGAAATGCACAAAGGAAAGCTATACATATGCTACAAAGGAGCTCCCACACACAAAGCTCACAAACCACCGGCTCCTCGAGGGGAGGCAAAAAGGGCTCGACACCACCGGCAAAAGAGCAAAAGAGCACAAAACTCACAAGCTCCCCCTAAACACATGCACTAGGGCCAAAGAGCATACAAATCTCACCCTACACACATGAGATAGAGAAGGAGCAAAACGAACCAAGTGGCTTGACCAGGGCCACACACTCGAAGGTCACAAATACACTTACCTTTATCATTTCTTCACAATTCACTCATCCTGGTCCACCATCCCCGAAAGTGATGCACCTACATGTCACCACCAGGATATGAAGCCGAAGAACCACCCGCCGATATCAACCAAATGTTCTCCGGGCCGTCCACCTGCAACTCAAAACCAAGAGCGAGAGGGAGCAAACGACTCAACACTGGGGTTAGTTCCAAATGTGTAAAACCAGTGCCTAGCCATTTGCTCGAAAGTGGGGTTAGCGCAAACCAAACCATCTTTCCTACCAAAGCTACCTCCACGAACACCACTACGGTAACCACCATGAGGGAACCAGCCCTCTCTGCCTGGAGGAGGACCAAAACCACGAAAGAAAGCCCGTGGACCATCCCTCCTCTCCTTCTCAAAGCCATGATTCCTCCCATCCCCGTAGTGAGCTCGAGGGGGAGAATGCCTAGCAACCGGCCTCCAAAGAAACTTTCCGGACCAACCACCGAACCACGACCTCCAGAAACAACCCTTGCACCTGTACGAGCACGAAAACCAAACAGCCGCTCGTCTGTGCCCGCACCGGTCCGACCGGTGCCCCACACCGGTCCGACCGGTGTAGCTCCGGGCAAGCAGCACCACCAACAGCCTTCCGCTCTCCCCAAGCCCGAACTGACCTCACACTCGCCTTGGCCCTGGGCAACTGCACACGAGGCTCAAGTACACCATCAGAAGGGTGGTACTTGTCCTTGTTAGCCCACTCCTTCGCCATTCTCTCCTCACACTTCCTCTTGAAGCAAAACGCTCTCTTGTGACCATCCTTTCCACAAAACTCACAATGGAAACGGATCGATCTAGACTTAGGCTTGGGATGAGGCTCTTCACAAGGCTTCTCACTTGGTTTCTCACTAGGCGTTTCACTCGCCTTCTCACTCGGTTTTTCTCTTGGTTGGTTTGGCTTGGATGCAAACTTGTATTTGGGTGTGGGTTGTGGTGGAACCGAAACATTCCCAAATTTCCTTTCTCTCTCACCACTGCCCTCACCAACCTTATCCAATCCCAAAGCCCAACCGTCAAAGCGCTTACAGCTAGCAATCATCATACCAAGCTGAGGTTCTTGACTCGACAACCAACTCAGCGCTTCACGCAACTTATCATTCTCATCTTGCAAGCGACCAACACATTTTGCAAGATCCAAATTCTTCATAGCATGCAATTCACATGTAGAGCAAGAAGTAGGAATAGGCACTTTCAAATCAGCCTCAAGCGAAACAATGCGAGAACGGAGCTCAGCAATTTTCTCATGCAAACTAGGGCAAGAAGTGCAAGCACCAAGCAAAGTGGGTCTAGATTGTAGCTCACCCAACTCAACCCTAAGCACATCTAGTTCCTCACACTTGGAGGCATACTTCTCCCTAAGATCACCAAGTCGGCCAGAAAACAGAAATCAAGACAATCGTTCTCATCCGAAACAACAGGGCTAGCCTTAAGGGAATCAATCTCAAGCTTGCTATCAAGCACCTGTGTCTCTAGCTCAGCCACTCTAGTCCTAGCATCCTCGAGTGAAGATCTAAGCTCCTTCCTAAGCTTCTTAGCCTCTCTAAGCATGTGATCGCGATTATCCAGCAAGTCAACCAACTCCTCATTCTCCTTGCGCAAAGAGGAGAGCTCATCACATACCTCATCCTCGGAATCCAAGTCCGAGGCGTCCTTCTGGCTTCTCTTGTCGCTCGAACCGCGAGCCATGCCGCGAAGTCGTCCTTGAGGCTTAGGCCCGTCACACAAAGGCCGTTGAGATACTTGCCGATGTTCTTCTTCTTCCTCCTCTTCTTGTCATCCTCTTCGTCTTCATCACTCGAGCTTGAAGACGTGTCCTCGGAATCGTACTCGATGTCGCTCGATCTCTTCATCTTCTCTCGAGACCGCGTCTTCTTCTCATGTCCATGATCCTTCTTCCCGGACTTCTTCTTCTTGTCCTTGGACTTGTGCTTGTCGTGGCTGTTCACCTTTGGACACTCGGCGAAATAGTGTCCGGTCCTTGCCACACTTGAAGCATGTCCTCGTGTTCCTCCTCCTCGTTCACGCGGTTCTCGTGCAGCCTCTCGAACCGCCTCGTCAGGAGCGCCAGCTCGTCCTCTCCAAGCTCGTCGAACTCCTCATCTGGCATAGACATCAAAGAGGAGAAAGAGAACATCCTGGTGGATGGATTAGTGTTAGCCTTTCCTTTCGAACCACCAACGAGGGCAAGACTATGGGAATCAGTCGGTCCCTCGAGCTTGGCAGTCATGCCCCTATCCACCTCAGCCGACTTGAGCTTCGAGAACAGCTCGTTCACCGTCAGAGTGTCATACTTCTCCGACTCCACAATGGCCTCGAACTTTCCACCCCATATCGTACGATCCAAAGAGTGTAAGAGCTTGACCGCTCTATCATGATCATCGTACGGGAGCACGTCCACATTGGCCCTCATGTTGTTCACCACCACCGTGAACCTCTGAAACAAGGCATTGATGGACTCACCGGGGAGATGAGTGAAGTTCTCGTACTCTCTCCGGTAAGTCGCATACATCCGTGCCCTAACCTGGGCGTTCCCAACATGAGCCTCCTTCAACACCGCCCAAATCCTACAAGCCAAGTGCTCGGTGTGCACCCGATCGAACTCAGGCTGACACAAAGCACGAAACAAGTAGTCGACCGCCTTATTGTTGGCGTCGAAGCCGTCCCCTCGATCCCGGAGCGAGGAAATCAACCGGCCGGGACATAGCTTGTGTCCACCGTGACATCCCAAAGGATCTGACCCTTTCCGTGGAGAAACGCACCCATCCGCTTGCTCCACATCTGGTAGTTCTTGCCATCGAAGTGTGGAGGACCCGAACCCCGTTCCTGGTACGCCATCCTTGGATCTTAGACTAGCTAGAGTCAACAAAGACCCGAACCGGCTCTGATACCACTTGAAGGACCGATACGGCGAACCAGAGAGGGGGGGAGTGAATGGGAGCCGATAAAAATTCTTCTCGAAGGAGATGAAAACTCCAACAAGACGAACACGGCTTCCAACACACGTCTCCGACTCACTACCCAAGTTGGCCAGGCCCACGTAGCCACTGGAGTGCCACTGGACCTAGGAACCAACACACACAACCTTCCGACTCGAGAACGCAGCGGAACAACAAACCCCGAGTCTACAGACCCACACCGGTCAGACCGGTGAGCACCACCGGTCAGACCGGTCCCTGCTGGTGAAACTGAGCAACTTTCACTAAGTGGCTCTACACCGGTCAGACCGGTGAGACACACCGGTCAGACCGATGGTAGCCTGAAAGCCCCCAAGGCACCAAACAGGCCAACCGACCACCAAACGGACCCAAACTCGAAACAGTAGCACCACGGGACAACAACGAACACACCAAGATGCTCACCCGAGCAAAATCCCACAAGGGCTTGCACCGGTCAGACCGGTCAAGAGCACCGGTCAGACCGGTGTAGCCTGGGCAGCTCGGGATGAACAGCACCCGCGGGTCAACTCCCCCAAATCCAAATCTCGATCTCCCGAATCGCTCCACGGACTTGAACAAGACTTTGGGGATATCAGGAACACCTCATGAGGAGTCCATAGCCAAGTTCAATCCCACCAAATCTCGTCCAAAAAGGAGGAATCGAAGAAATCCCGCCGAAAGCACTTCCAACCCAAGAACTCAAGAAACCCCCAAAATCGAGCACTTTTACTCACGGATTTGGGAGGGGAATCACAGCCCAAAGAACCACAAAGGGTTCCCACAAATTTCCCCCATCAAATCCCCAAGAGAAAAGCCCCGAAAACACCCCAAAGAAATCAAGAAGAGAGGGCTCCGAAAATCACCACCAAGAACAACCGGGGAAAACACATCCAAACCTTGAGGAACCACGCCGAATCATCTATACATGAAACAAAGGTTCGTACAAGGTCTAGCAAGCCGCCCGATCATCCATCCCTCTCTACAAGATCTCTCCGTGAAGCTCTCTTGCTAGTCCTAAGGAAAACCTAGAGAAAATAGGTGGAAAATAGGAAAACTAATGAGCTAGGGTTCCAAGAGTTGGCTGCCAACCTCTCACCTCTTGGGTTATATAGGCGGCAACCGAATGTCTAAAATGCCCCTCTCTACTAACTAGGGATACAAGCCCCTCAAGGGCGGATTTGGAATTCTTGATGTCTTCACCATCGGACGGATGCCCGCAACCGCACCCCCGCGTAGCCTCGACGCAAGCCATGCGATCCCGACGCGTGTCCTCCGCTTCGAAGATTCCGGACCGCGTCGTCGCACACCGGTCGACCGGCTGCTCCTCACCGGTCGACCGGTCCCCACCGCGTCGACCGGTCGACCCACCGGTCCGACCGGTCCGTGCCGCCGCACCTCCGTCTTCGGTTCTCCGGTCTTGGCTTTGTGGATCAACCAAGGAACCCAAAGTGGTTTTCCCGGTGAACCACCGGAAACCCCGCGAACTCGGTGTAGCCTCCGCCAATCTCCACTCATGACTTGGCTCCCACGAAGTCCCGGCTCGACCTTGGTTTTGAGGCTCAACCAAGAAACCGTCCACGACTTCATCTTGCTTGTTCATGCCACCATGCGGCCCGCACTTGACCCCCGCTAGCCACCGGTCCCTCGAACAAAGCCTACTTGTCTTCTCCACACCTGGAGGCCTCACCGGCGACGACCTTTCGCGCTTGTTCTTCACCTGCACCAACACCAGTCAAGCCGCAACCTGCACCTGCAATACTTAGCCAAGAATCAGTCCACACAACGTTGTCAATCACTCATCATACAAGGAAGCGACCATCCACCGGTCCTCGAACCACACATGGTCCTCACGCGGGCGCCATGGGATGCTCGGGTACTCGCATGGACCTGGCCATGGTGAAGCAGGAACAAGGCGAGACCTTGCGTAAGTACATGCGGTGTTTTTTCGACAAGAGCGCCACTGTAGTCGATGTCTCTGACAAGGAAGTCATCGACCTTTTCCATGACGGTGTCTACCACCGTCGCACCTTTGAAGACTCCGGTCGCCGCCGCCCGAGCTCCATTACCAAGCTCAAAGACATGATTACTTCATGGGCCGACGAAGAAGACAAGGCGAATGCCAAGTACGACGCCATTCGCGGAAAGAGCAAGCAGAATGCGGGCGGCAGCAACAACAACAACTGGGATCAAACCGGTCGCAACAACAACTACTCGGGTCCTAACCGCAAGCGCAAGCCAGACAACATAGTCGCGGCTATCCAGCGCCGTGCGAAAGACAACTCGAAGAAGACCTCCGGTGGCTTCAAAGACTTGCTGAAAGAGAAATGCCCGTGGCACTTGGAGGGAAACCACACTACCGAACAGTGCTACCAACTTCGGCGAGCACTCAAGGACACTCCAGAACCATAGCATCCTCACGACAAGAAAGGCAAGAAAAAAGCCGACGAAGGCAACGGCGACTTCCAAGAACCTGACAAGACGGTGAACGTCCTCTTCGGCGGACTACCCACCAAACGGTCTCAGAAGGCCACTCGACGGGAAGTCTTAAACATTGAACCAGCGGTTCCGACCCCTCTCTGGTGGTCGGAGGTACCCATTACCTTCTCCTACGCGGATCAATGGACAAGCTTCTCTGAACCAGGGTGCTTTCCTCTCGTCCTGAAGCCGGTAGTCACGGGCTCCAGACTCAACAAGGTACTTATCGATGGTGGGAGCGGGCTCAACATCCTTTTCACCAAGACCTTGAAGAAGATGAAGCTTGACATCACTCACATTCTCACCAAGAGCACATCGCCTTTCTACGGCATCGTCCCCGGGAACGCGGCTATTCCACTGGGTTCAGTGGTCCTGCCAGTTACCTTCGGGGAAACCAGAGAAAACTACTGCACTGAGTACATCAAATTCGAAGTCGCGGACTTCGAGACTTCCTACCATGCCATCCTCGGCAGACCAGCTATTGCCAAGTTCATGGCGGTACCTCACTACACATACTTGGTACTCAAGATGCCAAGTCGGGCCGGTGTACTCTCGCTACAAGGGGACTAGAAGATATCCTTCGACTGCGACACAAAAGCTGTGGAACTCGCAGCCACCAACCAAGTACCCAATGCCATGATGGAGATCTATACTGCGTCAAAAAAGCTTGCCCCAAGTGAACTCGACATCCCAAAGAAGTCGGACAAGGCCAACAAACCTCACCATCTGATGAAGTGCAAGTCAAGGAAATCGATCTCGGGACACGCGACGGCAGCAAGACCACCATGATCGGGGCGGGCCTTGACCCGAAATAGGAAGACGCGCTCGTCAGCTTCCTTCGGGCTAACTGAGACATCTTCGCTTGGAAACCAACAGACATGCCAGGGGTGCCCAGGAATCTGATCGAGCACTCACACAACGTCGACCCTAAAGCTACCCCGAAACGACAACACCTCCACCGTTTCGCCGACGACCGACGGGACGCCATCAAGAAGGAACTCACCAAACTACTCGCGACTGGCTTCATCAGAGAAGTCTTCCATCCTGAGTGGCTCGCCAACCCCGTCCTCGTCTGCAAGAAGAACTCTAACAAGTGGAGGATGTGCGTCGACTACACCGACCTCAACAAGCACTGCCCCAAGGACCCCTTCGGGTTGCCGCGGATAGATCAAGTCATCGACTCCACGGTGGGCTGCGACCTGCTCTGCTTCCTCGACTGCTACTCCGGGTACCACCAGATTGCCATCAAGGAGGAAGACCAGGAGAAGGCCGCGTTCATCACCCCGTTTGGCGCCTACTACTACACGACTATGTCGTTCAGGTTGAAGAACGCCGGCGCCACTTACCAGTGAGCTATCCAGGCCTGTTTCAAGAGACAGCTCAACAAGAATGTTGAAGCTTACGTGGATGACGTGGTCGTTAAGACCAGAAATTCCGAAACGCTCATCGCCGATCTTAAAGAGACTTTCGCATCCTTGCGAGAGTACCGCTAGAAGCTCAACCCGAACAAGTGCGTCTTTGGCGTACCGCTGGGTAAACTACTCAGCTTCATCATCAGCCATCGCGGCATCGAAGCCAACCCCGAGAAGATCTCCACCATCACCAACATGAGAGCTCCCACCTGCATCAAAGATGTCCAGAAGCTCACCGGGTGCATAGCGGCCCTGAACAGATTTATCTCGAAGCTTGGAGAACGGGGGCTACCCTTCTTCAAACTACTCAAGCATCAAGAGAAGTTCGTGTGGACTCCAGAGGCAGATCAAGCTCTTGCTCAGCTCAAGGATTTCCTATCCAAGCCACCAGTCCTCACGGCTCCTCGCAAAAAGGAGCAGCTACCGCTCTACCTCGCTGCGACTATTCACGTGGTTATCTCTGCCATCATTGTCGAGCGGCAGGAAGACGGCCACGCCTACCCAGTCCAGCGACCAGTCTACTTCATCAGCGAGGTCCTGTCGGAATCTAAAGCACGCTATCAACCAGTACAGAAGCTACTGTATGCAGTGCTCATGACCTCGCGGAAGCTACGACATTACTTCCAGGAGTACTCGGTCTCCGTCATCACCGACTACCCGCTCGGCGACATCCTGCGGAACCAAGATGCTACTGGAAGAATCTCCAAGTAGGCAGTCGAGCTCGGCACCCTCAACATCGACTTCAAGCCACGTACAGCCATCAAGTCGCAGGCTCTAGTTGACTTCATGGCAGAGTGGCGGGAGAATCAGCTACCAACTCCAACCGAGCGACCAGAGCATTGGGTGATGTACTTCGACGGCTCGCTCAAGCTCGAAGGTGCCGGTGCAGGGGTGCTTCTGATCTCTCCGATGGGCGAACAACTCAAGTACGTCCTGCAGATCTTCTGGAAGGTCTCAAACAACGAAGCCGAGTACGAAGCTCTACTACACGGGCTCCGCCTCGCAGCTTCCCTTGGCATCAAGCGGCTACTAGTCTACGGCGACTCTGCAGTGGTCATCAACCAAGTCAACAAGTCTTGGGACCGCAACAAGGAGAACATGGACGCTTACTGCCTAGAAGTCCGCAAGCTCGAGAACAAGTTCTACGGTCTCGAGTTCCATCATGTCGTCCATGACAACAATGTTGCCGCGGACGTCCTATCGAAGCTTGGTTCTACTCACGCTCAAGTACCAGCGGGTGTCTTCGTCCACGAGGTTCACACGCCATCCATCCCGAAGTCGGCGCCTACGACCACTGATCCAGCACATCCGCAGTTGGCCAAGAGGTCATGATGATCAACGTGGACTGGCGACAACCCTTCATCGACTACATCCACGAGCAGAAGATTCCATCAGACAAAAGCTCAGCCGAGCAGCTCATGCGCCGAGCCAAGTCCTACGTCTTAGTCGGGGACAAGCTATATAGGCGGGGTTCTATTTCTGGAGTACTCATGAAGTGTGTCCCCCGAATAGAAGGCAGGGACATCTTGGAGGAGATACACAAAGGCGTCTGCGGCAACCACGCATCCTCACGTACGTTGGTCAGCAAGGCCTTCCGACGACCGTTCTACTAGCCCAGAGCTCTGGGCGATGCCGAGGAACTTGTCAGAAGGTGCCAAGGGTGCCAGTACTTCACCAAGCAACAACACGTCCCGGCCTACAAGCTGGTCACCATACCACCAATCTGGCCTTTTGCCTGCTGGGGGCTCGACATGATTGGGCCTTTTACTACTGCGCCAGGAGGATTCAATAGAGTTCTGGTGGCCATCGACAAGTTCACCAAGTGGATCGAAGTCAAGCCGGTCACCTGCCCAAAGGCCGATAGGGTACTTGACTTCTTGGATGAACTCGTGCATCGCTACGGACTACCCCATCGCATCATTGCAGACCTAGGCTCCAACTTCAACAATCACCAGTTCTGGGAGTACTGCGAGAATAGCGTGATCGACGTCCGGTATGTCTCAGTCGCCCATCCACAGGCCAATGGACAAGTCGAGCGTGCCAACGGGATGGTACTCGATGCTCTCAAGAAACGACTGCACGATGCTGCTAACACAAAAGGAGGAAAGTGGATCAAGGAACTGCCCAACACTCTCTAGGGGCTGCGTACTCAACCCACCAAGCCAACGGGACAGTCACCTTATTTCCTGGTCTACAGCTCCGAAGCTATCCTACCCGCCGACGTCATGTGGGAGTCGCCAGCAGTAGAGCAGTACGACGAAGGCATATCTGAAGACAGCAGACGAGTTGACATCGACGGACTCAAAGAAGCTCGTTGCGCTGCCCTCGTCTAGTCAGCAAGGTACCTAGAAGGTATCCGATGCTACCACGACCGCAATGTCAAGGAACGCTCCTTCAACATTGGCGATCTCGTCCTATGCCGTATCTAGAACATGGAAGGACTACACAAGCTCAGCTCGCCATGGAAAGGTTCCTTCACAGTTGCAAAGGTGACCGGACCAGGCTCGTATCGCCTCTAGACACTTGAAGGCAAAGACATCAGCAACTTATGGATTGTCGACCAGCTTTGTCGGTTCTACACGTAGTCTGTCGACTACTCTGGGGGGCTCAAGTCTATACGACTACTCCCGAATCCTTCGTTGTAAGCGGCCTTCGGGTCCAGGCACTAGTCTCCGGACTACTCTACTCCGAGATCCAGCGTCAATGGCTACTAACAAAACTCGGGCTGCTTAGAGTGTCAAGGACTCTAGCAGTGGTCTATCGAGAGACCATGTACTTCAAGATCCAGTCTATACGGCTAGCAACGGATCTACTGCTGTAAGCAGCTACATGCCCTAGCACTACCTTAGCTGTAGGCGGCCTCCGGGTCCTGGCGACTTCACTTGTGAACAGCCCTGGCCATCCAGGTGTACTCTTTCAGTAATAAAATTTGATTATCGATCAACTCATGTACTGTGTCGCCCTTAACGGGTCTACTATCGAGTACTACTACTCGCGACAACTCCTCAGACGGGCACTCCGCATACAACATCGCGACAATGAGTACTCATTCCATGGAAGTTTTTTCATTACACACTTAAACAAGTTCATTATAGCTTTGTTTTTATACAACTGCTACTATAAGCTAACCCTATAGGCGAACTACTGGAGGTTCAGCTTCTCCGCGACCTGCTCGGCGATCGGCGCCATCTGTTCCAGGAGCTCTGTGTACTGCTCATCCGTGTAGTTGGCGGCTAGCCCACCCGCGACTACATCAACTGGGGCCTTAGGGAAGTACGACTTCATGAAAGCTAAGACCTGGTTGGGGATGGACTTCGCTAGATGCTTGACGTACGTCGCCAGACGTCCTGGGGCTTCCTTCAGCTGATCGACCAACGGAGCAATCTTTGGTTCGCCCGGGTGAGGTACCAGTAGCCTCGCAATCGGGAGTGCGGCTTCCTCGAGTTCCTTGAGTTGCTCCCGCAGCTTCTCACAATCTTCACTAAGTTTCTGCAAGGATTTATAGTAGTTGACAAGCTCACGATCCGAGGCGATCCGAAACTCCATGTGCATATTGCACTCATGGGCCAACTGCTTATAATCGTACTCAAGTACCTCGCGGGCATCCTTTTCTCGGTAGAAGAGATTCTTCATATCAACTTTGGATGCCTTCAGCTGCTCTACCCGGGCCTCAAGATCTGCAAATAACTCAAAGGGAGATGTCAGACTACTACAGGGTACCTATAATAAGTACTCGACAAGATAGCATCAGCATACCTTTGTTCTTTTGGCGCAGCGACTTGTTCTTCCGGATCAGCTCGTCGCTCTTCGTCTGCATATCTTGCACTTCATTGTGGTACTGGGCGAATGCGCCATTGAGCTTGGACTGGAGCATGGCGGAGTGCTTCCTGGCCTTGGCGAGTTCTTTCTCCAATGTCTCCTCCCGGAGCACCGTGTCGCCGAACCCCTGGAGCATATTGGACTTCTATCGGGATCTTTCATGACATCCTGCAGAACGCAACAACTCTTATTTGGGTACTCGTTCTACTGGAACTCGACTACTCAGGGGTACAGTCACGTACCTTCATCCATTGCTCAGCACGCCGCATCGACTCCAAGTTCTGAGATACCACTGCCGGGCTGATGAGATCATCCACCAGAAGCTCGAGTCCACCCCGACTAGTCGTGGTGGCCTTGGACATCGGCGTCGAATGGATCAGCTCCGCGTCTTGGATTTCTGGTGAACAGACGATTACCTCCAAGTTCACCTCTAGCAGGGCATCACCATGCCCCTCTTCGGTCACCCCGGGGGCTGCAATCTCCGCCGGCTCAGTTGCTGCTTCGGTGGCCACCTCGGCTTCCGGCACAACGCCTTCAACCGGCACAGCCTCAGGGATGGCGCTACCCTCGACTTCTGCCCCTGTCAACACAAGACATACGGGATCAGTTCCCTGGGGGCTTTGACTACTGCTCGAGGAAGCTCGCATTACTGCAGTGTACTTACCTTCTACTACGCTAGCTTCTGGCAGCGTAGCCTGCGCGACCGGCGCCACGGTCTCGGCCTGAGGGAGGGGAGCAGACTCCTCGGCGGCAGGCGTGGAACCTTCTTCAGCTGCTGCCGTGCTGGGTTCATCCCCGTCCCAGGACAAGTCAGTTGATTTCGTGCATGGTACAATATTGGTGGCCAACCAAGTAAGACTACCAAACTACAAGTACTACTCGGAAAAGGTCTTCACTTACAAGCTAGACCGGATGACAGTCACGGTCGGAGCGCCAAAGATGCTGGCGATATCTACAAGCCCGGCTTCGGTGGGCGCCTCCTCTTCAGCTTGAGCCGCTGTCAACTCTTCAACACCAGTAGTTGTGCTCAGTTCCGGCCTGCTCTCCACGGCCGGCGCCTGCGGCTCGACAACACTAGTCGACCGCTGTGTCATCCGAGCCACAAGTTCTTCGACGGTGGGGGTTGGAATGGGGCTTCTTTCAGCCGGCCCGCCCACCGTGTCCCAATCCTCTCCTTCCCCTTGATCAACAGGGTCGGGCGAGGGAATCTCCTATAATAACTTAGAAGTCATTCGTCAGCATACAGAATACTTCAAGCCAAGTACTCGACTATTCTACTCAAGGAACTCACCTCTTGAGACGTAGTCTCAGTCACCTTCAATTTCTTGGCGACGCGCTTGCGTGCCACATTGCGCGGCCTCCTCGGCGGCGCAGGGAGACTAGCCTCCAGGCTAGTCGGTGGATCTTCGACAAGAGGGATGTGGGGCAACCCAGGGTGGCTGAACCTGGATTGTAGCTGGAACCGCTACTGGAGCATCTCCCCGTCCTCCTCGTCGGACGTATCTTCTATGGTGACGGTGTTGTCACCCTCGCCAACTTCACGGTGCTCCTTGCCCTTGCCCTTGCCCTCCTTTGGAATATCCACAAGTTGAATAGGGGAAGTTGGGTCGGAGACAAACTTCGTCAGATCATCCTGCATCAAACAGATTGGGTAAGCTCGATTTCTACAATGCAATGAGTACTCAAAGACATCAGTTCGGCTACCAATCTTGTTTGGCGGATGAGCTGCTGAGTACTCCGGGACTGGGCAGGGTGTGTATTGTGGCATATCCTTGAAGATCCGCCCCAGTCTCTCGATGATGTCGTCATCATCGACTTCAGTGCCGGGCATCCTTGACGTGTCGTCGTCGCCCGTGTACTGGTACTCGAGGGTATCACGCGCCATCAGCGGTTGTACCCTCCTCTTCATGAAGCCGAAGGCCACGTGTTCGGCCCTCAGCCCGGCTTCTCTCAAAGCCTTGATCTTCTGGAGCAGCTCGGGTAGTTGAATACCCTCCTGCATGGTCAGCTCCGTATTCCACCAGGGCTGGTGCTTGGGCTGCTTCCCTCTCGGCTTCGGCAGCTCCGGGTCGTGGTTGGTGATGTAGAACCATTTCTACTTCCAATCCTGGTTGGAGTAGATGAGCTTGGACGAGAGGTACTGCTCGGCGGCGCCTTCGCGCATCTGGATGCCGGCTCGACCAACTACTCTTGGGTCGTTGGCGCTCGGCTGCGGCTTCACGCGGAAGAATTTTCTAAACAGCACCCAGTGGGGCTTGATCCCCACGAAGGCTTCGTAGAAGTGGACGAAGTCGGAGACGTGAAAGATTCCGTTGGGGTTGAGGTTCAAGTACCGTAGTACTTGAGGAGACCCTTGAAGAAGTCGCTTACCGGGAGAGCCAGCCTGCGCTCTACGAACCGTGTGAACATTGGGATCTCGTCGGGGTTCTTCTCCATCGGGTATGGATCTCCCACGGCGGCGCACCACATGTCAATCTTCTCGCGGAGGAAACCGCTGTTCACCAGCGCCAACAGGTCTTCGGTCTTCACCTTGGATTTCTTCCACTCCTTCTTCGGATTCGGTCGCGGGGGAGAGGTCGGCGGTGTTGACCCTTGGGCGGATCCAGTCGCCTCATCGCGGGATTTCTTCTTCCCGGCGCCGGTCTTCATGCTCTTCAATGGAGAAGACTTCATCCTCCAAGTACACAGGGTTTTCACTCGCATTCGCTCGGGGGCTTCTCTGGAGGCAAGCAGTGGCGGTGCGTGTGGATATGCAGCCTAAGGCGCGATGGCAGTGTGCTCAGGTGGATGACTTGGGCTAGATCTATTTCAAAAGGCTGCAAGTGTGGAGGATGGAAAACCCTAAGGGTTTCGGCTTCTATTTATAAGCCAACCGACGGCGCGGCAACGGTCAGATGGATAAATATCGGCAGCTGACTCAGTGGCGCCGCCTGACCCTTCAACTTCCAGTAGTCTATGCACTTCATCTTGGGGGCTCGGCTACATCTACTCAATTCCCTGAGTGATGACAAGACTCTAGAGCAACACAGGACACATTCTACATTCAAGATGACCCTTCAATTCGAGAGGAAGTACTCGACTCAAGGCTCGGGGGCTCCGTGCCACGTGTCCTTTGGGTTTTTCTCCGGATTTTGCGGGATAATCTTGGCAGAATTTCAGAGTGACCCTCAGCTTGAATCTACGATTCGACCTAAGGCTCGGAGGCTACATTCCATATGGAATGCGATTCTTCGAATCGCATTTTCCATATGGTTTTTTCTTCAAGACAAAGCGAGTATTATTGAAGACCTTCAAGAGAAGAACTCGAGGATGCTTGGGAACTACTCGAGAAGACTTCAAGACTACTCGGGGATCAGCTGGAGTACCTTCCAGCCTCGGGATGCTTCAAGTACTCTTGAGGACTTTTGGCTTGTAGTACTCGGGGACGCTTGAGGACTACTTGTCAAGGCCGTCAAGACTACTTAAAACTATCCTACTCGACTACAAAGTACTCGGGGGCTTGTCGTATGGACCTCCCTGGGCCCACTGCCTCGGTGGGTACCAGGACCGACTACTTTATGGGCCCCTGGGACTACTCGGCTTGTGCCACACGGCACTTGATGGCGTGGGGCGCAAGGACTATAGTGGAGAAGTACTCGGATAGGAAGCTATACATGTCCTGTACTATGTAGAGAACTCCTAGCCATACCCGACTAGTACTCTCTCCTCAAACCGACTTGTAACCCTGCCTCCCGGACTATATAAGGCAAGGCAGGGACCCCTATCTCTCTCATACGCATCATCTTGTAAACACACCCAATCAATCCAGAGCTACGCAGCATACACTACTAGAAAAGTTGCTATCTGTGACGATTTGCTTGTGACGCTGCTAATTTTGGTCACAGAATGGTATGTATTCCATGACGAAATGTATGTTTTCGTCATAAGTTGCAAGCGACGATGATTTGAATGAAAGAATAATGACGAAAATGAATTTTTCGTCACAAAACAGCAAAAGGAAAACGTCATAGATTATGTTTTGGTACGGCGTATGGTTATGATGAAATGGTTTGGTCACAAATTATATTTGATATCATCATAATTTATTTGCATCATCTGGCACAATTAATGATGAAACAAATTGGTCACAAGTTAGGTTTGTACTTGACGGCGTGGGCGCGTGGGAAAAATATGGCAGTCAGCCCACTTTCTCCACACCTGATTAGGCCCATTTTTATGCACTTAACTAGCGTTAATTGTAAATGGCAAAAAAGTGCTCCTGTGGAGATTCGAACCAGGGACCAGAGGGTTCGCAAGTAATAGATGTACCACTAGACTACTCGTTGTAAGTTGTTTAGACTTTTCATTGTATCTATTTGTACATAATAATTGAAATTGGGGCCACATCCTGACATGTTAATGGGCCAATCCAGTACGTGATTGTGTAGAGTCCCAGTACGATTTGTTTTTTGTCGAGGTTGCCTATTCGCGTACGTGAAAGGGGGCGACGGCAGGTGCCCTATCGCTGGCGGCGTCGATCGCGCGAGACAAGGGCAGAGGCGACAGACCGGCGTCCGGCGTGATCAGAAGGGTGGCAGCGGTTGCAAAGGTTGGATGTTTTTCATGTTTGAATAACTTGGAGAGATATGCAGATGGGTTTGAAAGTTTAATTCGTATGTGCATCAGTGTATTGAATTTCTTGATCCTGAAACTAAGATGCAAAGTTTTGTTTATCAATTACTTGTTGTAATTTGCACTTTTTGTATTGTGTTAAGTTTAATCTCTGTTTGGGTATTTTTAAATTAATTGTTATGTTTTTGAAGACAGATGGATAGAAGCTGGATATTTGGGAAACAATTCACACCTGCATATTTGAAAGGAGTTGAAGAGTTTATGGAATTTGTTAGAGCAAGATACGCACAAGACATCGAGATACGTTGTCCTTGCCGCAATTGTCTGAATCAAAGGGTGCGACCCCAACATGATGTTGAAAACCACATACACATTTTTGGAATGTCAGCTACATATACCAGGTGGATTCATCATGGGGAGCCTGCAGATAGTGCTGAAGTTCAGAATACAGAGCAGCAGGATGTGGAAGGTGATCATGACTATGGGATACATGTGGATGTGGACGATGATGGTCATCTTGATGAGGATCTTGGAGTACCAGAGATGATTGGAGATCTGTATGCTCAAGCAGAGGCTGATGGTGAGCAGCCAAGGTTTGCAAGAGTACTTGAGGATGCGAAGAAGGCACTTAGCCCAAGATCTAGGCATTCCAAATTCTCTTTTATGGTGAGGATGTTGTATATCAAGTCTCGTTATCGAATCAGCAATGCAGGATTTTCAACGATGATGAACTTGATCTCATCAGGATACCCTAAGAGTGAGTTGCCAAATTCTTATGATGAGGCGAAGAAATACCTTCGAGAGTTGGGCCTTGAATACGAAAACATACATGTGTGCAAGAATAATTGTGTGTTGTTTTGGGATTCAAAAACAACCAAGTATGCGAAGTTGAATGTGTGCCCAGTATGCAAGGAGTCTAGATGGAAAGATGAAACTGGGACCAAGCAGGTTCCACATAAGGTACTGAGGCATTTTCCACTGTTGCCAAGGTTGAAGAGAATATATGCTTCAAAGCGTACTTCTGAGGAAACTCGATGGCACATGAAAGTTAGGACGCTAGTGGAGAATGTAATGAGCCATCCAGCTGATGGGGAAGCATGGAAGTACTTTGACAGTAAGGAAAAATCATTTGCATCTGATCCAAGGAACTTGAGGCTTGCTTTAGCTACAGATGGGTTCAATCCATTTGGCAACATGAGTACCCAGTACAGTATGTGGCCAGTGCTTCTGACTCCACTGAATCTCCCACCTTGGGAATGTGTTAATCCTGCAAATTGCTTTATGTCTTTACTCATCCCAGGGCAAAAATATCCAGGAAAGGATTTTGATGTGTTCCTGGAGCCCTTAATTGAAGAACTGCTAGAACTATGGAAGGGTGTAACTACCTATGATGCATGTACTGGTAGGAAGTTTGACCTTCGTGTTGCTGTGCTATGGTGTATACATGATTACCCTGCGTTGAGCACCCTGTCTGGCCGAACAACAAAAGGGTATTATGCATGTATTTACTGCGACAAGGATCCTCTATCTCGGTCAATAAGGAATAAGATATGTTACATTGGACATCGTCGATACCTTCCAAAGTCACATGCATGGCGGAGAAGCTTGGCTTTCGATGGTAAGCGTGAAAACCGAGATGCACCAGAAAAGTTCACTTTGGGTGAGGTCCTAGACGAGCTAGATAAGGTGAGAGATGTCAGGCCAGGGAAGGCAGTGAATGAAACTCAAAACACTGGAAGAAAAAGGAAGCGTGATGTGGGTCCAAAGATTTATAGCCGAAAATCTGTGTTGTGGAGGTTGCCTTATTGGATACATTTGAAGCTTCCACATAATCTTGATGTCATGCACATAGAGAAAAACGTGTGTGAAAACATTCTATGCACATTACTCAATGTGGCTGGCAAGACCAAGGACACACATAATGCTAGGCTAGATTTGTATGATATGGGCATCAGACACCATTTGCACTTACAGGAGAAAGGGAACAACTCAGTAAGTGCTCCACCCGCTCCTTATGTGTTGGGGAAGCAAAGAAAGGGTCGAGTTTTGCAAGTTTCTCGGAGGTATCAAGTTTCCCGATGGATATGCTTGCTAACCTAGCAAGGTACATAAGTGAAGATGGTGCGAGGGTGGTTGGAAAGCTCAAGACACATTCTTGCCACATACTCCTTCA
Source organism: Cenchrus americanus (assembly GCA_947561735.1). Lineage (NCBI taxonomy): Eukaryota > Viridiplantae > Streptophyta > Magnoliopsida > Poales > Poaceae > Cenchrus > Cenchrus americanus. Next base: position 39,433,111 of record OX387239.1, on the reverse strand, counting down.
AAGAATCATTCTCGTCGGACTAAGAGGATTGGTGCCGAAGGATGTGTATGAAGCAATAGCCGAGCTCGGGACATTTTTTAGGGAGCTATGCAGGTAGAAATATAAGGATTGATGTTGTCAAACGGCTGAAAGAACGATTCCATTGATCTTATGCAAGCTTGAGAAAATCTTCCCCCCGCCTTCTTTGATGTCATGGTTCACTTGTGTGTCCATCTACCCGACGAGGCACCGCTAAGAGGTCCCGTTCAATACGACTGGATGTACCCAATAGAAAGACGCCCGGGCACTTTGAAGAATTTTGTAAGGAACAGGCGAAGCCGAAGGATCAATTCTTGAGGCATATGTGGCAAGTGACACCTTGACATTTTGTTCTAGGTACATGGAGGATATGGACACTAGATTCAACTCGGGGGATGATAGTGGTGGAGAGGTACCATTGCTCGATGACATCTCTCGTTTTTCAGCATGGTGTTACTCTTGTTGGAGGCAATAGGGTCCAGTATATTGAAGATGATTTAATGGGCAAGTTAGTTTGGTATGTGCTACATAATTGTGAATAAGCTGATGAATATAAGGAGTAAGTATGATTTTTAAGACTTGATGATTTGTTAATTAATTTTTAAAATTTAATTTAAATAATCTTGTCTTTGCAGGTTGTACAGAGACGAGTCACAGCAGCAAGGTGCACAACAAAATAATGTTGACAAAATGGTTGAACAAGGATTTGCCAAGTGGTTCAGGCACCACGTTAGTAACTACAACTATTTAGATATTAAGTGGAAACGTATTTTTGCTCATTATTATTTTTGTTGCAATAGATTGAGGACCAAAGCAAGGTGAATCCAGGGTCAGTTAGCGAAGGATTGTGGGCACTGTCTTGTGGACCATGTCTACGAGTTAAGTTTTCTGCAGCTTGCAAGATCAATGGTGTTCGGTATAGCACAGCGGATCGCGAAAAATTCCTGCAGACACAAAATAGTGGTGTCATGACTCCAGGTGAACATAATAACAACATTATAGATTTTTATGGAGAACTTGAAGAGGTGATTGAGTTGTTGTATAACTCGAATCTTCAAGTTTGTCGAACTGTGGTTATATTTCGATGCAATTGGTACAACCAAGAAGGCAGGGGGAAAGGCCTTCAAGATGACGGACATTTCAAATCCATCAATGTGCAGTCATTATGGTACAAGACAGATCCTTTCATCCTATCTTCTCAAGCGAAAATTTTTTTTACATTCAAGACACATCTTTAGGTAAAGATTGGCGAGTTGTGCAGAAGTTTGAACATAGAAACATTTATGATGTGGCAGAAAAAGATGAGGGCAGCCATGATGTGCATCAGGACGATTACCATTCTGATACTGAGCATGCGGTGAAAGAAGGTGGCGTCGATGTGCCATTACCAAATATTCAAGGTGGGGAAGGCACTATAATTGAAGGCAATTTGCAATAATTAATAAGAAACAAGAAGGAAGCAGCAATTATTGATGTCGACAGCGAGGGGAAAGAGGAGGATGAGACAGTGCTGCAATACTGTAGTGACGATGCCAACGATAACAACGATGACATGTCTCCAGATGACGAAGATGAAGATTACTAGTTTGATATATATGTTTTTCCGTACCATATATGTCTCCACATGAAGATGACATGTTACAATAATATAGATTGGTGATTACTGTTATATCAATAAAAAGTAGACCAAATTGAGTACCACAAATGATACTTTAATGCGTGCCATTACCAAATATTTATAGGGCATGTACATGCCAGCAGATGAAAGTTACTTGTCTTGTTGCCACATAAGGCACTACTAACCAGGCACATTGCACTGACCATAACTATTTACAAGCTAAAGCAAGCAATGCACAAAATCTTCTTGCCTTCCAGCCTGCTACGACACTACTAAGTTAATGTCTTCCATCAACGACGAGCGGTAAAAGAATGCAACCATATAGGTTCATTCTTGACGAGTCATGCGAATTAGCCAAACTTGCAAAAGACAGCAGCAGCCTTGACATTTAACCATCACTTTCTGGAATGCACTTCGTCTTCTTCTTCACCTTGTCAGCAGTAGCTTTGAGAGCAGCCTTGAGTCTGGTGTACCTGTTCTTCTCCCTGTTCAGCTGAACCTCCAGCAGCATCACGTTCTCCTGTGAAGTCCCCAGCTCCTTCTGTAACTCCTAGAAGTCCTGCTGTTATGAAAATGAGCACTGTTAAGGCCTAAATGATCTCAAATCAGATTATCTCAAAACTGTCAACAGCAGTAAACTCACCTTCTTCTCCTTCCCTTTCGCTCGCTTTCCACTCGGGTTCACATAAGTTTCCCCGCTTGATTCTTCGCCTTGTAGACTCAGCAGTGCCAGCGCTACTAGAAGCAGTCACTAGATACCGGGTTTTCATGCAGACCTTCTTCTTCTGGCGCTCGCTGACTCTCAGAGCGCGCTCTGCGGCCTTAGTGGAGAGCCCCCACGTGCGGTTGCCTGAAAATTAAGTGAATCACAATTCATTTGCATCTAGTGCCGACGAAAATTAAGTGTGAAGATTTAACAACACATATGTAGAAAGTGAGTAACTAAAAAAGATTTAAAGAATCCACTCAAAATTAAAATATATGCCATTTATAGTCACTGAGTAGTTCATCTTCAAAAATTTAAAGATATGCCATTTGTAGTAACTGAGTAAATTAGAGCATATGGATATCTATAAATAGCATAAATTTAATCATATGGATATCTGAAAATAGCACAATTTTTTAGAATACTGCATTGTAAACCATACTGCTCAAATTACAAACCAGTGCATTGTAAACCATACTGCTCAAATTACAAACAAGTGCATTGTAAACCATACTGCTCAAATTACAAACCACAATTTTCCAGTGGCACATAAGTTAGTACTACATTCTAGAAAAATATGATTGAACTGAAAACCCCACCACAAGCATTACTGAAAATCCCCCTCAAGATTCCAAGGGCATGCATATATCTAGTGGCGCGACTTAGTACGAAATCAAGCAAATTAGGGAAATGCAAAATTAGTGAGTAATTGAACTTAAAAATCATGAACATCTAGTGATTGAATTTAAAAACCCGTAAACAGTGATAGGGTGAGAAAATCAACCTTAGGTTTTGCAGATGGGAATGTTGATCCCCCGGCGCGCTTCAGATTGGGAGCGATCCTTTCGAAGCCTGGTGGGACGTCAGGAACGACGTCGCCGGAGGCGACAGAGGCTCGTCGCACCACCACGCCATGGGAAGCGCGGGTGAACCTCCCGGTCCTCGGGTCCCGCTTCTGGTTACTCGCGCGCTTCGACTGCTCCAGGTTCTTCACCGCCTTCGTCATCTTCCACACGCCGACGAACGCGGCGGCGCAAGGGGCAGAGGTGGTGGCGGCGCGAGGGGCAGAGATGGCGGTGGCGGAAGGCGAAGCGGAGAAGACAAGGAGGCGTGACGATTTGGGGGACGATTTGGGGGAAGCCATCGTGGCGACTGCTATATAGATCGGCACAGCAAGGCGCCTCTTTATGTTGTTAAATAAAATGGATCTTCACATCCATCGAATACACCTTCGTAGCCCACTGGTAACGCGCTCTAATTGTTAGTCCACAGCTCCCGGGTTCGAACCCTATGGGAGCTTTTTTTAACTTGTTTTGTTATTAACATTTTATTTCATTTAAACATTTTTAACTTTTCATTTAAACATTTTTAACTTGTTTAGATATTAACATTTTATTACATTTGTTTTCTACATATCCCACTCATTAGAATAAAGTCTCGCTTGCACACATTGAGTATACGATGGAACACATGCCCCACTACGACCAATGTGCCTATGCAAGGGACGTCTACACATGTGAGATATGCGCATCACAAGTATCTCGAAATCATGTGAAACTATCAGAGCGTGTTATTGGAGGTAAACAAGGAGGTTTCGTGAATTTTTGCAATTTTCGTTGCATTTTTACCTATTATCTTAATTTTTTGATGATTTAATAAAGAACAAATGTGAAAATTAGCAAACCATGCTAGAAAAATGTAAAAACTTGCAAGGACACACCAATTTGGTGTGTATTCATGACAAAATTATATTCAATTCATTATACCAAAGTGGCGGTGCATGGTGCTACGTTAGAACACATGCCCCACTACGACCAATGTGCCTATGCAAGGGACGTCTACACATGTGAGATATGAGCATCACAAGTATCTCGAAATCATGTGAAACTATCAGAGCGTGTTATTGGAGGTAAACAAGGAGGTTTCGTGAATTTTTGCAATTTTCGTTGCATTTTTACCTACTATCTTAATTTTTTGATGATTTAATAAAGAATAAATGTGAAAATTAGCAAACCATGCTAGAAAAATGTAAAAACTTGCAAGGACACACCAATTTGGTGTGTATTCATGACAAAATTATATTCAATTCATTATACCAAAGTGGCGGTTCACGGTGCTACGATGGAACACATGCCCCACTACGACCAATGAGCCTATGCAAGGGACGTCTACAAATGTGAGATATGCGCATCACAAGTATCTCGAAATCATGTGAAACTATCAGAGCGTGCTATTGGAGGTAATCAAGGAGGTTTCGTGAATTTTTGCAATTTTCGTTGCATTTTTACCTATTATCTTAATTTTTTGATGATTTAATAAAGAATAAATGTGAAAATTAGCAAACCATGCTAAAAAAATGTAAAAACTTGCAAGGACACACCAATTTGGTGTGTATTCATGACAAAATTATATTCAATTCATTATACCAAAGTGGCGGTGCACGGTGCTACGATGGAACACATGCCCCACTACGACCAATGTGCCTATGCAAGGGACGTCTACAAATGTGAGATATGCGCATCACAAGTATCTCGAAATCATGTGAAACTATCAGAGCGTGCTATTGGAGGTAATCAAGGAGGTCTTGACGAAAAAATATAAAGAAATAGAAGCAACTCATGTTTTTTTTAAAAAAAGAACAAAGTCAAAAAAATCTGTGGCCCATAGGAATCGAACCAGCGACCCAAGGGTTCCAGCAAATGGGCCTTACCACTGCGCTACTCGAGGATGTTCGTTCAGTAACCGAAATAGTTATATATGAATCGAGTAACTGACGCTGCGGCGGGAACGCGGGAGAAATTGCGCCAAAACTTTTCGGCACCATACATTAACGAAAAAAAGGCGGACTTATTTACAAGCCTCCCCACAACTCGTCAAACCTCCCCATTTTCTATTCCCATCTATTCGACACCTCCCCTGGAACCACAGAAGCCGCCGCCGCCACACCACCCATCGCCGGCGACGAGGTGCTCCTCACCCCAGGTTCGTAGTTTCCAGGCCGCGACGCCTCAACCTAACCCTCTCCCTCAATGCCCCACCTACCTAAATCTTCCCATCAACCACTCAGTCACATCAACGAAACCCTAACCACAGCCGCCGGCGACGAGTAGCTCCGACAATAACCCGATTTGAATTCACGCCGCCCCCCAATCCCTCTCTCTCACGTACATTTCTCTGCCCATGCACCTCCTTTTGTTCCCCGACCTAACCCAAATCTCATCTACAGGTTTCAATGGTGGCAACAAGGGGGCAAAAGAAGACAGGTCTGTCAAAAAAATCAACTATATTTCTGAGAGTAGATCTACAATTTTGATGTTGTCGTATATGTATGTCAATTTGAAATGTATTTTTTTGATTAATGAGACCATTATCATGTCACGGTTTGCTACTGTAATATTACCTGATTTTTGGTTGATATGAAGATTGTAGTTCACTCCATTCTATATTCATACTTACTAATGTAGTTATAACAGTTTCTGATTCACTGTAATACCCTGGGATTTTCTGATCTAGGAGTGCACACATAGTTGTAGGTCTTATCTCATATCTTAGACCTCTTATCTATCTTTCATGTAGTTTTGTTAACTCTAACCTATTAGTTCAAGACTTTTAAAAAATCTAATACACCCAATTTCTTGTCCTTGAAAGAACCTACGATAACTGATTATGAGCAATGCCGAGATAGACGCATGGCGGAAAATCAAAAGATGCTTGAAGAGCTTGGATTGAATACCTTAGCTTCTGAAATTATTACATCCTTGCCTCAACCTGCACAAAAGAAGGGGAAAAATCAGCAAACAAGGGAACTGATAACGAAGATTCATCATCATCGGAGTATCTCCTTGATGAAGATGATCAAGGAGATAATACTGATGATGAAGACATTGAATCTAATGAGCAGCCACAACTTAAGGTGCTTCTTCTATCTTCACAGTAGTGAATGGGGCATACTTGGAACATACAACTTGTTTACTACATTGTATTCATTATTAATATATAATCTAGGATTAAATGTTTCTACTCGAAGTATGCTTTAGGACTTAAATTTCATTGCAATTAAATGTTTACTATATGGTACTTATTATTAATAAAGTTGATTGCAATTTATCGTTTCCGATCTGCATTTTGATCTCCGATTTATTTGCAAATTCTATCAAACTATAATGATGTTGAATATATGGTTTTCATTATTAATGCACATGACTTACATGACCTTTCTTTCCCCACAGCTTCTCCAACCACATAGTCGCAAAATCATCTCTCCAAAGATCAAGAAAACTGTTGGCAGAATGGCTCCTGGAGTTAGGAACAGTAAGAGAGTGAGGGCATCAACTCAGTCAGAAAACCAGCCTACTGAATCTGAAACAAGAGCATCAAAAGGCTTCTTGTACAGGAACCTACAGCCCCTTATGAAGACAATCCAACAAGCAGAGGAATCCAATGGACCACTGTTGATGAGAACACACCATCGTAGGATGGCGAGCAGTATCACCGGTCATGACAATGCAGGTTTTGAGGCACACATTGCGGTACCGCTAACGATGACAACACACTAGCCGAAGGCAAGCTCTTTTATCATGTAGTTTTGACATCTATTTAGTTGATTTTGCATCAATAAAATAAAAAAACTGAATCTAAATTCAATGATGTAGGTCCTCCACAGCCGAGCTCCTAGGAGGCCCACCCACCTACCTTGTTGGAAAGCAGCTAGATAGGATGACCAAAGCTATGGGAAGGAGATTGCCCATAGTTGTTCAGGATGGAAAAAAGACCTCAAGATCTTGGTCAAGCTGCCAAATTAGCTTCAGAGGCTGGCGTCATCATTCGGGAAAGTATTCCTGTCCTCCCACATTGGAAAGATTACAAGAAAGACGACGTACACTACAAAACCTTTGAGGGACAGCTAGCTGTAAGTGCATTACTGTAGCCATATGAAACTATTGTTCATTAAGCTGATTTGACTAACTAAATAACCAATTATCATATGCCTAGGGTCGCTTGGCCATTAACACAAATCATGCCCCAACAAGGGCAGCTATGACTGATCTGATGCGTGTTGCGATAAAGAACCAACGCTATCGACTGAAGAAGAAATACTTCAATGGTGTTCCTGCAAATCAGATTCGTACAACTTCTCCAGTTCGCTACATGACTGATCTTGAATGGAGGGCACTTGTTGCAAGGTGGTCAGAACCAAAGAACATGGTATGGGCATCAACTCTTACATTCACCATCAGTTTACAAAGTCCCTTATTTTAAACTTGTGATATCAACTAACATGTTCATTGTCTTTTAGCAAACATGTGAGAAGAACAAGGAAAACAGCAGTAAAGTCAAGTATCATCAGGCTACGGGTTCTCGCTGCTACGTGGCACACTTACATGCATACGTAAGTAAAACATTACCTTGTTCACTTACCTGCACATTTGGACTCCTAATTATTTTCCCTTTCATTTGTGCCTACTTTGCTGTCATTTTTCAATTACACAGAAACAAACAAGAATCCTTGATGAACCAAACCTAGATCAGTCTGCAGAAGTAGACGCAGTGGAAGCCTTCCATACGTGCCACACTAGCTCCAAACGTGGCTTAAGTGACCCTGCAAGAGAGGCACTGTAAGTGCACAGATTATATGCCTACTAGTTGCCATTTCACATAAATCATGTGTGGACTTTATGCATACATAGTAGTAGGTTTTAAATAATCTGGTTCTTTTGCGTGCATCTACTTTATTGCATTTATTAAACATTGACATGTTACTCTTCATCAAATACTTGTAACTCTTTTACCTTGATACTATTTCAGTCCCAAATGGAAGCTTTGAGGACTGAACCTGTTTCTGAAGGTGAGATGCCAGCATCTAGTGTGCAAGTCGTGTCGAAGGTGCTCTCTCGTAACAGCTCCAACTTATTCCCGAAGAATGTTGGCTTCCAAACACCGCCATCCTCCAAGTCGGTATCATCAAATGAAAGTCGCCTTAGGGAGCAACTTGCGGTACCGAAGCGACGACAGCTGTTCAAGGTGAACTGGATGACCTCAGGAAGAAAATTCAGGATGCAGAGGAAGAACGGGCAAGGACACAGAAGGAGCTGGAGGAGTACAAGAAGCTTACAGAGAAGAACATCAAGGAGATGGTGGAGACCAATTTGCTCCTCAAGAAGCTCTTCTCCCTCCAGGGAAATGCTTCGTCATCGACTTCAACATAGCTGCTGCTCAGCTTTCCTTTCTATTTTTTGTCAGTTTGCCTATCTAGTAACTTGGTCGTGTGTGCAACTTTTTATGGTACTTGGTACTGTTTCAACAACATATTTACTGAATTTGCAATGTCTAGTGGTGTGCATCAGTTGTATATGCACACTGGAATACTTGATGCAAACCTAATGCAATTGTGTGCCCATTCTAGTATCAATTGCAAATTCCTATTATATTATTATTTCCAAACCAGTGAGCAAATGCATGGTGTATCTGTGACCAATCTACTCTCAAATCTGTGACCAAAAGATGTTATATTTGTGACCAAAGTGCTGGCAAATCTGTGACCATATTATATCAAAGCGTGACAATGACAAATACCAATCTGTGACGATTTAATCATTACATCTATGATGGTTGCAAGATGATGATCTCAGCAGCCACGTCATTGATGATGTCACATCCTCGTCATCTGCCAGCGTGGCATACGTCATCCTATGACCAACACAAGACTAGATTTGTGACGAAACCGGATCGTCACACCATTGCAACGACGCCATCCGTTATCCAGGCGAACGGAAGATTGTGACGAAAAAATATCGTCACAAAATTCATTAACGGCGTTAACGGCGGCGTCAGTTAGCCCGACAGACGTGAAATTATGACGAAAACATGGTACAATCTATGACCAAAACAAATCATCATAGAATGAATTCAAATCCATGACGACACAAAATTCGTCACATATTGGTGACACATCTATGACGAAAAACCAATTTCGTCACCGATGACCAAATGTGACGTCACCTTAGTGACCAAACCAAAATCGTCACAAAAACGTCACAAAATACTAATTGTGACCATTCTGGCGTCTTCAATGACGATAATGCAACGTCATTGATGACAACATCCCTACTAGTGATACAGGACATAGGGTATTACGCACCTCGCGGCCCAAACCTGTCTAAATTGTGTGCCACGTGTCTCTTCCTTTGAGTTACCGATCTCGGCGAGGCCACATTCATCTACCTCGGGTACTCCCCTTGGTAGGTTGCCGGTCTAAAACACCGACACTCCCCCTGCACATATGCAAGCTCCCCCTGAGCCAAAGCACACTCCCCCTGAACTAATGCAGCAATGCAACACGGGAATGCAACAAAGAGCAAAATCCTGCTCACTTTGCCCAGGGCGGTTAGACCGCCTTCACCAAGCGGTTAGACCGCCTACCATTCATCTGACCGCCTGGGGGCGGTTAGACCGACCCATGTGACCGGCCCTGCACCAAACTACTCAAAATTTGCCCGAACCAATTGGAACACCTTCCAAATGCTCCCAGGTGCCCAAAACATGCACAACTTCTCCCTCCTTGTTCACAATGCATGAATCAAGGCAAAATGCGAAAAGATTCAACATATAGCTTCTCAAATATACAAAATTCATCACAAGGTGCTACACATGTCCAAATGAGCAAGTTAGATACTCTACCGATTCGTAATGACCTCAACTACATGATCACCAAGTTTCACAGCCATTGGATAAGGCTAAAAAGGATTTGAGCAATTTTGCGAAAAGTTACCCTCTCATGAGCAAAGACCTAGATATGAGCAAAACATGTCAAAATAGCAAAGCTACACAAACTTCATGCTACGACAACCATTCTAATCATAAGACCATCATAAACACCCGCAAGCACCTCATGTCATGTCAAAGCCACCGAGCCATGTGCCTACTTCTATATATGAGACTTCTCAATGGTAGGCATCATGCAATGGTTTAGCACCGAAATTAAACTTAAATTAAGCACATATGACATGGGAGCACATTTTCCAAGCATTTTACATTTCATTTTCAGATTCATACTTGGTACATGAAATGTCTTTGCGACAAAAAGGAGCTTATGCCCCTCCACAAGATAAAGCATGAGGGCTAAACATTCATGATGGCAAATGAACCTTTGGCCCCATATGATCAAAATAAACTATCTAACCACAAATTAAGTATAGCCAAGCCACTAAAATATGTCAAGATTATATAAAGGCATTTACACATAAGAGAGCATATATGTGACATTTTTCAAAAACAAAGCCATCAACCATGTATTATAAACCAAGATCATCAAGAGCTAAGCCAAACTAACCATAGCATACCAAACTAGCTCACACAATCATATATAGCACATCATGGTGAACAAGGTATATAGGAGAAGCTTTTCCTAACAAATGCATATGATACAAAATGCATGCAACCTAAGATACAAAGATGCCTATACATCATGTTACATATGCCATGCTACATGCAAGAAATGCATAAAAGAAAGTTATACATATGCTACAAAGGAGCTCCCACACACCCAACTCAAGAAATCAAACACACACCAAGCTCCCCCCGCAAACGAGTGAAAGTTGCTTGATCTAGGGGTTTGGTGAAAATATTGGCTAGTTGGTCATGTGTGGGTACATGGATCAAGGTTGTCTTCCCTATCTCTACATTGTCTCTCAGAAAATGATACCTCACTTCTATGTGTTTGGTTTTGGAATGAAGCACTGGGTTCTTTGCAACACTTATGGCACTGGTGCTATCACATTGAAGTGGGACATGGGTATACTCCTCACCAAAGTCACTCATGGTATATGTGATCCAAAGGAGCTGAGAGCAACAACTAGCAGCGGCAACATACTCTGCCTCAATAGTGGATTGAGCAACACTCGACTGTTTGCGGGAAGACCTAGACACCAAAGAAGAGCCCAAGAACTGGCAAGTCCCAGAAGTGGACTTTCTATCCAACCGACACCCGGCAAAATCTGCGTCTGAAAACCCATGAAGCGCCAAAGAAGAAGACGTGGAGTACCAAAGGCCGAAGTCGGGAGTGTGACGCAAGTACCTAAATATGCGCTTGACCGCTTGCCGATGCGAAGTCCTTGGAGATGCTTGAAAATGAGCGCACAAACATACCGAGAACTGGATGTCCGGCTTCGTCGCCGTCAAGTAGAGGAGTGATCTGATCATGCTTCGGTACTCCTTCTGGTCCACGTGTTCACCTTCCTCATCCGCATCAAGAGTTGTAGTCGTACTCATAGGCGTCGCCATGGCCTTGGAATCCTCCATCTTGAATTTTCTCACAATGTCCTTGGTGTACTTAGCTTGGTGCACAAATGTTCCTTCCTTTGATTGCTTGATTTGTAGCCCGAGGAAGAACTGCAACTCACCCATTATGCTCATCTCGAATTCCCTGCTCATATCCTTTGCAAACCTTGCAACAAGAGAGTTAGACGAGCCACCAAAGACAATATCATCCACGTACACCTACACAATCAGGATATATTTGCCCTGCCTGAGTGTTGACAGTGAAATTCCGTCAACCTAGCCATGAGTTTACCTTTGGTGTTGGCATGAATTTTATATCTTATCCATTGATACTAACCCCCGTGGTATAACAAGTTCACTTGTGGATGTCGGTTTTGAAGTTTAGTGTTTACGCAGGATTTTAGTGTTGAAAGCAAGACTTCCGGGATAAGTTCATCAAGCACCTCATGACAAGACCTTGAAGCCCGGTAGAAGTGAAGCAATGAAGTGAACATGACTCCAAGAACCCAGGGACCCAACCCGAGAAGATGACAAACTCCGAGGACCTAGCCAGAAAAGTGCTGAATCTTGCGAGACAAGGAGCTTCCTCCAACTCGGAGAGAAACTGACGACAAGGGCCCACATGCAGAAAGGGGAAGGATCTAGAAGACTCGGGAAGCAACAACGGGCAAAGGAGGCCATGGACTGGGCCGAAATGGGCCTGGTCCGGTCGGCCCAGGCCGACTGGCCCAACCTGTTTCGAGGCCCAGTCGGCCCCCCCTTTGACCTAGATGCCTCTCAGGCTATTTATAGCCCCCTGACTGAGAGCCACACATTAATTAATTCGTCATCCGCCGCCGAGGAGCAGAGAAGCTTGAGGGACACCATCTCGGAGATAAGGGTCGTGCTAGTTGTCTAGGGTCTCCCTAGCCGACGTGGTAACCTTGCATGGAAGACCACGTCGGAGCTCCGGAGCAAGGATCAAGATCGAGGTAGGACCCCGGTGGTGATCTTGTTCATGTAATCATTCATGGTGAAGTCTTTAAGTGAATCTGATTTCTAGCGATCAAGTGCCTTCTCGATGATTTTGTTTTCTTCTTGGTTTTGCTTCTTCCCCAATCTATACCTAAGATAGATTGCATAGGGTGGTCTTGTAGCCGCGGTGGCTAGAGATGCATACCGGACCGACCAAGTGATTTCAACTTGTTCTTATCGAACTCGCCCTAGACTACCCGCATGAATAGGAGTATGTTGTGACAGAACGGGGGCTCTGAAATGCGGGCGTTTTCGGAATCGGACCGGAGGCCATGGTTTAAAGATGCTTTTAATGAGATTCTCTTTTTTATCTTCATCTATCTTGTTTGGAGCTACAACATAAGCATGATATAGACTCTCTAGATTAGTTATCTCTTGCTTTCTCTTGCTACCCCTTTAATAGATTGGATTAGATTCGTTTTCTTGATGATATCTTAGATTAGATGCAACTTGGTTCTTCAATAGATAGCTTTCGTCGCTTTACTAGATTGAATCCTTGCATTGCACATTGTTCCACAGATTCGATACCTTGGGTTCACCACTCGAGGGAAGAATGGTCCCTTGACTATGATGGGAGATTTGTCCGCTTGCAAGTCTAAATGAACTTTGATACAACTATTAACTGTCAACAAGCCCCTTTTTCTGGCACCGTTGCCGGGGAGCAAGCTAGTTTACATCGTTTGGTTTGCATTTAACTTAGTTTTATATTTAGTTTATCTTTTATTTGCTATATCTAACACATATTATCTAGAAAACCACTTGTTTTGTTTTGTTTTTTGTTTTTATCTTGTTGTCTAGATGGCGTTCATAAATCAACCCGTGGAAGAACCAGAGAAATCACTAAGGGATTACGCTAGCCCTCGATGCGAAGACATAAAAGTACAAGAGTCGGATTCGAAGCTCGAAGCGACCAAGTATGAGATAAAATCCAAGATCATCGAGATGGTGGCGGCAAACCCGTTTGAAGGGATGGTTTCGGAGAACCCATATAGACACATAAGGCATTTCACGACGCTATGCAACACGGTGCGTCAAGAAGGAGTTCCCGATGAATGGTTCAAATGGAATCTCTTTCCCTACTCACTTGCCGGTGAAGCAAAGACATGGTACTCGTTTGCGTCCTTTGAAGTTGAAGGCAATTGGAACAAGTTGACAAAGAAGTTTTGTGAGAAGTTCTTTCCAATTAGCAAGGTTCAACATCTAAAAAGGCAAGTGATCACTTTCACGCAAGGAGAAGAGGAAGGGATAGACCAAGCTTGGAATAGGTTTAATGAGTTGATCGAACAAGGACCAAGACTCAGCTTCTCCGGTGATGTACTCTTGCATACGTTTTTCTTTTCCCTAACCCCTAGTTGCATGCAACACGTCCAAATGTGTGCAGGTGGGGATCTCATGGAGAAAACACTCACGGAAGCCGCCCAACTTCTACAAAAAATTAGTAAAGTGGCTGCCATGCGAAGAGATTGGGAAACAAGACTTTCGGGAGAGCCTGAACATGATTCAAGGATGAAGAAGTGTGCTGAATTTTCTAAAGAGGCAACCCCGGAAGTCACAAAAGAGGAGTCGATCCTGAAAAAGCTTGAAGAAGAACACATCTAGTCAAGAACTACCCCGAGCGTTGACTTCGCCGCATCAAATGAAACAAACAAGAGAAGCATGTCAAGCGTGAAGCAACTAAGGGAGTTCGAACCAATGGATTGGGTTCCAATCGATTACGGAGAAGTATTCGACAAGAGAAGACCGTTCCCTAATCAAAAGGGGATGGCAAGAGCATTGGAAGTGGATTTCCCACCGGAAAGGAAAGCGGACGATTCATACGACCTTGAAACCACTAGTGAGATCTTTCAAAAACTCTTTGGAGATGATGAAGTGGATCCGGAACACATAGCCGAGGTGAAAAGAATCATGGGGATCAAGCCCGAAGCATTGTCGTATGCTCGTCTCGCCGAAGTTTACGCGATAGGATCCGAAGAAGAAGAGAAGATGGCACCACACTTGAGTTGCGAGATCAATGGAGTTCAATGCAAAGCTTTATGCGACATCGGACCCAAGTAAGTGTCCTATCTTCTAAAATTTACGATAAAGTTCAAGACCACAACCTAGACTTAGCTCCAACATCAACGAAATTAATCATGGGAGATGGTAGAACTATTAGACCTCTAGGTATTGCTTGCAACATGAATGTAAAAATCTCTGGAAAATGTATACCAACTGATTTCTTTATTATTGATGCTCACCATAGTAATCATGATCACATAATCCTAGGTAGGCCCTTTCTTAAGTTGGTTGACGTTGTGTTGGATGCCGGAAAAGGCAAAGTAACAATGAACCTTAATGAAAAAAAGTACACATACAACTTTCTTCGCGTTTCTAAACACCCTACACCCTTTCCTCCCGAAGACGAAGAAGTAGAGGAGAGAGATAGTCTTTGTTTTGTTGAAACCCTTAGAGACCCACTGCAAAGAGCGATGGAAAATCAAATTAGTGATCAACAAGATGAAGAGCTAGAAGAAGCAATAAAAGGCTTAGAACCACAAGATGGGAGCGTGGAGGAAGAAAAATTCGACATAGGAGAGATTAAACCCAAGGAGCCACAAGTGCCCGAGGTAGACCTTAAACCTTTGCCCAAAGGATTAAAGTATGAATTTTTGGTCCCAGACAAGACTTATCCAGTCATTGTGAGTGACGAGTTGAGTCCTGAAGAAAATGAGAAGTTGCTGATTTTATTGAAAAAACATATGAAGGTGATTGGATATTCGATTAACGATCTCAAGGGTCTTAGCCCAGCCTTTTGCACTCATCGTATACCAATGGAAGACCAATGTAAGCCCGTAGTGGACCACCAAAGGAGGGTAACTCATGCCATGCGAGAGGTAGTAAAGAAAGAGGTCATCAAGTTACTTGATGCCGAAATCATCTACCCGGTTCCGCATAGCGAATGGGTGAGCCCGGTACATTGTGTACCAAAGAAAGGAGGTTTAACCGTGGCGAAGAATGAGAAGAATGAGTTGATACCGCAAAGAACCGTGACCGGGTGGCGGATGTGTATCGATTATCGTAAGCTTAACAAGGCAACGAAGAAAGATCACTTCCTTCTACCGTTCATCGACGAGATGCTCGAGAGATTAGCAAACCACGCTTATTTTTGCTTCCTCGATATGTACTCGGGGTTCATGCAAATTCTCATTCACCCGGACGATCAACACAAAACAACATTTACATGCCCTTATGGAACGTTTGCATATAGAAGGATGCCCTTCGGTCTATGCAACGCTGCGGCCTCTTTTCAACGTTGCATGATGGCCGCATTTTTGGAATTCATCGAAGAAATTGTCGAGGTATTCATGGATGATTTTTCCGTTTATGGGAAGACGTTCATGGATTGCTTGGCAAACTTGGATATGGTCCCCACGAGGTGTGTGGAGGTAGACTTGGTGTTAAATTGGGAAAAGTGCCACTTCATGGTTAAGCAAGGCATAGTGCTCGGACATGTTATATCCGAGAGAGGCATTGAAGTGGACAAGGCTAAGGTAGAGACGGTTGAGCAACTCCCACCTCCGACGGATGTTAAGTCCTTGAGGAGCTTTCTAGGTCATGCCAGATTCTATAGAAGATTTCGAAGATCACTAAACCTTTGACACATCTTCTTCAAAAAGAATTGGCTTTTAACTTCGATGAGAAGTGCCTAGCAGCATTCCGGACCTTGAAAAGTGTGTTGGTGAGTGCTCCCATTATTCAACCTCCGGATTGGAGCCAACCTTTCGAGATCATGTGTGATGCAAGTGACTATGCCGTGGGCGCGGTTTTGGGTCAAAGAAAGGAAGGACGAGTTCACGCTGTTTACTATGCTAGCAAAACTCTTAATGAGGCACAATTAAATTATGCCACTACAGAAAAGGAGTTGTTAGAGGTGGTATTCGCCTTCGAAAAATTCAGATCTTACATCATCAACTCGAAGGTCATTGTTTACACCGATCACGCAGCCATCAAGTATCACTTGGCTAAGAAGGATGCTAAACCACGTTTGATGTTGAAATTCGTGATAAGAAGGGGGTGGAGAATGTTGTGGCTGATCATTTGTCTAGGATGAATCGTGGACAAGATGATAAAGAGCCCATAGAAGATAAGATGAGAGACGACCACCTCTATCGAGTGCTCGATAAAGACACTTAGATGATTGATATCATTCGAGCAATTTGGAAGATGCCTCTCGATCATCTAGATAAAAACTCTCAAAAGAAGATAATCTCCGAAAGTAAGAAGTACTTTTGGGATGCACCATACCTCTTCAAACTTATCAATGATGGAGTCATGAGAAGATGTGTGCCAAGAGAAGAGAGGCTAGAAATCTTGAGAAAGTGCCACTCGGCGGAGTACGTTGGACACTATAGCCATTTTAGGACCCAAGAAAAAGTGTGGTCGAGCAGATTCTATTGGCCGGAGATGCATGAAGATACTAAAAGATATGTTGCATCATGCCCCGAATGCCAAAGAACCAGAAACATCTCTCAAAGAAATACTATGCCTTTGAAATACAATCTACAAATCGATTTATTCGATGTGTGGGGTATAGACTTCATGGGGCCTTTCAAAAACTCACACGGATATGAGTATATTCTAGTCATGGTTGATTATGTATCCAAGTGGGTAGAGGCTATGCCATGTCGTAAAGCTTCCACGGAGGAACCCATTACTATGATCAAGAACGTGATTTTTCCTCGTTTCAATACATCGAGAATCTTGATAAGCGATGGAGGAACTCACTTCACCGGGAAGAATTTAAAAAAGTGCTTGTCCAAATTGGGAATTGAACATAGGGTCTCTACAGCCTATCATCCACAAACCAACGGACAAGCTGAAACATCGAATAGGCAATTAAAAAGTATCCTCAACAAAACCATAGAGAAGGGAGGCAAGGATTGGTCAAAGAAATTATACAGAGCTTTGTGGGCTTATCGAACGGTGTTCAAGACACCGATAGGTATGACCCCTTATCAATTCGTCTATGGAAAAGCTTGCCACCTTCCGGTTGAGTTGGAACATAAAGCCTATTGGGCGATTAAAGAGATGAACCTTGATCTCGATGTCGCGCTGGTGAAACGAAGAATTCAAATAAGCGAGCTAGAGGAAATGAGGTTGAAAGCATATGAAAATGCAAGCATATACAAAGAGAGAATCAAAAGATGGTATGATAAAAGGTTAAAGAAAAAAGAGTTTAAATAAGGAGATAAGGTCCTCCTCTACAATTCGAGGTTTAAAACCTTCGGAAAGGGGAAATTGCAAAGCAAGTGGGACGGACCTTATGTTGTGCATTCGATGCTCTCCAACGGAGCGGAAACCATTATGGATGTGAAAGGTTATCAATTTATGGTGAATGGTCAACGGCTTAAGGTTTACTACGAACCCGATGTTGTGCACCTTCACCATGTTGATGTCTTCACCATGGAAGAAGAGCCCGAACGTCTGGCCTAGGACGAAAAACAAGGCATAGATTTTTGTAAATAGTTTATCTTTTAATTTTCTGGAGTTTCTCGTGAAGATTTATTCTGCCAACTTTTTCCCATGGGCTGAGAAAGCGAAAAAAGGGCGGTACGCGGCAAACCGGACCGGACCGGCCCCCGGAACAGGGTGGGACGACCGGCCCAGTCGGATCGGCCCAGGTGGGCCCCGGCGGCGTTTCGCCCCGATTTTTCCCCGGATTGCTCCTTTTCAACTTCCTTCTTTGGTCAGAAAATTTTAAGGGACGTTTGAATAAGAAAATTGAGGTTCCTAGGGTTTTCCTCTTCGAATTATTTATTTGACCGAATTGGGAGCTCGGGAATCCATCCCATCAAGCATACTTTTGCACCCATGCAGCAGCCATGGCGTCCCCGAGGAGCTTAGAGTTGAAGCAAGGCGCCAAGGAGCTAACGATGGAGGAGGTGAAGTGATGCGAGCTCAAGCTACCCGTCGAGATCAAGAGGACTGCCTGCATCCGTTGCGGAGGGCGTGTCCCGACCGGAGCTATCGCATCTCGCAACCCCGTCGAAGAGGAGAAGGTCCCTACTCCCATTCGAAGGTCGGCGCGCATCCAAGGCATGAAGCGGAAGGACTACAAGGAGGTGTCGCCCGAGCATAAGGACTATGGGGATAGCGACTACTCCGACGATCGTAGCCCGAGCTCGTGGGCGGCCGCCGGAAGAGATGATAACGATCTTTACATTTGGGAAGAGGTGCCCAAGGAGAAGACTCCCGAAGGCCCAACGGCGGCCGCAACAACGACGGCAGCGACGACAATGGTGATGGCGACGACGGCGGCGACAACGGCGGAGACCCTGGCGACGACGACCCTTTCGGGATGCATCTTATGTGTTGTGCGTCTTGCCGTCACTCCATCTCGGAGCTCTACGCAATGGTCGATGAATGTTTCCAGGCCATAGAGGCGATGAGGCAGCGTACGGAGGATTTGGAGCGTGTGGTCGAAGACGACTACAAGTTCCTAAACTGCAACGTGCGCAAACTGTTTGGCATGGTCGGGAACATGAGAGGCAAGTGGTGCAATAGTTGCGGAAAGTACCACTAGGTTTAGTTTTCCCCCTTAGGATTTTTGTAAGATACGACGAGGACGTCGTATGATTTAAGCGTGGGGGATAGCTAGCTAGCTAGCCTTTTAGCTTTTGAGCTTCAAGTTTAGTTTGGTTCGGTTTAGTTTTCGAGAGAGTTTAAGAGTCTTTAGTTTTTGAGTGTGTTTTTAAATTTTTGCAAGTTTGAAGTGTCTAAATTTAGTGTTGAGTCAAAGAAAACCAAATAAAAAGAGTCCTTTAAATTTTATGTCTTGTGTGATGCTTATCTTTATTCACTCGTTTGTTTATCTTTAATTCTTGATATATGAACATAAGTGTGTGGTTTGAAAAACGTTTACCGTGGTGCTTAGTGGAATTGCTACTTCTAAAAGTACCCATATCACACTTCGATCTTGAGCTTCACATGTTGGTTGTCCTATGTTCAATGCTAAAAGTTGGAGGATTTCAGTTCTGAAAATTATCTAAAAAAACCATGTAATAAAGGTTAGCAAAACCTCTTTTTCCAAGTTGAGAGTAAGAAAAAATCCTATACAAAGCCAATTTATTTTTTGCTCCACCATAAGTGTGATTAGCACGATGAGTTTGGCTAGGATCCTTCTCTCTTGGGAGTTTTAATTTCAAGCAATGATCATGTTCTTGTGCTTATCTTTTGTTGCTAGCCTCGTCATGTATTCGGTAACGTGACTTTCACATCGAGAGTCCCGTACATCGCCGAATTCCATACCCAACCCTATACATCTCTTTTGTACATCACATTCCTTGAACACAATCTACTTTCATAGTTTCGTCTTGTCTCTAGCATGGTTTATTTAAAATTTCATATTGTATGCATGCAAGAAAGATAAGAGTTGAGAGCTTTGAAAAGATGTCAAGAGGGAAAAACAAAGAGAAAAGTATGAGTATGGAAAAGAAAGAAAAAAATAATAGAAAAGTAAAGAAAGAGAAAAAATATGAGAATGAAAGAATGAAAGAAAAAGAAGGGAAAGAGAAAAGAGGAGTGGCAAGAAAGATATCAGAGGGATGAATCAAGTGAAAGAAAAATAAAGAGTAAAGTGCACGACCGGTCCCTAAACTATCATAGGTGTGTCATCCCGGTCCCTAAACTTTCAAATTGACTGTTTAGGTCCTTAAATTTGTTGAGTTGTGTCATCCCGGTCTCTAAACTTGCAAGTTATTCACTTAGATCCTTGAACTTGTTCAGTTGTATCACCTTGATCCCCAAACTTGATTTTGAGTCTCATCTAAACTAAAACATAGCGATCTATAAATTGTATATCAAAAAGTAATTCATATTTTTCATATGAATTCAAATATAGACAAATTTATATCAAAATTGTAGCCGTCAATGTGGTAAACAACTTTGTAGGTGAAATGTTTTTGAATTTGCTGTTGAGGGCCCCAAAATATTGTTGTATGCTTTAAATATTTTGAAACTTGAAATTAAATTTTGGGACCTTAAACAATTTTAATTAAAAAGTTCAACTACAAAGTTGTAGATCACTTCAAGGATTACAATTTTGATACAAAGTTTGTCTTCATTCGAGTTTGTATGAAAAAATTATGAATTATTTGTTATATAGATGAGATTCAAAACTAAGTTTTGGGATCGAGATGACACAATGGAACAAGTTTGATGATCTAAACATGTGATCTGCAAGTTTTGGGACCGGAATGACACAACCCAAACAAGTTTGAGGACCTGAATGGTCAATTTGAGAGTTTAGGGACCGGGATGACACACCACTAATAGTTTAGGGACCGCTGGTGCACTTTACTCAAAAATAAAAGTGCAAGGAAGGATGTCACGTTGTTGAGAGACGAAACTTTCACTCTTTTTCCAACCATGTGCAATCTGACAACTAGGACGTCATCGATGCCTCGTAGTCATAATTTTCTTTTGCCCTTGCACATGTCCACCATTCTAAATCTTCTCATACTTGATATCCCTACATATGGATTATTCCTCATGATCATTGGCTTTGAAAAGTAAACAACCATTAGAGGAAGTTCTTAATTTGACAATATTTGTGTTGATTGCACTAGCCCTACCTATAGCTCTGCTTTACATGTCATATGAGAGATTTATGGGAGGTGAAAGTTTTATAAAATTTGTTTAGGATAGCAACTTCTATATGAGCGACTTGAGAAAGCTTGGAGAAAGGTTTTTGTCTAATACTTGTTGCGGGTTTTTTGTTTTTGAAAATCATAAAACCCCTCTGATGGAAGCAAAGAAGCAAGCATGGCTGAAATTGAAGACTTTGAGTAAAGAGTTTGAGTTGTGGGGTAAATCTTGATGTGGTAAAGATTCTAAATGCCCATGTTTATGTATGATGATCATTACTTTATGTTTATGTATTAAAGATAAAGGATTGACTAACTTGTGAAGAACGATTTAGCGAAACATGATTACAACGCCTTGGACGAAGTTCTTTTACGAGTACTTGCTCAAGGACGAGCAAGAGCTAAGCGTGGGGGAGATGTTGACGATGTATTTTGGTACACCAAACATGTTCATTACACTTTGGTTTGGATTTGTTTATGGAACTAACCCGCCACTAGGCACACTAATCATATAACAAGTTCATCTATGTGCATGCATTTGGAAGTGTTGTGTTTGTGTAGGAAAACATGAACAGAAAGGACGGATTCGCAACAAGTTCAAAGGAGCATTTACAGAGTCTTGTTCGTGTTCATGAGCTTGATGAAATCACTTCCGAAGTGCTATGTAGGAACACCCCCGGGGATTGAAGCGTAAAAGACCGAACTTCATGCACGGAGAACCTCCATCTTGGACGCGAGGATGACATCGTCAAAATCATGCAAGTGGAAGGGGCAAAGTGCATAATCACCTGAGGACCCACGAGGGCGAAGGGGCGACCAAACCAGGCCGAAATGGGCCTGGGCCGGTCGGCCCAGGCCAGCTGGCCCAGCTCGCTTCCGGTGTCGGTTCGGCCCCCCTTTCCTTGCACCCGAAGGATCTTCAACCCTAAAACCCTGGAGGCGCTGCCATTCACAGGGGGGAGAGCCATTCGCACCAGGAGGCCATCCACAAGCTAGAGAGAGAGAGGAGGGAGATCTCTGGAGGGGGATCGACCACCTCGAAAGAAGCACCCACAAGTGGAGAAGAAGGAAGACACCGTCGGAAGGGTGACCATGATCAACGGTGCTATGTCTAGCACCTTGATGGGGTAATCTCCTTATTCGTCCATGGGTTGTAATCGATCTTGAGATGTAATCGTACTTTGTTGGATTATCTATCTATCATCTTGTGTTGAATATACTTTATTGCTTAAGGTTAGCTACCGTGCCGTAAAGGGAGTAGAGCTCCAATGCTTCCTTGGATCCATTCAATACGCCATGTCCATCATAGGTCTAGTCACGAATACCTTCGCGTAGTGACAGTACGAGAGGAGGGAAAGGGCAAAACCGTGGTCACAACCCCCGATAGATTAGATTGGTTTTCTTGTTTAAAGCGATTGCATGCTCTTGTATCATAGACCCATGGGCGAGTGTCGTTTATCTTGATAGCTTAATCATTTATCTAGTGTAGTTTAGTTGTTTTCTAGTTTAATCATAGTTAGGGTTTGAGTAGCTAGAGTGTAAAGGTAGATCCAACGCTTGTAATCCCCTTGCCCCACGGATTGACAAGAACCTTGGGAATCTCGTGGTGAAAAAGGTGTAGGTCTGTACGCTTGCGGATCGTAGAGGGATACGTTTTTTATCCGTCAACAAGCCCCTTTTTCTGGCGCCGTTGCCGGGGAACAAGCAATCAAGATCCAATCTAGTATCGCTTATTTTTCAGTTTTTCTTTTGATTTTCTTTTGCATCTCTTAAGTTTGATCATACTCAAAAGAAAAAAAATCAATCTAATCTAATTTTGATTAACCCTAATTGTTTTTTAGATTTTTGTTTTATTACTAACCCTAACCGGAGATGGTTGGCTACCTCTCCAAGAAACCCAAATATTTTTGTGGATGATCCAGGAAAACTTTACAAGCAAAGGAGCCATGCAACACAAGCTAAAGGGTTGGAAACCCTAGATCGAAAAGTCGAAGTTGAAGGACCATCGAAATCTCTAAGGGAATCACCACCTCCAAGTCCAAAGGAAGATCAACGTCAATCACCACCCATGGGAGAACAACCACAACCGAAGCGCAAGATCGAGCTATGCACCCCGGACATCGTTGATCTACCTATCATAAACCTTCAAGACGCCGGAAGGCCGTTCAAGATCAAGGTCTCAACTATCCGCATGACGATTGCGAGAGCTTTGGAGCGTTTCAATGAATACATACGAGCCGAATTCCTTGAGTGGCATATCGGTCTACTTAAGAGGAGGATGGAGAAGATGGAGATAGAGAATGAAGCTCAAGACCTAAAGGCTACCGAGGCAAGATCCACGTGCGAGGAGTGTGAGGAGCACGACCATGTCCGAGGTAAACCCCGATTTAATGCAAGTTCGTCCATTCAAGATTTGGTTCCCCTTTGTACACAATTGAAGGACTTCATGGACGAGCAAGCTAAGATCAACGAGGACGTTGTCACTAAGTTCGAGGCTATGGAGAAAATATTAGAGAATTTAGATGGAAAGGTGACGGAGGTCGGAAGCTCTATACGTGAAGTGTTCATCATGATGAAGATGCTAGAGACGCACGTGGGACAACTTGTCGGGCGCCCGATGGGTAACAAACAAGAATTTCTGAGACAACCCCAAGGTCCCTAGATGGCGGAGGCTACTCAAACTCATTCGGGAGAGATGGAGGATCACACTAAGGAGACCACGAAGATCACGACCGAAGGACCGGAGTTTGAGATGTCGAGCCACTACATAAAGGAAGTTGTTGCATCCGTCAAGACCAAAGGACAAAGCCAGCCTGTGAAGACCAAAAATATGACTAAGCCGAAGAATAAGCTCATGCCCAAGATGGTGCGGGAGTGGGTACCCAAGATTGCAACACCCGCAAAGAGCGTTGATCCGAAGTAATCAAGTGAAGAAGTCTAGCCATGGACTATAAACGAAGCGCTAGGCGGGAGGCAACCCGTTTCGTCGAGTCAAGAATAAGCTGCCGGGAGGACAACCCGATTCCAGGTTTTTCGACTTATTAATTCAGTTTTGAATTTTACTATGCAAGACATTAGACTTAAAGTGGTTGAACAATATTAGAGACATAATTCTTGGTTGATTATTTTGTTTTGACCATAAACCCTTTACATGAACCATCCTATGTGATTGTTTTCTTCTTTTCGAGAAACCAAAACCAAAAGAATTCAGAACCTAGCTCAACCATTCATCTTCTTTATGATGTTGTGGTTGACTTGTTTTACATGCTGAAAACACACGAGTAGAGCCACGACTTGTAACTAGATGTTATTTAAATTTCCGCACGTGGTAGGACTCGTGTGAACCTAGAAACTTCACTTTTGGTTGGTTTAAAAATCCATATCCTTGGTTTCTCTAAGATTAGAATTTTTCTAAGCCTCATTTAATTTTATTTCATTCAAAATCTCTCTCATCTAATCAAAATTAGAACCTAAACCTATGCCCCCATGACGAGCCGGGAAGAGTTTGCTCTCAACTAATTAAAGCAAACAATACCGGTGAGACCGATATAAATGTAGTCGGAAAATATTTTCGACTTACATCTTGTTTTTAATGCTTTGAAAACTCCTCTAAATTTATATTTAAACTCATTAATAGCTCTGATTTTTATTTTTTTCGAAATTAGAGGAGTGCTTAGCGTTAAAACATGCTTAGAGGGAGGCAATCTAGTTAACTTAACCATGCATGCACCATGATGCATCATGGGATACCCCCCCCCCCCAATATCTTTTATCAAACCACATGCAAAGTACAAGCATGGGGGGCAGCCAAAGCTTTGTTTGCAGGAATATCATGGATACATGTGAGGCAAGGAAGCATGGAAGTGACTCAAAGCAAAATCATCAAGTGGAAGGAGCAATAATGCAAGCGAAGGAGTGGATGAGAACTTTTGGAAGGTGCACGAGGTCACGAAGCAACAAAGCAAGCATTAGTGCACTAAAGAAAAACCGAGCCAATAGGAGGAGGGAGGTAATCCTCCCATCCAGATCTTTGTTCGTGTGCTCTAGTTTGTAGTCCGGAACCACCTTAGACTTAGCGAACCACCCTACTTGTTTCATGCAACAAATCACATCCTTAATCCACTCAAAGTCCAGACTCCAAAATAATATTTGTGTACCTTGTTACCAGTTGAAAACCCCAGATATATATTTGTGAGGGAGAGTGTTGCAACCATGGAAGAAAACTACAAGTCTTTGCAACAAGAAGAAGGGATCATAGTCGTCTAAGCCATCATTGACAACCTCTTCGAGGAGGCACTCAGTTTCTGAGTCTCCTCAGAGTATGGAGGAGGACACGGCACTGCCGAGGAGAAACAACACTCTTCTCCTCGGTGGCATGAGGGCCACACGAAGCTCGTCTATGAGGTTCACCGAACCTCATGGATGTACGGAAGAGCCGCTCGTCCGACCTCACCGCTCGACACGATCATCCACTCCACCTCCATACGCACCGTGGTATCCGATGGGTTTATCATCATGACAGAGGAGGAGGAGAAGAAGCTCACTAGACTTGAGTAGAGTCTTGTAGCGAATGTCGACTACGACGGCCAAGCTCTCCACATATTGGGTTTTCATACGGAACACCGAGGTTGGGTGCAATTCTCCAAAGGAGTGTCGGTAAACACCCACAAGGGATTCGCCTTGGAAATTCTCATGACCATGGCGCATATCCTTGATGAAGGAGTGCCGAGTCTCTCATTCTGTTTGGAGGGAGTTGAACAAGTGGATCCCTATGAGTATATTTGGGAATTACTCGGTTTTCAAAAGGGAGCCCTGGAACAAGTGTATGTGCATGAAGGCACATTGGAAGGTTTTTGGAGTGTGATCGCCGGAGGAGCCCATCAACAAAGAAATACTATCCAGAACCCCATCATCCAAGTGTTTCACTCATGGATGTGCAAAAGGATTTTGGGGAAAATAAGAGAGACAATGATAACCAACACAGAGTTGAATTGGCTTTGCTTGGCTTTGATTGCCAGGTAGCCAATCGACCCCTCTCGACTTATGGCTAGGGGTGTTACCTCTCCATGTTGGCTATCTCTTTGAGACCGGCGATTCCAAGAAACCCGAGCATCTCCTAGCCGGGACCTCCCTAGGATTTGATTATATGAAGAAAGAAAAATATATTAGTGAAGATGAGAGAGGAGGCGTCAAAGTGGCCAAAGTAAATTTTCCCTTATATTGAGGGGAAAGAAGATTGGTTAGAGGAAGGACTTCTTGTGCCCGTGAAGAAAAAAATAAAGGATTATAGGAGAAGGTTCTTCCACGGCCCAAGAAGGAGGTGCGCAAAAAAATTATGTGCCACCATTTGGAGGAATTCCGGCGCCGCCAAGTTACTACGGTGGTGTACCAATGCAAGCATGGGGGAGTGATGCGGCCATACCCCCCATAAAATTTTGCGGTGCCCAACGTAGCCTTTGCGGAGTCATACACACATCTTCCTCCACCACAACAAAGTGTGACCATTATTGGAGGATACACTGCAAGGAACATACAAAATATTTCAGCCATCCTAACCAATGCAAACCAAATGGGTGAAGGAAATGCAAACATCGCTTATGTGCTCGGACACCTTCACCCAGCACCGTCGGACAATTCTTAGGAGGAGCGGTGCAATCCTATTATGAGCAAGGGTGCAACAACCAAGACTATTAATATCAACCACCGACGGAAGATTAGAGAGAGGAGGAGCTTTAGTTTAATCTTTCCTTTTCCCTTTTCTTTAATTTTCAGCTTGTATGCACCTATGTATGCATAGTGTTTTTAGTTTTTATTTAAAATTTTCAGCATGTGTGTTTGTTTTTATTTTCATCATGAATAAAGTCACCACCTAGTTTTTACCTTTGGTAGATTTACAAAGTTTGTGCCATGATGATATATGATTATAATTGCCGCTTTGTTTATCTTTGTACTAGTTTTATGCATGATTAAGCTAATGCTCTCTTAAAATACAAATCCGAAATTATCTAAATGCTAGCTTAATCTTTAGCGGAGGTTATGATAAAAATAAAGACCCATAGTGTTCTATGTGCTCTCAAGTTTTAGATGGATTAAAGATGATTTATTTTTGTTCTTAAAAGTAACGCTAACCTTGTCTTAAATACCACTTGCATGTTGCTCTACCTATCCAGAGCCACATAAATACTTGAGTGCAAAAACTTAGTATACAAGGTTTATTTTTGGGTGAGTTATTTCAGGCCTTGATTTCTCTGGCCCGAAACTAAAAAGCTGGTCATTCCATTTTTGCGTAATTATCTTATTGCTAGCCTTTTATATGTGCATTGTGTATCCCCACATCGGAGATTTCACAAACCTCGTCGGATATCCACCCTTAAAACCAAAAAAATCATCTTTTGTGTTTACCTCCTTGACCACAACCTATGGTTGAGAATGGATCGTCAATACAAGGAAGATCGCAAGATGGTGCCAATATTGAAGATTTCAAGTATCTCTCCAAAGGAAAAGTATTTCCGGTACCTACCTCCGAGAAACGTCTAAGCATGGGGAAGGAGGTAGGTACAATGCAATTTTAGAATTCAAGGGGAGCAAAAAAAAATTTGATGAGAAAGAAAAAA
The DNA here is from genome assembly GCA_947561735.1 of Cenchrus americanus. Classification (NCBI taxonomy): domain Eukaryota; kingdom Viridiplantae; phylum Streptophyta; class Magnoliopsida; order Poales; family Poaceae; genus Cenchrus; species Cenchrus americanus. The sequence continues at coordinate 39,405,241 of OX387239.1, read as the reverse complement.
GAAAGAAAAATAAAAAACTATAAAGAAAAATGAGAAAAGAAAAAATATGAGTATGTATAATATAAAAATAAAATAAAGTGAACTCCCCGGTTCTCTAAAGTGCATTAGGAATTTCAAGGTTTCAAGATTTAAAAGATCCAGACTCATCTTTCCAACCATGTGCAATCCGATAACAAGGACTTCCTTTGTGCCTCAGGATCACTCTTTGCCATTTGCACATGTCCTATCTCAAGTGTGTGTATTTTTCTCTCCCCCTCCTTGATATAACATTATTTTCCAATGACCTTTTTGACGAGTCTCGGTAAGACCATGAGAAGCTTGTCTTGTTTTGACAACATCTCATTTATAATATCTTGGTAGGACTAAACTTTCCCAAAGAGCTCCATATAAAGCCTACCACACATGTGAATGTTATGAGAGGGAAAGGAGTAGAATAAATAGGCTTGAGAGACAAGATGGGATGAGAGTTCATGACCAAGATGCAAGGTGGTTTAAATTTTTGAACTTGGTTTAGCTCTTTTCATCCCATTCTTTATTTCAAAATTTCTAAGATACATTTGAATTTTTGGGAGCATGTTAATACTTGTGGGATAAGCTTAACTAATTATCTACCCTCCAAAGAGATGAAGGCTAGTACACTATGGAACTTTAACGAACTAAACTTTTGAGAGCATTATGTTTTCTCATGTATGATCAAGTGCAAGGTTTAAACAATGAAGGGCAACGATGATATCCATCGAAGGCTTACTCGAGGACGAGCAAGGTTTAAGCATGGGGGAGATGTTGACAGTGAAATTCCGTCAACCTAGCCATGAGTTTACCTTCGGTGTTGGCATGAATTTTATATCTTATCCATTGGTACTAACCCCTGTGGTATAACAAGTTCACTTGTGCATGTCGGTTTTGGAGTTTAGTGTTTATGCAGGATTTTAGTGTTGAAAGCAAGACTTCCGGGATAAGTTCATCAAGCACCTCATGACAAGACCTTGAAGCCCGGCAGAAGTGAAGCAATGAAGTGAACATGACTCCAAGAACCCAGGGACCCAACCCGAGAAGATGATAAACTCCGAGGACCTAGCTAGAAAAGTGCTCAATCTTGCGAGACAAGGAGCTTTGTCTAACTCGGAGAGAAACTGATGACAAGGGCCCACATGCAGAAGGGGGAAGGATCTAGAAGACTCGGGAAGCAACACCGGGCAAAGGAGGTCGTGGACTGGGCCAAAATGGGCCTAGGTCGGTCGGCCCAAGACGACTGGCCCAGCCTGTTTCGAGGCCCAGTCGGCCCCCCTTTGACCTAGATGCCTCTCGGGCTATTTATAGCCCTTGATCGAGAGCCACACATCAATTAATTCGTCATCCACCACCAAGGAGCAGAGAAGCTTGAGGGACACCATCTCGGAGATGAGGGTCGTGCTAGTTGTCTAGGGTCTCCCTAGCCGGCGTGGGAACCTTGCATCGAAGACCACGTTGGAGCTCCGGAGCAAGGATCAAGATCGAGGTAGGATCCCGGTGGTGATCTTGTTCATGTAATCATTCATGGTGAAGTCTTTAAGTGAATCCGATTTCTAGCGATCAAGTGCCTTCTCGATGATTTTGTTTTCTTCTTGGTTTTGCTTCTTCCCCAATCTATACTTAGGATAGATTGCATAGGGTGCTCTTGTAGCCGCGGTGGCTAAAGGTGCATATCGGACCAACCAAGTGATTAAAACTTGTTCTTATCGAACTCGCCCTAGACTACCCGCATGAATAGGAGTACATTGTGACAGAACGGGGGCTCTGAAAGGCGGGCGTTTTCGGAATCGAACCGGAGGCCACGGTTTAAAGATGCTTTTAATGAGATTCGCTTTTCTATCTTCATCTATCTTGTTTGGAGCTACAACATAAGCATGATCTAGACTCTCTAGATCGGTTATCTCTTGCTTTCTCTTGCTACCCCTTTAATAGATTGGACTAGATTCGTTTTCTTGATGATATCTTAGATTAGATGCAACTTGGTTCTTCAATAGATAGCTTTCCTCGCTTTACTAGATTGAATCCTTGTGTTGCACATTGTTCCACGGATTCGATACCTTGGGTTCACCACTCGAGGGAAGAAGGGTCCCTTGACTACGATGGGAGTTTTGTCCGCTTGCAAGTCTAAACGAACTTTGATACAACTATTAACCGTCAACACTGAGTAAAAACAAGGTCTGATCGACCTTTCGCATCTCAAAACCTCACTCAAACAGGAATCCCCTCAACCTACCATACCAAGCTCTAGGCGCCTGCTTCAACCCATACAGTGCCTTCCTCAACTTGTACACTCGTTGGGGTACTTCTCACTTTCAAACCCCGGTGGGTGCCTCACATACACTTCTTCCTCCAACACACCATTCAAGAAGGCACTCTTCACATCCATTTAGTACAACTTGAACCCTTTAGCCATAGAAAAGGCTAGAAGAATCCTAATTGCCTCCAAACGGGCTACGGGAGCAAAGGTCTCCTCGTAGTCAATCCCCTCCTTCTGACTGAACCCCTGAGCAACAAGACTTGACTTGTTTCTCACCACTTCACCTTTCTCTCCCTCTTTGTTCTTCCACACCCATTTTGTCCCAATCGGCTTACACCCTGGAGGAGGGTCAACCAATTCCCAAACCTGATTTCTTTCAAAGTTCTCCAACTCCTCATGCATCGAATTAACCCAATTATGATCAGATAGTGTGTGTCCAATGTCTTTGGGCTCAAAGGTAGCAACAAATGCAGCATGAGCGAAATGAGAATTGTTCCGAACCCTCAACCATGTAGTACGTTCATTCATGTCGCCGATGATCCTTGAAGCTGGGTGATCTACTTGTACTCGTCGGGGAGGTTCTCACCTTGATGCTACCTCCCCCTCAACAGCAGCTTCTCCTTGATCTTGGTTTGTCGTCGTAGATGTGGGAGAGGGGCCGTTCATCACCGTAGTTGAAGTAGTAGGTACATGCTTAGCCACAGGCACCACACCGCCATAATCATCATCTCCATGTTCATGCTCCTCCTCCTGAAAGATCTCCTCTCAAAGTTCATCATCACCTGCACACTCAAAAACAAGCTGACTACATGGTTGTGTCTCATCGAAGGTTACCTCGCAAGTCTCCACGATTTGGTTAGTTTCAAGATTGAGCACACGATATGCTCTAGAGTGAGATGCATAACCAAGCATCGTCCGAGCCATCTCACACAAGGTTCTGTTCTTCCTTTCCACAACACCATTCTAGGGAGGCGTGTACGGACTCGAAAACTAGTGTTCAAGACCCAAGTCATGGCAAAAGGTTTCAAAACAAGAGTTTCTGAATTCTGAGCCATTGTCACTACAGATTGCTCGTATGGCATCTTCGTGCCTCTCGTTCCTCAACCTCAAGACAAGATCTCGAACAAAACCAAACGTCTCTCCTTTCTCCTCGAGAAAGAACACCCGCGCATACCAAGAGTAATCGTCCACCACAACAAGGACATACCACTTCCCACCCGCAGATCGCACACGAGTTAGGCCAACAAGGTCCATATGGAGAAGCTCGCATGGACGCTCAGTCATCACATCAGTGAGAGGCGGGTGAGAAGAGGCTACCATCTTGGCATGCCTACGGCGCACAAACCAACTCTTTCTCAAACCTCAACCGTGGCAATCCTCGGACCAAATTGAGTTTACTCAAGCGAGGCAAAAGGTCAAAGCTCAAGTGACCCAACTTCCTATGCCACTTCCACAACTCACTCGAAGAACCAGCCAAGAAACAACGCTCAATACCAAAAGACTGAGAAAAATCAGCTCGAAACACCTGACCCTCGGGAACGACCATACAAACAAGGTCCCCTCGAGAGTCCAAAATCTGAGAACCACCAGGCCAAAACAACACCTCAAAGCCCTCATCCAACAGCTGGGACACAGAAAGCAAATTGTATCCAAACGATTGAACAAGAGCAACACGCCTCAAAGTGATCTTGACACTCACCTTAAGCTCACCTTCTAAAAGCACACGCCCTCGCCCATTGTCCCCAAAGGTGATGTACCACTTAGTCACCACCGGGACGAGACTTGAGAACCACCCCTTGTCTCTGGTCATACGCCTCGAGCAACCGGAGTCAATCAACCAAATGTTCTTCAAGTCTCCCACATGAAATTCAAAAACGAGCACGTGAGCGAATAAACGACTCAGCACTGGGGTTAGTACCAAAAGAGTAAAACCAGTGCCGAGCCATTTGCTCAAAAGTGGGGTTACCACAATCCAAGACATCTTTCCTACCAAAGCTACCTCCACGAACACCACCACGAAAACCACTACGAGGGAACCATGTGTCGGTGTTTTAGACCAGCAACCTACCAAGGGGAGTACCCGAGGTAGATGAATGTGTCCTCGCCGAGATCTGTAACTTGAAGGAAGAGACACGTGGCACACAATTTAGATAGGTTCAGGCCGCGAGGTGCATAATACCCTACGTCCTGTATGTTGTGTAGCTCTAGATTGATTGGGTGTGTTTACAAGATGATGTGTATGAGAGAGATAGGGGTCCTGCCTCACCTTATATAGTCCGGGAGGTAGGGTTACAAGTCGGTTTGAGGAGAGAGTACTAGTCGTATACGTCTAGGAGTTCTCTACATGGTACAGGACATGCACAGCTTCCTATCCGAGTACTCCTCCACCGTATTCCTTGCGCCCCACGTCATCAAGTGTCGTGTGACCCAAGTCGAGTAGTCCCAGGGGCCCACCGAGTAGTCGGTCCTGGTACCCATCGAGGCAGTGGGCCCAGGGAGGTCCATACGACAAGCCCCCGAGTACTTTGTAGTCGAGCGAGATAGTTTCGAGTAGTCTTGATGGCCTTGACGAGTAGACCTCAGGCGTCCCTGAGTACTACAAGCCAAAAGTCCTCAAGAATACTTGAAGCATCCCGAGGCTGGAAGGTACTCCAGCTGATCCTTGAGTAGCTTTTAAGTCTTCTCGAGTAGTTCCCAAGCGTCCTCGTGTTCTCCTCTCGAAGGTCTTCAATAGTACTCACATCGTCTTGAAGAAGAAACCATATGGAAAATGTGATTCGAAGAATCGCATTCCATATGGAATGTAGCCCCCAAGCCTTAGGTTGAATCATAGATTCAAGCTGAGGGTCAATATGAAGTTCTGCCAAGCTTATCCCATAAAATCCGGAGAAAAAACCGAAGGACACGTGGCACGGAGCCCCCGAGCCTTGAGTCGAGTACTTCCTCGCGAATTGAAGGGTCATCTTGACTGTAGAATGTGTCTTGAGTGGATCTCGAGTCTCGTTGTCACCCATTAGACCGGCGAATGTAGCCAAGCCCCCGAGATGAGTTGTATCGAGTACCGGAAGCCGAAGAGTCAGGCAGCCGCTGCTGAGTCAGCCGTCGATACTTATCCATCCGGTCACTGCAGTGCCGCTTTCCAGGTTATAAACAGACGCCGAAACCCTTAGGGTTTTTCATTCTCCGCAGTAGCAGCCGCTGGAATAGATCTAGCCAAGTCCCCATCCACTGTTGCTTCTGCTGTCGCGAGATGAAAATCCCCACGCGCCGCTGCCACTTGCCACCAGCGTAGCCCCCGAGCATATGCGAGTGAAGACCCCTTGTACTTGCAGGATGAAGCCGTCTCCATCCAACGGCTCGAAGGTTGGTGCCGGGAAGAAGCAGTCCTGTAGCGAAGCAGAGGGATCTGCTCAAGGGTCGTCGCCTGTTGACGGTTAATAATTGTATCAAAGTTCGTTTGTGACTCGCAAGCGTACAAGTCTCCCGTCGTAGTCAAGGGACCCTTCTTCCCTCGAGTGGTGAACCCAAGGTATCGAATCTGTGGAACAAATGTGTGACGCAAAACTTAATCTATTAAAGCCAAGTAACTTCAATCTTCGATAAAAGAAACCTAATGCATCTAAGTAAAAACACAAAACGAATCTAATCTACTAAAAACCGGAGAAAACAAAGTAAGATTGGGTAGATAAACCGATCTAGAGGGATCGGGGTAAGCCTTTTGTTGAAGTTCCAAGCAAGAGAAGAAGTAGCAAATCGAATCTTAATAGAAGCCTCTTTAAATCGTGGTTTCCCGTCCAAATCCGAAAACATCCGCCTTTCGAGACCCCCGTTCGTCACAACGTATCCCTATTCATGCGGGGAGCTTAGGGCGAGTCAAAAGACAAGTCGAGATTCTTTCGGAAGATCCGCGTGTACCTCTAGCCACCGCGGCTACAAGAACACCCTATGTAATCTATCTCGAGAATAGAATTGGAATAAGCAAAGCCGATCGAAAAACGAAATCTTCGAGGAAACACTTGATCGCTAGGAAAAGATTCAACTTGATAATTCAACTATAACAATGATACATACACAAGATCACCACCGGGATCCTTCCTTGATCTTGCTTCTAGCTCCGGAACTCCGACGTGGTCTTCCGTGCAAGGTTCCCACGTCGGCTAGGGGAACCCTAGTCAACTAGCTCGACCCTCCCCTCTCCGAGATGGTGTCCCTCTCTTCTCTCGCTTCTCTCGGCGGCCGAAGACGAAATCTTCTCTCGCGTGGCTCTCGGCCGTGGGGGCTATAAATAGCCCGATTGGCGGCTAGGGCAAAGGAGAGGGTGTTTGGGCCCAAAATGGGCTCCGGGCCGACCGGATCGGGCCGGCCGGCCTGGGCCCATTTAGGCCCAGCCCGTGGGCTCCTTTGCCCTACGTCGGTTCCCTTGCTTCCTGCATGTTTCCCCCTTCTGCATGTAGGTCCATGTCGTCGGTTTCTCTCCAAATTGGACTCAACTCCTTGTCTTGCAAGATTCAGCACTTTTCTGGTCAGGTCCCTGGAGTCTGTCGTCTTCTCGGATCAAGTCCCCGGCTTCTTGGAGTTAAGTTTGCTTCATTGCATGACTTATCCCGAAAGTCTTGCATTCAACACTAAAACCCTGCATAAACATTAAACTCCAAAACCGACATGCACACGTGAACTTGTTATACCACGGGGGTTAGTACCAATGGATAAGGTATAAAATTCATGCCAACACCGAAGGTAAACTCATGGCTAGGTTGACGGATTTTCACCGTCAACATCTCCCCCATGCTTAAACCTTGCTCGTCCTCGAGTAAGCCTTCGATGGATATCATCATTGCCAAACAATGTTTAAACTTTGCACTTGATCACACATGAGAAAACATAATGCTCTCAAAATTTTAATTCATTAAAGTTCCATAATGTGCTAGCCTTCATCTCTACGGAGGGTAGATTCTTATTAAGCTTATCCCACAAGTATTAACATGCTCACGAAGTTTTAAATAGATCTCATAATTTTTGAATTAAAGAACAAGATAAAGAAAAGCTAAACCAAATTCACAAATTTAAATCATCTCGTGTATTGCTCATGAACTCTCATCTCACTTGTCTCTCAAGCCTATGTATTCTACTCCTTTCCCTCTCATATATATGTGGTAGGCTTTATATGGAGCTTTGGGAAAGTTTAGTCCTAACAAGATTTTATAAATGAGGTGTTGTCAAAACAAGACAAGCTTCTCATGGTCTTACCGAGACTCGTCAAAAAGGTCATTGGAAAATAATGTTAAATCAAGGAGGGGAAAGAGAAAAATACACACACTTTTAGATGAGTGGACATGTGCAAATGGCAAAGAATGATCCCGAGGCACAAAGGAAGTCCTCGTTATCGGATTGCACATGGTTGGAAAATGAGAATGGATCTTTTTAACTTGAAGCCTTGAATGCACTCTTAGAGAACCAGGGAGTTCACTTTACGCACATATATTTTTTTCTCTTTCTCATATTTCTCATTCTTTTCTTTCTTTGATTCATTCGTTATATATATATTTTTTTCTTTCTTCACCTTGGAAGTCACGTATATCGCCGAATTTTTTCTTTCATCATTATATTATATTTTTTTTAAATACTCCCTTTTGAACTCTAAAACTGCAACGTACCTACCTCCTCCCCCATGCTTAGACGTTGCTCGTCCTCGAGCAAAGAGGTGAAAATAAGGTAGGTACCGGAATATTTTTCCTTGGAGAGATACTTGAAATCTTCAACGTTGGCATCGTCTTGCGATCTTCCTTGAATTGATGATCCATTCTCAACAATAGGTTGTGGTCAAGGAGGTAATCACAAAAAAATGATATTTGGTTTAAGGGTGGATATCCGGCGAAGTTTGTGAGTTCACCAATGCGGGGATACACAATGCACGGATAAAAGGCTAGCAAAAAGATAGATACGCAAAAACGGAATGACCAGCTTCTTAGTCTCGGGCCAGAGAAATCATGGCCTGCAATAACTCACTCAAAAATAAATCTTGTACACTAAGGTTTATGCACTCAAATATATATAAGGCCTTGGATAGGTTGAGCAACACACAAGCGATATTTGTGACAAGGTTAGCGATATTTTTGAGCATAAAAGACATCTTTAATCTATTCATAACTTGAGAGCACATAAAACACTATGGGTCTTTATTTTAATCATAACCTCCGCTGAAAATTAAGCTAGCATTTAAATAAATTCAGATTTGTATTTTTAAGAGAGCACTAGCTTAAACATGCATAAATCAATTACAAAGATAAACAAAGCTGCAAATATAATCATATATCATCATGGCACGAATTTTGTAACTTTTCCAATGATATAATCAAGGTGGTGTCTTTATTAATGATGACATCAAGTTGAAATACATACTGAAAATAAACAAACATGCTTGCTGAAATTTAAATAAAAACAGAAAATACTACGCAAACACACATAAGCAAAAGCTGAAAATTACAGAGAAAAAGAAAAGAAAAGAAAACTAAAGTTCCTAAATCTTCTAGTCCTCCGCCGGTGGTTGATGTTGATGATCTTGATAATAATACCCTTGCTCATAATACGATTGAACATTCCCTCCGACGAATTGATTTGGCTCTACAAGGTGAAGGCGTCCAAGTTCAAAGGCAATATTAGCGTTGCCTTCACCGAGTTGAGCTGCGTTAGCTTGGATGGATGCGATGTTTTGAGCATTTCTTGCAGCATACCCTCCAATAATGGCCATGCTTTGTTGTGGTTGGGGATGATGAGCGTAGGACTCCGCAAAGTTAGCGTTGGGCACAACATAATTTTGTGGGGGTACCGGTGCACCACCCCCCCATGCTTGCTCTTGTGGCCCTCCGTAATAACTTGGCGGAGGAGGAACTCCGCCGAATGGTTGCACATTGGGTTGTGCTCCACTCGCTTGTGCGGAGGATGTTCCCTCCTCTACGATTCTTCCTCTCTTGTTCTTCCTTGCAGGGACAAGTAGTCCCTCTTCCAACCAATCTTCTCTCCCCTCATTGAAAAGCCTAAGCCTCTCGTTGGGAAGGGGTAGGTTCACTATGGCCAACCGATAACCTCCTCTCTCATCTCCACTAATGTATTTGCCTTGCCGCAAATATTCAAAGCCAAGAGAGGTACCACGCAAAAGGTGAGCGGGGTTTCTTGCGATTCCCGGCCGCAAGGAAAAGGCCAACATAGAGAGGTAACACCCCGAACCAATATTACCCGCCCCCGATGTTGCTTCACAACACCAACGGTTGATCATGAGGTAAGAGGGGTCTATTGGCTGCCTGGCAATTAAAGCCGAGTATAGCCAATTCAACTCCGTGTCGGTCACCTTTGTTTCCTTCATCCTCCCCAATACCCTCTTGCACATCCAAGAGTGAAATATCCGGATAATGGGGTTGCGGATGCAATTGCGTTGTTGATGGGCTTCTCCGGATATCATGTTCCAAAATCCCGCTAACATGCCGGGTGGCACGTCAACTTTCTCCGGAGCTCCCTTGTGGAATCCAAGCAGCTCCCTAACGTGCTCGTAGGGAACCACTTGTTGGACTCCCTCCAAACGGAATGACAAGCTTTGCACCCCATCATCATCAACGATGGGTGCAATAGTCATTAAAATTTCCAAGGCGTAACCCAAATGGGTGTCCACCGATACTCCATTGGAGAACTGCACCCATCCGAGGTGCCCCAACATATAGTATATGTCGATGCAAAAACCCAAGGTGTAGAGTGCTTGGTCGTCGAACTCGACGTTCGGCACAAGCCTCTTCTCAAGGTTGGCGAGCCTCTCCTCCTCCTCCGCCGACAAGATGATGAAGCCGTACGAAGAGTGTGTCGGGGTGTAAGGAGGCGGCATGGTTGAGCGAGTCGATCGTCATGGTAGCGCGGGCTGCTCCTCTGTGTGCCCACGAGGTTCGGTGAACCTCATGGAAGTGCTTCTCGCAGCCCTTATACCACCAAGGAGGAGAGCATCGTTCCTCCTCGGTGGCGCCGTGTCCGTCTCCATGCTCCGGGGAGACTCGGAAACCGAGTGCCTCCTCGAAGACGTGGTTGATGACGGCTTGGATGACGACGAACTCTTCTTCTTGGAGAAGAGACTTGTGGTCTTCTTCCACATGGTTGTTGCACTCTTTCTTCAACTAAAACTCCGGGTTGCAACCGGTAAACAGGCACTAAAACTCTTTGCTTCGGATGTGGACTTTGAGTGGATTAAGGATGTGGATTTTTTTCTTGAGCTATCAAGCTTGGGAAGGTTGGCTATGTCTACGGAGGTTTTGAGCACACGAACTTGAACACACAAACAAAGGAAGGAGAGGGAAGCTTGCCTGCAGAAAACGGGAGCCGGGGGGGCTCCTTAAGTAGGTGAGGCCGGCCGGGGCCGGCCGGCCTGGGGGCCTCCCCGGCTCCTCCCCGCCGCGTCTTTCTTCCAAGCACGATCATTTCGCCTCCGCAACTTTCCCCGCCCGCGTGCTCCACGAGTTGCACCGCCCAAACGCTCTCGTCCACTCCTTTTCTTGCATTATTGGTCCTCCCACTTGATGCTCCATGCTTTGGGTCATGTCCATGCTCCCTAGCTCCACTTGCTTCACATGCCACCATGAAATTCCTGCAAAGTTGATGCTTGCTGCCCACCATGCTTGTCCTTTGCATGTGGAATTGGTGAAAGTTGATAAAAGGGAATCCAATGGTGCATGCATGATTAATTCAAACTAACTTGCCGCCATTAAGGTGTGTTTAAGGTTAAGCACTCCTCTAATTTGAAATTTAAAATATTTTTCAGAGCCATGCAAGAGCTCAAACATAATTTTAGAGAAGTTTTTAAACCATTAAAAACAAATGTAAGTCGAAAATATTTTTCGACTACGTCGATTTCGGTCTCACCTGTATAGTTTGCCTTCATCGGTTGAGAGCAAACATTTCCCGGCTTGATCATGGGGGCATAGGTTTAGGTTCTAATTTTGGCTAAATAAGAAAGATTTTGAATAAAACAAAATTAGAATAGGCTTAGAAAAATTCTAATCCTAGAGAAACCAAGGATAAAGATTTTTAAAACCAACCAAAAGTTTTGATTTCTAGGTTCACGCGAGTCCTACCACGTGCTGAATTTTATTAACACTTAAATATAAATCGTGGCTCTACTCGTGTGGTTTTAGCATGAAAAATAAGTCAACCTCAGCACCATAATGAGGGTGAAAGGTTGAGTTAAGGTTCTGAAATTATTTGGTTGAGGTTTCTCGAAAAGAAAAGAATCAAACAAGCACATAGGAGGGTTCATGCAAAGGGTTTATGATAAAGCAAACATTCAATCAAGAATTATGTCTCTAATATTGTTCAACCACTTCTAAGTCTAATGTCTTTGCGTAGTAAAACTCAAAAACTAAATTATTAAAAATACTCGAAAAACCTGGAATCGGGTTGTCCTCCCGTAGCTTATTCTTGACTCGACGAAACGGGTTGCCTCCCGCCTAGCGCTTCGTTTATAGTCTATAGCTAGACTTCTTCACTTTATTACTCCGGATCAACGCTCTTTGCGGGCGTTGCAATCTTGGGTACCCACTTCCGCACCATCTTGGGCGCGGGCTTGTCTTCCGGCTTAGTTGGCTTAGTCATTTTTTTGGTCTTCACGGCGGCTTCTCTTCCTTTGTCTTGACGGATGCAACACCTTCTTTGATTTTCGTTACGTTCATTTTTTTCGGCTCCTTCTTCTTTTTCAGCCCCTCCGTTTGTTTTGGTTCTCCCTTCACTCCAATCATGTTGCATGCCTCAATCCTTGGACGGAACTTGAAGGAACTCCTTTCTCCGTTGATATCGAACATGATCTCCCCCTTGCCAACATCAATAGTAGCTCCCACGGTCTTGAGGAACGGCCTCCCTAGGATGAGCGGCGGCTTCTCCCTCGCTCCCATCTCGAGCACAACGAAGTCGACGGGGATGAAGTGGTGTCCAATCTTCACGGGTACATCTTCAGCAATGTCTAAGGGATAGCGAATGGAGTTGTCTCCCAACTCCAAACATATTCCCGTATGCTTCATTGGTAGGCGTAGCTTCTCGAACACATCCCTCGGCATGACGCTTACACTAGCTCCAAGGTCGCATAACGCCTTCTCGAAGTTGAAAGAACCAACTGAACATGGAATTGTAGGGCACCCTGGGTCTTTTTGCTTCTCTAGCCCATTGGCAATAGCTGCACTACACTCCTCGGACATCTTGACATGATCTACCCCGAGTGTTGCTATCTCATATTTATTTGCAAGAATGTCTTTAAAGTAACGAGAATATGTAGGTACTTGTAGGGCATCTAGTAATGGCATGTTGATGCTAAGTCTACGCACAACTTCCACAAACTTCTCAAAGTGGTTGTCAAGTTTACCTCGGAAGTAGCGTGGCTTGAGTTGCGGTATCCTCGTGTCATCCTCCGGCATCTCGAATTCGGGTTCCTCGGTGACGATCCCCCGTAACCTTCTCTTTAGCAGCTCCTTCCACCTCGGTGGATGGTTTAAGCTTCCTTGCTCCCGCGGAACGTTCCGGATCTTCGGTCTCCTTCCCCGAACGTGTTTGAATGGCCTTCGCCGATTCGGGACATTTGGGTTGTCCCGGAAGCTTCCCTTCATCATTAGTGAGGCGCCCCGCAAGTTGTCCAACTTGCGTCTCGAGCATCTTCATCATGTTGAGCACTTGATGATTGGAACTTCCGACCTCCGTCACTTTGCTATCGATGTTCTCCAACACCTTGTCTATGGTCTTGAACTTGGTGACGGTGTCCTTGTTGATCTTAGCTTGCTCATCCATGAACTCCTTCAATTGTATACGAAGCGGAACCGCGTTAGGAATAGATGAGCTTGCATTAAATTGAGGCCTACCTTGCCCGTAGCGGAAGTTCGGCAACTCTACCTTCCTCATGTAGTCGAGCACTTTGGCTTCCTCCGGACAATCTTTGCGGACATGGCCATACTCTCCACATTCTTCACATGTGGACCTTGCTTCGGCGGCCTTCAAGTCTTGAGCCTCTTTCTTTTCCATCTCCATCTTCTGCAACCTCCTCATGAGCGAGTCGATCTTGCCTTCAAGTATGTTCTCCTTCTCCACTTGCAAGACTCCTTTGACGTTCCCCGTGGGTTGAACCGGATGTAGGCGCCCGGACGACGCCCACGTGTCATTATCCGCGACCTTCTTGAATAGCGTGAAAGCTTCCGTCGGTGTAAGTTCGATGATGGATCCTCCCGCCGATGCATCAATGATCGTCCTTGACGCCATGGTGAGTCCTTGATAGAACTTTTGCACGAGGTCTTCTTTCAGGAACTTGTGATGTGGAACCGCCCGAGTGTACTCGTTGAAGCGCTCGAATGCCTCCGAGATAGTTTCTGTAGGATATTGAACAAAGGTGGCAATCTTATTACGCAAACTTTGAGTTTTACCCGGTGAGTAGTATTCCTTCATGAAAGCCTTCATCAACGTGTTCCAATTTTGCACCGTCTCCGCCGGTTGAGAGTGGAACCATTGCAAAGCCTTCCCGAGTAGTGAGAACGGAAAAAGCCTTGCCCTCATTTGGTCTTGAGTCACCCCATCCATGTTGAAAGTCTGACATAGTTGAATGAATGCTTGGAGGTGAAGGTTCGGATCCTCTTTGCCGGTGAAGGGTGAATGTTGCACCATGCGGATTGTTGAGGTCTTGATCTCGAACGGTCTTCCGATCTCCTCGAGGTTCAAGATTGGTAGGTCGATGATGTCTGGGGTGCATAGCTCCCCAATCTTGCGTTCCTCCGGTGGTTGGTCACCCATTGGTGGAAGTCGATTCTCCCGCGGACTTTGAGGTGGTGAATTCTTCGGAGATTCCTGCGATCCTTTGTCTTCCGACTCCGAATCTACAAAATCCAGCTTTTTAGCTTGATGTGCTTCGCGTTTCCTTAGCCTGTAAAGTTTTTCTGGATCATCCACAAAATTATTGGGTTTGTTGGAGAGGTAGCCGTCCATCTCCTGTTAGGGTTAGCGATAAACAAAGTATGCAAAAAAACTAGAAAGTAAAAACAAATCTATAAAAACTAGAGTTAGACAAACTAGATTAGATGTATTTTGAGGATGATCAAAATTTAGTAGATGCAAAAAGAAAAACAAAAAGAAAACTGAAAATTACAAAAAGGCAATAAAAAATCAAATCTTGATCACTTGTTCCCCGGCAACGGCGCCAGAAAAAGGGGCTTGTTGACGGTTAATAATTGTATCAAAGTTCGTTTGTGACTCGCAAGCGTACAAGTCTCCCGTCGTAGTCAAGGGACCCTTCTTCCCTCGAGTGGTGAACCCAAGGTATCGAATCCGTGGAACAAATGTGTGACGCAAAACTTAATCTATTAAAGCCAAGTAACTTCAATCTTCGATAAAAGAAACCTAATGCATCTAAGTAAAAACACAAAACGAATCTAATCTACTAAAAACCGGAGAAAACAAAGTAAGATTGGGTAGATAAACCGATCTAGAGGGATCGGGGTAAGCCTTTTGTTGAAGTTCCAAGCAAGAGAAGAAGTAGCAAATCGAATCTTAATAGAAGCCTCTTTAAATCGTGGTTTCCCGTCCAAATCCGAAAACATCCGCCTTTCGAGACCCCCGTTCGTCACAACGTATCCCTATTCATGCGGGGAGCTTAGGGCGAGTCAAAAGACAAGTCGAGATTCTTTCGGAAGATCCGGCGTGTACCTCTAGCCACCGCGGCTACAAGAACACCCTATGTAATCTATCTCGAGAATAGAATTGGAATAAGCAAAGCCGATCGAAAAATGAAATCTTCGAGGAAACACTTGATCGCTAGGAAAAGATTCAACTTGATAATTCAACTATAACAATGATACATACACAAGATCACCACCGGGATCCTTCCTTGATCTTGCTTCTAGCTCCGGGAACTCCGACGTGGTCTTCCGTGCAAGGTTCCCACGTCGGCTAGGGGAACCCTAGTCAACTAGCTCGACCCTCCCCTCTCCGAGATGGTGTCCCTCTCTTCTCTGCTTCTCGGCGGCCGAAGACGAAATCTTCTCTGCGTGGCTCTCGGCCAGGGGGCTATAAATAGCCCGATTGGCGGCTAGGGCAAAGGAGAGGGTGTTTGGGCCCAAATGGGCCTGGGCCGACTGGACTGGGCCGGCTGGCCTGGGCTCCTTTGCCCTACGTCGGTTCCCTTGCTTCCTGGATGTTTCCCCCTTCTGCATGTAGGTCCATGTCGTCGGTTTCTCTCCGAATTGGACTCAACTCGTTGTCTTGCAAGATTCGCGCACTTTTCCGGTCGTGTCCCCGGAGTCCGTCGTCTTCTCGGATCAAGTCCCCGGCTTCTTGGAGTTAAGTTTGCTTCATTGCATGACTTGTACGGGGCTTCAAGGTCCGGTCATGAGGTGCTTGATGAACTTATCCCGAAAGTCTTGCATTCAACACTAAAACCCTGCATAAACATTAAACTCCAAAACCGACATGCACACGTGAACTTGTTATACCACGGGGGTTAGTACCAATGGATAAGGTATAAAATTCATGCCAACACCGAAGGTAAACTCATGGCTAGGTTGACGGATTTTCACCGTCAACATCGCCGCCAACATCTCCCCTGCGCCCCAATCCGGTCAAGGAGTGGAAGAAATCCAAAATGAAGACCGAAGATCTGTTGGCCCTGGTGAACAGCGGGTTCCTGTGGGAGAAGGAGATGGATATGTGGCGCGCCGCCGCGGGCGACCCGTACCCCATGGAGAAGAATCCTGACGAAGTCCCCATGTTCGCTAGGTTCGTGGAGCGCGGACTAGCACTCCCGACCTCGGATTTCTTCAAGGGTCTTGTCAAGTACTACGGTATCGAGTACTTGAACTTGAACCCCAATGGTACTTTTAACGTCTCTATCTTCGTGCACTTCTGCGAAGCATTCGTGGGAATCAAGCCCCACCAGATCTTGTTCCGGAAGTTCTTCTATTTGAAGCCGCAGCCAAGCGCCAATGACCCACGAGTAGTCGGAGGGGCTGTCATTCAGATGCGAGAAGATGCGACCGACCAGTACTTGTCGTACAAGCTCATTGATTCGAACCAAGACTGGAAGGCCAAATGGTTCTATATTACTAACCACCACCCGGAGCTGTCGAAGCCAAGCGGGAAGCAGCCGAAGCATCGGGCATGGTGGAACACTGAGCCGACGATGCAGGAGGGTATCCAACTACCCAAATTGATGCAGAAGATCAAGGCCTTGAGAGAGGCCGGGCTGAGGGCCGAGCATGTGGCCTTCAGCTTCATGAAGAGGAGGGTGCAGCCACTGATGGCTCGCAACACCCTCGGGTACTAGTACACGGGTGATGAAGACACGTCAAGGATGCCCGGCAATGAAGTCGATGATGAAGACGTTGTCGAGAGGCTGGGCAAGATATTCAAGGATATGCCACCGTACACTCCTTGTCTAATCCCCGAGTACTCCGCGGCTCGTCCGCCGAACAAGGTTAGTAATCGTGACCTCTGACTCCGAGTACTCATTGACATGGAGTAGTCGCGCTGACCCAAGTTGTTTGCTGCAAGATGACATTGCGAAGTTTTTCTCCGATCCAGCTCCCCCTCCGCAACTTGTAGATATTCCAGAGGAGGGCAAGGGCAGAATGAAGGAACGCCGTGAAGTCGGCGAAGGTGACGACACCGTCACCATTGAAGATATGTCCGATGAGGAGTATGGGCAAACGCTCCAGGAGCGGTTTTAGCTACGATCCAGATTTAGTCGACCTGGACTACCCCATATCCCCCTCATAGATGATCCACCGACTAGCTTGGAGGCTAGTCTCCCCGCACCGCCGAGGAAGCCGCGCAATGTGGCACGGAAGCGTGTCGCCAAGAAGCTGAAGGTGAGAGAGCCCACGTCCCACGAGGTGGGTTCCTTGAGTAAAGTAGTCGAGTATTTGTCTTGAAGCATTGCATGCTGACAGTTGAACTTGGAGTTGTCGTAGGACATTCCATCGTCCGACCCTGTGGATCAGGGGGAAGAGGACAACTAGGACACGGTGGGCGGAGCGACAGAAAGGAGCCTCAGTCCAGCCCCCACCATAGAAGAGACCGTGCCAGAAGTGGCACAGCAGACGACTGGTGCCGGTGAGCCGCGAGCGTCGACAGAAGAAAGGAGGCCAGAGCCCTCTGCGACTACTGGAGTCGTCGAGCCAGTAGTCACCCATGTTGAAGAAGAGGCACCCACGGAAGCCGGGCTTGTTGATATCGCCAGTTTACTTGGCGCTCCGACCGTGACTGTTGTCTGGTCCAGCTTGTAAGTGAAGTCTATCTTCGAGTAGTACGTGTAGGTTGTTAATCTTGCTTGGCTGATCACCAAATTTGTACTGTGCAGGAAATACACTGATCTGTCCTGGGAAGGAGAAGAACCCGATGCGGCAGCTGCCGAAGAAAACCCATCAGCAGCTGTTGAGGAATCTGCATCCCTTCCTCAGGCTGAGACCGTTGCGCAGGGCGCAGAGACTACACCGTCGGAAGCTACAGTAGTGGAAGGTACGTAGATTGCGATGATGTTGTCTGCCCCATGTAGTAATCATAGCCCCCAGGTACTGATGTCGTGTGCTTTGTAATGACAGAAGCACAAGTCGAGGGGACCACGATCCCCGAAGTTGTGCCAGTTGAAGGTGTCGTTCCGGAAGCCGATGTGCTAGAGGGAGCGGCTACCAGACCGGAGGTACCAATAGCCCTCGAGCCCATGGAAGAGGTGCATGATGACGCGCTACCGGAGTCGAGCATGGATGTTGTTGTTCAGTCGCCAGAGATCCAAGACGCGGAGCCAATACGTTTGGTGCCGATGTCAGAGGCCGCGACGACTAGTCGTGGCGAGCTGGAGCTTCTGGCAGATGACCTCATCGACCCGGTGATGGTGGCTCGGAACTTGGAGATGATGCGCCATACTGAGCAGTGGATGAAGGTACGTGACAATACCCTTGAGTAGTCGAATTCCGCAAGAACTGAGTACCCAAATAATGGTTGTTGCCTTGTGCAGGATGTTGTGGAGAGATCCCGACAAAAATCTGATATGCTCCAAGGATATGGCGACACAGTGCTCCGGGCGGAAGCGCTAGAGAAAGAACTCAACAAGGCCAGGAAGCACTCCACCATGTTGCAATCCAAGCTAGATGGAGCCTTCGCCCAGTACCACAATGAGGTACAAGAGATGCAGGCGAAGAGCGATGACTTGATTCGCAAGAACAAGTCATTGCACCAGAAGAACAAAGGTAAGCCGCCATCAGCCTTGTCGAGTACTTATTGAGAGTACCTTGTAGTAGTCTGACATGCCTTCTTTGAGCTATTGCAGATCTTGAGGCCCGTGTAGACCAGCTGAAGGCATCGGAGACCGATCTGAAGAACATCGTCTACCGAGAAAAAGATGACCGTGAGGTACTTGAGTACGAATATAAGCAGCTATCTCATGAGTGCGTTAAGCACATGGAGCTTCGTAAAGCCTCAGATCGTGATCTGGTCAATTGCTATAAATCTCTGCAGAAGCTCAATGAAGATTGCAAGAAGCTGCGCGGCCAACTCAAGGAGCTTGAAGAAGCCGCGCTCCCTATTGCAAGGCTGCTGGTGCCTCACCCAGGTGGGCTGAAGATAGCTCCATTAGTTGATCGGCTGAAGGAAGCCCCCGGGCGTCTGGCAACTTATGTGAAGCATCTGGCCAAGTCCATCCCCAACCAGGTCCTGGCGTATATGAAGTCATATTTCCCTAAGGCCCCGATAGATGTAGTCGTGGGAGGACTAGCTACCAATTGCACAGACGACCAGTACAAGGAGCTGCTAGAGCAGATGGCGCCCATCGTGGAACAAGTCGCGGAGAAGCTGAACCTCCAGTAGTTGTCCTGTAGGGTTAGCTTACAGCAGCATATGTAATATAAACAAAGTTATGATGAGCTTGTTTAAGTTTTAATGAGAATCTTCCATGACATATGGCTGAAATGGGTACTCGTTGTTGCTTGTTTGTATATGTGGAGTGCCCATCCATGGAGATGTTGCGAGTAGTAGTACTCGATAGTAGATCCGCTCGAGGAAATCACAGTAAATGAGTTGATTAGGAATCAAACTTTTATTACTGAAAAAAGTACACCTGGATGGCCAGGGCCGTTTACAAGTGTAGTCGCCTGGACCCAGAGGCCGCCTACGGCTTAAGTAGTGCTAGGGCCCGTGGCCGCTTATAGCTGTAGATCTGTTAGTAGTTGTATAGGCTGGATCTAAAAGTACATGGTCTCTTAGTAGACCGCTGCTAGAGTCCTTAATGCTTTGAGCAGCCCGAGATCCGTTAGTAGCCGTTGACACTGGATCTTGGAGTATGGTAGTCCGGAGACTAGTGCCTGGACATGGAGGCCGCTTACGGTGAAGAACCCAGGAGTAGTCGTGAAGACTTGGACCCCCAAAGTAGTCGAGAGACTACGTGTAGAATTGACAGAGCTGGTCGATGTTCCATGAGTTGCTAATGTTGTCACCTTCAAGTGTGTGGAGGCGGTACGAGCTTGGTCCAGTCACCTTTGCGATCGAGAAGGGACCTTCCCATGGCGAGCTAAGCTTGTGTAGTCCTTCCGTGTTCTGAATGCGCCGAAGGACTAGATCACCAACGTTGAAGGAGCTTTCCTTGACGTTGAGATCATGATAGCATCGGATACCCTCAAGGTACCTTACTGACTGGACGAGGGCGGCACAGCGAGCTTCTTCGAGTCCGTCGATATCAACTCTTCTGTTGTCTTCAGAGATGCCTTCGTCATACTGCTCTACTACCAGCGATTTCCACATGACGTCGACTGGTAGAATAGCCTCAGAGCCGTAGACCAGAAAGTAGGGTGACTGTCATGTTGGCTTAGTAGGTTGAGTACGAAGCCCCCAGAGTGCATTAGGCAGTTCCTTGATCCACTTGCCCCCCTTTGTGTTAGCAGCGTCGTGCAGTCACTTATTGAGAGCGTCGAGTACCATCCCATTGGCGCGCTCGACTTGTCTATTGGCCCGTGGATGGGTGACTGAGACATACCAGACGTCAATCCCACTGTTCTCGCAGTACTCCCAGAACTGGTGATTGTTGAAGTTGGAACCCAGGTCTGTGATGATGCGGTGGGGTAGTCTGTAGCGGTGCGCGTGTTCATCCAAGAAGTCGAGTACCCTGTCGGCCTTTGGGCAAGTGACCGGCTTAACTTTGATCCACTTTGGTGAACTTGTTGATGGCCACCAGAACTCTGTTGAATCCTCCTGGCGCGGTCGGGAGAGGCCTAATCATGTCGAGCCCCCAGCAGGCGAAAGGCCAAGTTGGTGGTATAGTGACTAGCTTGTAGGCCGGGACGTGTTGTTTCTTGGCGAAGTACTGGCACCCTTAGCACCTTCTGACGAGTTCCTCCGCATCGCCCAAGGCTATGGGCCAGTAAAAAGCTCGTCGGAAAGCCTTGCTGACCAGCGTGCGAGAAGATGCGTGGTTGCCGCAGATGCCTCTATGGATCTCCTCCAAGATGTCCTTGCCTTCTTCTCAGGAAACGCATTTCATGAGTACTCCGGAAGTGGCGCCCGCCTGTAGAGCTTGTCTCCGACTAGTACGTAGGACTTGGCCGGCGGATGATTTGCTCGGCTAAGTTCTTGTCAGTGGGAACCTTCTGCTCGCAGATGTAGTCGATGAAGGGTTGTCGCCAGTCCACGTATATCATCATGACCTCCTGGCCAACTTGAGAAGGTGCTAGATCAGTGGTCCTGGGCACTGGCACCGGGATGGATGGCGTGTGAAGCTCGTGGACGAAGACTCCCGTTGGTACTTGTGCGCGAGTAGAACCAAGCTTCGACAGGACGTCCACTGCAACGTTGTTGTCGCGGACGACGTGATGGAACTCGAGACTGTAGAATTTGTTCTCGAGCTTGCGGACTTCTAGGCGGTAGGCGTCCATGTTCTCCTTGTTGCGATCCCAAGACTTGTTAACTTGGTTGATGACCACCGCGGAGTCACCGTAGACTTGTAGTCGCTTGATGCCCAAAGATATTGCGAGGCGGAGATCGTGTAGTAGAGCCTCGTACTTGGCTTCGTTGTTTGAGACCTTCCAGAAGATATGCAGGACGTACTTGAGTTGTTTGCCCTTTGGAGAAATCAAGAGTACCCCTGCACCCGCGGCCTCGAGCTTGAGCGAGCCGTCGAAGTACATCACCCAATGCTCTGGTCGCTCGGTTAGAGTTGGTAGCTGATTTTCTCGCCACTCCACCATGAAGTCGACTAGTGCTTGCGACTTGATGGCTGATCGTGGCTTGAAGTCGATGTTGAGGGTGCCGAGTTCGACTGCCCATTTGGAGATTCTTCCGGTAGCATCTTGGTTCCGTAGGATGTCGCCGAGCGGGTAGTCGGTGACGACGGAGATCGAGTACTCCTGGAAGTAGTGTCGTAGCTTCCGCGAGGTGATGAGCACTGCATACAGTAGCTTCTGTACTAGTTGGTAGCGTGCCTTAGATTCTGACAGGACTTCAATGACGAAGTAGACTGGTCGCTGGGCTGGGTAGGCGTGGCCGTCTTCCTGCCGCTCGACGATGATGGTGGTACTGACCACGTGAGTAGTCGCAGCGAGGTAGAGTAGTAGCTGCTCTTTTTTGCGAGGAACCGTGAGGACTGGTGGCTTGGACAAGAAGTCCTTGAGCTGAGCCAGAGCTTGATCTGCCTCTTGGGTCCACACGAACTTCTCTTGGTGCTTGAGTAGTTTGAAGAAGGGTAGTCCCCGTTCTCCAAGCTTCGAGATGAATCTATTCAGGGCCGCCATACACCCGGTGAGCTTCTGCACGTCTTTGATGTAGGTGGGAGCTTTCATCTTGGTGATGGCAGAGATCTTCTTGGGGTTGGCTTCGATGTTGTGATGGCTGATGATGAAGCCGAGTAGTTTTCCTGAAGGTACGCCGAAGAAGCACTTGTTCGGGTTGAGCTTCCACTGGTACTCTCGCAGAGATGCGAAAGTCTCTTTAAGATCGACGATGAGAGTGTCGGAGTTCCGGGTCTTGACAACCACGTCATCCACATAAGCCTCGACGTTCTTGTTGAGTTGTTTCTTAAAACATTTCTGGATAGCTTGCTGGTAGGTAGCGCTGGCATTCTTCAACCCGTACGACATTGGCATGTAGCAGTAGGTGCCAAACAGGGTGATGAACGCGGTCTTCTCCTGGTCTTCTTCCTTGATAGCGATCTGGTGGTACCCGGAGTAGCAGTTGAGGAAGCAGGGCAGGTCACAGCCTGTCGTGGAGTCGATGACTTGATCAATCCGCGGCAACCCAAAGGGGTCCTTGGGGTAGTGCTTGTTGAGATCGGTGTAGTCGACGCACATCCTCCACTCGTTCGTGTTCTTCTTACGGACGAGGACGGGGTTGACAATCAACTTAGGATGGAAGACTTCTCTAATGAAGCCGGCCGTGAGTAGTTTGGCAAGTTCCTTCTTGTTGGTGTCCCGTCGTTCGTCGGCAAAACGGCGGAGATGTTGTCGTTTCGGGGTAGCTTTAGGGTCGATGTTGAGTGAGTGCTCGATCAGCCTCCTGGGCACCCCTGGCATGTCCGCTGGCTTCCAAGCGAAGATGTATCGGTTAGCCCGAAGGAAGCTGATGAGCGTGTCTTCCTATTTCGGGTCAAGGCCCGCCCCGATCATGGTGGTCTTGCTGCTGTCTCCTATCCCGAGGTCGATCACCTTGACTTGCACTTCCTCAGATGGTTGAGGCTTGTTGGCTGTGTCAGACTTCTCTGGGGTCTCGAGTTTGGTTGGGGAAAGATTCTTGGATGCAGCACAGATTTCCATCATTGCATTGGGCACTTGGTTGCTAGTTGAGAGTTCCACAGCCTCTGTATCGCAGTCGAAGGATATCTTCAAGTCCCCTTGCAGTGAGAGTACTCCGAAAGGACTTGGCATTTTGAGCCCCAAGTACGTGTAGTGGGGTACCGCCATGAACTTGGCAATAGCTGGTCTGCCGAGGATGGCATGGTAGGAAGTCTCGAAGTCCGCAACCTCGAACTTGATGTACTCAGTGCGGTAGTTCTCCCTGGTTTTCCTGAAGGTAACTGGCAGGACCACTGAACCCAGTGGAATAGACGCGTTCCCGGGGATGATGCCGTAGAAAGGCGATGTGCTCTTGGTGAGCATATGAGTAATGTCGAGCTTCATCTTCTTCAATGTCTTGGTGAAAAGGACATTGAGTCCGCTTCCACTGTCGATGAGTACCTTGTTGAGTCTGGATCCCGCGACTACTGGTTTCAGGACGAGTGGAAAACGCCCTGGCTCGGAGAAGCTTGTCCATTGATCCACGTGGGACAAGGTGATGGGTACCTGTGACCACCTGACAGGGGTCAAGACCGCTGGTTCAATGTTCAAAACTTCCCGTCTGGTGGCCTTCTGAGACCGCCTGGTGGGTAGTCCGCCGAAGAGGACATTCACTATCTTGTCGGGTTCTTGGAAGTCACTGTTGTCGGTGTTTTAGACCGGCAAACCTACCAAGGGGGTACCCGAGGTAGTAGATTGTGCGGTGGGGATCGTGATCGGGAGACCGAGAACTCGAAGGTATGCGCAAGGACACGGGACACAAGATTTATACAGGTTCGGGCCGCCAAGGTGGCGAGCCCTACGTCCTGTTTGGGGGATCAAGTATGGCGCCCTGCGGTTGGTGTTGGTTGGGATCAGGTGCCTGGCTAGGTATCCGGCCCTCCTTTATATAGTCCAGGGGGCAGATTCCTAGTCGGTTACGAAACGAGTCCTAGTAGGAGTACACAGAGCGAGTCCTAGTAGGAGTACGGGGGAATTCTACCAGGAGTCCGTCTTCTACTATTCTTCCTTCCTTGCATGAGTACCCGGGGAGTATGCCCGACAAGCCCCCGAGCACGTTGGAGTCGAGAGTAGTAGTTCGAGTAGTCTTGAAGCCTCTTCGAGTAGTTCTTGAGCGCCCTCGAGTACTGCTTGGAGAAGTCTTCATTAGTACTTGAACTGCCGCAAGGCTGGAAGGTGGTCCAGCTCATCAGTCTTGAAAAAATTTGAATGATGGGTGTATCATAGCAGCCCCCGAGCCTTGAAATGATTAGGTAATCAATCCAAGGGTCTTCAGTGTTCGCGAAGCCATCATCCGAGTACTCTTGCAGCGTGTAGCCCCCGAGATAAGAGAGCTGTATGAGCCACGTCGAGTAGTGATTGGTGAGGAGCCCCCGAGCTTGAGAGCGAGCGAAGCATGCCGAAGTTATCTTCAAGTAGCCCCCGAGCCGGAGAGATTCCAATTAGCGCGTTTGGCGTCGAACCGTGGAGCTTGAGAAGTAGTCGTGCCGTCAGAGCGGACTTTAGAATGCGACTTAAAAACCGAAGTCGACTTTGTGCAGCGCGGAGCGGACTTTGAGATGCGACTTGAAATCCGAAGTCGACTTTAGTTGCCGCCCGGAGCGGACTTTGATATGCGACTTAAAAACCGAAGTCGACTTTGTGATGCCGCGTGGAGCGGACTTTGAGTTGCGACTTGAAAACCGAAGTCGACTTTAGGGTACCGCACAGAGCGGACTTTGAAATGCGACTTTAGAAGTCGACTTTAGAATGCCGCGCGGAGCGGACTTTGATATGCGACTTTAGAAGTCGACTTTAGGATGCCGCGCGAAGCGAACTTTGAGATGCGACTACAATAGTCGACTTTAGTTTGCCGCGTAGAGCGGATTTTAAGATGCGACTTGAAAACCGAAGTCGACTTTGTGCCGCGCGGAGCAGACTTTGAGATGCGACTACGATAGCCGGCTTTGTGCCACGCAGGGTGGACTTAAGATGCAAAAAAATGAAAAGCACTTTCCGGAAAGCCAAAGCGAATGAAAAATCAGAGAAAACGAATAGTTTTGCCGCTGGAGCGGGCTTAAGATTGCGACCGAAGTCGGCTTATGCCACCGGAGTGGGCTTGGATGCGACCGTTAGCGTCGACTTGTGCCACCGAAGTGGGCTTAAGTACCTGAGCCATGGATTTCAGACCCAAGGTATAGTTGCCGCCAGAGTGGGCTTGAAGGTGCGACTGGAGTCGACTTGTGCCACCGGAGTGGGCTTAAGTACCTGAGCCATGGATTTCAGACCCAAGGTACGATTGCCGCCGAAGCGGGCTTGAAGGTGCGACCGGAGTCGGCTTGTGTACCTAGGCAATGGATTTCAGACCCAAGGTACGGGTGCCACCGTAGTGGACTTGAAGGTGCGACCGGAGTCGACTTGCGTACTTGGGCCATGGATTTCAGACCCAAGGTACGGAGCGCGAGTACTTAGGGCACTTGGACCCATGGTACAAAGCGTGAAGACCACGTGCAGCTTGGTTCCATCGTCGCCAGGACCCAAGGGCCGCTTACAGCTAGGTTCCATCGAAGCTTACACACGTAGTATGCCACTGAAGCAGGCGAAGATGCGACCGGAGTCGACTTTAAGATGCCGCACGGAGCGGACTTTAGAAACTGCCTCCTAGGGATAGCCCCCGAGTTGATGAAGTAGACTCGCGGCGACTTGATTGATATGCCCCAAGAGTAGTCAGCAGAGTGTAGCTCCCGTGAAAACCCGCCGAGAAGCATACACAAATGAGTAGTCGGCAAGTAGTCCTACATGATGAGGAGAACAAGCCAAGAAAACAGTAATCATTTAGATAAATGACTTAGCTGTTGCTGCCTGGGCAGACTTGTTGATGAAGCCGTGGCGGTCAGCGATGGAGCCACGAGGGTTGTTGTTGAAGTTGACTAGTCAGAGTTGATTCCGGCTAGTCGCTGGGGGCGTGACTGCCGTTCTTGACTAGTTTGGAAAACTAGTTGAGATGAATGGTCGACGCGATGCGACCGAGGAAGATGACGTCGTGGCAGCATGTGGCGCACTCGAAGTAGAGCCAGTGTTGCCGTGAGGCAAGTAGTCACCATGCACGGCGTGGCTGAAGTAGAGCCAGCGTGGCCGCAAGACGAAGTCGCGGCGCACGGAGTGGTCGACGACGAGCCTGGGCTAGGCAGAGTAGTCAACGACGAGCCTGCGCGAGGCGGAGTAGTCGACGATGACGAGCGGCACGACAAGCCGCGTGATGAGCCGTGCGACGTGCCGAAGCACCCGGACGCACGGCGAAGACGAAGTAGTCGACGACGAGCCTGGGCGAGGCGGAGTAGTCGATGAGCGGCGCGGCGAGCGCGCGTGACGAGCCGCGCGACGTGCCAAGGCACCCGGACGCGCGGCAAAGACGAAGTAGTCGACGACGAGTAGTCGACGACGAGTAGTCGACGACGAGCGGCGCGACAAGCCGCATGACGAGCCGCGCGACGTGCCGAAGCACCCGGACGCGCGGCGAAGACGAAGTAGTCGACGACGAGCCTGGGCGAGGCGGAGTAGTCGACGAGCGGCGCGGCGAGCCGCGTGACGAGCCGCGCGACGTGCCGAGGCACCCGGACGCGCGGGGAGACGAAGTAGTCGACGACGAGTAGTCGACGACGAGCGGCGCGACAAGCCGCGTGACGAGCCGCGCGACGTGCCGAAGCACCCGGACGCGTGGCGAAGACGAAGTAGTCGACGACGAGCCCGGGCGAGGCGAAGTAGTCGACGAGCGGCGCGGCGAGCCGCATGACGAGCCGCGCGACGTGCCGAGGCACCCGGACGCGCGGCGGAGGCGAAGTAGTCGACGACGAGTAGTCGACGACGAGCCGCGCGACAAGCCGCGTGACGAGCCGCGCGATGTGCCGAGGCACCCGGACGCGCGGCGAAGACGAAGTAGTCGACGACGAGCCTAGGCGAGGCGGAGTAGTCGACGAGCGGCACGGCGAGCCGCGTGACGAGTCGCGCAACGTGCCGAAGCAACCGGAAGCGCGGCGTAGGAAGATTGATTCCGCTTTGACAAGAGCAAGGCGACTTGCTTCAATGGATCTCGGCGAGTCAACGAGTGGATTGATCTTGTTGACGAGGGTCCTTCGAATCGCCCAGTGGTGATGATCACCCCTACCTGGCGCGCCAGCTGTCGGTGTTTTAGACCGGCAAACCTACCAAGGGGGTACCCGAGGTAGTAGATTGTGCGGTGGGGATCGTGATCGGGAGACCGAGAACTCGAAGGTATGCGCAAGGACACGGGACACAAGATTTATACAGGTTCGGGCCGCCAAGGTGGCGAGCCCTACGTCCTGTTTGGGGGATCAAGTATGGCGCCTGCGCTTGGTGTTGGGTGAGATCGGGTGCCGGCTAGGTACCCGGCCCTCCTTTATATAGTCCAGGGGGCGGGTTCCTAGTCGGTTACGAGGCGGAGAGTCCTAGTAGGAGTACACGAGCAAGTCCTAGTAGGAGTACAGGGGAATTCTACCAGGAGTCCGTCTTCTACGATTCTTCCTTCCTTGCATGAGTACCCGGGGAGTATGCCCGACAAGCCCCCGAGCACGTTGGAGTCGAGAGTAGTAGTTCGAGTAGTCTTGAAGCCTCTTCGAGTAGTTCTTGAGCGTCCTCGAGTACTGCTTGGAGAAGTCTTTGAAGGATCGGATGGCGACTAGAGACGGGGGAGTGAATAGGAGCCGGTAAAAATTCTTCCCAAAGAACCCGGCCTATGCCCTACTCAAATCCCGGTCACACCCAAGCGATGGATCGAATCACGCACCAATCGCCAAGACCACGAGGTTATGGATCAACCTCTAGCCTTAGGAACGATTCCTAGAAGCACACGCGGAAGCACTAGAAAGGGAGGAAGGAATCGAACTAAGAAGCAAAGCACACGAGCTCGGCGGACCGTCCGCGCAGAGGGGCGGACCGTCCGCACGGGCCGCGCGGACCGTCCGGCCGGTACCGCGGACCGTCCGCACCCGAGCCGCGGACCGTCCGGCCCGAGCCGCGGATCCGTCCGTTAAATCACACAGAACGAACCAAAGCCACCCACGAACCACGGACCGTCCGCGGGGAGCACGCGGACCGTCCGCCAAGCACCCGCAGACCGTCCGCCCAACACCGCGGACCGTCCGAAACTCCGTCCAACCAAAAACCAAAATCGCGACGGATCGAAACGAAAGACGAGCAAGAACACGAAGAACACGGGACGAACCCTAGCCATGCGGACCGTCCGCCTGGTCCTCGCGGACCGTCCGCCAGGTGCGGACAGAGCTGAAAACGCCCGACCCCGAAAGTCAACTCCCCCAAATCATCATCGGATTTCCCAAACGGTTGAAGCTGTAGAGACAAGGGTTTGGGTACTTGAAAAGCGTCACACAAGGATGCTATAGCCCAAAAATCTTGCCTCCTAACTCCCTAAATCACCGGGAATCGCGAATCCTTTGAGCACCACCAAAAGCTAGAGCACCGAACGAAAACTCACGAATCGAAGTGGTTTCCCGGCGTTTGAGGGCACAAGATCAAGCACAAAGATGCACAAGACATCTATCCATGTTTCCCTCAAAGAAATCCGGGGAGAAACCCACTCAAATCCGCGGAATCACACCGGGAACAAAGGCACGAAAACAAGCACGAAAAGCCACGAAAAACAACCCCGAAT
Organism: Cenchrus americanus; assembly: GCA_947561735.1. Classification (NCBI taxonomy): domain Eukaryota; kingdom Viridiplantae; phylum Streptophyta; class Magnoliopsida; order Poales; family Poaceae; genus Cenchrus; species Cenchrus americanus. The sequence continues at coordinate 39,376,503 of OX387239.1, read as the reverse complement.
CTTCTATACAAACCAGGAAAGATTCACAAGGTCTAGCATGCCGCCCTAGCATCCATCCCTCTCAACAAATCTCTCATGAAGCTCTCATGCTAGCCTAGAGAAAAATGGAAGAAAAATAGCTACGAAAATGAGAAAGAGGAGGGAGCAAATGAAACCCTAAGTCGCGGAGAGAGAGAGCCATCCACACACACTCATGGCTTATATATCAGGTCCCGCCGGAGTGGTAAATGACTCGACTACCCCTAACTAAACCACTGGCGATACAGCCCACGTAGGGGCATTTAGGTAATGTTTGTGGGTCTTGCCATCGGACGGCCACGCCTTTGCCGCACCCCGCGTCCTCCCGACGCAAGCCATGCGATCCCGCCGCGTGTCCTCCGCCTCGAAGCTTCCCGACACGCCGGATCCCGTCTCCGTCGTGTTGGGCCCTCGGACTTGGTTTTGAGGCCCAAACCAAGAAACCGTCCGCCGATGGTTTTGTGGGCAAACCACCAAACCCCGCGTGCTCGGTCCGGCCTCCCGCCAAACCACTTGACTTGACCGCCACCGTGCACCGCTCACTTGTCCATGACTTTGTCTTGCTTGTGTCGCCACCATGTGGCCCGTACCCGATCCCCGTCGTCCACCGGTCCCTCGAACCGAGCCTACTTGTCTCTCCATCTCCCGGAGGCCCCTCAAGGCCGAAGACCTTTCGCGCCCGTTCTTCACCTGCAACAACACGAACTAGGCCGCAGCCTACACCTGCGCACTAAGCCAAGAGTCAGTCCAACACCCGTTGTCAATCACTCATCACTGAGGAGCGGTCATCCATCGACCACTGGGACGCTCCTGGTCCTCAATCTCCCCCTTGATGAGTGTATTGACAACACACAACGCGAAATGAAATTCAGAGAAAAAGAGAAAGAAAAAAGAAAGAAAACAAAGAAGCCCAACTCATGACCAAAACCGAAGAAAGGCAAAGAAAGGTCACAAGCCAGGCAAAGCACAAAATCCACACCAAGCACAAAATCCACACCGAAAACAGCAAGAAAGCTCCCCCTGAACATGTGGATGCAAACTTCCAAACTTCAGCTCACCTCTTCTGAATTTTCATTAAGCTCACCTCTTCTCCCCCTTGTTGACTGTATGAATCAAGGTGCAAATACAGAAATGCAAAACAAAGCATATAAACAACTACATGAGCTTCTTAAATAGGCCAAATCTAGTGTCAAAGGCTAAAAATGAGACAGAGATCACACATATGAATCATAGCATAGTCAAAGCATTGCCACAAGTAATACATGAAAATACAAGCATGTGACAAAGCAAAATTTTCAGATTTAAGCAGTTTTACCAAAAGAAGGCTCGCTTCACATGTAAAAGCCTATCCATGTCACACTTGAGCCACAAACATGCATACCATTCAAAGATCATACAAGGATATCAAATTCTCAGCAAAAGATCATGGCAAACACCCATAAAGCAAAGCATGTCATGTCAAAGCTCATGAGTCATGTGTCCACTTCGGGGAGACTTCTCCACTGGTGAACATCATGCAACATGTTTTGCACCCATATGTGAAAGATAAGACATTTTAAGCATAGACATGATGAATGGAGCATTTTTCAGGCATTTTACACTTCTTTTCAAGATTAAGTCATGTCATGGTACATGAAGTGCCTTTGCGGCAAAAAGAAGCTTATGCTCCCCCATAAATGCAACATAGGCTAAACATTCACAATGATATTCGGCCTTTGGCCCAAATGCAAGAACAAGGCATCCAAGCACAATCTAAGCATGAAAAGCACATTTAGACCAAACTGTGACATGGATACACAACTACACACGAGTGGAGCATATTTCATCAAAAATTAGTCAAGTTTAGCATTTATTTCAAAAGGGGCTATCTCACCACACATATATCTCAAATATTCCAAGAGCATAGCCTCACATCACCATTTCTCCACACATATAACCAATATCTCACAAATAGCCAAAGAGACTCAAATATGGAATATGAAAGAAGCTCATCATCCTAAAATGCAATATATGACAAATGCAACATGATATATGACAAGATGGCTATCCTACCATGGTTTGTACATCAAGCAAAGCATGTATATACATCAAAGTAAAACATGGTATGATACATATGATACAAAAGGGAAATCCCCCAAGAATCAACTAGAAAGGGCAACAAACCCCAAGTTCCCCCCGCAAGCGCACAAAAGTAGCTTGGTCGAGAGGCTTTGTAAAGATGTTGGCTAGCTGATCTTGGGTAGGGACATGGCTCAAAACAATGGTTCCTTTCTCCACATTGTCCCTCAAGAAATGATACCTCACTTCTATATGTTTGGTTCTGGAGTGAAGCACTGGGTTTTTGGCTACGCTTATGGCACTGGTGTTATCACAAAGAAGTGGGATCTGGGTGCACTCCTCACCAAAGTCTCTCAAAGTGTATGAAATCCACAAGGACTGGGAACAACAACTCGCGGCGAAGAACATACTCCGCCTCTGTGGTAGACTGAGCTACACTAGACTGCTTGCGGGAAGACCATGAGACCAACGAAGAACCAAGAAACTGACAAGTACCAGAAGTAGACTTCCTCTCGACTCGACAACCAGCAAAATCCGCATCGGAAAAACCATGAAGAGACAGAGTCGAGGAAGAAGAATACCAAAGGCCAAGACCATGGGGGGACCGTAGGTACCCGAAAATCCTCTTGACGGCCTGTCGATGTGAAGTCCTCGGCAAAGCCTGAAAACAAGCGCACAGACACACGCTGAACTGTATGTCTGGCCTCGTCGCCGTCAAGTAGAGGAGGGAGCCGATCATGCTCCTGTACTCCCGCTGGTCCACTGGTTCTCCGTCCTCATCCGCATCCAAAGTGGCCGTACTTCCCATGGGAGTCGACATCGGCTTCACATCTTGCATCTGGAACTTCCTCAACATGTCTTTCGTGTACTTGGTTTGGTGCACAAATGTACCGTCCTTCACTTGCTTGATCTGCAGCCCGAGAAAATACTGCAACTCGCCCATCATGCTCATCTCGAACTCCCTGCTCATCTCATCTGCAAACTTGGCAACAAGGTTATGTGACGAGCCACCAAAGACAATATCATCCACGTATATCTGAACAATCAACAAGTCATTTCCATGCTTGAGGAGAAACAAGGTTCTATCCACGGTACCCATCACAAACCCTCTCGCTCAAAAGAAAACCTCTCAATCTCCCATACCAAGCACGGGCGCCCGTTTCAACCCATACGAGCCCTTTTCAACCCGTATACCCCGTGTGGGTACAGCTCGCTCTCAAACCCCGGTGTGGCCGCTTCACATACACCTCCTCCTCTATGACCCCATTCGAAAAAGCACTCTTCACGTCCATCCGAAACAACTTGAACCCTTTAGCCACCGCAAAGGCTAGAAGGATCCGAATTGCCTCAAGACGGGCCACAGGAGCAAAGGTCTCCTCATAGTCGATCCCCTCCTTCGATCGAACCCCCGAGCAACAAGTCCGGACTTGTTCCTCACAACCATCCCATTCTCTCCCTCTTTGTTCTTCCAAACCCACTTGGTTCCTATGGGATGGCAATTTGGAGGTGGTTCAACTAACTCCCACACCCGGTTCCTCTCAAAGTTTTCCAACTCCTCATGCATAGAATTGACCCAGTTTGCATCGGATAAAGCATGTCCAATGTCCTTGGGCTCAAAAGTGGCAACAAAAGCGAAGATGAGCAAAATGAGAGGAATTCCCGGACCTCGGCCGTGTAGTGCGTTCATCGATGTTCCCAATGATCTTCGACAGGGGATGCACTTCTTGAATCCGCCGGGGAGCCTCACGCCTCGAGACTACCTCCCCCTCAACTTCAGCTTCTCTCGCCTGGTCCTCTTGTTGCACCGTCATTGTCCATGAAGTAGACGGTCCATGCTCCAAAGTGGTCGTAGGGGAAGTAGTGGGTACATGCTCGCCTTCGGCGCATGGTTCTCCCCATCATCATCTCCGACTTCATCTTTCTCCTCTTCAAAGAGGTCCTCGGCCATCTCTTCATCACCTACACATTCAAAGCCAAGAGAGGTACATGGCATTGTCTCGTCGAAGGTCACCTCGCAAGTCTCCATGATTTTGTTAGTCTCAAGGTTAAGCACCCTATAGGCTCTAGAATGGTTAGCATATCCAAAGAAAATACCATCACTAGACCTAGCCTCAAACTTGTCGAGTTTTCCCTTCTTCAAAATAAAGCACTTGCGGCCAAAAACTCGGAAGTGACTCACCTTGGGTGCCCGACCATGCATAAGCTCATAACGAGGTCTTCTTCTTGAAAGCTCGCAATAAAATCCTCGTTGGAAACATGACAAGTCGTATTGACCGCCTCGGCCCAATACCTCCTAGGAGTCCCGTGCTCATCAAGCATCGTCCTAGCCATCTCACAAAGAGTCCGATTTTTCCTTTCCACGACTCCATTTTGAGGGGGCACATAAGGGGTCGAATACCGATGTTCAAGACCTAGATCACGACAAAAGGCATCAAAACGAGAGTTCTTGAACTCGAGCCATTATCACCGCGGATAGCTCGAATAGCATTCCCATGCCTCTCGTTTTTCAACCTCACGATCGGATCTCGAACAAAACCAAAAGTCTCACTCTTATCCTCCAAGAAGAACACCCGTGCATAGCGAGAGTAATCGTCCACCACAACAAGGACATACCACTTCCCACCCACCGAGCGAACTCGAGCCGGCCCAACAAGGTCCATATGCAACGGCTACGTCGGACGCTCGGTCATGACATCGGTCAGGGGTGGATGGGGAGTGGCTACCATCTTACCATGCCTACAAGGAGCACAAACCAAATCCTTCTCAAGCTTCAACCTCGGCAATCCTCGGGCCAGGTCAAGACCACTCAAGCGGGAAACCAGATCAAAGCTCAAGTGTCCCAACCGCCTATGCCATTTCCACAAATCGAAGAAGGACCGGCCATCAAACGGCGAGCGAGGACCCAAAGAACGAGAGAAATCAGCCCCGAAAATCCGACCCTCGGGGATGATCATACGGACAAGATCACCTCGAGAATCAAGCAAACGAGACTCGCCGGACTTGAAACGCACCTCAAAACCTTCATCAAGCAACCGAGAAACCGAAAGCAAATTGAAACCCAAAGACTTCACAAGAGCCACTCTCTTCAACGTTACCTTGTCACTCACATGCACAACACCCTCGACATACACCCTACCTCGTCCATTGTCCCCAAATGTGATGTACATCTTTTCCTTCACCGGGGTGAGGTCGGAGAACCACTTCTTATCTCCGGTCATGTGTCGAGAACACCCGGAGTCGATCAACCAAATGTCCTCCAAGCCTCCCCGCCCGCGAGTGAAACAAGAACGAGAGTGAGCTAGCGACTCGACACCGGGGTTAGCACAAAGAAAGTTAAACCGGTGTCGAGCCATCTGCTCAAAAGAGGGGTTAGCAAACATCACTCCCTTGCCACCAAACTTCCCATGTCCCATGGGAGGAGTACGAGCACCACGAGGGGGAAAACGTGGTCCGTAGTTCCTCTGGAACCCAAAGCTGCGATTATCTCCCCTAAACCCGTACTGAGGACGAGTAGGAGGACGTCCAGCAAAACCACCACGAGCCCGACCAAACCTCTCACCAGCACACACACCATCATCTCTCCTGACAAACCCCCCACCACCACCTCTCTGTGGGAACCTGCCAACACTCCTCACACTTCCCACACCCCGTGGAAGTGGCACTCTAGGCTCAGGAATACCATGAGGCTGGCGATACCTGTCCTGGTTTGCTTGCTCCCTAGCAAGCCTCTCATCCCTCTTCCTCTTGTAGCAAAACTCTGCAAGATGCCTCTCCTTGCCACAATACTCACACTTGAAGGGGATGGGTTTTGGTTTTGGCTCTGGCTTCTCTCTAGGCTTCTCACCCTTCTCACCCACAAACTTCACCGGTTTCTGGAAGTCATTGGTCTTAGGTGGGAATTTGGGTGGATCTTGGGTTGTGTCAATCTTGTTGCAAAGGTGGTTGGGCTTTGGTGTGAAAGAGTTTTTGGGTGCTTTTGGGAGTGGGACTTGGATCTCTCCGATCACCTGAAACTCGGGATTAGACTCAACACACTTCTCGTACACACTCTCCCCACTGTTCTGTCCCACTTTCTCACCCAACTTCTCAAACCCCAAACCACGACCATCAGCTCTCTTGAACTCCTCAATCATGATTTTCAATTGAGGTTCCCCGCCCGTACAACCAACCCAACACCTTCCTCAAATAGTCATTCTCCTCATAGATGACATCCAAACGGGAAGTAAGTTCAAGATTACGCAAAGTAACTTCATCACAGCTAGAACATGCATTTGCAACAGGAGATTTCAAAGATGCTTCCAAAGAACTAATGGTAGACCGAGCATCGACAAGCTTAGCATGCATAGTAGGACATGATTTGCAAGCACCAAGCAAAGTGGGTCTAGCCTTAAGCTCATCATGTTCAGTCCTAAGAGCATCTAGTTGAGCCAAAATAGAAGCATTCTTCTCATTAAGCAGTTTGATCTCATTCAACCAAGCATCACATTCAACACATTCAACATCATCAGGAGGAGTAGGAGCAAGTTTCAAGGAGTCATTCTCAAGTTTCAATTCAAGCAATTTTGACTCTAACTCTCCTACTTTCTCGCTAGCATTCTCAAGCTGAGCCCTAAGATCTTTCCTCATCTTTTTGGCATCCCTTCGCACACTATCACGATTATCAAGCAAACCATTCAACCTAGCAATCTCAGCAAGCAAAGAGTCGGGGTCACGGTTTACCTCATCCTCCGAGTCGGAGTCGCTGTCTTCCTTCTCGCTCTTCTTGCTGCTTGAGCTATGGGCCATGCCACAAAAGCCCTCAAGCGCCACACAGCTCGGCCCCGCCGAGGTTCCGCTTGCACTCTTCTTGCCCTTGCGCCTCCCGGCGTCTTCATCTTCACTGCTTGAGCTTGACTGCTCCTCGCTTGAGCTTGAGTCGACGTCGCTCGCACCGGCCACCATCGCTCTTGCCTTGTTCTTCTTGTAGCCGCTCTTGCTCGGTCGCCGCTTGTCCTTGTCCTTGCTCTTGGACTTACTGAAGTGCTTGCCCTTGGAGGAGTACTTGTCTTCACGCCTCGGGTGCGCCTTGTACTCGTTCACCTTGTACTTGTTCTCCTCCGCTTCCGGGCACTCGGCGATGAAGTGGCCACGCTTGCCACACTTGTAGCACGTCCCTGAGCTCCGCCTTGCATTCCTCCGACTCTCGTGTAGTCGTTCAAACCTTCTTGAGAGCAAGGCCGCTCCTCCTCGCCCAGCACATCAAACTCCTCATCTGGAATGGACATAAGAGAGGACAAAGAAAACTGTCGACAGGAAGGGTTAGATTTGCCCTTTGATCCTCCCACAAGAGCAAGACTATGGTCAGTCGAGCCCTCATGCTTGGATAGCAACTTCCTGTCAACCTCAGCCGACTTGAGCTTAGAAAAGAGGTCATCCAACTCAATAGTCAAGTAATGCCCAGACTCCTTGATGACCTCAACCTTAGCACCCCAAACATTTGGGTCCAATACATGCAAGAGCTTCAAAGCCTGATCATGCTCGGAGTACGAAAAATCCTCAACATTAGCCTTCATGTTGTTCACGATGGCGGTGAACCTCTGAAACATCGCATCAATGTCCTCACCGGGAAGTGGAGTGAAATACTCATATTGCATCCGGTAAGAGACAAAGAGGCGAGCCTTCACATGGTTATCACCACCGTGAGCAACCAACAACTTTTCCCAAATTTGCCAAGCAAGATTCAAATGGCGAACACGCTCAAACTCTGGATCACACAAGCTCCGGCACAAGTGATCAACGGCTTTTGCATTACCCTCATACTTGGCCTTAGCACCGGCATCGGTCACCATAAGAGTATGGATGTTGACCGGAATAGCATAGGTCTTGTCAAGCACAATAAAATCCAACAGCTTTCCACGAAGAAAAATCATCATACGAGCCGCCCACTTGTGGTAACCCTTGCCATCGAAGTGCGGCGGACCGCCCCGCTCAACGTACGCCATCTTAGGATTCGGGACTTGTCAAAGTCGCAAAGAATCCGGCACCAAGCTCTGATACCAATTGAAGGATCGGATGGCGACTAGAGAGGGGGGAGTGAATAGGAGCCGGTAAAAATTCTTCCCAAAGAACCCGGCCTATGCCCTACTCAAATCCCGGTCACACCCAAGCGATGGATCGAATCACGCACCAATCGCCAAGACCACGAGGTTATGGATCAACCTCTAGCCTTAGGAACGATTCCTAGAAGCACACGCGGAAGCACTAGAAAGGGAGGAAGGAATCGAACCAAGAAGCAAAGCACACAGGCTCTGGCGGACCGTCCGCGCAGGAGGGCGGACTGTCTGCACAGGGCCGCGCGGACCGTCTGGCCGGGTACCGCGGACTGTCCGCACCCGAGCCGCGGACTGTCCGTTAAATCACACAGAACGAACCAAAGCCACCCACGAACCACGGACTGTCCGCGAGGAGCACGCGGACTGTCCGCCAAGCACCCGCGGACCGTCCGCCAAGCACCCGCGGACCGTCCGCCCAACACTGCGGACCGTCCGAAACTCCGTCCAACCAAAAATCAAAATCGCGACGGATCGAAACGAAAGACGAGCAAGAACACGAAGAACACGGGACGAACCCTAGCCGCGCGGACCGTCCGCCTGGTCCTCGCGGACCGTCCGCCAGGTGCGGACAGAGCTGAAAACGCCCGACCCCGAAAGTCAACTCCCCCAAATCATCATCGGATTTCCCAAACGGTTGAAGCTGTAGAGACAAGGGTTTGGGTACTTGAAAAGCGTCACACAAGGATGCTATAGCCCAAAAATCTTGCCTCCTAACTCCCTAAATCACCGGGAATCGCGAATCCTTTGAGCACCACCAAAAGCTAGAGCACCGAACGAAAACTCACGAATCGAAGTGGTTTCCCGGCGTTTGAGGGCACAAGATCAAGCACAAAGATGCACAAGACATCTATCCATGTTTCCCTCAAAGAAATCCGGGGAGAAACCCACTCAAATCCGCGGAATCACACCGGGAACAAAGGCACAAAAACAAGCACGAAAAGCCACGAAAAACAACCCCGAATCTTCTATACAAACCAGGAAAGATTCACAAGGTCTAGCATGCCGCCCTAGCATCCATCCCTCTCAACAAATCTCTCATAAAGCTCTCATGCTAGCCTAGAGAAAAATGGAAGAAAAATAGCTACGAAAATGAGAAAGAGGAGGGAGCAAATGAAACCCTAAGTCGCGGAGAGAGAGAGCCATCCACACACACTCATGGCTTATATATCAGGTCCCGCCGGAGTGGTAAATGACTCGACTACCCCTAACTAAACCACTGGCGATACAGCCCACGTAGGGGCATTTAGGTAATGTTTGTGGGTCTTGCCATCGGACGGCCACGCCTTTGCCGCACCCCGCGTCCTCCCGACGCAAGCCATGCGATCCCGCCGCGTGTCCTCCGCCTCGAAGCTTCCCGACACGCCCGGATCCCGTCTCCGTCGTGTTGGGCCCTCGGACTTGGTTTTGAGGCCCAAACCAAGAAACCGTCCGCCGATGGTTTTGTGGGCAAACCACCAACCCCGCGTGCTCGGTCCGGCCTCCCGCCAAACCACTTGACTTGACCGCCACCGTGCACCGGCTCACTTGTCCATGACTTTGTCTTGCTTGTGTCGCCACCATGTGGCCCGTACCCAGTCCCGCTGTCCACCGGGTCCCTCGAACCGAGCCTACTTGTCTCTCCATCTCCCGGAGGCCCCTCGAGGCTGAAGACCTTTCGCGCCCGTTCTTCACCTGCAACAACACGAACTAGGCCGCAGCCTACACCTGCGCACTAAGCCAAGAGTCAGTCCAACACCCGTTGTCAATCACTCATCACTGAGGAGCGGTCATCCATCGACCACTGGGACGCTCCTGGTCCTCAGTCTTCATTAGTACTTGAACTGCCGCAAGGCTGGAAGGTGGTCCAACTCATCAGCCTTGAAAAAATTTGAATGATGGGTGTATCATAGCAGCCCCCGAGCCTTGAAATGATTAGGTAATCAATCCAAGGGTCTTCAGTGTTCGCGAAGCCATCATCCGAGTACTCTTGCAGCGTGTAGCCCCCGAGATAAGAGAGCTGTATGAGCCACGTCGAGTAGTGATTGGTGAGGAGCCCCCGAGCTTGAGAACGAGCGAAGCATGCTGAAGTTATCTTCAAGTAGCCCCCGAGCTGGAGAGATTCCAATTAGCAGTTTGGCGTCGAGCCGTGGAGCTTGAGAAGTAGTCGTGCCGTCAGAGCGGACTTTAGAATGCGACTTAAAAACCGAAGTCGACTTTGTGCCGCGCGGAGCGGACTTTGAGATGCGACTTGAAATCCGAAGTCGACTTTAGTTGCCGCCCGGAGCGGACTTTGATATGCGACTTAAAAACCGAAGTCGACTTTGTGATGCCGCGTGGAGCGGACTTTGAGTTGCGACTTGAAAACCGAAGTCGACTTTAGGGTACCGCACAGAGCGGACTTTGAAATGCGACTTTAGAAGTCGACTTTAGAATGTCGCGCGGAGCGGACTTTGATATGCGACTTTAGAAGTCGACTTTAGGATGCCGCGCGGAGCGGACTTTGAGATGCGACTACAATAGTCGACTTTAGTTTGCCGCGTAGAGCGGACTTTAAGATGCGACTTGAAAACCGAAGTCGACTTTGTGCCGCGCGGAGCAGACTTTGAGATGCGACTACGATAGCCGGCTTTGTGCCACGCAGGGTGGACTTAAGATGCAAAAAAACGAAAAGCACTTTCCGGAAAGCCAAAGCGAATGAAAAATCAGAGGAAACGAATAGTTTTGCCGCTGGAGCGGGCTTAAGATTGCGACCGAAGTCGGCTTATGCCACCGGAGTGGGCTTGGATGCGACCGTTAGCGTCGACTTGTGCCACCGGAGTGGGCTTAAGTACCTGAGCCATGGATTTCAGACCCAAGGTACAGTTGCCGCCAGAGCGGGCTTGAAGGTGCGACCGGAGTCGACTTGTGCCACCGGAGTGGGCTTAAGTACCTGAGCCATGGATTTCAGACCCAAGGTACGATTGCCGCCGGAGCGGGCTTGAAGGTGCGACCGGAGTCGGCTTGTGTACCTAGGCCATGGATTTCAGACCCAAGGTACGGGTGCCACCGTAGTGGACTTGAAGGTGCGACCGGAGTCGACTTGCGTACCTGGGCCATGGATTTCAGACCCAAGGTACGGAGCGCGAGTACTTAGGGCACTTGGACCCATGGTACAAAGCGTGAAGACCACGTGCAGCTAGGTTCCATCGTCGCCAGGACCCGAGGGCCGCTTACAGCTAGGTTCCATCGAAGCTTACACACGTAGTATGCCACTGAAGCAGGCGAAGATGCGACCGGAGTCGACTTTAAGATGCCGCACGTAGCGGACTTTAGAAACTGCCTCATAGGGATAGCCCCCGAGTTGATGAAGTAGACTCGCGGCGACTTGATTGATATGCCCCAAGAGTAGTCAGCAGAGTGTAGCTCCCGTGAAAACCCGCCGAGAAGCATACACAAATGAGTAGTCGGCAAGTAGTCCTACATGATGAGGAGAACAAGCCAAGAAAACAGTAATCATTTAGATAAATGACTTAGCTGTTGCTGCCTGGGCAGACTTGTTGATGAAGCCGTGGCGGTCAGCAATGGAGCCACGAGGGTTGTTGTTGAAGTTGACTAGTCAGAGTTGATTCCGGCTAGTCGCTGGGGGCGTGACTGCCGTTCTCGACTAGTTTGGAAAACTAGTTGAGATGAATGGTCAACGCGATGCGACCGAGGAAGATGACGTCGTGGCAGCATGTGGCGCACTCGAAGTAGAGCCAGTGTTGCCGCGAGGCAAGTAGTCACCATGCACGGCGTGGCTGAAGTAGAGCCAGCGTGGCCGCAAGACGAAGTCGCGGCGCACGGAGTGGTTGACGACGAGCCTGGGCTAGGCAGAGTAGTCGACGACGAGCCTGTGCGAGGCGGAGTAGTCGACGATGACGAGCGGCACGACAAGCTGCGTGATGAGCTGTGCGACGTGCCGAAGCACCCGGACGCGCGGCGAAGACGAAGTAGTCGACGACGAGCCTGGGCGAGGCGGAGTAGTCGACGAGCGGCGCGGCGAGCCGCGTGACGAGCCGTGTGACGTGCCGAGGCACCCGGACGCGCGGTGAAGACGAAGTAGTCGACGACGAGTAGTCGACGACGAGCGGCGCGACAAGCCGCATGACGAGCCGCGCGACGTGCCGAAGCACCCCGACGCGCGGCGAAGACGAAGTAGTCGACGACGAGCCCGGCGAGGCGGGAGTAGTCGACGAGCGGCGCGGCGCGGCCGCGTGGACGAGCCGCGCGACGTGCCGAGGCACCCGGACGCGCGGCGGAGACGCGCGGAGTAGTCGACGACGAGCGCGCGCGACAAGCCGCGTGACGAGCCGCGCGACGTGCCGAAGCACCCGGACGCGTGGAGAAGACGAAGTAGTCGACGACGAGCCCGGGCGAGGCGAAGTAGTCGACGAGCGGCGCGGCGAGCCACATGACGAGCCGCGCGACGTGCCGAGGCACCCGGACGCGCGGCAGAGACGAAGTAGTCGACGACGAGTAGTCGACGACGAGCGGCGCGACAAGCCACGTGACGAGCCGCGCGATGTGCCGAGGCACCCGGACGCGCGGCGAAGACGAAGTAGTCGACGACGAGCCCGGGCGAGGCGGAGTAGTCGACGAGCGGCACGGCGAGCCGCGTGACGAGCCGTGCGACGTGCCGAGGCACCCCGGACGCGCGGCGGAGACGAAGTAGTCGACGACGAGCGGCGCGACAAGACGCGTGACGAGCCGCGCGATGTGCCGAGGCACCCGGACGCGCGGAGAAGACGAAGTAGTCGACGACGAGCCTAGGCGAGGCGGAGTAGTCGACGAGCGGCACGGCGAGCCGCGTGACGAGTCGCGCAACGTGCCGAAGCAACCGGAAGCGCGGCGTAGGAAGATTGATTCCGCTTTGAAAAGAGCAAGGCGACTTGCTTCAATGGATCTTGGCGAGTCGACGAGTGGATTGATCTTGTTGACGAGGGTCCTTCGAATCGCCCGGTGGTGATGATCACCCCTACCTGGCGCGCCAGCTGTCGGTGTTTTAGACCGGCAAACCTACCAAGGGGGTACCCGAGGTAGTAGATTGTGCGGTGGGGATCGTGATCGGGAGACCGAGAACTCGAAGGTATGCGCAAGGACACGGGACACAAGATTTATACAGGTTCGGGCCGCCAAGGTGGCGAGCCCTACGTCCTGTTTGGGGGATCAAGTATGGCGCCCTGCGCTTGGTGTTGGGTGAGATCAGGTGCCCGGCTAGGTACCCAGCCCTCCTTTATATAGTCCAGGGGGCGGGTTCCTAGTCGGTTACAGGGCAGGAGTCCTAGTAGGAGTACACAGAGCGAGTCCTAGTAGGAGTACAGGGGAATTCTACCAGGAGTCCGTCTTCTACTATTCTTCCTTCCTTGCATGAGTACCCGGGGAGTATGCCCGACAAGCCCCCGAGCACGTTGGAGTCGAGAGTAGTAGTTTGAGTAGTCTTGAAGCCTCTTCGAGTAGTTCTTGAGCGTCCTCGAGTCTTGCTTGGAGAAGTCTTCATTAGTACTTGAACCGCCGCAAGGCCGGAAGGTGGTCCGGCTCATCGGTCTTGAAAAAATTTGAATGATGGGTGTATCATAGCGACCCCCGAGCCTTGAAATGATTAGGTAATCAATCCAAGGGTCTTCGGTGTTCGCGAAGCCATCATCCGAGTACTCTTGCGGCGTGTAGCCCCCGAGATAAGAGAGGCCGTATGAGCCACGTCGAGTAGTGATTGGTGAGGAGCCCCCGAGCTTGAGAACGAGCGAAGCATGCTTTGAAGTTATCTTCAAGTAGCCCCCGAGCCGGGAGAGATTCCAATTAGCGCTTGGCGTCGAGCCGTGGAGCTTGAGAAGTAGTCGTGCCGTCAGAGCGGACTTTAGAATGCGACTTAAAAACCGAAGTCGACTTTGTGCCGCGCGGAGCGGACTTTGAGATGCGACTTGAAATCCGAAGTCGACTTTAGTTGCCGCCGGAGCGGACTTTGATATGCGACTTAAAAACCGAAGTCGACTTTGTGATGCCGCGTGGAGCGGACTTTGAGTTGCGACTTGAAAACCGAAGTCGACTTTAGGGTACCGCACAGAGCGGACTTTGAAATGCGACTTTAGAAGTCGACTTTAGAATGTCGCGCGGAGCGGACTTTGATATGCGACTTTAGAAGTCGACTTTAGGATGCCGTGCGGAGCGGACTTTGAGATGCGACTACAATAGTCGACTTTAGTTTGCCGCGTAGAGCGGACTTTAAGATGCGACTTGAAAACCGAAGTCGACTTTGTGCCGCGCGGGAGCGTACTTTGAGATGCGACTACGATAGCCGGCTTTGTGCCACGCGGTGGACTTAAGATGCAAAAAAACGAAAAGCACTTTCCGGAAAGCCAAAGCGAATGAAAAATCAGAGAAAACGAATAGTTTTGCCGCTGGAGCGGGCTTAAGATTGCGACCGAAGTCGGCTTATGCCACCGGAGTGGGCTTGGATGCGACCGTTAGCGTCGACTTGTGCCACCGGAGTGGGCTTAAGTACTTGAGCCATGGATTTCAGACCCAAGGTATAGTTGCCGCCAGAGCGGGCTTGAAGGTGCGACTGGAGTCGACTTGTGCCACCGGAGTGGGCTTAAGTACCTGAGCCATGGATTTCAGACCCAAGGTACGATTGCCGCCGGAGCGGGCTTGAAGGCGCGACCGGAGTCGGCTTGTGTACCTAGGCCATGGATTTCAGACCCAAGGTACGGGTGCCACCGTAGTGGACTTGAAGGTGCGACCGGAGTCGACTTGCGTACTTGGGCCATGGATTTCAGACCCAAGGTACGGAGCGCGAGTACTTAGAGCACTTGGACCCATGGTACAAAGCGTGAAGACCACGTGCAGCTAGGTTCCATCGTCGCCAGGACCCGAGGGCCACTTACAGCTAGGTTCCATCGAAGCTTACACACGTAGTATGCCACTGAAGCAGGCGAAGATGCGACCGGAGTCGACTTTAAGATGCCGCACGTAGCGGACTTTAGAAACTGCCTCCTAGGGATAGCCCCCGAGTTGATGAAGTAGACTCGCGGCGACTTGATTGATATGCCCCAAGAGTAGTCAGCAGAGTGTAGCTCTCGTGAAAACCCACCGAGAAGCATACACAAATGAGTAGTCGGCAAGTAGTCCTACATGATGAGGAGAACAAGCCAAGAAAACAGTAATCATTTAGATAAATGACTTAGCCGTTGGTCTTTGCGGGCGAGACTTGTTGATGAAGCCGTGGCGGTCAGCGATGGAGCCACGAGGGTTGTTGTTGAAGTTGACTAGTCAGAGTTGATTCCGGCTAGTCGCTGGGGGCGTGACTGCCGTTCTCGACTAGTTTGGAAAACTAGTTGAGATGAATGGTCGACGCGATGCGACCGAGAAAGATGACGTCGTGGTAGCATGTGGCGCACTCGAAGTAGAGCCAGTGTTGCCGCGAGGCAAGTAGTCACCATGCACGGCGTGGCTGAAGTAGAGCCAGCGTGGCCGCAAGACGAAGTCGCGGCGCACGGAGTGGTCGACGACGAGCCTGGGCGAGGCAGAGTAGTCGACGACGAGCCTGCGCGAGGCGGAGTAGTCGACGATGACGAGCTGCATGACAAGCCGCGTGATGAGCCGTGCGACGTGCCGAAGCACCCGGACGCGCGGCGAAGACGAAGTAGTCGACGACGAGCCTGGGCGAGGCGGAGTAGTCGACGAGCGGCACGGCGAGCCGCGTGACGAGCGCGCGCGACGTGCCGAGGCACCCGGACGCGCGCGAAGACGATGTAGTCGACGACGAGTAGTCGACGACGAGTAGTCGACGACGAGCGGCGCGACAAGCCGCATGACGAGCCGCGTGACGTGCCGAAGCACCCGACGCGCGGCGAAGACGAAGTAGTCGACGACGAGCCCGGGGCGAGGCGGAGTAGTCGACGAGCGGCGCGGTGAGCCGCGTGACGAGCCGCGCGACGTGCCGAGGCACCCGGACGCGCGGCGGAGACGAAGTAGTCGACGACGAGTAGTCGACGACGAGCGGCGCGACAAGCCGCGTGACGAGCCGCGTGACGTGCCGAAGCACCCGACGCGTGGCGAAGACGAAGTAGTCGACGACGAGCCTGGGCGAGGCGGAGTAGTCGACGAGCGGCGCGGCGAGCCGCATGACGAGCCGCGCGACGTGCCGAGGCACCCGGACGCGCGGCGGAGACGAAGTAGTAGTCGACGACGAGCGGCGCGACAAGCCGCGTGACGAGCCGCGCGATGTGCGAGGCACCCGCGCGCGCGGCGAAGACGAAGTAGTCTACGACGAGCCCGGGCGAGGCGGAGTAGTCGACGAGCGGCACGGCGAGCCGCGTGACGAGCCGCACGACGTGCCGAGGCACCCGGACGCGCGGCGGAGACGAAGTAGTCGACGACGAGCGGCGCGACAAGACGCGTGACGAGCCGCGCGATGTGCCGAGGCACCGGACGCGCGGCGAAGACGAAGTAGTCGACGACGAGCCTAGGCGAGGCGGAGTAGTCGACGAGCGGCACGGCGAGCCGCGTGACGAGTCGCGCAACGTGCCGAAGCAACCGGAAGCGCGGCATAGGAAGATTGATTCCGCTTTGACAAGAGCAAGGCGACTTGCTTCAATGGATCTCGGCGAGTCGACGAGTGGATTGATCTTGTTGACGAGGGTCCTTCGAATCGCCCGGTGGTGATGATCACCCCTACCTGGCGCGCCAGCTGTCGGTGTTTTAGACCGGCAAACCTACCAAGGGGGTACCCGAGGTAGTAGATTGTGCGGTGGGGATCGTGATCGGGAGACCGAGAACTCGAAGGTATGCGCAAGGACACGGGACACAAGATTTATACGAGGTTCGGGCCGCCAAGGTGGCGAGCCCTACGTCTCGTTTGGGGGATCAAGTATGGCGCCCCGCGCTTGGTGTTGGGTGAGATCGGGTGCCGGCTAGGTACCCAGCCCTCCTTTATATAGTCCAGGGGGCGGGTTCCTAGTCGGTTATAGGGCAGGAGTCCTAGTAGGAGTACACAGAGCGAGTCCTAGTAGGAGTACAGGGGAATTCTACCAGGAGTCCGTCTTCTACTATTCTTCCTTCCTTGCATGAGTACCCGGGGAGTATGCCCGACAACTGTTACCCTCGTCAGCTTTTTTCTTGCCCTTCTTGTCGTGAGGAGGCTGTGGGTCTGGAGAGTCCTTGAGTGCTCGCCGGAGTTGGTAGCACTCCTCGGTGGTGTGGTTGCCCTCCAGATACCACGGGCACTTCTCTTTCAGCAAGTCTTTAAAGCCGCAAGAGGTCTTCTTCGAGTTGTCTTTCGCAGGGCGCTGGATAGCCGCGACTGTATTGTCTAGCTTGCGCTTGCAGTTAGGACCCAAGTAGTTGTTGTTGCGACCGCCTTGATCCCTGTTGTCGTTGTTGCTACTGCCAACGTTTTGCTTTCTCTTGCCGCGAATGGCATCGTACTTGGCGTTTGCCTTGTATTCTTCATCGGCCCATGAGGTGATCATGTCCTTGAGCATGGTGATGGAGCTCGGGCGGCAGCGACCGAAGTCTTCAAAGGTGCGACGGTGATAGAGACCGTCTTGGAAAAGGTCGATGACCTCCTTGTCGGTAACGTCGACTACAGTAGTGCACTTGTCGAAGAAGCATCGCATGTACTTGCGAAGGGTCTCGCCTTGTTCCTGCTTCACCATTGCCGGGTCCATGCGAGTACCCCGAGCGTCCCATGGCGCCTGCGAAGTTGCTAGTGAACTGATCCTTGAGCTGGTCCCACTTGTCGATCGAGTACTTGTCGAGCGACTCGAGCCATATAAGTGGTGCTTGGTCCAGACAGAAGGGAAAGTAGAGGCACTTAGTGTCATTGTTGCCACCAGCGTTTTCGATGGAGAGGGCGTAGCATCTGAGCCGTTGGACTGGGCCTTGCTTCGCGTCGTACTTAGTAATCCCCAGAGGTTCGAATTTCTCCGGGAGAAGCAGACTGCGAAGTCGAGCAGAGAAGGCGGGGAAGCCGTCGTTGTCGCCTGTCGTGGAAGACTTATTGCGTCGTATTTCTTCAATTCTGCGGCGGGCATTGTAGCCGCCGCGTGAGGCACCGGCGACATGGCTGTCTGCGTGGCCTCGGCCTCCGCAATCGCCTCCGCCGCCAGCTCTCCTGCCAGCCTCGTGTGAGGAGCTCCCGCCGTCGCTGCCTCCACCACCAGCATCACCATGATCAGGAGCACCGCGACTACCACCGGTGCTGCCAGCACTGTTACCGCCCTGAGAAGGTCCTCCAGCTGATGCCCTAGTATGGTTGGGGTTCTGTGGGAGTTCTCCTCGAGTACGGTTGCGTCCATTAGCTGGACTGTGACTTGTGGCTTCATGGTTATCGGGTTCACGAGTTCTGAGGGGAGGTACTTGAGTGACTCTGTTGTCGACTCTCATGAAGTAGGCGTCCTCCGTGAGCTTGGAGATGACTTCACCCGCACGCATCCCCTGAGCCTGACGTGCTATCGTGGTGATAGACATGAGGCACTGTTCGGGGGTGGTGTGCACCCGGTTGGCGACTTGGTTGAGGGCTTCTGTGAGGTTTCGTATGGGGAGGGTTTCATGGAGACGTCTGCGCTGTTCGTTTCGCTTCCTGTTGTGCTCACGTCGGGCATTTTTCTCATCGTTGGTTTCATCTGTGGGTGCATTGGCAGACAACTCGTGTGCTGAAATATCTTCGTAGTACCAGTCAGGTCGGGTCCCTAAAGGTCCAGGCGTCTCGCCAGCAGCCATGAAGACTTGGTGATCAGGGGTGCCGAGACTAGAGTCAGTAGTCACCACCTCTGTTGGAGCTAGGGGTGTTCCCTCCTGGAAGGGAAGCGAGTCGAGATAGGCGACGCAGCGCGAGTTGCTGTCTGTCAGGTCTGCAGGCTTGCGATCTGGCCAGTAGACGAATCTCCCGGCAGGTGTAGATGTTATAACCAGACCAGTAGCTGGTCCTGACAGAGGTTGCTCAGTCGTGGAGTTCTCGGACTCAGGCTCGTCGGGGTCCGACCCGAAGTCAAATTTGTAAGAGGAATCCGAGTAGTAGCCGGAGGCGGGGTTGGAGTCCGAAGAGTGGTCGGAGACGATCTCGTTGCCGGCCCGGCGTGCAACGAGAGCTTTCGCATGGACCCTGCTAGCGTTGCAGAGGCCATATGGGAAGTGCTCATGGAGTGGGATGTCAGCACACGATGGCTCGGTAGCCGGCTCGCATGTGATGACCCACAGGGACGTCGAGTTCGAGTTGGAGGCGGATCCGGGCTCGAAGTCGGCGTGTTGGTTGTAGAGCAAAATTTCGCTGAATTTTCCAGCGAGAACGCCCGTGATCACCTCGGGAAGTGTCACGAGACCAGTCCTCGGGTTGGGTGTCATGGTGAGGCAATGTTGAAAAGATCCAGCGCCATCAGTAGTGCAGACCCAGGACCCGAAGACGAAGGTGTCGCCGAGGTTGAAGGCGACGGTTGGCTTGATGAAGATTGGAGCCGTCGAGTTCGCCATGAGATCTTCGGCGCGATCCCCTACCTGGCGCGCCAGCTATCGGTGTTTTAGACCAGCAACCTACCAAGGGGAGTACCTGAGGTAGATGAATGTGGCCTCGCCGAGATCGGTAACTCAAAGGAAGAGACACGTGGCACACAATTTAGATAGGTTCGAGCCGCGAGGTGCGTAATACCCTACGTCCTGTATGCTGCGTAGCTCTAGATTGATTGGGTGTGTTTACAAGATGATGCGTATGAGAGAGATAGGGGTCCCTGCCTCGCCTTATATAGTCCGGGAGGTAGGGTTATAATTCGGTTTGAGGAGAGAGTACTAGTCGTATACGTCTAGGAGTTTTCTACATGATACATGACATGCACAGCTTCCTATCCGAGTACTCCTCCACCGTAGTCCTTGCGCCCCACGTCATCAGGTGTCGTGTGACCCAAGTCGAGTAGTCTCAGGGGCCCACCGAGTAGTCGGTCCTGGTACCCACCGAGGCCGTGGGCCCAGGGAGGTCCATACGACACCATCCCTCTCTAACTGGAGGAGGACCAAAACCACGAAAGGAAGACCGTGGACGGTCCCTCCTCTCCATCTCAAAGCTACGAATCCTCCCATCCCCGTATTGAGCATGAGGGGGAGAATGCCTAGCAAACTGACCACCTGCAGACTCTCCAGACCAACCACCAGCACCACGACCTCCAGAACTGAAACCACTCGACTCACCACCTCGAAAACCACTCCGCCCAGAATTCTGGGGGCGGTTGAACCGCCTAGCCTGGCCGGTCTAACCGCCCCCCTCTGGGCAGGGCCGGTCTGACTGCCTAGCCAGGCCGGTCTGACCACCCTCTCCAGAAACACCCCTCGGCTGCGGGAACTCGCATCTCCCCATGCCGGAATGCTTCTCACCACAGCTTTACCCCTGGGCAGTGGCATACGAGGCTTATGTACACCATGGGAAGGGTTGTACCTATCCTTGTTCGTCCACTCCTTTGCCATCCTTTCCTCACGCTTCCTCTTGAAGCAAAACTCATCCTTATGGCCATCTTTCCCACAATAGCCACAATGGAACCTCACAATCTTAGGCTTAGGCTTGGGTTGGGGATGCTCACTTGGTTTCTCTCCACTCGGCTTCTCAACCGGTTTCTCCTCACTAGATGTCGGGGACAGCCCTGGGGTCCCCTTAAAGAACCGGGGAAACCCCACTTAAAACCTGCAAAAAGCCAAGGCCAAACACGTCTTTCTTAAGCGCGCACACAGGGCACGGCCCATGCCGAGGTGGCCCCGGCGGCCCACCAAGGCGGCCCACTCAAAGATCCCCTCGAGCAGGCTCCGCCTCGCTCGAGGGCACACACCTCCCTCGGATGGGCTCCGCCCCGTTCGAGGGTGTACGCTTACCTCGAGCGGTCTCCACCTCGCTCGAGGGTCCACGCCGCCCCCGGGCAGGCTCCGCCCCGCTCGAGGGAGCCCCGCACGCACATGCCCGTTCCCACACGCGGGTACGGGCATTTAATGCTCTGACAATGGCGGGGCGGCGCCATCATGCGCCTGGGACTCACGCCCCGGTCCTGTCGCACCAACTCCCTAGGAGGGAACCCATCCCCGCCACTGTGGGGGACTGTGCGACGTGGCCGGTGCTAGCCCCGTGACGCCGCGCCGCCTACTACCGTACGGCTAACGCGCCGAGCCCTCGAAGGGGGCCGGCCACATCCTCGAAATGCTTTCCCGTGACTTTGCAGGGCCAGGTCGAGATGCTAGGCCGACGGGGCGCCATCCCTGCCACTATTAACGGCAGGCGGCCGCCCCCGCGCGTGCAACCCCACGTCGGGCACTGTGATAACAGGCTTCGGCGCTGTGAAGCGTGCGGGAACGGGACGCCGCCATGACTGCCACTGTGTCCCGTACGGATCAACGTCAGCAACCCCCTCGAGCCCGCCTGAAGTCATCACGGTCATCCTCTGCACTCCTACCCTCGAAGCTACTACTGTTCGGGTACAAGATACGCCATGATGGCCAGATCGCGGCAAGGACCGTCAAGGCGGCCGCCTACTCTACGGCGCGGCGCACCATGCTTCCCCATGTATCTGAATAGTGTGGCATGCATGTAATTCGCCCTCTCCTTGGCCTATAAAAGGAAGGCGAACTCCCCCGCCATAGGGGACAACGACGACGAACAACAGACACCAGACAACACACAACACACGCATTCCTCGATTCTACCACAACATCTTCAGCCACTTCACAGGGACTTGGAGGCCACACCTCCTCTCCCGCCTTGCTTGTAGCAGCCCCACTACAGGCACCCCGGTCCTGAGCAATATAGTGCCCCGAGCACACCACTGCTAGACGTACGGCCCCCGGCCGGAACCAGGATAAACCTTATGTCACTGATTGCTTAGCATCGACCATTGAGGGACAGACCTTGGCGCTTATTACTGGTTAGTGTCGGGACCACATTCCGCACCGACAGTTGGCGCCCACCGTGGGGCAAACGAGCGCCTAAGGTCAATCCACCGTCAACTCCCTCCATGGTGATTCGCACCGAGTACCGCGGTACGCGCTACTCCATGGGCAGCTCGGACCCCCTCCCCGCCGGGTTTGAAATCCGGTTCGGAAGCCTGAATTTTCAGGCCACGGGGAACGGCTACCTGATGCGCCTCACCAACCGTGAGGAACTTCGTGCGCGGCGCCAAGCCGGGTCCGCCCCGGTCGCCGCTGCGCGCGTCGCCACGACGCAAACGCCCGCTGGCACGGATGCGCGCGGGCCCGTCGGCGTCTCGACATTGCCGTCGCTCCGGTCGGCGCTCACGTCGGGCACGGTCGGAACGACGACAAGCTAAACGCGCCGCCTCCCAACACGGCGCGCCCGTCGGCACGACGCCCGCCACCCCGGCGGGGGAGCGCGCGGTCTCCGGGCCGCGCTTTCCCATCGGTCTGCATGGCGCTACGACGGCCTACAACGCCAACGTCAACACCACGATGCGCAGGGTTCCCCCCGGCCGTCATGTCTTCGTCGCCAGGGATCCTAGAGCCTCCACCGACGACGAGTCGTCCCTAGGCTCCCTCGACGCGTTGCCACCCGCCAACCTACACGGGTACGCGGAATGGGACTTCTCCGGCGTGCCGGACCCAGTGATGTTCAGGCGTTTTCTCGACGCCACGGACTACTGGTTCGGTTGCTCCGACGACTCCAGCACCGGGAGCTACGACCCCACGCGGGAATGCTGCGTCGTCATCGCTAATGACCCAGCAAACGCCACCGGCGCAGCGGGCGCCGGCGACGGGGAAATTACGCCCGCCCCAGGGATCGCTCCGCGCCTGGTGGTAGGACCGAGCACCCCTGCTGGGGCCGACATTGACGCGTAGTTAGCCCAAGCCCGCGAACTCGAAGCCAAGCTGGCGGAGGAGTATCGGACGGTGCGACTGCTCCGCGCCTCCATGGCGGGGGAAGCCTCCGCGCGCGGAGAACGCGCGCGGGAGCTGGGCATACAGGCCCGCGATCGCATCAACGCCGACTTCAACGTCGAGAACCCAGACACGCCTCCGCAAGCGAGCCAGAAGCTTATCGCCGCCGCGACACTGTTGCGAGCCATGCCTGCCCCCTCGACGCCTGAGGCGCGAAACCTGCACCGCGAGGCGCAGGCGCTCATTGAGCAAGCGGCCGTCCAGCAGGCCGAGAGCTCGGCGTCCCGCATCCGACAGCAGGGTGACGCACGAGGCGATGGGGGTGCGCAGGGGGCCGAGCCCTCGGTGCACGCGGGCGGAGCGACGGAGCGCCCTGTCAACCCGGGACGCACGCCGGCTAAAGAACGGCTCCTCGACACGAGCGGGCAAGCACGGGACGGCGATGCCCGCAACGTCATTAATGCTCTGCGGACGAGCAAAGCGGATGCGCGGGCGGCGGCAGGCTACCACCCTCGACGAGGCGGACGCTACGACAGCGACGAAGACCGCTCGCCAACGCCGGAACCCCCGGGGACCCGTGTGTTCAGCCGAGAGATCCGCGCGGCAGTCTTCCCCCAGCGCTTCCGCCAGCCCATGACCATCGTCAAGTACAACGGGGAAACGGATCCCCGCGTATGGCTCAACGATTACCGCCTAGCATGCCAGCTGGGCGGGGCCACCAGCGACGAGGTCATCATCTGCGACCTCCCCCTGCACCTCGCCGATTCAGCCCGGACGTGGCTCGAGCATCTGCCGGCCCGTCAGATCCATAACTGGGAGGACTTGGTCCGCACGTTCGTGGGCAACTTCCAGGGCACGTACGTGCGCCCTGGGAATTCCTGGGACCTGCGCTCCTGCACCCAGAAGCCCGGCGAGTCGCTCCGGGACTTCATACGGCGCTTCTCCAAGCGCTGCACGGAGCTCCCAAGCGTGGCGCAGTCCGAGGTTGTGCACGCCTTCCTCGAGGGCACCACGTGCCGGGATCTTGTGCGAGAGTTGGGGTGCAGCCCGCCTGCGGACTCAAACGAGCTGTTCTACATCGCCACCAGCTTCGCCTCAGGTGAAGAGGCCGTGGGGGCGATCTTCGACGGCAAAAAGGGCAAGCGCTCGGACGACGCGCCCGCGGAGGGCAGCAAGTCCAGGGAGCCTCACCGGAAGGACAAGCGGGGCAAGAAAGGGAAGAAGCCGCGCCGCGAGGCGCGCGAGCAGGGACACGACGGCGATGACGCCGAGGCCCTTGCTATTGACCCGGCTCGACGGGGCCCTCGACTGGCCCCTCGAGGTTCGGGGGTGTTCGATGCCATGCTGAAAAAGCCATGTCCATACCACAAGACCCCAGTGAACCACACCCTCGAGCAATGCGATATGCTCAAGAAGTTTTACGGCTGCGCCGCCTTGAAGGACGCGGAGGCCAAGAAGGACGGAGGAGATGGCGACGCCGGCGGCTTCCCCGCCGTAGAGAACGTGTTCCTCATCTTCGGGGGACCGACCGTTGACATGTCGAGCCGCCAGCGCAAGCGGGAGCGGCACGAGGTCCTCGCCGCGGAGAAGGCGCCTCCCTCCTTCCTCGACTGGTCGGAGGATGCCATCACCTTCAGCCGTGAAGACCACCCGAACCGCATCCCTAACTCGGGCCAGTACCCACTGGTGGTCGACCCGGTCATTGGGAACGCGCGGTTCTCAAAGGTCCTAATGGACGGAGGCAGCAGCCTCAACATCCTCTACGCGCACACGCTGCACCTGCTGGGGATCGGGTTGGACCAGCTGTAGCCCAGCATGACGCCGTTCCATGGCATCGCGTCGGGCAAACGCGTCCAGCCCCTCGGGCAGATTGACCTGCCGGTTTGGTTCGGCACTCCGAGCAATTTCCGCAAGGAAATGCTCACCTTTGAGGTGGTGGGGTTCCGCGGCGCCTATTACGCCATACTTGGGCGGCCCTGCTACGCCAAGTTCATGGCCGTCCCCAACTACACCTACCTCAAAATGAAGATGTCGGGACCAAACGGCGTCATCACCGTGGGCTCGTCCATCGAGCACGCGTTCGACTACGACGTCGAATGCGTGGAGCACGCGGAAGCGCTGGCGCTGGACGAAGCGCTGGTGACCACCTTGGAGAAGATGGTCAACGAAGACCTCAACTCCACCGCCAAGCACGCCGGCAATTTCGAGGCCGCAAAGCAGACCAAGGAGGTGCCTCTCGACCCTGCTGCCCCCGAGGGCAAGGCGTTGAGGGTCAGCTCCACCCTCGACCCGAAATAGGAAGTGGTGCTCGTCGACTTCCTCCGCGCCAATGCCGACATCTTCGCGTGGAGCCCCTCGGATATGCCAGGCATCCCGAGGGAGGTCGCCGAGCACTCCCTTGACATCCT
Organism: Cenchrus americanus; assembly: GCA_947561735.1. Taxonomy (NCBI): domain Eukaryota; kingdom Viridiplantae; phylum Streptophyta; class Magnoliopsida; order Poales; family Poaceae; genus Cenchrus; species Cenchrus americanus. The sequence goes on along the minus strand of OX387239.1, from coordinate 39,351,077 downwards.
GCCTCACTCCCGCGTCGTGCAACAACGGCTCCGCCGCTTTGACGAGGAGCGGCAGCGGGCGATCGGAGCGGAGCTGCGGAAGCTTCTCGAGGCCGGGTTCATCAAGGAAGTGTTCCACCCTACGTGGCTAGCTAATCCTGTACTGGTAAAGAAAAAGAGCGGGAAGTGGCGGATGTGTATAGACTACACCAGTCTTAATAAAGCATGTCCGAAAGTTCCTTTTCCTTTGCCACGTATTGATCAAATTGTTGATTCGACCGCCGGGTGCGAGCTGCTTTGCTTCCTTGATGCCTACTCCGGGTACCACAAAATCAAGATGAAGGAGTCCGACCAGCTCGCGACTTCATTCATCACGCCGTTCGGGATGTTTTGTTACGTCACGATGCCGTTCGGCCTCCGGAATGCAGGTGCAACGTACCAACGCTGCATGCAGCACGTTTTCGGAGACCACATCGGGCGGACCGTCGAGGCGTACGTAGATGACATCATCGTAAAAACCAGGAAGGCGGACGACCTGGTTGGCGACCTCAGCATCACGTTCGGCTGCCTACGGGCCAACGGGGTAAAATTGAACCCCGAAAAATGTGTCTTTGGTGTGCCGCGGGGCATGCTCCTAGGATACATAGTCTCCCAGCGAGGCATCGAGGCCAACCCCGAGAAGGTTGCGGCCCTCGAGCGAATGGGTCCAATTCGAGACCTCAAAGGGGTACAAAAGGTCTTTGGGGTGCCTTGCCGCCTTGAGCCGCTTCATCTCGCGGCTCGGCGAAAAAGGCTTGCCCTTCTACCGCCTCCTCAAAAAGCATGAGCGCTTCTCCTGGACTGCCGAGGCCCAGGATGCGCTCGACAAGTGTCACACCCGATTTTACAAGGAAAACCGAATGCATCTCATATGTGCGCCAGGATCATTTACACACACATGATAGACAAAACGAGAGTAATACCATTGTTGTAACAAAACGTACAAGAGTTTAAACCAGTATTACATCCTTTATTACATCCATAAGGGTGGACTCGAAGGTCCGAACAAAACGATAACTAAACGACGACGAGCAACTCCATCGCTGACATCCACAGGCATGATGACTGGGGGATCCGCATGCCTAGAACTCCTCGAAGTCACTCCAGTACTCGTCCTCGCCTCCGACGTTCTCCTCTGAACAGCGGTAAGCAAGGGTGAGCACACTTATGGTTGGAGCTCAGCAAGTGGGGGAAAATGCAAGGCTTGTCAAGGATAGGCTATGGTTCACAGCGGTAAGCATTTTATAAGTTGGTCAAGTTTTATTAGCAAGCACCTAGTTACTAGATGTAAGTGTATACCAACCCACTTAACCTTTAAAAGAAACCTCAAGCCAAACCTTCAACCCACGATTTACATTAATCTTCAAGTTTATTACTCATGTGAGGGTCCAAGCCGCTCGTGACCGTGAGCACGGCTGATCGATCAGTTTTACACTCTGCAGAGGTTGTACACTTTACCCACAGCTCGTGTTCCCCATCTTGCCCGGTTAGCTAGACCCTTAAACACTTCCAAGGTGAGTGGCTAGGGGTCCACTACGAAGCCTTTACAAAGGAAAGAAGAGAAACCAACAGCCCGCAACGCATTACGGCGGCGGAGCGGCCATAACCCTCCCTAGTGGTCAACACCTTAGCCAAGGCTCGCTACCCCAAAAGGACCGGGCTATACCCCTTCAACTCCGGCCCCCTGTGCCCCTCTCGGAAAAGAGCTATCGGCTACCCCACTCTCCTAATTAATTGGCTAAGCCGAGCCATGTGGACCGTGGTTGTCTCTTGTTATCTTGGGTGGTTCTCCATGTTCCGATTATATCAAGTTATCTTGTTAAAAGCACAAGCATATACATAACAGAACTGAGATGTATAACATAAACAAGCATAACCAAACTTATGTTGAGCAAGCTAAGCATTTATCTACCCCAAACATTTGTTTAAACAGAGTTGATCAAGGTAAAGTGATAAAGCATCTAGTCAAGTCCTTAGCTAGGTGTTTGCCCATCAGGTTTATGCATAACAACAGGAAAAGTAAACATTGTTTAGCATGCAGTGACATAGGCTCAAAAAGATTATGCAGAGGGGGAAATCCACTTGCCTTCCTCTACCAGCTGGGTGAATTCCTCTTCAAAGACAGGTTCTTCCGGATCACTTCCGACAGGGAGCTCAGACGAAACAGGCACGATATCTACGAGTCAAGCATGGATAACAATCAATAAACAAAACAGTACACCAAACAGTAATAAAACTGGTAAATTTACTGTTTAAAAGATTCTACTCGTCGAGACGATCGTTTCGGTATATAGAACGCTAAAAACGGAGTTAAAATGAGAAAGATATGGTTAAAACAGTTTTCAGGGGCCTATTTGCAAGGAAACTAAGTTTACAGGGTTGTTTATGAATAAATTCAGGGGCTAAAACATTTGTATAAATTAAATCAGAGGGTTTATATGCAAAAAGTAGTGAAAAAGGCTTAAAACATAATTAAATAGGGTGGATAGGGGCTAGATTGAAAGAATCGAGACCTAACCGCAATTATTTCCAAAGGTGGAAGGACCTGCTTGTGAACATTTGAAAATCCAGGGACTCTTTAACAAAATCGTCACTCCACACCTTGGATCTGAGATCCAACGGCGGATGACGCCTCGGTGCACCATGGACCCGGCCGTGGGTGCGGTCCATGGGTCCACCGTGGACCATCCCCCTTTAAGCGAAAGGGTACGTGATCCCAGCCACTCGTTCGCGATCTAACGGCCCTGATCAAAAACATGCGGCGGGCGGCGGCGACGACGCCGGAGGACGGCGGCGCGCGACGGGAGCTCGCCGGCGTGAGCTCAGGACGGCGTTCCCGGCCATTTCTTCGACCACATGTTAGGGCAAAACGATGCAGGGATGCTTGCGCTCGTGCTCGTGAGGTCTACGGGGGCGATCGGGCCTCACCGGCGGCCAGCACCGTAAGGGGGCGGCGCGGGCACTCCGGTGAGCTCGGGGACTTGATGCCGTGCGCGATACAAGGAGGAATTGGGCGGGGGTAAACACTTACCACGCACAGGCGATGAAGATGGGCCGAAAAGTGGAAGAGAAGCGGCAGCGGGGCGGCTTGGTGACGACGGCGGCTCGGGCGGCGCTCCGGCGAGCACGGGCGCGGCCGCCACGGCGCGTCGGGGGCGCGAACCTGCGGCGCATGAGCAAGTCAAGTCCCCTCGCGAACCTATTGATCAACAGAGACGGGTGGGAGACCAAGCCCTTCACCGGCGGCGACGAGACGACGGCGGCGGCGGAAACCAAAGCGGCGGCGCCGGGAGAAATTGAGCTCGGGGTCGGGCGTGTGCGTGCCGCGGGAGGCGAAAGGAAGCCAAGGGGCGGCGTGCGCGAGCTTATATAGGGCACGGGGAAAGGAAGTGAAGCGGCTAGGGGCCGAGGCGGCGGCGGGATGCCATTGATGGCCGGCGGCCATCACGGCTCGGTGTAAGGAAAGGGGAAACGGCCCCCAATTGAACACGGGCAGTTACTTGCCTTAATTGGCAGGCTTGGGGAGGAAAAGAAGGAAGGGGAAGGGGCGGGACCGAGCGGATTCCGCGGCGTGCGGCGGCGGCCGCGGCGGCGCGCGGGGAAGAAGAAAGGAAGGGGAGGTTGGAGGGCGACGGTGGGGCCCACCGGCGGCGCGCCGCAAAAGAAAAGGAAAAGGGAAGGAGGGAAGTGGGCCGGGGGGGGGTCGTGGACCGGGCCGGAAGGTAAGGGTGCGAGTTTTCCTTTTTTTTTCTTTTTTCTTTTTCAAACCTCATTTTCAAAACCATTTTGAATTCAAATCCTTTTCAAACTTCAGCAAACTTTTCTCAAATATTTTATAGGCTTTTTAGAGACTACACAAGCAACCAAAATCATGCAAGCCAAAAGATGATGCACAAACACTTGTTGTTTCTAACTTTATTATATTATCTTTAATATTTTTAGAGCTCAATTTTGTTTTGCATTTTAATCTCCTTAAATCCTTAAGACATTTTAAGTTGCTAAGTGATTTTAGTGATGGAATTTTAGGGTGTCACAAATCCTACCCCCTTAAAGAGAATCTCGTCCCGAGATTCAGAAGACTTAGAGAACAAATCGAGGGAAGTCTTCCTTGAGTTCATCCTCTCTTTCCCAAGTTGCCTCTTCCTCGGTGTGATGACTCCACTTGCACTTTGCACATTCCGATAATCTTACTTCGGTAACTCTTTCGACACATCCAAGATCTTAACAGGGGTATTCCTTGTATGTCGAGTCATTCTCCATTTGAATATCCTCTAACCGTACACTGGTTCTATTCTAACCTCACTTGTGCACTTCTTTAGTTGTGACACATGAAACACGTCATGAACTCCTGACAATTGTGCTGGCAACTCTAACTGGTATGCCACCTCTCCTTTCCGTTCCAAAATCTTGAACGGTCCGATAAATCGAGGTGATAACTTTCCCCTGACATTAAACCTTCGTAACCCTCGAATAGGTGACACTCTGAGGTATGCATAATCACCGACTTCCAAGATCACTTCTCTTCGCCGAGGATCGGCATAACTCTTCTGTCTAGACTGTGCTGCCTTAAGATTCTCTCTTATGATTTCAACTTGCTTTTCAGCTTCTCGTATGCTGTCTGGCCCGAAGAACTGCCTTTCACCAGTCTGATTCCAAAACAACGGTGTTCTACACTTTCTTCCATACAGAGCTTCAAACGGTGCCATCTTGATGCTGGACTGATAGCTGTTGTTGTAAGCAAACTCTGCATAAGGCAAACTCTTATCCCAACTGCCACTGTTCTTCAATGCACAAGCTCTCAACATATCCTCGAGTATCTGATTTGTTCTCTCTGTCCGTCCATCCGTCCGAGGATGGTATGCCGAGCCGAAGTTTAACTTTGTATCCATTGATTCATGCAACTTCCGCCAAAACCGTGAGGTGAACCGTGTGCCTCGATCCGACACTATCTTCTTCGGTACCCCGTGCAAACACACTATCCTTGAATTATACAACTCGGCTAGCTTCACTCCCGTATAGGTCGTCTTCACCGGAATGAAGTGCGCTACCTTGGTTAATCTATCCACAATAACCCAAATAGAATCATACCCGTCACGAGTACGAGGTAATCCCACTATGAAATCCATACCGATTTCCTCCCATTTCCACTCGGTACCTTCGCAGGTTGTAGCAATCCCGCCGGTCTTTGATACTCGGCCTTCACTCTTTGGCACACATCACACAAAGCTACATGAGCTGCCACATCTTTCTTCATCCCATACCACCAGTATCTCTGCTTCAAGTCCTGATACATCTTGGTACTACCAGGGTGTATAGAGTAAGCTGAATCATGTGCTTCCTTCAAGATAACTTCTCTCAACTCCTTAATCTCAGGTACACAGATCCTGTTCTTAAACCACACTGTTCCTTGCTCATCTTCTCTGAATTCCGGAACTTTGCCCAATTTAATCAATTTCCTGTATTCTGCAATCTTGGCATCATCAACCGTCCCTTCCCCGATATCCTCGCTCAAGTGTCGATTCAATCTCTAATGTCAAAGTCTCACTCGAAGCAACCATTCCCAAGTTAAGCTGTGCCATCTCCCAACATAGTTCTTGAGGTAACAGGTGTCCCAATAGCATATTAGCCTGTCCCTTTCGACTCAAAGCATCTGCCACAACATTCGCTTTCCCTGGATGATACTGGATATCCAAATCATAATCTTTGATCAATTCTAACCATCTTCTTTGCCTCAGATTCAGATCCTTCTGAGTAAAGATATATTTCAGACTCTTATGGTCAGTAAAGATCTTACACTTGTTCCCAATCATATAATGTCTCCAGATCTTCAATGCGTGAACAACCGCAGCTAACTCAAGATCATGAGTAGGATAATTCTGTTCATGTTTCCTCAACCTGTCTTGAAGCATAAGCGACTACCTTTCCTTCTTGCATTAGCACACATCCCAAACCTTGCCGAGAGGCATCACAAAGACACATCGAACCCTTTGTGTATGTCCGGCATGATCAACACAAAGCCGTGGTCGGCCTCTTCTTCAATTCCTCAAAACTAGCCCGACACTTCTCATCCCATTTGAATTCTCTTCCTTTCTCGAGCAGTGGTAAGTGGCTTCACTATCTTAGAAAACCCTTCAATGAACCTCCGATAGTATCCCGCAAGACCAAGGAAACTCCCCGATCTCCGGCACATTCTTAGGCGGACTCCGAGCTCAATACATCCCGAACCTTGCTTGGATCGATCGCTATGCCTCCATCTGTGATGATATGTCCGAGAAAAGATACCTCCTTCAACCAGAAAGCACACTTGCTGAACTTGGCATACAGCTGATGTTCCCGTAACTTTTGTAACACAAGCCTCAAATGTTCTTCATGTTCTCCTTCACTCCGAGAGAATACCAATATATCATCAATGAATACCACAACAAACTTATCCAGATACTCCATGAATACCTTGTTCATCAAATACATAAAGTATGCTGGTGCATTGGTCAGGCCAAAGGACATCACAGTGAACTCATATAACCCATATCTAGAAGTGAATGCTTGTCTTTGGTATATCCTCCACACGGATTTTCAACTCGATGATAACCCGATCTAAGATCTATCTTAGAGAAAGCCTTAGCTCCTCTCATTTGATCAAACAAATCCTCAATCCGAGGTAAAGGGTATTTATTCTTGATAGTAACTTCGTTAAGTGATCGATAGTCTATACACAACCTTCTAGATCCATCCTTCTTATCAACGAAGAGTGTGGGGGCTCCCCATGGTGATGAACTAGGACGGATAAACCCTTTACTAAGTAATTCTTCAATTTGTTTCTTTAATTCAACTAGATCTTTAACATCCATTCTATATGGTCTTTTAGATATAGGAGCAAGTACCGTGTATAAGTTCAATACTAAATTCAATGTCACGATCGTGTGGCATACCCGGTAAATCCTCCGGAAATACATCGTGGAATTCATTCACTACCCTTATATCCTCCAAGGCCTTGCCTTCAACAGAGTTCATAACTCCTTTGACGTACGAGGGTGCACTCACATACTCTACTCTTTCCCCTTGAGGACCTAAGTTAATAGTACCGACCTCTTCCGACACCGAATAACTCCATCACAACTCCTTAACCAATCCATACCAAGAATGACATCTATTCCCCATGATTTCGGAACTACCGCATTAGCAAGAAAGTCTACCCCCATGATATTAATCTTTACTTGTGGGCATATGTGACCGCTTTTCATTTCTCCCCCAGGAGTGCTAACTATCGTGGGTTCTTCATTGTACTCATAGATAAGTTATATTTTGCCACAAATTGATCGCTTATAAATGAATGTGATGCTCCCGAATCGAATAATACCGTAGCGTGTACAGAGTTGACGAAAAACGTACCCAATACCACGCCGCATCATTCCGAGCTTGCTCCACCGATACATGATTGACTCGGCCACGCACATGACTCCGCCGGCCTCTCTTGCCGGGTGTCCGTGGAGTACGAGCCCGAGAAGATGGCTGCCCGCTCCCGTTCCCAATGTCCCTCTATGGAGTCCGCATCACCCTCTTTGGACAGCTTGTTAGCATAATGCCCCGCCTCTCCGCACTTGAAGCATCCACCGGGCCGAACAAAGGCCGGTGTTTCCCGATGGGTGCCCCGCAGTTGTTGCTAGGACGACTCAGCTGAGGGGTAGGAGCTCTGGGTGTCTGAGGATTGAAGCGCTGTGGCTGAAACGAGCGCCGGAGCCGCATGTTCCGTGGGTACCTCCCGGCTTTGTCCACCGGACGATATGGAGTCAGGCTCTGCTGAGAACTGTAACGGGGACGGGTGTTACTGCTAGACTGCCCCTGAGACTGAAACTTGCGTTTATGTTCACCCATCTCCCTCCTCTTGCTTTCCAGCCCAATAGCTTTGTTTACCGCCGTACCGAAAGTCCGGAAGATGTGACTGCGGAGATAGTTCGGAGGACCGATTAAGCCATCCAGGAACCTTTCTTGCCTCTTTGGGGTCGTTGTTGACTTCATCGGTGCATAACGTGACAAGTGAGTGAACTTGTCCGGATACTCGATCACCGACATATTGCCTTGCCTCGCCGACAAGAACTCCCTCTCGCTTAAGCTTGAGAACCCCCGAAGGAATGTGATAAGTGCGGAAGTTGTCACGGAATTCCCGCCAAGTGATGTTCGCCCGTTGGGATGAGCTTGAGAGTACGCATCCCACCAATCCGCGGCCTGCCCCACAAGTCTTCCAAGAGCATACGTAACCATGTCCCTGTCGCGTGCACCGCACGATTTCCGCCTTCTTGGTAATGGTTTTCGGCCAACCATCGCATCTAGTGGATCACCGAGTGAGAAAATGTAGGGGGGTGGTGACTCATGAACTCCTTGTGCTCGTCCCTTGGTGGCGGGGGTGGTGGTGGCATCGGTGGTGGTGGCTGATTCCGTTGAGCTTGCATCTGCTGCACCGTATTGGTAAGGTTTTGAATCGTTGCATCGCGCGCTGCCAGAATTGCTGCATGTTCGGGTCCATTGCTTGGTTGATTGGTGGAGGTGGTGCTGGGTTTTGTTGATTTGCAATATGTGCCCGGATCACAGGTGGCACGTCTTGACCTCCTCCGGACCTGGTGTTTACCATCTGACCGTTAGAAAAATCATATCTCGTATAATTGTACTTGAATCATTGCATAAGAGAATAACTCAAAGTAAAATGACAGCATGTACTTCAGTTAAGACAGATTCTGTTGACCTCAAAGAATTATGCATAACTTTCTGTGTAAATATCCAATGACCACGAATTTTTACCAGATTATAGTGTATAAAATTATGGAACCAACCCAACTGGAATCACCTCATTTGGATATGTACAACTCGAGATATAATTCAAACAGTACAGCTATGTCAGCAGAAATTTACAGATTCTGTCATGTTCATTACTTTGTGCATAACTCCCAGAATATGTATTGTATACCATTGAATTTTTGACAGAAATTCATCCTCTAAATTTGTGAACTAACCCAACTGGTTTCATGTCATTTGGAATTCTGTAGCTTGAGTTATAAGCAAAACATTACTGACATGTCATATGACTGCGAAAACAGATTTGATCCAATCACATTTGCATAAGAGATTAATCAATGACAACCGATAAAACCCAAACCAACTTTAATTAACTTAAAATTTCAGATTGCATAGTGGCCATCACTCCACCATGCAATTTACAATCAAGCAAAGATCCAACTCAAGCATGTTTGCAAACAGCATTCATTATTACAAGCAAATACGTTCACGCAGGAACGGTCTATCGAAAAGGTAAATGATAAGGGCGAGCATCCTAGGATCCTAGCCAAGACGAGTAGTAGCTTCATCAGTGTTGTAACGAAGCCTTTTGCGCGGAGGGGAAGCTGTAGTCCGGTATGGCATGACTTCCCGAGGAGCGCTCGTCGTCCCGCAAGTTGTGCTTCCGCACGTGCTATCTTTGCTCGAGCGGCCTCGCAGCTCTTCATGATACCTGTTTATCTCCAAAGTTGCTCCCTCCAGATCAGCATTCGCAGCAGCAAGTCACCCTTGCCAAGACATCGATGCGGTCATCGCCTCCCCGCCGGCACCACAGCTCACTTCCGTGCCACTTGCACGTCGAGGCACATGACGGTACTCCGACCGGAACAACCGCACTCGATTAGCATTACAAACCGACCGTAGCGCCCTCCTTGCCGCATCATTCACCGCAACGTCATCCGTAGAGAACCGAGCCGTGCTATGGTGGGATGAGCGATGCCTCCATCCTTCCCGCATCATTCGCAGGCTTCCCCGATGTAAACTTTGCAAGTGTAGTAATCCCTCATTCCAGGCTCACCGAAATGCTTGGTCACATAGAGAGGCCTTATGGTATACCCCGTATACCTCGTAACATCCCACAAGAGAATGCGAACCGCCCATTCTCATCTTCAGTAGAGTGCTTATGGTATTCAGCTCCATGGTAGCGGGGATCTTCATCTTCCTCCTCGGGTTGCCAACAGCATTGTTACCATCATCCTCACCCACACTGTCATCACTGGAGTCTTCTGGATCACCTTCTGGCACAGGATCGCAGTGTGGGGGGTGCTTCCTCATTGACCGGCAGCGCCGGTGGAATCACAATGTCACCGTCCGCGTCCGCCTCAAGTACCGTGCCATCGTACATGTACCGTGGCCGTTCCAATGGCTCTTCCGGCTCCTCCTCCTCCATCTCAACTTCTTCAGATCCTCTTCTTCTTCTTCTTGACCCGGCCTCCACCGGGTCTTCCTCAACCTCAACCTCCCGCCGGAACTCCTCCCCGTTCCTCCTCAACATCCTCAAGGCGATGACGAGGGGCCACCGTCCAAGAGGGAAAGCGCCCACCAGTGCTCTTGCGAGGGGTCATGTAAGTCCCGGCCATCCGTCAAAGCAAAAACCGATCTCGTAGTACGTAATAAATCAAAATGATAGTTAAAAATGATAAACAAAGTTAAATTAGATTTTTAGTGCGTAAATAAGATGATTTGAAGCATGATGTGGCTTTCTAGAACATGAATCCTTAATTTCGTCCATTTCTAACTAAGGTCGCGTCCTACAATCATCACGGCTCGGTACCACTTTGTCACACCCGATTTTACAAGGAAAACCGAATGCATCTCATATGTGCGCCAGATCATTTACACACACATGATAGACAAAACGAGAGTAATACCATTGCCGTAACAAAACGTACAAGAGTTTAAACCAAAGTATTACATCCTTTATTACATCCATAAGGGTGGACTCGAAGGTCCGAACAAAACGATAACTAAACGACGACGAGCAACTCCATCGTTGACATCCACAGCATGATGACCGGGGGATCCGCATGCCTAGAACTCCCTCGAAGTCACTCCAATACTCGTCCTCGCCTCCGACGTTCTCCTCTCGAACAAGCCGGTAAGCAAGGGTGAGCACACTTATGGTTGGAGCTCAGCAAGTGGGGGAAAATGCAAGGCTTGTCAAGGATAGGCTATGGTTCACGGCGTAAGCATTTTATAAGTTGGTCAAGTTTTATTAGCAAGCACCTAGTTACTAGATGTAAGTGTATACCAACCCACTTAACCTTTAAAAGAAACCTCAAGCCAAACCTTCAACCCACGATTTACATTAATCTTCAAGTTTATTACTCATGTGAGGGTCCAAGCCGCTCGTGACCGTGAGCACCGCCGATCGATCGCTTTTACACTCGCAGGTTGTACACTTTACCCACGCTCGTGTTCCCCATCTTGCCCGGGTTAGCTAGACCCTTAAACACTTCCAAGGTGAGTGGCTAGGGGTCCACTACGAAGCCTTTACAAAGGAAAGAAGAGAAACCAACAGCCCGCAACAAGCAAAGGCGTGAGCGGGCCATAACCCTCCCTAGTGGTCAACACCTTAGCCAAGGCTGCTACCCCAAAAGGACCGGGCTATACCCCTTCAACTCCGGCCCCCTGTGCCCCTCTCGGAAAAGAGCTATCAGCTACCCCACTCTCCTAATTAATTGGCTAAGCCAGAGCCATGTGGACTGTGATTGTACTGTTATCTTGGGTGGTTCTCCATGTTCCGATTATATCAAGTTATCTTGTTAAAAGCACAAGCATATACATAACAGAACTGAGATGTATAACATAAACAAGCATAACCAAACTTATGTTGAGCAAGCTAAGCATTTATCTACCCCAAACATTTGTTTAAACAGAGTTGATCAAGGTAAAGTGATAAAGCATCTAGTCAAGTCCTTAGCTAGGTGTTTGCCCATCAGGTTTATGCATAACAACAGAAAAGTAAACATTGTTTAGCATGCGTTGACATAGGCTCAAAAAGATTATGCAGAGGGGGAAATCCACTTGCCTTCCTCTACAAGCCGGGTGAATTCCTCTTCAAAGACAGGTTCTTCCGATCACTTCCGACAGGGAGCTCGAACGAAACAGCACGATATCTACGAGTCAAGCATGGATAACAATCAATAAACAAAACAGTACACCAAACAGTAATAAAACTGGTAAATTTACTGTTTAAAAGATTCTACTCGTCGAGACGATCGTTTCGGTATATAGAACGCTAAAAACGGAGTTAAAATGAGAAAGATATGGTTAAAACAGTTTTCAGGGGCCTATTTGCAAGGAAACTAAGTTTACAGGGTTGTTTATGAATAAATTCAGGGGCTAAAACATTTGTATAAATTAAATCAGAGGGTTTATATGCAAAAAGTAGTGAAAAAGGCTTAAAACATAATTAAATAGGGTGGATAGGGGCTAGATTGAAAGAATCAGAACCTAACTGCAATTATTTCCAAAGGTGGAAGGACCTGCTTGTGAACATTTGAAAATCCAGGGACTCTTTAACAAAATCGTCACTCCACACCTTGGATCTGAGATCCAACGGCGGATGACGCCTCGGTGCACCATGGACCCGGCCGTGGGTGCGGTCCATGGGTCCACCGTGGACCATCCCCCTTTAAGCGAAAGGGTACGTGATCCCGCCCTCCGCTCGCGATCTAACGGCCCTGATCAAAAACATGCGGCGGGCGGCGGCGACGACGCCGGAGGACGGCGGCGCGCGACGGGAGCTCGCCGGAGTGAGCTCAGGACGGCGTTCCCGGCCATTTCTTCGACCACATGTTAGGGCAAAACGATGCAGGGATGCTTGCGCTCGTGCTCGTGAGGTCTACGGGGGCGATCGGGCCTCACCGCGCCGCCGCACCGTAAGGGGGCGGCGCGGCGGCTCCGGTGAGCTCGGGGACTTGATGCCGTGCGCGATACAAGGAGGAATTGGGCGGGGGGTAAACACTTACCACGCACGGGCGATGAAGATGGGCCGAAAAGTGGAAGAGAAGCGGCAACGGGGCGGCTTGGTGACGACGGCGGCTCGGGCGGCGCTCCGGCGAGCACGGGCGCGGCCGCCACGGGCGTCGGGGCGCGAACCTGCAGGCGCATGAGCAAGTCAAGTCTCCTGCGAAGCTATTGATCAACAGAGACGGGTGGGAGACCAAGCCCTTCACCGGCGGCGACGAGACGACGGCGGCGGCGGAAAGCAAAGCGGCGGCGCTGAAAGAATTGAGCTCGGGCTCGGGCGTGTGCGTGCTGCTGAGGCGAAAGGAAGCCAAGGAGTGCGTGCGCGAGCTTATATAGGGCACGGGGAAAGGAAGTGAAGCGGCTAGGGGCCGAGGCGGCGGCGGGATGCCATTGATGGCCGGCGGCCATCACGGCTCGGTGTAAGGAAAGGGGAAACGGCCCCCAATTGAACACGGGCAGTTACTTGCCTTAATTGGCAGGCTTGGGGAGGAAAAGAAGGAAGGGGAAGGGGCGGGACCGAGCGGATTCCGCGCGGCGCGCGGCGGCGGCCCGCGCGGCGCGGGGAAGAAGAAAGGAAGGGGGGTGGAGGCCGGGCGAGGGGGCCCACCTGTCGGCGCCGCTGCAAAAGAAAAGGAAAAGGGAAGGAGGGAAGTGGGCCGGCTGGGCTGTCTGGGCCGGAAAGGTAAGGGTGCGAGTTTTCCTTTTTTTTTCTTTTTTCTTTTTCAAACCTCATTTTCAAAACCATTTTGAATTCAAATCCTTTTCAAACTTCAGCAAACTTTTCTCAGATATTTTATAGGCTTTTTAGAGACTACACAAGCAACCAAAATCATGCAAGCCAAAAGATGATGCACAAACACTTGTTGTTTCTAACTTTATTATATTATCTTTAATATTTTTAGAGCTCAATTTTGTTTTGCATTTTAATCTCCTTAAATCCTTAAGACATTTTAAGTTGCTAAGTGATTTTAGTGATGGAATTTTAGGGTGTCACAACAAGGTGAAGGCGTCCTTGACTCGCACCCCAATCCTCACACCACCGCAGGACGGCGAACCTCTGCAACTCTACGTGGCCGCGACCACCCAGGTGGTCAGCGCCGTAATCGTGGTAGAGCGCACGGAGGAAGGGCACGCCCTGCCGGTCCAGCGGCCGGTGTACTACATTAGCGAAGTCTTGTCCGACACCAAGACACGATACTCTCAAGTCCAGAAGCTGCTGTACGCGGTGGTCCTTGCGCGTCGCAAGCTTCGCCACTACTTCGAGGCTCACCCTGTCACGGTGGTCTCCTCCTTCCCGCTGGGGGAGATCATCCACAACGCGACGCGGCGGCGGGGATCGCCAAGTGGTCTGTGGAGCTGATGGGCGAGACACTCGCCTACGCCCCCCGTAAGGCCATCAAGTCCCAGATCCTGGTGGATTTCGTCGCTGAGTGGACGGACACGCAACTGCCCGCCGCCGCATCCCGTGCAGAGTGCCGGACTCTGTATTTCGACGGCTCGGTGATGAAGACCGGGCGGGCGCGGGCCTGCTCTTCGTGTCGCCCCTCGGGGAGCATATGCGGTATGCAGTACGTCTCCACTTCCCTGCGTCGAACAACATGGCTGAGTACGAGGCCCTTCTCTGCGGACTCAAAATCGCCATCGAGATAGGCGTCAAACGCCTCGACGTACGGGGAGACTCGCAGCTCGTGATCGACCAAGTCATGAAAAATGCGAGCTGCCACGACGATAATATGGAGGCCTACTACAAGGCCGTGCGCGCCCTTGAGGACAAGTTCTACGGCATAGAGCTCAACCACGTGCCTCGCCGTTACAACGAGGAGGCGGACGAGCTGGCAAAGATCGCGTCCGGGCGGATCACTGTCCGCCCGAACGTTTTTGCCCGAGACATCACCCATCCCTCCGTCATCCTCGAGCCACACCCCTTGAACCACACGGAACCCTCAGGGGCTCCCTCAAATCCAGCTGGCGCGGAGCCCATGGACGAGGACCCCTCGAACGAGGCGTACGTGCTCTCCCTCGTCGAGGGGTACGGCGCCGACGAGGCCGAGGTAATGGATGTCGAGCCAGCCCCCGTCAGGGCGGATTGGCGCGACAAGTATATCACCTGGATGGGCCGAGGGGAGCTCCCCTCGGATCGGTCCGAGGCCAGGCGCATCGCCAGGATGGCCAAGTCTTTCGCCCTCGTCGACGGCGAGCTGTACAAGCGCGCCGCTTCCGGCATCCTGCAGCGATGCGTGCCCATCCCCGAGGGGCGCGAGCTTCTCCGGGACATTCACGCGGGCGCTGCGGCCACCACGCCGCGCCTCGCACCCTCGTAGGCAACGCGTTCCGCCAGGGCTTCTACTGGCCCACCGCGGTCGTAGATTCCAGCGAGATCGTATGCACCTGCCAAGGGTGCCAATTCTACGCCCGCAAATCCAACCTCCCTGCTCACGTCCTGCAGACCATCCCCATCACATGGCCTTTTGCCGTGTGGGGACTGGACATCGTCGGGCCCTTGCGAAAGGCGCCCGGGGGCTTCACCCACTTGTTGGTCGCAATCGACAAATTTTCCAAGTGGGTAGAGGTGCGCCCCATTACCAATCTCAGGGCTGAGCAAGCGGGGACGTTCTTCACCGACATCGTCCACCGTTTTGGAGTGCCGAACTCCATCATCACCGACAACGGGTCCCGCTCACGAAGTGCGGAAATTCCCCGGAGTTCTCGACAAATTCCACATCCGTGTGGATTGGGCAGCTGTGGCACACCCACAGACCAACGGCCAAGTAGAACGTGCCAATGGCATGATCCTACAAGGCCTAAAGCCCCGAATTTTCAACCAGCTGAACAAGTCTGGTCGAAAATGGCTCCAGGAGTTACCTGCGGTCGTATGGAGCCTAAGGACCACCCCAAGCAGAGCCACTGGGTTCACCCCATTTTTTCTAGTCCACGGTGCGGAGGTCGTCCTCCCCACAGACCTAGAATATGGGTCGCCCAGGGTATGAGGCTACGACGAAGACGCCAACCAGCGAGCCCACGAGGACTCACTGGACCAGCTGGACGAAGCACGCCTCGTGGCCTTGATGCATTCCGCAAGATACCAGCAGTCCCTCAGGCGCTACCAGGCGCGGAAGATACGCCGGCGGGACTTCAGTGAGGAGGATTTGGTCCTAAGGCTACGCCAAGACAACTGAGGACGCCACAAGCTATCACCTCCGTGGGAGGGACCCTACGTCGTGGTGAAGGTGCTCAAGCCTGGCACATACAAGCTAGCCAACGAGGACGGCGAGGAACTCAACAACGCTTGGAACATCCAACAGCTACGTCGCTTCTATCCCTAGCTAGGATTTCCAAGTTTTTTGTTGTAAATCACATGCCCAACACCCCAGTTGGCGACAATCATGTAAACATCACTAGTTCAATAAAAAGGGCAACTCGGCTTTCCCCTGAAACCCAAGTTACCCTCGGGGGCTAATGCGGGGGGCGTCCCCCCCACAAAAAATGGTCCCATTTTTTCGCAAAAATCCACGTGCGCTAAGTACGGTTCGACTTCGGCCTCGAGTAAAATTCGAACAGGGCGCAGGCAGCCTAGCGGAAAGGACGCGCGAGTCAGAGATAGCCTACGCCTTCGCGAGGATACGGCCCCTCTCTCTTGCCTCCAGCCCAGCAGGCGGCTCGCGAAAATCGAACTTCCCTAACTCGAACTTACTCAGGAAGAAGGAGAAACAAAACAGCGCAATAAAGTTAAAGACATCATTACGCTTTCACAAACATTCGAAGCAAAATGATCTGTTTACTTACATGGCCGCGCGGCCCGTAAACTAACATACAAATAAAAAGGGCCTAGCGCCCAGCAATCTTCAGGCCTGAGGAGCATCGGCGTCGGCGGCGTCCGGGAATAGGAACTCCTCGAAGGCTTCGGCGAGCGCCCCGGCGGCGTCAGCAGCCAACGCGTCCACGCGCTCCATCGCCACCTCGTCCTCGACGCCTTCAGGGATGATGTAGCCCTCCGCCACGGCCTCGAAGTTGATCTCATAATGAGATCGCACCACTCCGAGGGCCTTCTGGACGCCGAGGTGCAGAGCCCGGCGCATTCGCCCGGTGACGTGCCCGCCGAGGGCGCTGTTGACGGATAAAACTCGTATCCACCTACGATCCGCAAGCGTACGGACCTACACCTTTTTCACCACGGGATTCCCAAGGTTCTTGTCAATCCGCGGAGCAAGGGGATTACTAGCGCTTAACCAAGTACTAATCTAGTTGAATGGAAAACATTTGAAAGAGTATTAATCTAAAAGTAAAGACAATCTAATCTAAGTTAATCTAAGTTAAGTTGATCAAACAAATCTAGGGTTAAACTAGATGATAAAGGGGTGAACACAAGAGAGTGAGCAAGAAAGATAAGCGTTCCCTCCCTAGGATCTAGGATAACATGGTATGCATCTACTACACGAAAGCGGTAAACCAATCTACCG
The DNA here is from genome assembly GCA_947561735.1 of Cenchrus americanus. Lineage (NCBI taxonomy): Eukaryota > Viridiplantae > Streptophyta > Magnoliopsida > Poales > Poaceae > Cenchrus > Cenchrus americanus. Next base: position 39,333,801 of record OX387239.1, on the reverse strand, counting down.
GGGGTTGTGACCACGGTTTCGCCCTTTCCCTCCTCTCGTACCGTCACTACGCGAAGGTATTCGTGACTAGACCTATGATGGACACGGTATGTTGATGGAATCTATGGGAGTAGCGGATATCATACGCCCGAAAAACATGGTAGCTAACCTTAATCATCAAAGCATCATCAACATGAAAACAATAGATTGAAACCACAAATCGAGTAGCGATCACATAGCATGTATCCATCTAATCCTAGGGATGAACGGAGACATTACCCCATCATCTTACACGGATTGAAGCACATAGGGGTGATGGAGACTCCGGAGAACGTCGTCGATGAAGATGGCGGCGATGGATCTTGGGAACACCCCTAGGCCAGCGGCTTGGAGTCCTCCTCTTGCTTCCTTCTCTCCGCCGGCGTTGATCCTTGCGACGAGCTCATCTAACTCTCTCCCTCATCTTGTGGCGGCGGTTTTCTGGTGATTGGCGTCGGTAGGATGATTTGTTCGATGGGTCACCACCTTGGGGCGCCTAGGGGGTTGTATTTATGTCCTTGGGGTGCCTTTGGGCGTGCTCCACCTTGCCTTGCACGAGATCCTCCTTGGGAGAGAAGCAAACTTGGTTTCCATAAAATCAGCCAGATTTTCCTGATTCGCAGTCCTTCCTTGCCAGGGCCATATCTCCCACGTATGAACTCCAAATAATGCAAATTCGGTGTCCAGGTTGTGTGCCACGAAATTATCTTCAACTTTGGTATTCATTTCTTTCCTTAAAAACGAAGATAAGATCACCAAATCGGCCTTGGAAGATAATCTGTTCTGATTTCGGACTGACTGCGCAGCAGGGATTTCGGGGGCCATATCTCCTAGCTCCCTTATCCAAATTGGGCCTTCCACATGTCCAAATCGAAGGTATCGTCGAGGCCCACAACTTTGGTAGTCAAACTTTTGCCATTTAAGAACGTTTAAGCCTCCGAATCTGTACCGAAAGATCATGCTGTCCCGAGCTGCGAGAATATCTCTCGGGCTGAGTTGATCCCGTTGGTAAACATCCAAGTCCCCGGAGTTTTGCGTGTTGATGCTTCAGTCCTTGGGTTGTTTGGAGTCTTGTTCACTTCGTGTCTTGACTTGTGACGGGCTTCATGATCTTCTCTTGAAGTGCTTGATGAAATTATCCCGAAAGTCTCCTCTTTAGCGTAGATTTACTGCGTAAACAACAAACTCCAAAATCGACATGCAAGTGTGAACTTGTTATATCATTAGTATGCCTAGTGGCGGGTTAGTTGCAAATCATAATCAAAACCAATGTATAACAAGTACTCTAGGTTGACGGAAATTCACCGTCAACATCTCTCCCATGCTTAAACCTTGCTCGTCCTCGAGTAAGTGGTCCTCGCTTAAAAGGGAAATCAGCATTGCCTTCCAATGCTATCCCTGCACTTAGTCATTCATGACGAGACAAATTGCTCTCTCTTAAAAATTTATTTTTAAGGTTCAAGTTGTGACCTTCTTTTTCATTATGGAAGATAGACTAACAATAAAGAACAAGCCACATTTAACATGATGCTCTCAAACTTAAGTGAACTTCAAACCATTACCTTGTCACATGGAAGATTTTCAAAAAGATGCATATCCAACATAAGTGAAAATCTCTTGCAAGAGCTCATGGAACACTCATCTCATCAAGTCACTCAAGCCTATACTAGATTATTTTCAACCTACTCTACTCATATGTGATAGTGGAAGGCTTATGTGGAGCTTGGAAGGTTAAAAACAATCCTAGCAAAACATACATCCGAAATATTGTCAAATTAAGAGAGAGATCTATTGGAATTACCGAGACTCGTCAAAAAGGCCATGGAAAATAAATGTTGGAAAGAGAGAGGGATGAAACACACACATTTAGATAAGTGGACATGTGCAAGTGGCAAATGGATGATCCCGAGGCACGAGTGAAGTCCTCGTTATCGGATTGCACATGGTTGGAAGATTTGAGTATGGATTTATCATCAGGGCACTTGAGAACTTATGAAGCAAAAAGAACCGAGGAGCATCTTTATTTTTTTCCTTATTTTATTTCCTTCTCATTTTTCTCTCTTTCTTTTTTTCACTTTATTCTTCCTATTTTTCTTACTTTTCTTTTCTTCTTATCATATTTTTTTTCATTTTTAATTTTTATTCTTTTTTTTCTTTTGCTCCTCAAAACTTTTTGCAAAATAATACTTACATAGCATTTGTGTCAGAGAATGACTCCTCCCCCATGCTTGAACGATGCTCGTCCTCGAGCATAAAAGAGAGGGGAAATAACTGCTAAAGTAAGTATAAATTCCATAATATTGTAGAATGTTTGAATCTCCATCGAGAATTTTACTCCATACTCAAATTGGGTTGTGGACAAGGAGGTGATCACAAAAAAGATGTTTTTGGTTTAGGGTGGATGCCCAGCGAAGTTTGTGAAATTTTCGATGTGAAAACCCACAATGCATGGACAAAAAGGCTAGCATGAAAAAGTTACACAAAGGAATGACCACTTCTTAGTCTCGAACCATAGAAATCAATCCTAATCCAACTCATCAAAACATATGTTTGCAATCTACGGGTTTTGTTATCATAAAACATATATGTATATGGCTTTGGTAGGTAGAACTTTGCAAGAGCATCACAAATATGTAGATAGCATAAAAGTTAAGTTTTCATAAAAACAACAAGTTATCCGGCTATCCATAAACTTAAATCAAAGAGCAAAGATATGTATGTGGGTCTAGAGCATAGTCATTTCACCTCCACAAATAAAAGAGCTGGTATTTAAATTAATTTCAGATCATATTATAGAGAGCAATTAGCCAAGACATGTATAACTTCATGTAGGTAAAACAAAGCGGCAAGTTTCATCATCTTTCCGTAAGCATAGGCAATATAGAACATCGAGGTGAACACATGGTCATGCTTATCTATTGAAAGTAAAAAGAAACCTAGGTTGTCCTCCTAGTAGCCATGTTATTGTTTGAAGAGAAAAACAAAAGGTTGCACCTAGTTGATGTTGAAGGCATACTTACAAGCATTTGTGTTTGGAAAAGAGAAGGTCCATGGAGATGTTGCCATCCTTTGTAATTCTTTGTTGCCTTCTTCCAACATCTCCATGTATCGATGTGGCTTTTGCTTTTGTCTTGATTTATTAATGCTCCTAAACTTCTGAATTTGATCTTGTATGCTTAATGGAGTCATTGGTCACCCTTCTCTTCAATGTTGTCATCACCATCTCCTCTTTCTTGTTATCATCATCTCCTTGCTATCTCTTTTTCATGGATTTCCCCCTCTGTCCAGAACAGAACATATATCGAAATATAGCTCTATTGAAAAGTTTATGAAATTACCTTTCCAACGTGTGGTCATTCATCGAAAACGGAGTTCAAACAAGGGAGCTATGTCCGTTTTACTTCAGCGCTGCGTGCTGTCCAAAACTGATTTCAGGACGTGTTGCACTCGGTGATTCGGGCATAACTTCTTGTAGAAACCTCCGATTGTTTTGATTCTTGATTTGTTGGAATTGTAACTTCATGGGGCTTCTAAATATCCAAAAATATCCAGTGTTTTCCCTTCGAGACCATGCAGAATTTTGATGAGATTGGTGGCTTCTTGCGCATTGACCCGGAGATGTTAACGATCTTTATCATTCTATCTTCTAGAGTGTCATGTTGCACTTCCGTGTTGAAGATTCAGGGTCTCCCCCATGCTTAGCATTTTGCTAGTCATGGAAGAAGAAGACAAAGCACTTAGCCATCATTCAATTTCCTTGTAGTGAGAGTCTTTATCTTGCCTGTAAGACGTTTTAAACGCACATTCTACCCCCAAGGTGACGGTTGGGAGTAGATAGAATTGCCAACAATCCAACAATGTCTCCTAAGATTCTTAACTTGTGGCATAATTAGTTAAATGAGGAATAAAAACCTAATGAGTGTATGTGGTGCAAGGTGTGTATGCACATGATAGGAAAGCATATAAATAAGACAATGTTTTCACCTAGTTCTAAACACCATGTTTACAACTAGGTTGCTGAATTTCTCCATAGCCATAAAGGTTTATATATCTAGGGTTAAAACACCATGTCCATCCCTAAATCAATAACTCTTATAGCACAAAAAAAATTAAGCGCATTGCAAAGCTTATAAACTAACCAAAGCAACATGAAAACATATGAAAAGCCAGCTAGGTTTATCGAACTTAACGATGATGGTCCGCAATCATGTTTAAACACCACGTTTACACAAGATCACAAAAGGAAAATACTCATAATGCCTTATGAAGTATTAACATGGAAAATGAAGCATACATCATTAAGTATATAAAACAACCAAGCCAACTATGTGCAAAACATGTACATGCAAAGAAACATCACGTTGATAACAAAATGCAATGCATGCAAATAAATAAATATGAGCATGAACATGATGGTGGTTCTAAAAAGAAAACTAAACTTAGATTAATAACCACAAGTTGATCATCATAAGATGGTGCCATTCTTTATTCTCTCTAAGAAAGTAGTAAAAATATAAAGAAACGGGTTGCCTCCCGAAAAGCGCTTCATTTAAAGTCATAGAGCTCGACTTTCTCACATACCTTCTTTTCGTAGCATAGCCATGGCCCTTCATGCAAGAATAAAAGGTACCAATGCAGCTTTAATTTACTTCCCATGTTGTGCTTGATCACTTATAGAAGACTTGCCCAAAGCATCCTTTTGTTTCATCGTTATCTCCTTCTTTATCATCCTTCAGTGCTGCCTTCACTCTATGAATTTTTTTTTAATGTCCAGAACAGAAAGTATACTCAAGCTCTACTCCATTGTACAGTGCACAAAATTTCCTTTCCAACGAGTCTTTATTTGCTCAAATAGGACTCCGAACAAGAGAGTTACGTCCGTTTTACTTCAGCGATGAAATCTGTCCTGAAATTTCAGAACGCGCAACGCTCAATGTTTCCTCCATAACTCCTTCACGGGTCTTCAAACTTGTTGGTTCTTGATGCGTTGGAATGGTAACTTGATGGAGCCTCTGAATATATCATTTTCTTCATTTGTACACCTCTGAACAAGCTCTCAAATTGATGAAGACAACAGCATCCATTGCGGGATTCGGAGAGGTTGATGATTTATCTTGCAACTCTTTTAGGCATGACTTCTTTTTTTCATTATTCAAGCCTTGTCTACATGGTTAGTGAAAATTGGGCCTTTCCCCCGACATGTTCTTCTTTAAGGTCATTAGCTTGACCAAGCGCAAAGCATGATCGAGATTTACAAAACTTATTGTAAACATACGCGTCCATAATTAACACCACATGTGAATTGTAGCAACAAGTCAAGGTGTAAATAAAAGAAGCATATGTTTCATGCATAGCGCTTAGCTTATCATTAGGCAAAGGTTGTTTAGGTGTGAGATTAATTGGATCAAAAATAAATGTTTCCTCTTTTTCATTCTCAAGAAAATCTAGCCTATCAACATGATCACTATTGGAACAAGGCATAGACATTAAACTATCATTCATACTATTGGTCGAGCATGAGTATTTGAATTTATCAACATCAATACCAATAATATCTTGAGATTTCAGCACGTACCTTGGCCTTAGAGATTTTTCAACAAGAGCGATATTTGGTTCATCAAGCGGTGTTGAAGGTGAATCGATCTCAACAAGTGCAGTTGCCTCTTCATCACCATCTTGCAATTTCTTCAACTCATCATGTGAAACATGTAATCCTTCAACTATGTACGCATTCATCTCTTCTTTGAAGTGTTCTTTATCAACCAGATCTTCATCTTCAAAGACTTGTATGTTGCTTTCTTTATCTTCCATGTACCACATGTCGTCAAGATCGCTCATTGTTGATTCACTATTTCCTTCATCCTTGAGTACTTCCATGTCTTGATTTGCTAGTGTGTAGGCTTCAATAGCACACAAACTATCATCTAGCTTGAGTCCTATCTCCTCCCATTTATCCTTTGAGTCACTAGGCTCATCACGGTTGTACTCTTCTCTTCCTTCATCATAAATCTTTGAGTTGTCAAACCGGTCGATCCATCCTTCATCTCCTTCTTCTCTTTCTTCTTCAAACATATTTTGGATCGACTCTCCACTCATCTCTTGATCAAATATATCTTCAACTAGTTTGGCAATGTGTCGGCGTTCCTCCTTCCTTCGGTAGTTAATTAGTGGGGTGAAATCAACTTGAACCCAACCGGATTGCTTGAACTCCGCCAATGGTCTAGCATTCCACATACTTCAGCCTACATTCATGTTAGTTTCAATATTTTTAACATCCGAAATGACTTCTCTTACCTTGGGAAGTGGATCTTCACTTTCTTCTATGGTCGGTTCATCTTCCTTGACCTTCGGTTCATCTTTTTCAGAAATTTCAGCAAGCACCTTGGGCTTGATTTTGTCATTTCGCTCCTCTCGACAACATCTTTGCCAATCTCGTATTGTTCTTTGTCCATTGCTTATCCTTTGTAAGATTTGTGCGGCTTCACTAATTGTTTTATCCATTATATCACCGCCTGCACACATGCTTACAAAACGAGACGAGATAGGGGTTAGTGAAAAATAAAAGGTATGCAACATCAAGTCACCGGAAAATCCCAAGTTCGGGCCTCGCTCAAGTAGTTCATTAAAACGGTCCCATGCTTCATCAATTCCTTCATCCTCTCCTTGCTTGAAAGTGAGCACTTGCCTTCTTAAGTTTTGGACCTTGCTTATGGGAAAGAACTTCAAAAGAAACTTCTTCACTAGCTCATCCCAATTTCCTTTTGCTTCAATGGACGCAAGTGTGTACCATCTTCGCGCTTCATCTTCGAGAGAGAATGGAAAAAGATTCCACTTGAACCAAGCGGCCGGAACTTCTTTTTGTTGCACCGTGTTGCATAACATCGTGAATTCCTTAATGTGTCTATATGGGTTGTCATCCTCCAATCCTCTAAATGGTTTTGTCGCCACTAACTTGATGATTCCAGGCTTCACTTCATAGTGGGTTGTAGCAAACGTCAAATCTGATTTTTGCATCTCAATGTCTTCCATTGACTGCATTGCTAGCTCCCTTAGCGACATCTCTTCGTCTTCCAATGGTGAGGTGAACAAATCCATCTAGGCACAAGAAAAGTAGAAAGAAAAACAAAAAAGATTTTTTTTCTTGTTTTTTAGAAAATAAGGGTTAGGTGTTAGTAATCAACAAAATTAATACTAGATTAAACGTAGCAAACTGGCTTGCTCCCCGGCAACGGCGCCAGAAAAAGGGGCTTGTTGACGGATAAAACTCGTATCCACCTACGATCCGCAAGCGTACGGACCTACACCTTTTTCACCACGGGATTCCCAAGGTTCTTGTCAATCCGCGGAGCAAGGGGATTACTAGCGCTTAACCAAGTACTAATCTAGTTGAATGGAAAACCTTTGAAAGAGTATTAATCTAAAAGTAAAGACAATCTAATCTAAGTTAATCTAAGTTAAGTTGATCAAACAAATCTAGGGTTAAACTAGATGATAAAGGGGTGAACACAAGAGAGTGAGCAAGAAAGATAAGCGTTCCCTCCCTAGGATCTAGGATAACATGGTATGCATCTACTACACGAAAGCGGTAAACCAATCTACCGGGGGTTGTGACCACGGTTTCGCCCTTTCCCTCCTCTCGTACGTCACTACGCGAAGGTATTCGTGACTAGACCTATGATGGACACGGTATGTTGATGGAATCTATGGGAGTAGCGGATATCATACGCCCGAAAAACATGGTAGCTAACCTTAATCATCAAAGCATCATCAACATGAAAACAATAGATTGAAACCACAAATCGAGTAGCGATCAAATAGCATGTATCCATCTAATCCTAGGGATGAACGGAGACATTACCCCATCATCTTACACGGATTGAAGCACATAGGGGTGATGGAGACTCCGGAGAACGTCGTCGATGAAGATGGCGGCGATGGAGCTTGGGAACACCCCTAGGCCAGCGGCTTGGAGTCCTCCTCTTGCTTCCTTCTCTCCGCCGGCGTTGATCCTTGCGACGAGCTCATCTAACTCTCTCCCTCATCTTGTGGCGGCGGTTTTCTGGTGATTGGCGTCGGTAGGATGATTTGTTCGATGGGTCACCACCTTGGGGCGCCTAGGGGGTTGTATTTATGTCCTTGGGGTGCCTTTGGGCGTGCTCCACCTTGCCTTGCACGAGATCCTCCTTGGGAGAGAAGCAAACTTGGTTTCCATAAAATCAGCCAGATTTTCCTGATTCGCAGTCCTTCCTTGCCAGGGCCATATCTCCCACGTATGAACTCCAAATAATGCAAATTCGGTGTCCAGGTTGTGTGCCACGAAATTATCTTCAACTTTGGTATTCATTTCTTTCCTTAAAAACGAAGATAAGATCACCAAATCGGCCTTGGAAGATAATCTGTTCTGATTTCGGACTGACTGCGCAGCAGGGATTTCGGGGGCCATATCTCCTAGCTCCCTTATCCAAATTGGGCCTTCCACATGTCCAAATCGAAGGTATCGTCGAGGCCCACAACTTTGGTAGTCAAACTTTTGCCATTTAAGAACGTTTAAGCCTCCGAATCTGTACCGAAAGATCATGCTGTCCCGAGCCGCGAGAATATCTCTCGGGCCGAGTTGATCCCGTTGGTAAACATTCAAGTCCCCGGAGTTTTGCGTGTTGATGCTTCAGTCCTTGGGTTGTTTGGAGTCTTGTTCACTTCGTGTCTTGACTTGTGACGGGCTTCATGATCTTCTCTTGAAGTGCTTGATGAAATTATCCCGAAAGTCTCCTCTTTAGCGTAGATTTACTGCGTAAACAACAAACTCCAAAATCGACATGCAAGTGTGAACTTGTTATATCATTAGTATGCCTAGTGGCGGGTTAGTTGAAAATCATAATCAAAACCAATGTATAACAAGTACTCTAGGTTGACGGAAATTCACCGTCAACAGGCGCGCAGGCGGCTTGCCAGCGAGCTCCCAGCCTGCGCCTCGCCCTCCTCCACGACCTGGCAGGTCTCGAGGGCCGCGGAGCGCAGCTCCAGCAGCTCCTGCTCGGAGGAGTTGTAGGAGGTCTGCAGCGCCTCGGCCCGCTCGGCCGCGTGCCCCAGCGCGGTGCGCAGGCCTGAACGTTGCCAGCAAGAAAGAAATCAGAAAAGGGGACGAACCCTCTAAGGGAAAATCAGCAAAACAAAAGACAAACAGCGACTCACCCTCGACCTGCTTCTTCTCCACCTCGAGGGCGCGGCGCTCGGCCTCGACCGCCTGCTGAAGGCCGTTGACGGTGCCGCTCTACTCCCTGAGGGCCTGCTCTTGACTCGCGCTCGTGATGCTGAGCACCACCAGTTCGCCCTCGAGCTTCGAGAACTCCGCGTTCCGCTCCTCCAGCGACTTCTGCTCCGCCTCACGAGCAACGCGCTCCCACTCGAGCGCCGAACGGGCGTCGGCAAGAGCAGCCCGCTCCTGCTGAAGCTGCCCCTCAGCCCCCTGGCGGGCGGTACGCTCTTGCAGGAGCCGGTCCTCCGCGATGGCGAGCGCTGCAACCTTGGCGTCGAGGGTGGACTTCAGCTCGTCGGCCTCCTTGGCCCTCTGCTCGGCCGCGTGCGCCCGCTCCTCGGCCTGGCTCTGCTGGGCCTGCACCCCCCGGAGCAACAAATGGAGCTCCAGGTTGTCGCTGCGGACGGCGGCCACCTCCGCCTCCCAGTCGGTCCCCAGGGTGCGCGTCCTCTCCAGGTCTCCCCGCGCCTGCCGCAGCGCCTCATCTCGATCAATGAGGGCCGTGCAAACCCGCTCGAGGGTGGAGGGGCGCGCCGCGTCCTGCCTTTTGCACTCCTGGAGCTGGTCGCACAGGACCTCAGCCCGCACGACGCCCACCGTCCGGGTCCCCAAGGCGTCAGCAAGCGCGTCGAAGGCGCTGCACCGCTCCCGCAACTGGCGAAGCTCGGCGCTCATCTCGTCAAAGGCGCCATACTTGTTGCGGGCGCGATGCTCGAGCTCCTGCCGCCAACAGATCGAAACCAGTGAGCGTCACGCCGTAAGGGTCGAGCGTGAAGATGAAGAAATCAAAGAAAAAATAGACGACGACACCTCACCTGGAAAACACGCCACGCGGGGCCGCCATGGATCCGCAACGCCTCGTTCAACACTCGGTTGAGCGCAGCGCCGTGGTCGCGGAGCTCCTCCCATAGCCCCTGCTCCTCCTGGGCATCGGCGAAGGCGGGCGGACCGTCAACGCGCCCCTCTCCCGGAGCGGGGCGGCCGGCGCGGGAAGAAGAGGCCTCGGCGCCGTGCCCTCGACCTCCTGCCAGGCCATCCCGCCGCCTCACAAGGGCCCCCTCCTCGGGACTCGGAGGACTGCGTGGGGAAGCTCACCCACTGGTCCCACCCGGGCGGCGGGGAGTCGTCGTCCGGGATCTCCACCACCACCGCCGGGAGCCGCCGGCGGGTGCAGCCCCTACCGCGCATCCACCCGCGCCTCCGTGGCCACGGGCTCCCGCCGCGGCGCCGCGACCGCCGCCTCCGGCCGCATCTCCGCAATCGCGGGCGCCGGGTGGCCCTCCACGGCGGACGCCGCGCCGGTGCCGCCGCAACCGGCGCCGCCGGCCGCGCCTCCACCAGACCGGCGCCGCGCGGCCCTCGACGGCCGCCGGCCGCGCGCGAGGGGTGAAGCCACCGGCCGCGGCCTCGAGGCCTCGGCCACACCTTGCGAGCTCTCGCCCGCCGCCGCCGGCCGCGCTCGCCCCCGCCCCGTTGTGCCCTCGACGAACGCCGCCGGGTGGGGACGGACGCGTCCGCCCTCAACACCTTGGCCGGTGCGAGGGGAGGCACGGTTGGCACCACCCTGCGCAAGCATGAGCAAATCGTCAGGTCCCTGCCCATCAGACGCGCAACCTCTTGAAAGGACAAGTCTCTCACCTCGAGGAGGAAAAGGCACGCTTCCTCTTCCTCGAGGTCCCGGCCGACGACGCCGGTGTGGCCGGCGCGGTCGCCGCCGCGCCTCCGGCCATCTCCACCGCACGCGCGGGCCTCGCCCCACGCGCGGGTGCATCCATCGCGCGCACCTCCGGGCGCGCGCGCCGGCGCCTACGCGGCCCGTGCCGCCCCCGTTGTCGATTGCCGGCGGCGGGCGCCTCCGCACCCGCCCCGTGCGATGCTCGCTCCCCGCCGCCGGAGCTGGCCCCGGCGACGGGGGCGCTGGCTCCCACCTGTCAGGGGGGGCCTGCCCCCTCACCTCTCCTTCCTCTTCCTCCTCCTCATCCGAGGACGAGTACTCCTCGGTCCCCGGTGAGGAGAGCCCCTTCTGCTCACGCAGCCGGTACTCCTCGCTCCTCCGCTCGCGACGCTCGCGATGTCGCTTCGCGCGCTCCTTCTTCCGAGCCACCCGCGCCCGCTCTCGCTCTTGCGCCGCGCGAGTGCGCGGGAGCGGGGAGTGGGCGGCACGGACTTCGCAGCGTTCACCTGCACCAGCTGCGAGAGAAGCATCGAAATGCATCAACAACCCGAGATATCAGCAAAATCGAAGCGAAATCAAGAACTCCACTCACCAGCTAGCCGGTGGGAAACATCTCAAGCTCCCACAAGGACCGGTCGGTGCGCACGGACTTGGGGTCGATGGCGCTTCGTGCCCGGGTAGCCGCGTAATCCCGCAGGAGGGGACTCTGCAGCGTCCGCGACCTCGCCAACGCGACGGGGTCCGCCGTCTCGGTCATCTCGAAGATGCGGAGCGGCCTCTCCATCAGGGGGACGATCCGCCGGTTGTGGAGTTGTGCGAGGACGACTTCCGCAGTCAGCCCGCGGCCCGCCAGGTCCCTCAGCGCAGTGAGGAGCGAGTCCAGCCCGCCTCGGTGCCGGGAGCGGGGACACCCCGTGGTGCCAGGAGTCGGTCCTCTCCCGGAGCACCAGGCCGGTGTAGGGAGGGAGGTCGGGTTCGTCGTTGCGGAGGTAGAACCACCCCCGCTCCCAGCCTGCGTTGTTGGTCGTCATGGTGCAGGGGATGTACTCGTCCTTGCGCTGACCCCGCAAGGCGAGCGACATGCCGCCGGCGCGCACCACGCGGCGGGTCCTCTACTCCGTCGTCGGCTGCGTAAACAGCTCCGCGCGAAAGAGGTGAATCCAGAGATCCCAGTTCATCGGGATCCCCAGAAAGCCCTCGCAGACGCCGACGAAGGTGGCCGCCTGCGAGATCGCGTTCGGTGCGAAGTTGTGGAGCTCCATGCCGTAGTGGAAGCAGAGAGCCCGCATGAAATGGCTCGCCGGCGCCATTAAGCCCCGCTCATGGAAGCGGATGAAGCTAACCACGTAGCCGCTCGGAGGGTTGGGCGCATGGTCCCTTGCCGGCGGCACGATCCACTCCGCCGGCCGTCCGTCTTCGTTCGCCGCCAGCTGGCCGGCGGCCACCAACTGGTTCAGCGCCAGCCGCGTTACCGTCGAGCGCTCCCACGCGTACGGTCGATGATGACGAGAGGCTGCTGGGGCGCCATGCGAGCGGGCGAGGGAGCGAAGCACAAGGAACGAAAAGAGCTCCGGAAGGAGAAAGATGCGATGGCAAGAACGACTCGGGGGCTGGAGCGCGAGGAACAGGAATGGCGAATGCTAAGGTAAAAACCGCTATCGCCCCCCCTCATCTGATTTAAAGGCCGCGGGCGAGCTCTCCGGAGCGTGCGCCCCGTGCGCATTAACTGCAGGTGAAATCTTCCCTCGCTAACGGGCGGGCCCCACCACGACTGCGGCGGCCACGCAACCGCTCACGGGCCATCATCACGGCGTAGAAACGGGAGGGCCGTGGCAGGCGGTCACATCCGCCTGCCCACACCGCCCACTACGCGCGCGGTTACAGCGCCTAAAAAGACGCGCCCGCGGCGCGAAACTACAGCCGCGACTGCGGAGCATTAAATGGCCCGGTCCCTTACCAAGTAAGGAAGACCCTCGAGCGGTGCGAGCCCCTGGCTCAGAAAGATTCGACCCTCAAAAGGGTGCAAACATCGGCTGGTCACCTCGGGGTCCGTTTGAAGTAAAACAGGCACCACAGGTACCTTCGATGCATTATTTTACTGATCAGCGTCTCGAGGGCTGACACGGTCAGGGACCCTCGAGGACTCGCAGATGCAAAGACGGGAGCGCCCAGCCGCCACCCCGCACTATTTTACTGATCAGCGTCTCGAGGGCTGACACGGTCAGGGACCCTCGAGGACTCGCAGATGCAAAGACGGGAGCGCCCAGCCGCCACCCCGCACTATTTTACTGATCAGCGTCTCGAGGGCTGACACGGTCAGGGACCCTCGAGGACTCGCAGATGCAAAGACGGGAGCGCCTAACCGCCACCCCGCACGGCCCTACTGATCAGAGGTTCGAAGCCTGACCCTCGACGAATTCGAACAGGCGCCCCAGATCACCAGAGTCAGGGACGACGAGGGCACATGCACTCAAGCCGTTCCTCGAGCCCGCCGGCTCGAGGGTGCCCCACATGTCGTGCTCGGGAGCCAGCGAGGGCAGCTAGCCAGGGGGATCCCACCGAGGGAGAGCTTCCGCGCCCTTAGTCCCTAGCGAATGGGACCGAGCCCCACCTAGCAAACCCGCGCAAGCGCTTTAATGGACACGTCCCCGGACCGCGCAACCTACCCTTATCGAACAGGGCATGGGCGTCCACCCGAACCACCCGCTAACAGCTCGACGAGGAATCCGTAATCCGCGACCCGATCGATGGGGGTTGCAGAAACCTCACCCTCCGTCCCGCGGAGGGACGGCGAGGGCGCATTAAAAACAAGTCGTAGAGCTACTACCCGATCGCCTCGAACGGGCCCAAGCTCGGGGGCTCGACGCACAGCTACACCTCCTGGATTGCACCGGCCGCGGATGGTACCAGCTGCGCGTGCATCACCAAAGCCGGCTGAAACATCGCCGACGCCGGTTGAAATACGTACCACGCCCTCTGACCAAATCTCACGGTAAAACCCCTGCAGGAGCACCCACGCTCCTACAGGGCTTCGGGGACTAGACCCGCGGGTCCGCTAACGCAGCCCCACGGAAAGCATTCGCAAGCCAGGAGGGAAGGACGTCCTATCCGTAGGCTCCAGCATCTGCGGGAGCCTGGACGGAGAACCCGCGGATGCTCGGGGGCTACTGTCGGGGACAGCCCTGGGGTCCCCTTAAACAACCGGGGAAACCACACTTAAAACCTGCAAAAAGCCAAGGCCAAACACGTCTTGCTTAAGCGCGCACACAGGGCACGGCCCACGCTGCGGTGGCCCCGGCGGCCCACCAAGGCGGCCCACTCAAAGATCCCCTCGAGCAGGCTCCGCCTCGCTCGAGGGCACACACCTCCCTCGAGTGGGCTCCGCCCCGTTCGAGGGTGTACGCTTACCTCGAGCGGGCTCCGCCTCGCTCGAGGGTCCACGCCGCCCCCGAGCAGGCTCCGCCTCGCTCGAGGGCGCCCCGCACGCACACGCCCGTTCCCACACGCGGGTACGGGCATTTAATGCTCTGACAATGGCGGGGCGGCGCCATCATGCGCCTGGGACTCACGCCTCGGTCCTGTCGCACCAACTCCCTAGGAGGGAACCCATCCCCGCCACTGTGGGGACTGTGCGACGTGGCCGGTGCTAGCCCCGTGACGCCGCGCTGCCTACTCCCGTACGGCTAACGCGCCGAGCCCTCGAAGGGGGCCGGCCACATCCTCGAAATGCTTTCCCGTGACTTTGCAGGGCCAGGTCGAGATGCTAGGCCAGCGGGGCGCCATCCCTGCCACTGTTAACGGCAGGCGGCCGCCCCCGCGCGTACAACCCCACGTCGGGCACTGTGATAACAGGCTTCGGCGCTGTGAAGCGTGCGGGAACGGGACGCCGCCATGACCGCCACGGTGTCCCGTACGGATCAACGTCAGCAACCCCCTCGAGCCCGCCTGAAGTCATCACGGTCATCCTCTGCACTCCTACCCTCGAAGCTACTACTGTTCGGGTACAAGATACGCCATGATGGCCAGATCGCGGCAAGGACCGTCAAGGCGGCCGCCTACTCTACGGCGCGGTGCACCATGCTTCCCCATGTAGCTGAATAGTGCGGCATGCATGTAATTCGCCCTCTCCTTGGCCTATAAAAGGAAGGCGAACTCCCCCGCCGCAAGGGACAACGACGACGAACAACAGACACCAGACAACACACAACACACGCATTCCTCGATTCTACCACAACATCTTCAGCCACTTCACAGGGACTTGGAGGCCACACCTCCTCTCCCGCCTTGCTTGTAGCAGCCCCACTACAGGCACCCCAGTGCTGAGCAATATAGTGCCCCGAGCACACCACTGCTGGACGTACGGCCCCCGGCCGGAACTAGGATAAACCTTGTGTCACTGATTGCTTAGCATCGACCATTGAGGGACAGACCTTGGCACTTATTACTGGTTAGTGTCGGGACCACATTCTGCACCGACACTAGACTTCTCACCCGACTTCTTCTCACATGCCTTCTCACTTTCTTTCCCAAAGAACACTTTCCCCAAAGTGCTCACAAACTTGATAGGCTTTTGGAAATCATTTATTTGTGGAGGAAACACGGGTGGAGCTGGGGTTGTGTCTAGTCGCTTCCTAAGATGGTTAGGTTTAGGAGGGAAATCATTTTTGTGGTGGGTTTTTGGTGGCTCTAGGATATTCTCTCCACTTCCCTCACCAACCTTGTTTGCCCCAAGTCCCTCACCATCCTGCCTCTTGTATGTCTCGATCATTATCCTCAACTGAGGCTCATGACCAGACAACCAACCCATCAACTTTCTCAACACATCATTCTCATCCTGCAAACGATCAACATAATGTGCAAGTTCCAGATTCTTCAAAGCATGCAATTCGCAGGTAGAACAAGATGTAGGAATTGGTTCTTTCAACTTAGCCTCAAGTGAAACAGTGTAAGCATGCATCTCATCAATTTTTCCATGCAAAACAGGTCAAGAAGTGCAAGCACCTAGCAAAGCATGTCTAGTGTTGACGGTGTATTTTGGTGCACCTAGCATGTTCATTACACTTTGGTTTGGATTTGATTATGGAACTAACCCGCCACTAGGCACACTAATCATATAACAAGTTCATCTTTGTGCATGCATTTGGAAGTGTTGTGTTTATGTAGGAAAACATGGACATAAAGGACGGATTCGCAACAAGTTCAAAGGAGCATTTACGGAGTCTTGTTCGTGTTCATTAGCTTGGTGAAATCACTTCCAATGGTGGCGAGGACCGAAGTGCTACGAGGAACACCCCCGGGGATTGAAGCGTAAAAGATCGAATTTCATGCGAAGAGAACCTCCATCTTGGACGCGAGGATAACGTCATCAAAATCGTGCAAGTGGAGGGGGCAAAGTACATAAGTGCATGAGGACCCACGGAGCAAAAGGGGCGACCGAACCGGGCCAAATTGGGCCTGGGCCGGTCGGCCCAGGCCGGCCGGCCCAGCCCACTCCGGTGGCCGGTTCGGTCCCGTTTTCCTTGCCCTAGAAGGATCTTCAACCCTAAAAGCCCCGAGGCGCCGCCAACACCGGGGGGAGGAGTTATTCGCACCAGAAGGCCATCCACAAGCTAGAGAGAGAGGAGGAGGATCTCCGGCGGGAGATCAACCACCTCGAAGGAAGCACCCTCTCGTGGAGAAGAAGGAAGACACCGGCGGAAGGGAAACCATGATCAACGGTGCCATGATCAGCACCTTGATGGGGTAATCTTCTCATTCGTCCATGGGTTGTAATCGATCTTGAGATGTAATCGCACTTTGTCGGATTATCTATCTATCATCTTGTGTTGAATATACTTTAATGCTTAAGGTTAGCTACCATGCCGTAGAGGGAGTACGAGCTCCAATGCTTCCTTGGATCCATTCAATACGCCGTGTCCATCAAAGGTCTAGTCATGAATACCTTCGCGTAGTGACAGTACGAGAGGAGGGAAAGGGCGAAACCGTGGTCACAACCCCGATAGATTAGATTGGTTTTCATGTCTTTAAGCGATTGCATGCTTTAGTATCGTAGACCCGTGGGCGAGTGTCTTCTACCTTGATCGTTTATCATTTTCTCTAGTGTAGTTTAGTTGTTTTCTAGTATAATATAGTTAGGGTTTTAGTAGCTAGTGTGTCGTTGTTGATCGAACGCTTGTAATCCCCTTGCTCCGCGGATTGACAAGAACCTTAGGAATCCCATGGTGAAAAAGGTGTGGGGTCCGTACGCTTGCGGATCGTAGAGGGATACGTCTTTTATCCGTCAACAAGCCCCTTTTTCTGGCGCCGTTGCCAGGGAGCAAGTTAGTTTACATCGTTTGATTTGCATCTAACTTAGTTTTATATTTAGTTTATCTTTTATTTGCTTTATCTAACATATATTATCTAGAAAAACACTTGTTTCGTTTTTGTTTTTGTTTTTATCTTATTGTCTAGATGGTGTTCGTTAATCAACCCATGGAAGAACCGGAGAAATCATTAAGGGATTATGCTAGCCCTCGATGTGAAGACATAAAAGTACAAGAGTCGGATTCGAAGCTCGAAGCGACCAAGTATGAGATTAAATCCAAGATCATCGATATGGTGGCGGCAAACCCGTTTAAAGGTATGGTTACGGAGAACCCATATAGACACATAAGGGATTTCACGACAATATGCAACACGGTGCGTCAAGAAGGAGTGCCCGATGAATGGTTCAAATGGAATCTCTTTCCCTACTCACTTGCCGGCAATGCAAAGACATGGTATTCGGTTGCGTCCTTTGAAGTTGAAGGCAATTGGAACAAGTTGACAAAGAAGTTTTGCGAGAAGTTCTTTCCAATTAGCAAGGTTCAACATCTAAGGAGGCAAGTGATCACTTTTATGCAAGGAGAAGAGGAAGGGATAGACCAAGCACCGGGATAGGTTTAATGGATTGATCGAACAAGGACCAAAACTCGGCTTCACCGGTGACGTACTCTTGCATACATTTTTCTTTTCTCTAACCCCTAGTTGCATGCAACACGTCGAAATGTGTGCAGGTGGGGATCTCATGGAGAAAACACTCACGGAAGCCGCCCAACTTCTACAAAAAATTAGTAAAGCGGCTGCCATGCGAAGAGATTGGGAAACAAGACTTGCGGAAGAGCCGGAATACAATTCAAGGAAGAAGAAGCTTGCTGATTTTTCTAAAGAGGCAACCCCGGAAGTCACAAAAGAGGAACCAATCATGGAAAAGCTTGAACAAGAACACATCAAGTCAAGAACTACACCAAACGTCGACTTCGCCGCACCAAATGAGACGAACAAGAGAAGCATGTCAAGCGCGAAGCCACTAAGGGAGTTCGAACCAATGGATTGGGTTCCTATTGATTACGGAGAAGTATTCGACAAGAGAAGACCGTTCCCTAATCAAAAGGGATGGCGAGAGCATTGGAAGTGGATTTCCCACCGGAGAAGGAAGCGGAAAGTTCATACGACCTTGAAACCACCGGTGAGATCTTCCAAAAACTCTTTGGAGATGATATAGTGGATCCGGAACATATTGCCGAGGTGAAGAGAATCATGGGGATCAAGCCCGAAGCATCACCATACGCTCGCCTCGCTGAAATTTACGCAATAGGATCCGAAGAAGAAGAGAAGATGGCACCACGCTTGAGTTGCGAGATCAATGGAGTTCAATGCAAGGCCTTATGCGACATCGGAGCCCAAGTAAGTGTTCTATCTTCTAAAATTTACGATAAAATTCAATACCACAACCTAGACTTAGCTCCAACATCAACGAAATTAATTATGGGAGATGGTAGAACTATTAAACCTCTAGGTATTGCTTGCAACATGAAAGTAAAAATTTCTAGAAACTACATACCAACCGATTTCTTTGTTATTGATGCTTACCATAGTAATCATGATCATATAATCTTAGGTAGGCCTTTTCTTAAGTTGGTTGATGTCGTGTTAGATGCCGGAGAAGGCAAAGTAACAATGAACCTTAATGGAACAAAGTACACATATAACTTTCTTCGTGCTTCTAAACACCTTACACCTTTTCCTCCCGAAGATGAAGAAGTAGAAGAGATAGATAGTCTTTGTTTTGTTGAAACCCTTAGAGACCCGCTGCAAAGAGCGATGGAAAATCAAATTAGTAATCAACAACATGAAGAACTAGAGGAAGCAACAAAAGGCTTAGAGCCGCATGATGGTAGTGTGGAGGAAGAGAAATTCGAAGACATAGGAGAAATCAAACCTGAGGAGCCACAAGTGCCCGAGGTAGACCTTAAACCTTTGCCCAAAGGATTAAATTATGAATTTTTGGGCCCCGACAAGACCTATCCAGTCATCGTGAGCGACGAGTTGAGTCCCGAAGAAAATGAAGCGTTGCTGATTTTATTAAAAAACATAGGAAGGTGATTGGATATTCAATTAATGATCTCAAAGGTATTAGCCCAGCCTTTTGCACTCATCGTATACCAATGGAAGACCAATGTAAGCACGTAGTGGACCACCAAAGGAGGCTAACTCATGCCATGCGAGAGTTAGTAAAGAAAGAGGTCATCAAGTTACTTGATGCCGGAATCATCTACCCGGTTCCGCATAGCGAATGGGTGAGCCCGGTGCATTGTGTACCGAAGAAAGGAGGTTTGACCGTGGTGAAGAATGAGAAGAACGAATTGATACCGCAAAGAACCGTGACCGGGTGGCGGATGTGTATCGATTATCGTAAGATTAACAAAGCGACGAAGAAAGATCACTTCCCCTGTCGTTCATTGACGAGATGCTCGAGAGGTTAGCAAACCACGCTTATTTTTGCTTTCTCGATGGATACTCGGGGTTCATGCAAATTCCCATTCACCCGGAAGATCAACATAAGACAACGTTTACGTGCCCTTACGGAACGTTTGCATATAGAAGGATGCCCTTCGGCCTATGCAACGCTCCGGCCTCTTTTCAACGTTGCATGATGGCCGTATTTTCGGAATTCATCGAAGAAATTGTTGAAGTGTTTATGGATGATTTTTTCGTTTACGGGAAGACGTTCATGGATTGCTTAGCAAACCTAGAAAAGGTCCTCACGAGGTGTGCGGAGGTAGACTTGGTATTAAATTGGGAAAAGTGCCACTTCATGGTTAAGCAAGGCATAGTGCTCGGACATGTTATATCCGAGAGAGGAATTGAAGTGGACAAGGCTAAGGTAGAGACGGTTGAGCAACTCCCACCTCCTACGGATGTTAAGTCCTTAAGGAGCTTTCTAGGCCATGCCGGATTCTATAGAAGATTTATAAAGGACTTCTCAAAGATCACGAAGCCTTTAACACATCTCCTTCAAAAGGATGTGGCTTTCGACTTTGATGAGAAGTGCCTAGCGGCATTCCGACCTTGAAAAATGCGTTGGTGAGTGCTCCCATCATCCAACCTCCGGATTGGAGCCAACCTTTCGAGATCATGTGTGACGCAAGTGACTACGCCGTAGGCGCGGTCTTGGGTCAAAGAAAGGAAGGCCGAGTTCACGCCGTTTACTATGCTAGCAAAACTCTTAGTGGGGCACAATTAAATTATGCCACTACGGAAAAGGATTTGCTAGCGGTGGTATTCGCTTTCGAAAAATTCAGATCTTACATCGTGAACTCGAAGGTCATTGTTTACACCGATCACGCAGCCATCAAGTATCTCTTGGCTAAGAAGGAAGCTAAACCACGTTTGATTCGTTGGATCCTTCTTCTCCAAGAGTTTGATGTTGAAATTCGTGATAAAAAGGGGGTGGAAAATGTTGTGGCCGATCATTTGTCTAGGATGAATCGTGGACAAGATGATAAAGAGCCCATAGAAGATAAGATGAAAGATGACCACCTCTATAGAGTGCTTGATAAAGACACATGGATGATCGACATCATTTGAGCAATTCGAAGGATGCCCCTCGATCATCTAGATAAAACACTCAAAAGAAGATAATCTCCGAAAGTAAGAAATATTTTTGGGATGCACCATACCTCTTCAAGCTTGGCAATGATGGAGTGATGAGAAGATGTGTGCCAAGAGAAGAGAGGGTTGAGATTCTAAGGAAGTGCCACTCGGCGGAGTACGGTGGACACTATAGCCATTTTCGAACCCAAGCAAAGGTATGGTCGAGCGGATTCTATTGGCCGGAGATGCATGAAGATACTAAAAGATATGTTGCATCATGCCCCGAATGCCAAAGAACCGGAAACATCTCTCAAAGAAATTCTATGCCTTTGAAATACAACTTACAAATCAACATATTCTATGTATGGGGTATAGACTTCATGGGGCCTTTTAAAAACTCATTTGGATTTGAGTATATCCTAGTCATGGTTGATTATGTATCCAAGTGGGTAGAGGCAATACCATGTCGTAAAGCTTCCACGGAGGAGTCCATCACTATGATCAAGAACGTGATTTTTCCCCGTTTCGGTACACCGAGAATCTTGATAAGTGATGGAGGAACTCAAGTGTTTTAGACCGGCAAACCTACCAAGGGGGTACCCGAGGTAGTAGATTGTGCGGTGAGGATCGTGATCGGGAGACTGAGAACTCGAAGGTATGTGCAAGGACACGGGACACAAGATTTATACAGGTTCAGGCCGCCAAGGTGGCGAGCCCTACGTCCTGTTTGGGGGATCAAGTATGGCGCCCTGCGCTTGGTGTTGGGTTGTCCCCAGAGGGATTGGGGATGTGCGGCTAGGTACCCGGCCCTCCTTTATATAGTCCAGGGGGTGGGTTCCTAGTCGGTTACAAGGCAGGAGTCCTAGTGGGAGTACACAGAGCGAGTCCTAGTAGGAGTACAGGGGAATTCTACTAGGAGTCCGTCTTCTACTATTCTTCCTTCCTTGCATGAGTACCCGGGGAGTATGCCCGACACTCACTTCACCGGGAAGAATTTCAAAAAGTGCTTGTCCAAGTTGGGAATTGAGCATAGGGTCTCTACGGCCTATCACCCACAAACCAACGGACAAGCGGAGACGTCAAATAGGCAATTGAAAAGCATACTCAACAAGACCATAGAGAAGGGAGGCAAAGATTGGTCAAAGAAATTAGACGGAGCTTTATGGGCTTATCGAACGGCGTTTAAAACACCGATAGGTATGACCCCTTATCAATTCGTCTATGGAAAAGCTTGCCACCTTCCGATTGAGTTGGAACATAAAGCCTATTGGGCAATTAAAGAGATGAACCTCGATCTCGATGCCGCGGTGGTGAAACGAAGGATCCAAATAAGCGAGCTAGAGGAGTTGAGGTTGAAAGCATATGAAAACGCAAGCATATACAAAGAGAGAATCAAAAGGTGGTATGATAAAAGATTGAAAAAGAAAGAATTTAAAGAAGGAGATAAGGTCCTCCTCTACAATTCGAGGTTTAAAACCTTCGGAAAGGGGAAATTGCAAAGCAAATGGGACGGACCTTATGTTGTGCATTCGGTGTTCTCCAACGGAGCGGTAACCATTATGGATATAAACGGCGATCAATTTGTGGTGAATGGACAGCGGCTTAAGGTTTACTACGAACCCGACGTCGTTCCCCTTCACCATGTTGACGTCTTCACCATGGAGGAAGAGCCCGAACGTCCCGCCTAGGACGAAAAACAAGGCATGAATTTTTGTAAATAGTGTTTCTTTTAATTTTCTGGAGTTTTTCGCGAAGATTTACTGGGCCAACTTTTTCCCATGGGCTAAGGAAGAAAAAATAGGGCGGTGTGCAAAAAACTGGACCGGCCCGGCCCCCAAGGCAGGGTGGGCCGGCCGGCCCAAGCCGACCGGCCCCGGAGGGTCCCGGCGGCCGATGACGCCGAATTTCGCCCGAATTGTTCCTTTTTGACTTCCTTGTTTGGTCAGAAAATTTTCAGGGAAGTGTAAAAAAGGAAAATAAGGTTCCCAGGGCTTTTCTCTCAGGACTATTTATTTGGCCGAATTGGGAGCTCGAGGATCAAACCTTTCAAGCAATATTTGCACCCTTGTAGCAGCCATTGTGCCTCCAAGGAGCTTAGAGTTGAAGCTAGAAGCCGAGAAGCCATCGATGGAGGAGGCGATGCGATGCGAGCTCAAGCTACCCGTCAAGAGGACCGCACGCATCCCTTGCGGAGGGCGTGTCCCGACCGGAGCTCTTGCATCTCGCAATTCCATCGAAGGAGAGAAGGTCCCTACAACCGTTCGAAGGTCGGCATGCATCCAAGGCATCAAGCGCATAGACTACAAGGAAGCGTCGCCCGAGCCTGAGGATTATGGGGGTAGAGACTACTCCGACGATCGTAGCCTGAGCTCGTGGGCGGCCGCCGGAAGAGATGATGACGATTGGGATGAGCAACCCAAGGAAAGGACTCCCGAAGGCCCCAACAGCGACGGCAACGAAGGCGACGACAATGGAGGTGGCGACGACGGTGGTGACGATGGTGGAGATAATGGCGACGACGACCCCTTCAGATTGCATCCGATGTGTTGTCGAGCTTGCCGTCAATCCATCGCGGATCTCTACACGTCGGCCGACGAATGTCTCCAAGCCATGGAAGCGATGAAGCAGCGTATGGAGGACTTGGAGCGCGTAGTTGAAGACGAATACAAGTTAACGTGCGCAAACTTTTCGGCATGGTTGGAAACATGAGAGGCAAGTGGTGCAATACTTGCTTGAAGTACCACTAGATCTAGTTTTCCCCTTAGGATTTTTGTAAGATACGACGAGGACGTCGTATGTTTTAAGCGTGGGGGAGAGCTAGCTCGCTAGCCTTAGCTTTTGAACTTCAAGTTTAGGTTCGGTTTAATCTTCGCGTGAGAGTCTTAGTGTTTTAATGAGTCTTTAGTTTTTGAGTGTGTTTTAAATTTTTTGCAAGTGTCTTAATTTAGTGTTGAGTCAAACAAAATCAAATAAAAAGAGTATATATATATATATCTTTGTGTTTTATGTATTGCTTATCTTTATTCACTTGTTTGTTTATCTTCGATTCTTGATATATGAACAAAAGTATGTGGTTTGAAAAACGTTTACCGTGGTGCTTAGTGGAATTGCTACTACTTAAAGTACCCATACCGCACTTCGATCTTGAGCTTCACATGTTAGTTGTGCTATGTTCAATGCTAAAAGTTGGAGGATTTCAGTTCTGAAAATTATCTTAAAACCCTTGTAATAAAGGTTAGCAAAACATCTTTTTCCAAGTTGAGAGTAAGAAAAAAATTCCTATCCAAAGCTAAGTTTATTTTTTTCGCTCCACCATAAGTGTGATTAGCACGATGAGTTAGGCTAGGACCCTTCTCTCTTGGTGAGTTTTAATTTCGAGCAATGATCATGTTCTTGTGCCTATCTTTTGTTGCTAGCCTCGTCATATATTCGGTAACGTGACTTTCACAACGGAAGTCACGTATATTGCCGAATTCCATACCCAACCCTATATATCTCTTTTGTACATCGTATTCCTTGAACACAACCTATTTTCAAAGTTTCGTCTCGTCTATAGCATGATTTATTTAAAATTTCAGATTGTATGCATGCAAGGAAATAGAGAATTGAAGGCTTTGAAAAGTTGTCAAGAGAGTGGAAAAATAAAGAGAAAAAGTATGAGTATGGAAAAGAAAGAAAGAAAGAAAGAAAGAAAGAAAGAAAGAAAGAAAGAAAGAAAGAAATTATATGTGAATGAAAGAAGAAAAAGAAAAGGAGAAAGATGAGGTAGCAATGAAGATATGAGAGGGATGGATCAAGTGAAAGAAAAGAAAAAAATAAAGTGTAAGGAAGGATGTCACGTTGATTGTGAGACGAAACTTTTACTCTATTTCCAACCATGTGCAATCCGACAACGAGGACATCATTGGTGCCTTGTAGTCACAATTTTCTTTTGCCCTTGCACATGTCCACCATTCTAAATCTTCTCATCCTTGATATCCCTACATATGGTTAATTCTCATGATCATTGGCTTTGAAAGGTAGACAACCATTAGAGAAAGTTCTTAGTTTGACAATACTTGTGTTGATTGCGCTAGCCCTACCTATAGCTCCACTTTACATGATTTATGAGAGATTAATGGGAGGTGAGAGTTTTATAAAATTTGGTTAGGATATCCACTTCATATGAGTGACTTGAGAGAGCTTGGAGAAAGGTTTTTGTCTAATACTTGTTGCAGGAATTTTTGTTTTAAAAATTATAAAAACCCTCCGATGGAAGCAAAGAAGTAAGCATGGTTGAGATTGAAAGGTTCGAGTGAAGAGTTTGAGTTGTGGGGTAAAACTTGACGTGGTAAAGATTCTAAACGCCCATGTTTATGTTTGATTATCATTACTTTGTGTTTATGTATTAAAGATGAAGGGATTGACTAACTTGTGAAGAAGGATAGGTGGTATATGATTACAACACCTTGGACGAAGTTCTTTTACGAGTACTTGCTCGAGGACGAGCAAGAGCTAAGCGTGGGGGAGATGTTGACGGTGTATTTTGGTGCACCTAGCATGTTCATTACACTTTGGTTTGAATTTGATTATGGAACTAACCCGCCACTAGGCACACTAATCATATAACAAGTTCATCTTTGTGCATGCATTTGGAAGTGTTGTGTTTATGTAGGAAAACATGGAAATAAAGGACGGATTCGCAACAAGTTCAAAGGAGCATTTACGGAGTCTTGTTCGTGTTCATGAGCTTGGTGAAATCACTTCCAATGGTGGCGAGGACCGAAGTGCTACGAGGAACACCCCCGGGGATTGAAGCATAAAAGATCGAATTTCATGCGAAGAGAACCTCCATCTTGGACGCGAGGAAAACATCATCAAAATCGTGCAAGTGGAGGGGGCAAAGTACATAAGTGCATGAGGACCCACGGAGCAAAAGGGGCGACCGAACCGGCCGAATGGGCCGGGCCGGTCGGCCCAGCCGGCCGGCCCACCCACTCCCGGTGGGCGGTTCGGTCCCGTTTTCCTTGCCCTAGAAGGATCTTCAACCCTAAAAGCCCCGAGGCGCCGCCAACACCGGGGGGAGGAGTTATTCGCACCGAAGGCCATCCACAAGCTAGAGAGAGAGGAGGAGGATCTCCGGCGGGAGATCAACCACCTCGAAGGAAGCACCCTCTCGTGGAGAAGAAGGAAGACACCGGCGGAAGGGAAACCATGATCAACAGTGCCATGATCAGCACCTTGATGGGGTAATCTTCTCATTTGTCCATGGGTTGTAATCGATCTTGAGATGTAATCGCACTTTGTTGGATTATCTATCTATCATCTTGTGTTGAATATACTTTAATGCTTAAGGTTAGCTACCATGCCGTAGAGGGAGTACGAGCTCCAATGCTTCCTTGGATCGCCGTGTCCATCAAAGGTCTAGTCATGAATACCTTCGCGTAGTGACAGTACGAGAGGAGGGAAAGGGCGAAACCGTGGTCACAACCCCGATAGATTAGATTGGTTTTCATGTCTTTAAGCGATTGCATGCTCTAGTATCGTAGACCCGTGGGCGAGTGTCTTCTACCTTGATCGTTTATCATTCTCTCTAGTGTAGTTTAGTTGTTTTATAGTATAATATAGTTAGGGTTTTAGTAGCTAGTGTGTCGTTGTTGATCGAACGCTTGTAATCCCCTTGCTCCGCGGATTGACAAGAACCTTGGGAATCCTGTGGGAAAAAGGTGTGGGGTCCGTACGCTTGCGGATCGTAGAGGGATACGTCTTTTATCCGTCAACATCTAGACTTAAGCTCAGCCACTTCAACCCTAAGCACATCTAGTTCCTCACACTTGGAGGCATGCTTTTCCTTAAACAAGGCAAGATCAGCAAGGAAAATAGGACAATCAGCACATTCAACTTCATCAGAAACAGCAGGTGAAGCTTTAAGAGAGTCAATTTCAAGCTTAGCATCCAAGTTCTGTGTTTCTAACTCAGCCACTCTAGTCCTAGAATCCTCAAGCGAAGCCCTAAGCTCTTTCCTCATTTTCTTAGCCTCTCTAAGCATGTCATCACGATTATCAAGTAACAAGACAAGTCGTTCATTCTCCTGACGCGAGAAGGGAAGTTCATCACGCACCTCACTGTCGGAGTCGGAGTCTGAGTCGCTCTGTGTGCTCTTCTTGCTGCCGGAGCTCAGCGCCATGGTGCAGAAGCCGTCTCTAGCGAAGCAGCTCAGCCCGCTCAGGTTCCTGGACGACTTCCTATCATTGTGACGATCACCTTCATCTTCACTGCTGCTCAAGCTCGAGGTGGAGTACGCGGAACTGGAGTCGACGTCGCTCGCTCCAACCATCGCTCGGGCATTGCCTCGGCTCTCCTTCTTCCTCGATCATCACTCGTCCTTGCGCTTGCCCTTGTGCTTGCTCTTGTGGTCGCGCCTCGACCGGTACTTGCCATCCGTCTTCGACTTGTGCTTGTAGCCATCCTTGTTCTCGACCTTCTCTGGGCAGTCGGCGATGAAGTGTCCCGGCTTGCCGCACTGGAAGCATGTCCTCGTGTTCCTCCTCATGTTCACCCGGTTCTCGTGTAGCCTCTCGAACCGCCTCATCAGCAATGCCAGCTCGTCCTCTCCAAGCACGTCGAACTCCTCATCTGGTATAGACATCAAAGAGGACAAGGAAAACATCCTGGTGGATGGGTTAGCATTAGCCTTTCCTTTCGATCCACCGATGAGGGCGAGACTATGGGAATCAGTCGGGCCCTCAATCTTGGCTGTCATGCCCCGATCCACCTCAGCCGACTTGAGCTTCGAGAATAGCCCGTTCACGGTCAGGGTATCATACTTCTCCGACTCAACTATGGCCTCGAACTTTCTGCCCCAAAACCGTACGATCCAACGAGTGTAAGAGCTTGACAACTCTATCATGATCATCGTACGGGAGCACGTCCACACTGGCCCTCATGTTGTTCACCACCACCGTAAACCTCTGAAACAAGGCATCGATGGACTCACCGGGAAGATGAGTGAAGTTCTCGTACTCTCTCCGGTAAGTCGCATACATCCGAGCTTGAACCTGGGCATTCCCAACATGAGCTTCCTTCAACACCGACCAGATTATACAAGCCAAGTGCTCGTTGTGCACCCGATCGAATTCAGGCTGACACAAAGCACGAAACAAGTAGTCGACCGCCTTGTTGTTGGCGTCGAACATGTCCCTTGATCCTGGAGCAAGGAAGTTCATCGGCTGACATAACCTGTGTCCACCGTGACATCCCAAAGGATCTGACCCTTTCCGCGGAGTAACGCCGCCATCCGCTTACTCCACATATGGTAGTTCTTCACATCGAAGTATGGAGGATCTGAACCCCATTCCTAGTACGCCATCTTTGGATCTTAGACTGGCTAGAGTCAATAAAGACCCGAACCGGCTCTGATACCAATTGAAGTACCGAATAGGCGACCAGAGAGGGGGTAGTGAATGGGAGCCGATAAAATTCTTCTCGGAGGAGATTGAAACTCCAACAAGATGAACTCGCTCGGTCGGTGTCGGTGTTTTAGACCGGCAACCTACTAAGGGGATGTAACACCCTAAATTTTAACTTCTGAATTTAATTAAAATTGGCTTAGAAACATTTCGATCTCGCTTAAGGAATATAAGGTTGTTGTGCTTTAATAGGCATTTAATCATTTTTATTAATTAATTAATGAAATATAGGAGTTTACTGTTGCATGCATGCTGGTGCATTGTTTTTGGTTGCTGGATTCAAATCTCGGTTTGAATTCGGAGTTTGTTTGTAGTTTATTTGGTTTGGAAAAAGATTTGGATTTGAAAAAGAAAAAGGAAAAAAAAAGAAGAACCAAACCCGCCGCTGCAGCCGGCCCACCTAGGCCTTTCGGCCCAGCGCGGCCCAGCAGGCGCCGCAGCCCCCCGCGCCGCCCGCTCTCGCCGACGGGCGGCCCCCGCCCCGTCGGCGTCTTCCTCCCGCCGCGCCCGTCTGCGGTTCGGGGTCGAGTCCGACCCCGACCGCGCCGCCGCCGCAGCGGCCACGCGCCGGGGCCTCGCGCCGCCCTATTTAAGCGCGCCGCCTTCCCCGTGCCGCGCCGCACCCTCACCCCGAACCCTAGCGCCTCCGCCGCCGTCGCCCAACCCTAGCACGTTGCGCCGCCGCCCGGTTGCCTCGGTCCGCGCCGCCGACCCGCGCCGTCGCCGCCCTCGCCGTCTAATTGGAGCCGTCCCGAGCTTCGCATCTAGGTGAGGAACACCCCCGTGCGGTTGGTTTGGGTTCTCGTGCGCCGCGCCATCGTCTTCACCGTCGCCGGCCTTGCGCCGCCGCCGTGCCCGCCGGCGCCGTCGTCCTTCGTCGTCGCCGCCCGTGAAGGTCACCTCGTGGTTTTGTCTCGCGCGCGTGGTCGTAGCGGTGTGTTTCCCCGTGCGCTTTGGGGCACCCTAGCCCCCCGTTTCGCCCCCGCGCCGCCGCCGCCGCCGCGCGCGCGCGCGCCGCGCTCGCCGCCGGCGGCACCCCGCCGCCCCCGCGCTCGCGCGGCACCGTGACCGCACGATGCGGATCCGGCCGGCCACCGCTCGCGCCACGCCGCCGGTCAAACCGGCGACGTACCGGTCAACCTTGCCCCGCGCCCGCTTTAGATCCCCACCGCCGGATCGCGATCCGACGGTCAGATCCGTCCCCGCCGGTCAAACCCCGCCTGGCCGTGGCGTTTTTGCTTAAGAAGCCCTAAGTTTTTCTAAAATTGCAACCCGGCCCTTCCACCTTATAAAACTTTCACAGATTAGTCCTGTTTTCTTCTGTTTTAACCCTTAGCCCTAAAATTCTTTGCAAATAAGTCCTAAAACTTGTTTTAATCATAACTTCGTCGTTTTAACTCCGTTTTCAGCGTTCTTTATATCCACGCGATCGTCTCGACGAGTAGAATAGTTTCCTGTCGCTTTTGTTACTGTTTGAGATGATTGATGTACTGTTTCTTATTTATTTCCATTGCTTGCTTGTATGTGATGTGTGGAGCGTAGCGTACGAGCAATTCGGGGACTTCGCTTTCGTTGAAGAGTATCAAGACCCCGAGCAGTTTCCGGTGCTGGTAGAAGGCAAGTCCTTGCTGCATTCCCGTTAAATTCCTATTACAACATGCATTTTAATGACACCGTTGTTTACTTTTGCTATGCATTAAATTGATGGGTCCTATTGCTAAGGTTCGACTAGCTTTGTTATCCTATGCCTTGATCAACCTGGGTTTACTTTATGTTGGGTAGCACTCGCTAGCGCTTTACGTGGTTTGGATGGTTTAATGAACACTTGTTAATATGGCTTTATTTATGTTATCATTTCATGTAATGCAAGAACACTTTACTTTGTTAATCGGAACATGGAGCGACCACCCAGGAAAACAGTACTACCACAAGACATATGGCTCTGTCTTGGCTTATTAATTAGTGAACTAGATGTTAGGTATGCTTTACCTGATAAGGGTTGGGGGCTGGCGGGTAGTGACGTATGGACCTGCTCGGGCGCAGGTGTGGGCTTAGCTAAGACACGGTACTCGTCCGGGAGCTTTATACGTTGCACTGACCAGGTAACCTAGCGGGCAGCCTTCATCTGGGGATCTTTGTAACGGCCTCGTAGCGTCCCTATGCAATCACACCTCGGAAGTGTGGTATGGTGCCTTGCAAACACCGCGTGGTTGGGTCCAAAACTCTTTTGAGTTTTTACGCGACTTGTGGGTAAAGATGTACAACCTCTCGCAGTGTAAAACTAACTAGTTAGCCGTGCTCACGGTCAAGAGCGGCTCGGACCCTCACATGATTAATTCTATGGAAGATGGAACTTTTAAACTTGTGCATTACATTTTATGGATCTGTTGCATTTTATTATCCGGGTTTGGTATATACTTACACCTCGCTAGTAACTCGTTGCTTAATAAAACTTGACCAACTAAAATGCTTGACTTGCTTATGAGCCAACAGCTTCCACCATAAAGCCTTGCATGTTGTTATAGAACTTTTTCCTTGCTGAGTACGACATGTGCTCACGCTTGTTGTTTATGTATTGCATCTACACTACCCGCCGTCTGCTCGGATGGGCGTTTTGAAGACTACAATGATGAGTTTGATGGGTTCTAGGCGTCCGTTCTCCAGTCAGCTGCCTGTGGAGGACTTCTACGTGTGTTTCTTTTCCGCTGTTAGCTACTCGAACGATTGTTTAGTTGAGACATTCGGTCATGTAATAACTGTTTAATACTCTCTTTACGCTTTTACACTGTGTTTTGGTATTCACTGCGTCGATGCATGTGTGTAACTTGATCCTGGCGCACATGTATTCTTGCATTCGGGTTTGTCCTTAAATCCGGGTGTGACAGGGGAGTACCCGAAGTAGATGAATGTGGCCTCGCCGAGATCGGTAACTCGAAGGAAGAGACATGTGGCACACAATTTAGACAGGTTCGGGTCGCGAGGTGCGTAATACCATACGTCCTGTATGCTGCGTAGCTCTGGATTGATTGGGTACGATTACAAGATGGCGCAATTGTACGCCGTGAGATGAGATGATGAGAGAGGGGTCCCTTCCTCGCCTTATATAGTCCGGGAGGCAAGGTTACAAGTTGGAATAGGGAGAGAGTACTAGTCGAGTACGTCTAGGAGTCTTCCATATAGTGCGGGACATGTACAGGTTCCTAACCGAGTACTTCTCCTCTATAGTCCTTGTGCTTCACGCCATCAGGTGTCGTGCAGCGCAAGTCGGGTAGTCCCAGGGGCCCACCGAGTAGCCGGTCCTGGTACCCACCGAGGTAGTGGGCCCAGGGAGGTCCATACGACAAGCCCCCAAGTACTTTGTAGTCGAGAAGGATAGCTTCAAGTAGTCTTGACGGCCTTAACGAGTAGTCCTCAAGCGTCCCCGAGTACTACAAGTCAAAAGTCCTCAAGAGTAGTCGAAGCATCCCGAGGCTGGAATGTACTCCAGCTGATGTTTGAGCAATCTTGAAGTCTTCTTGAGTAGTCCTAAGCGTCCTCGAGCGCTGCCCTTGAAGGTCTCCAACAATGCTCGTGTTGTCTTGAAGCCGAAGCTGATATGGAAATGTGATTGCAAAATCGCACTCCATATGGAGTAGCCGCCGAGCCTTAGGTTGAGTTGTAGACTCTGGTTGAGGGTCCATCTGAAGTTTTGGCAAGAATATCCCGAAAAATCCGGAGAAAAAACCGAAGGACACGTGGCACGGAGCCCCCGAGCCTTGAGTCGAGTACTTCCTCTCGAATTGAAGGGTCATCTTGTAGAAAGTGTCCTGAGATGCTCTTGAGTCTTGCCGCTTCTCAGGAAGTCGAGTAGAAGTAGCCAAGCCCCCGAGGTGAGGTGCGTCGACTAGTTGAAGTTGAAAGGTCACACGCGGCCGCTGAGTCAGCCGAGCGCAAACTCATCCATCTGGCCGTTGAGGGGCCGCGTTGACTTATAAATAGAAGCCAAAACCCTTAGGGTTTTTCACCCCACGCAGTTGTAGCCGTTTCGAACAGATCTTGGCCTGAAATCGCCATCAGCGCACGCCGCCACCGCTGTAGATCTGAGTGCGCCGCCGCTGAGAGCCACCAGAGTAGCCCCCAAGCGGATGTGCTTGAATACACCGTGCACTTGGAGAATGAAGTCGTCTCCGTCGAAGACAGCGAAGGCCGCCGGCGAGAAGAAGAGGGGTCGTGAGGAGGCCGCCGGATCTGCCGTAGGGACATCACCGCCGGTGTCCCCGCCGCGGCCAGATCCAAACCGCGAGTGGAAGAAGTCCAAGGCGAAGACCGAAGACTTGCTCGCCCTGCTGAACAGCGGTTTCCTGCGCGAGAAGGAGGTCGACATGTGGAGGGCCGCCGCCGGGGATCCGTACCCGATGGAGAAGAATGAAGATGAGATCCCAATGTTCGCGCGGTTCGCGGAGTGCGGACTTTCTCTCCCAGCGAGCAACTTCTTCAAGGGGCTCATGGGGTACTACGGCATCGAGTACCTCAACCTCAACCCCAACGGTATATTCCACACTGCCGTCTTCGTACATTTCTGCGAAGCTTTTTTGGGGATCAAGCCCCATTGGATCTTGTTCCGGAAGTTCTTCCGGGTGAAGCCCCAACCCAGCGCCAACAACCCGCGGGTAGTCGAAGGGGCGGGGATCCAGATGCGGGAGGACGCCGCCGAGCAGTACCTCTCGTACAAGCTCATAGACTCCAACCAAGACTGGAAGGCCAAGTGGTTCTACGTCACGAACCACCATCCGGGGCTGCCGAAGCCGAGCGGGAAGCAGCCCAAGCACCGCCCGTGGTGGAACACGGAGCCGACGATGCAGGAAGGGATCCAGCTCCCCGAGTTGTTGGCGCGGATCAAGGCGCTGAGGGAAGCCGGGCTGAGGGCCGAGCACGTGGCCTTCAGCTTCATGAAGCGCAGGGTGCAGCCGCTGATGGCTCGCGACACCCTGGGGTTCGAGTACACTGGCGACGACGATACATCACGAATACCTGGAGACGAAGTCGACGACGACGACATTGTCGACAGGCTGGCTCGGATCTTCAAGGACATGCCGCCGTACACAGCGTGCCCCGTACCGGAGTACTCCGCCGCGCGCCCACCGAAGGAGGTAAGTAGCCGCACCCAGAGTCGAGTACCCATTCCATGTGAGTAGTCGCACTGATGAGTTGTTTCTGGCAGGATGACTTGAAGAAGTTTTTCTCCGAGCCGCCGCCGCCCCCTCAGGAAGTCGAGATCCCAGAGGAGGGGAAGACCAAAGCCAAGGAGCGGCGTGAAGTCGGTGAAGGAGACGACACCGTTGTCGTTGAGGACACATCCGACGAGGACGACGACGAGGAGACGCTACAGGACCGCTTTTAGCTGCGGTCAAGGTTTAGCCATCCCGGCTTACCTCACGTCCCTCTTATTGAGGATCGACCGACTAGCTTGGAGGCTAGTCTGCCCGCGCCGCCAAGGAGGCCACGCAATGTGGTCCGGAAGCGTGTGACCAAGAGGTTGAAAGTCACAGAGACCACGTCCAAGGAGGTAAGCCGTCTGGAGTAGTGTAGTCGAGTACTGGTGACTCGAGTTCACTCGTTGATGAAGAAGTTTCCTTGCTTCCAGGAGTTGCGCCTACGGAGCCCGTTGATCAGGGTGACGAAGGCGAGTGGGACACGGTGGGGGAAGCCGCTGGGAGTCGCAGCCCAGCCTCCACAGTTGAGGAACTCTTGGCGCAGATGGAGTGCCAGCCCCCTGCTGCTCAGAAGGGCGCGGAACCCGCCGCTGCCGCTACGGAAGAGGCAGTGGCCGTAGAGGCGCAGGAGGAGGCGCCCGCCGAGGCCGGACTGGTGGACATCGCCAGCATCCTCGGTGCCCCGACCGTGACGGTAGTCCGGTCAAGCCTGTAAGTGTTGAGCCTTCCCCAGTAGTACTTGATGTGGTAGTCGTGCTTGAATGACAACCGGCTTGTGTACTCTGCAGGAAATCGACAGACCTGTCCTGGGAGGGGGATGAACCCTCTGCAGCGGTGGTGGAAGAAGAAGCCGCGCCACCCGCTGAGGAGTCCGCTCCCGCCCCTCAGGCGGAGCCCGAAGCGCCGGCCGCTGAGGCTATGTTGCCCGAAGCCACCGTAGTTGAAGGTGAGTACTCTGCTGAGGTTGTAGTATCCCCGAAGAGTAGTCGTAGTCGTCAGATATGACTGATGCGCTTGTCTTCTTGTTGACAGGCGCTGAGGCCGAAGGTAGCGATATCCCAGCGGCGGTGCCCATGGAGAACTTAACACCAGAGACTCAGGAGGCTACCGGAGGAGCCCCCGAGCCGACGGAGGTGGCCGCCGGAGGAGCCGCCGCGACGACTGGAGGAGAGGAGGGTGCCACGCTGCCAGAACCCGCTCTTGAGGTGGTCGTACGCTCCCCGGAGATCCAAGACGTGGAGCCCATCCGCTCTGCACCGATGACAGAAGCCGCCACGAGTAGTCGTGGCGGGATCGAGTTGTTGGCGGACGACTTGGTTGATACGGCAACGGTGGCTCGGCATCTGGAGGCGGTCCGCCAAGCCGAGCAGTGGATGAAGGTAAGTAGCCATAACTCCTGAGTAGTCAATCCTTTAGCGTTGAGTACCCATCTAACGTATGTTGTCTGTGCAGGATGTCGCTGAGAGGTCCCGCCTGAAGTCGGAGATGCTTCAGGGGTACGGCGACGCTGTGCTTCGGGCCGAGGCGCTGGAGGACCAACTTGTAAAGTCTCGGAAGCACGTTGCCGCCATGCAGTCCAAGCTAGATACCGCCTTCGCCAAGTACCACAACGACATCCAGGAGATGCAGGCGAAGGGCGACGACTTGGTGCGGAAGAACAAGTCGCTTCGCAACAAGAACAAAGGTACACCCCCATGACTTGTTGAGTACTTGTTGGAGGTCGAGAGGTAGTCTAAACCGCTGTGCCTTTTGTTTGCAGAGCTTGAGACTCGGGTAGAGCAATTGAAGAATTCAGAGACGGATCTGAAGAATCTCTTCTACCGGGAGCAGGAGGCCCGCCAGGTACTCGAGTTAGATTATAAGGAGCTTGCCTACGAGTGCGACAAGCACATGGAGCTCCGTATTGCATCCGATCGTGATCTCGTCAACTGCTACAAATCGTTGCAGAAGCTGAACGAGGATTGCGAGAAGTCGCGCGCCCAGCTCAAGGAACTCGAGGAGGCCGCGCTCCCCATCGCGAGGCTGCTGGTGCCTCACCCTGGCGGTCCCAAGATAGCACCGCTGGTGGATCGGTTGAAGAAAGCCCCCAACAGGCTGGCGGCCTACGTGAAGCATTTGGCGAAGTCGATCCCGAACTAGGTGCTAGCCTTCATGAAGTCATACTTCCCGAAGGCTCCCGTAGACGTAGTTGCTGGTGGACTAGCCGCCAACTGTAGCGACGAGCAGTATGCGGAGCTGCTGGAGCAGATGGCGCCCATTGCGGATCAAGTCGCCGACAAGCTTAATCTCCAGTAGTCCTGTAATAGTTAGCTCGTAGCAATAGATGTACAAAAACAATTGTAATTGTCTAAGTATTAATGAAGAAAAGTTCCATCAATGAGTACTCGTAGTCGCGATCTCAGAGTGCGGAGTCCCATCGTGGAGTTGTCGCGAGTAGTTGTACTCGGTAGTAGTCCCGCAAAGGGAAGTAGGCAGTAAAGCAGTTGATGAACAATCAAACTTTATTACTGATGAAGTACACCTGGATGGCCAGGGCCGTAGTTACAGAGTAGTCGCCAGGACCCGGAGGCCGCCTACGGCTAAGTAGTGCTAGGGCGAGTAGCTGCTTACAGCAGTAGATCCGTAAGTAGTCGTATAGGCTGGATCTAGAGGTACATGGTCTCTCAGTAGACCGCTGCTAGAGTCCTTTGTTGCTCGTTGCAGCCCAGGATCCGTAGGTAGCCGCGCGGGCTGGATTCTGGATAGGAGTAGTCCGGAGACTGGTGCCTGGACTCGGAGGCCGCTTACAGCGAAGAAGTAGTCCATAGACTAGTGCCTGGACCCAGAGGCCGCTTACGGCGGAGGGGTCTTGGTGTGGTCGCGTAGACTTGAGCCCCAGGGTAGTCGTGCATACTTAGGCGTAGAACCGACAGAGCTGGTCAACGTTCCACGAGTTGTTGACATCTTCGCCTTCAAGTGTCTGGAGGCGGTAGGAGCCCGGCCCGGTCACCTTTGCGACTGTGAAGGGACCTTCCCAAGGGGAGCTGAGCTTGTGTAGTCCTTTCGTGTTCTGGATGCGACGGAGGACGAGATCGCCAACGTTGAAGCAGCGTTCCTTGATGTTGCGGTCGTGGTAGCGTCGGATACCCTCCAGGTACCTTGCTGATTAGACGAGGGCGGCGCAGCAAGCTTCTTCGAGCCCGTCGATGTCAACTCGTCTGTTGTCTTCAGAGACGCCTTCGTCGTAGTGCTCCACTGCTGGTGAATCCCATATGACATCAGCAGGGAGGATTGCTTCGGAGCCGTAGACCAGGAAGTAAGGGGATTGCCCCGTTGGCTAGGAAGGCTGAGTACGTAGCCCCCAGAGTGCATTGGGTAGTTCCTTGATCCACTTGCCTCCGTTAGAGTTAGCAGCGTCGTGTATCCGCTTCTTGAGGGCGTCGAGCACCATCCTGTTGGCACGCTCGACTTGTCCGTTGGCCCGAGGATGGGCAACTGAGACGTATCAGACATCGATCCCGTTGTTCTCGCAGTACTCCCAGAACTGGTGGTTGTTGAAGTTGGAGCCCAGGTCTGTGATGATGCGATTGGGTAGTCCGTAACGATGCACAAGTTCATCCAGGAAGTCGAGTACTCTGTTAGCCTTGGGGCATGTGACCGGCTTGACCTCGATCCACTTGGTGAACTTGTCGATGGCCACCAATACTCTGTTGAATCCAC
Source organism: Cenchrus americanus (assembly GCA_947561735.1). NCBI lineage: Eukaryota > Viridiplantae > Streptophyta > Magnoliopsida > Poales > Poaceae > Cenchrus > Cenchrus americanus. The sequence goes on along the minus strand of OX387239.1, from coordinate 39,296,616 downwards.
CTGGCGCAGTTGGCAGTGGCCCAATCATGTCGAGCCCCCAGCAAGCAAAGGGCCAGGTTGGCGGTATGGTGACTAGTTTGTAGGTTGGGATGTATTGCTGCTTGGTGAAGTATTGACATCCTTGGAACCTTCTGACGAATTCTTCAGCGTCGCCCAGAGCTGTGGGCCAGTAGAAAGCTCGCTGGAAGGCCTTGCTGACCAGCGTACGAGAAGACGCGTGGTTGCCGCAGATGCCCTTGTGGATCTCCTCCAAGATGTCCTTGCCTTCTTGCCTGGGGACGCACTTCATGAGTACTCCAGAAGATGTGCACTGCTTGTAAAGCTTGTTTCCGACGAGGACGTAGGACTTGGCGCGGCGGATGAGCTGCTCAGCCAAGTTTTTGTCCGAGGGAACCTTCTGCTCGCTGAGGTAGTCGATGAAGGGTTGCCTCCAGTCCACGTCGATCATCATGACCTCCTGGCCAGCAGGCGGATGCGCTGGGACAGTGGTCGGTGGCGCCGGCTCCGGGATGGATGGCGCGTGAAGCTCGTGGACGAAGACACCCGCTGGTACTTGAGCGCGAGTAGAACCAAGCTTCGACAGTACGTCCGCTGCAACGTTGTTGTCGGGGACGATGTGGTGGAACTCGAGACCGTAGAACTTGTTCTCGAGCTTGCGGATTTCTAGGCAGTAGGCGTCCATGTTCTCCTTGTTGCGGTCCCAGGACATGTTGACTTGGTTGATGACCACTGCGGAGTCGCCGTAAACTAGTAGCCGCTTGATGCCCAGTGAAGCCGTGAGGCGGAGCCCGTGTAGGAGAGCTTCGTACTCGGCTTCGTTGTTTGAGACCTTCCAGAAGATCTGCAGGACGTACTTGAGTTGTTCGCCCGTTGGAGAGATAAGGAGTACCCCTGCACCTGCGCCCTCGAGGTTGAGTGAGCCGTCGAAGTACATCACCCAATACTCTGGTCGCACGGTTGGAGTAGGTAGCTGATTCTCCCTCCACTCTACCATGAAGTCGACTAGAGCTTGCGACTTGATGGTTGTGCGTGGCTTGAAGTCGATGGTGAGGGTGCCGAGTTTGACTGCCCACTTGGAGATTCTTCCAGTAGCATCTTGGTTCCGCAGGATGTCGCCGAGCGGGTAGTCGGTGACGATGGAGATCGAGTACTCCAGGAAGTAGTGTCGTAGCTTCCGTGAGGTGATGAGTACTGCGTACAGGAGCTTCTGAATAAACAGGCTGGTAGCGTGCCTTGGACTCTGACAACACCTCACTGACGAAGTAGACTGGGCGCTGGACTGGATAGGCGTGGCCATCTTCCTGCCGCTCGACGATGATGGCAGTACTGACCACATGAGTAGTCGCAGCGAGGTATAGCAGTAGTTGCTCGCCTTTGCGAGGAGCCGTGAGGACTGGTGGCTTCAATAGGAAGTCCTTGAGCTGGGCAAGGTCTTGGTCCGCCTCTGGGGTCCACACGAACTTCTCTTGGTGCTTGAGTAGTTTGAAGAAGGGGAGCCCCCGTTCTCCAAGCTTCGAGATGAATCTGTTCAAGGCCGCCATGCACCTGGTCAGCTTCTGGACGTCTTTGATGCACGTGGGAGCTTTCATGCTGGTGATGGCGGAGATCTTCTCGGGGTTGGCTTCGATGCCGCGTTGGCTGATGATGAAGCCGAGTACTTTGCCCGAAGGTACGCCGAAGACGCACTTGTTCGGGTTGATCTTCCAGCGGTACTCGCGTAGGGATGCAAAAGTCTCTTCAAGGTCATTGATGAGGGTACTAGAGTCTCTGGTCTTGACGACCACGTCATCCACGTAGGCTTCGACGTTCTTGTTGAGCTGCCTCTTGAAGCAGGCCTGGATAGCTCGTTGATAGGTGGCGCCGGCGTTCTTCAACCCGAAGGACATGGTCGTGTAGCAGTACGCGCCAAACGGGGTGATGAACGTGGTCTTCTCCTGGTCTTCTTCCTTGATCGCGATCTGGTGGTACCCGGAGTAGCAATAGAGGAAGCAGAGTAGGTCACAGCCCGCCGTAGAGTCGAAGACTTGATCAATTCGCGGCAACCCGAAGGGGTCCTTGGGGCAGTGCTTGTTGAGATCAGTGTAGTCGACGCACATCCTCCACTCGTTCGAGTTCTTCTTGCGGACGAGGATGGGGTTGGTGAGCCACTCAGGATGGAAGACTTCTCTGATGAAGCCAGCCGCGAGTAGTTTGGCGAGTTCCTTCTTGATGGCATCCCGTCTGTCGTCGGCGAAACGGCGGAGGTGTTGTCGCTTGGGGGTAGCTTTAGGGTCGACGTTGAGGCAGTGCTCAATCAATTCCCTGGGCACTCCTGGCATGTCCACTGGTTTCCACGCGAAGATGTCGCGGTTAGCCCTGAGGAAGTTGATGAGCACGTCTTCCTATTTGGGGTCGAGGCCGGCCCCGATGGTGGTGGTCTTGCTGCTGTCGCCTGTCCCGAGGTCGATCGTGTTGACTCGTAACCTCCTCGGTGGCCGGGCCGAGGCTTGTTGGCTTTGTCGGACTTCTCGGGGATGTCGAGTTCACTTGTAGCAAGCTTCTTTGACGCAACAGCCGTAGACCTCCATCATAGCGTTGGGTACTTGATTTGTGGAGGCGATCTCCACAGCTTCCGTGTCGCGGGCCGTGCGAGATCTTCAAGTCCCCTTGGAGAGAGAGTACACCTGCTGGGCTTGGCATCTTGAGTACCAAGTAGGTGTAGTGGGGCACCGCCATGAACTTGGCGATGGCCGGTCTGCCGAGGATGGCATGGTAGGATGTCTCGAAGTCCGCGACCTCGAACTTGACGTACTCGATACGGTAGTTGTCCCGAGATTCCCCGAAGGTAACTGGCAGGACCACTGAGCCCAGTGGGATAGCCGTGTTACCGGGGACGATGCCGTAGAAATGCGTGTTGCTCTTGGTGAGCATGTGGGTGATGTCGAGCTTCATCTTCTTCAAGGTCTTGGTGAAAAGGACGTTGAGCCCGCTTCCGTCGTCGATGAGGACCTTGTTGAGCCTGGAGCCCGCGACCACCGGCCTTAGGACTAGTGGGAACCGTCCTGGTTCAGAGAAGCTGGTCCATTGATCCGCGCAGGAGAAGGTAATGGGTACCTCCGACCACCTGAGAGGGGTCGGGACCGCTGGTTCAATGCTCATGACTTCTCGACGAGTAGCCTTTTGCTCCCGTCTGCTGGGTAGTCCACCGAAGAGGACGTTGACAGTCTTGTCGGGTTCCTAGAAGTCGTCGTTGTCTCTGTCATTCTTTTTCTTGCCTTTCTTGTCGTGAGGGTGTGGTGGCTCTGGAGTACTTTTGAGTGCTTGCCTGAGTTGGTAGCACTGCTCGGTGGTGTGGTTGCCGTCCAGATGCCACGGGCACTTCTCCTTCAGCAAGTCTTTGAAGCCGCCGGAGTTCTTCGGGTTCTCCTTCGCAGGGCGCTGGATAGCCGTGACAGTGTTGTCTGGCTTGCACTTGTGGTTGGGACCCGAGTAGTTGTTGTTGTTGTTGCGACCGCCTTGGTTCGCTTTGTTGCCACTGCCGCCGCCCGCGTTCTGCTTGTTCTTGCCACGGATGGCATCGTACTTGGCATTGGCCTTGTCTTCTTCATCCGCCCAGGATGTGATCATGTCCTTGAGGTGGGGGATGGACTTGGGGCGGCGACGACCGAATTCTTCAAAGGTGCGGCGGTGGTAGAGGCCGTCTTGGAAGAGGTCGATGACCTCCTTGTCGGTGACGTCGACTACGGTACCGCGCTTGTCGAAGAAGCGGCACATGTACTTGCGAAGGGTCTCGCCTTGTTCCTGCTTGACCATGGCTAGGTCCATGCGAGTACCCGAGCGGCCCATGGCGCCCGCGAAGTTGCTGGTGAACTGCTCCTTCAGCTGGTCCCACTTGTCGATCGAGTTCTTGTCCAGCGACTCGAGCCATGTGAGTGGGGCTTGGTCCAGGCAGAAGGGGAAGTAGAGGCACTTGGTGTCGTTGTTGCCGCCAGCGTTCTCGATGGAGAGGGCGTAGCACCCGAGCCACCGGATGGGGTCCTCGCTTCGCGTCGTACTTGGTGATCCCCAAAGGCTTGAACTTGTCGGGGAGGAGCAAGTTACGAAGTCGAGGGGAGAAGGCGGGGAAGCCGTCGTTGTCGCCCTCGCAAGGTGGGCGACTTCTTCCGCCGCGGCTCTTCAATCTTCCCTCGCGGCGTCGTAGCCGCCCCGTGAGGCTCCGGAGGCGTGGCCGTTCGCGTGGTCTCGACCGCCGCGACCGCCGCCGCCGCCGGCCCTCCTGTTGGCTCCGTGGTTGGAGCTTCCGTCATCGCTGGCGCCACCGCCAGGGTCACAGCCACCGCCGCCGGGGGCGCGGTGAGGGACGACCTCACGGTTGCTGTTGCCACCCTGTGAGGGTCCGCCGGCATTTGCACGAGTACGGTTGGGCTGAGCCGAGAGCTCGGCTTGAGTACGGTTGCGGCCGAGGTCAGCACTGCGACTTGTAGCTTCGTTGTCGCGGTTCCTGGCGGGGGGAGGCTGGTTGACCCTGTTGTCGACCCGCATGAAGTAAGCGTCTTCAGCGAGCTTGGCGATGACTTCTCCCGGCCGCGTATTCCCCGAGCTCGGCGAGCGATCGCCGTGATCGACATGAGGCACTGCTCGGGGGTAGTGTGTACTCTGCTCTCGACCGCCTCGAGAGCTTCCGCAAGGTTGCGGATGGGGAGATTGTCTCGGAGACGCCGGCGCCGCTCGTTGCGCTTCCTGTTACGCTCACGTCGAGCATCCCTGTTGGCGGCGGTCTCGTCTGCAGGTGCATCAGCAGACAACTCGTCTGCGGAGATGTCTTCAAGGTACTTGCCTTGAGCCGTCCCTGAAGGTCCTGGCGTGTCGCCGGCAGCCATGAAGACTTGGCGATCGGGGTTGCCAAGACTGGATTCAGAGCTCGCCACCTCAGTTGGAGTGTACGAGTCAGCTCGGGCAAGTGGCGTTCCCTCCTGGAACGGGAGCGAGTCGAGGTAGGCGACGTAGCGTGAGTCTCCACTTATCAAGTCAGCGGGCTTGCGGTCTGGCCAGTAGACGAATCTCCCGGCAGGTGTGGACGTTATAACCAGCCCAGAGGCCGGCCCTGATAAGGGATGCTCAGTAGTGTTGTCCTCGGAATCGGGATCCTCTGGGACCGACCCGAAGTCGAACTCGTATGCGGAGTCCGAGTAGAAGCCGGAGAGGGGGTTGGAGTCCGAAGCGTGGCCGGGGGCGGTGTCGGAGTCCGAGTTGCACTCGGGTACGGGCTCCTTGCCGGCCCGGCGCGCAAAGGGAGCCTCCGTGCGGGCCCTGCAGGGGTTGCGGGGGCCACGCGTGGAGCGCTCGCGGGGTGGGGGACCACGTGCGATGGCTGAGCAGCCGGCTCGCATACGGTAGCCCACGGGGACGTCGGGTTCGAGTTGGAAGTGGACCCGAGCTCGAAGTCAGCGTGATGGTCGAAAAGCGAAATTTCGCCGAACTTGCCGGCGAGTTCGCTTGTGACAACTTCAGGAAGCGTCACGAAGCCGGTCTCCGGGTTGGGCGGCATGGTGAGGCGGCGCTGGAAGGATCCCGCGCCGTCAGCCAGGTGCGTGCACCCAAGCGCCGAAAACGAATGTGTCGCCGCGGTTGAAGGCAACGGTTGGCTTGAAGTAGACAGGAGCCGTCGAGTTCGCCATGTGATCTCGGGCGAGAGCCCCTACCTGGCGCGCCAGCTGTCGGTGTTTTAGACCGGCAACCTACTAAGGGGAGTACCCTAAGTAGATGAATGTGGCCTCGCCGAGATCGGTAACTCGAAGGAAGAGACACGTGGCACACAATTTAGACAGGTTCGGGCCGCGAGGTGCGTAATACCCTACGTCTTGTATGCTGCGTAGCTCTGGATTGATTGGGTACGATTACAAGATGGTGCAATTGTACGATGTGAGATGAGATGATGAGAGAGGGGTCCCTGCCTCGCCTTATATAGTCCGGGAGGCAGGGTTACAAGTCGGAATAGGGAGAGAGTACTAATCGAGTACGTCTAGGAGTCTTCCATACAGTGCGGGACATGTACAGCTTCCTAACCGAGTACTTCTCCTCTGTAGTCCTTGTGCTTCACGCCAACAGGTGTCGTGCAGCGCAAGTCAGGTAGTCCCAGGGGCCCACCGAGTAGCCGGTCCTGGTACCCACCGAGGTAGTGGGCCCAGGGAGGTCCATACGACAGTCGGACCATCAAAATCACACGCTCCGCACGTCTACCTTTTGTTTGCCAAAACCACGTAGCCACTGGAGTGCTACTGGTCCTAGGAACAAACACTACCAGCAAACTCAACTCCTACACGCACACGATAGCGGAAACATCTCGGGAACCGGTTGTCTGGAGGGGGGCGGTTAGACCGGGTATGGGGCGGTTAGACCGCCTCCACCAGGCAACCAAGAAATCCTCCGAAACACCTCTTCCGAGAACCAAAACGCACCACGGTTTCACCAACAGAAATCTCTGGTCAAGGCCAAGCTAGCTACCAGGAAATATTGGCGAAAACCAAAACTTCACCCAGGGGCCTACGGGCGGTTAGACCGGCTACCAGGGGTGGTCTAACCTCCTGTACCCAGCAACGAACTCTAAGCAAGAACTCCTAGCAAACAGCACGAAAATGACCCAAGATTTCACCTGAACGCTCCTCTGATCAAGGAGAACAAACTCACAGAGGAAAATCCGACAAAATCAAAACCTTCACCTGGAAGGCCCAGGGCGGTTAGACCGCCCCCTAGTGCGCTAGACCGCCCCTTCCGGTAAAACCTACTCCGCAGTCAAACCTCAACTTCCCATCGCCCGATCTCCCGAATCACTCCACGGATTGTAGCGAAACTTCGGGAATAGCTGGGTTACCTCCTGGGCAACCTCTACCTCAAAGGAATCGACCCGAATCACTCACAATCAAGAGTAATCGAAGAAATCATCTCTCTAGGTCAAGAACTCGGGCAACTCGAAAAACCACCAAATCGAGTCTGATTCAAGGGAGATTTGGGGGCAAAGTCACCAGCCAAAGAGGCACAAGGTCCTCATACATGACACCCAACAAAATCACTAAGAAATCGTCCTCAAAACTCCGCCAAGAAAATCACAACAAAGAGCTCTGAAAATCACCACAAAGAAGGACGGGAAAAGCACCACACAACCTTGAGGAACCACGCCGAACCATCTATACATACCATGAAGGTCCGTACAAGGTCTAGCTTGCCACCCATACATCCATCCCTCTCTCTAGATCTCACATGAAGCACTCAAGCTAGTCCTAGGAAAGACCAGGGGAAAAGGAGAACGAAAATGGAAAAACAAATGAGCTAGGGTTCCAAGAGCTGGCTGCCATCCATCCCCTCAAGAGTATATATGGAAGCACCCAAAAGACTAAACTACACTTACTTAATAACTAGGGATACAAGCCCCTCAAGGCCGAATTTGGAAGTCTTCAGATTTTCTCCATCAGACGGATACCCAGCGACCGCAACCTACTTAGCCTCGACGCAAGCCTTGCGATCCCGACGTGTGTCCTCCGCTTCGAAGCTTCTCGGCGCCAGCGACCAAGGCGGTCAGACCGCCCCCCTGGGCGGTTAGACCGGCCTGGGTGGCCGCACCTCCTCGTCGAGTCTTTGGCCTCGGTTTTGTGGCTCAACCGAGTAACCCAGTGGTTTTCTGGCGAACAACTGCAAACCCCGCGAACTCGGTGTAGCCTCCGCCAATCGTCACTCATTACTCGGCTCCCACGTAGTCCCGGCTCGACCTTGGTTTTGAGGCTCAACTAAGAAACCATCCACGACTTCGTCCCGCTGTTCTTGCCCCATACGGCCCGCACTTGACTCCGCTGGCCACCGGGTCTCTCGAACCAAGCCTACTTGTCTTCTCCACACCTGGAGGCCTCACCGGCGACGACCTTTCGCGCTTGTTCTTCACCTGCACCAACACCAGTCAAGCCGCAACCTGCACCTGCAATACTTAGCCAAGAGTCAGTCCACACAACGTTATCAATCACTCATCACACCAGGAAGCGACCATCCACCGGTCCTCGAACCACACATGGTCCTCAGAATCAAACAACTCTCCATTGTAACAACCTCTTCAGGATTTATGTGTTAAGTTCACTTACATTCCTAGCCAACTGCCGCCATTTTTAACTGTGTGCACCTCTTTATAGGTGCTCCTGTTGCTCCACTCTGCCAAACTATGTTTGGTAATCTGTCCAGACCATTAGTGGCAAATGCAGGTAGGTTTGCAAACCCTGTACTCAGAACACCTGCTGCTCTAATCTCACAGACAACATTGGCAAGTCATATGCGAACTGGTGCTCCATTCTTGGGTCGTGCTCCAGCCTTACAGACAGTGTTTGCAAGCAATCAGCCATCATCTGGTACTCCAGTCTCACAGACAGTGTTGACAAGCAATGTGCCAAATCCTGGTGCTCCATTCTCAGGTCCTGCTCATATCTCACAGACAATGTTGGCAAGCAATGTGCCAACTCCTGGTGCTCCATTCTCAGGGACCATGTTTCAGGCTCCAATCTCGCAGACTGTTTGGCTGCTCATCAAACCTGGATAAAAGCTCTGGAATTTCATTGATGACAAATGCAGGTAAATTAAGTGCAACACTACAACTCCATCCGCACAACCTATTCATTATATATATTTTTAGAATAAGACATTACATCACATGCTAGTCTTTACTCTATATAAGGTTATTAAGCTGAGTATGATTAAATTGCCTCAGAAACTAATGGAAGTATATAAGTGCAGCTTCCTTTTGAATGTGGATGAGCCTATTCTTTTGACTTTGGTCCTCTGAAATACTTGGTCTAAGAGTGTTAGACTAACACAAAAATTTGATTCAAAAGGTTTTTATGCCCTCATAATTAAGGACTAGTCTAATGATTCTAATGAGTTTAATTTAATTCTTGGATAGGCACAAATAAGCATCCGAGTCAAGAGAATGCAGAGAGCTCACAGCAGGCCTTGAATCCAGAAAGGCAACGCGCAACTGAGGCCTTAGGTGAAACAATTCTGGTAAAGTAGCAAATCTCATGCAAAATTATTTGAAATTTTGTAGTTCATCTCGCCAGTAAGTTTCAAGTCTTTTTGGCAGAAATACTTTGATCTCTGGTTTTCTATTATTTCTTTTTGTAGCATGCATCTCTCTCTGTGTTATGGTATACTCTGTAATTAATTTGTTTCTTTGATTGCAACTGTTCTAATTGCTTGCTTTGCTGCAGACATCGCTGACCAAAACTGAGCCTGAAGATTTGGCACATTGAAATTGATCAACTAGCTGAAAAAGTCAATTAACTACTTACCTGCTACTAAATTAATTTGCTAGTTGCATTGGTCCTACTACTATATGTGCTACATACGTAATACAAGCTTCAGCATGGAACTAACAACTCTTAAGAACTACGCTTGTGATGCCGTATATCGATATCAGCCATCATTAGTGGTGTGTTACATACTATATGTGGACATGGTCCAGTCATTCTTGAACCATGTGGCAGTTAAACTTAAATCTTATGCAAACTCTTGATGGAATTCTTCATACATGCCAGGCAGAAACAGGCCTAAGCGTGATGTGAATTGGTACCTTTTTCTTGTGTATGACATTTGGTATATGTGAACAAAACGGTTAGCACCATGTACAAAGCTTCCAAAATACAAACTAGAAACTGGAAGAGGAAGAAAAATGTATGCTGATAAATTTGCCAGAAATTAACCAGCTGATCGGAGCCATACAGGCATACTTCCTAAACGTAATGTGTCCCTGTAGTACATTGTGCATTTACAAGCGTTAAGAATCAGTGCATTTCACACCTCTGGGTTTAGAACTATGCCGTCCAACACCCTCAGTCATCAGTGTTTCAACACCTAGTATCCTCAGTCGTCAGCACTTCCAGACCAAGCCAGAGGAGCATGATAAATGGTTGTGCTGAAATAGTACCACACATCATCTGAACACTGGAAGAATGTCATGGATGGCTGAGCTGAGACAGTACCAATTTGCATTTCAACACTGGAGGAACATCATGGTCATGGATTGCAGAGCTGAGCCAGTACCACACCTCTTCTCTTAGAGTACATGTACACACCTACACCACAGAACACCAAATGCACTGAGCATGGTCCGCTCTTCATTTTTTTAGACCGTTCTCAGATTGCACGCAACCTGAGACAATTCCAGATACCTGCAAGGGCTGGAACAAACACGGATCGTTTATGCCCCATGGCCAATGCTTGCATCTCCCTTCTCCTTCCACCATGCCAAATTTTGGAACCTACTGAAGATATTACTAGTCCCTTGTACTGATTTGCCAGTCTAATTTTTGTGTCCTATTTTCCACCATGCTAGCAATCTCCATCCAAACCTGGAGCAGAACCCTGAATACTTGGCCAGCTTGTCTATTTCCATCTGACTGCATTTTCTATGTTTGATGCCGGACTCTACACGTATTGAACAACAAAAGAAATAAACGAAGATAAATTTTATCCAATACCGTGTTTATAAAAAATTGCATAATAATTATGGAGTGTCTAAACTGGAGAGACAGATAATAGATTCAAATCTAAGTAGATTACTAGTTCCTTATTGTGGAATAAATGAGGCACCAACCATTTTCTTGACGATTTCAGGAAACTATTATCAGAAGATATAGTCATGGGAAGTAAAGTAGTTATCAATTACATATGCTCTATTTTATCCAGTGAGCATCACCATTAATGAACCAACAATGTGGCAAAATATCTACTCCAGGTACTGTACCTTTTCCAGTTGAAAATTAACAAAGGATGTTTAAAATTAGCAAATGTAATTACCTGAACTGTTATGATTATTATAAGGGAAATAGTATGTGCTTTGGGAATACACACTCAATAGCTTCCAGCAATCTAAACAAATCTTTCTAACACCATAAGTTACCATTTCCCATTTTTCAAAATTTAGGAGATCAAGTCAATGGTCACAACAGCTAAAGTCAACTTAAACAAAATTTATGCTGGACTGCTGGTGTGTGATAGAGTATAAATCATGCACAGGAATTAAAATAGATACCTTCTTATATATTTCCTGAAGTGGTTCTAGATATACCCAAAGAAGCATGCATCAGTAGATCCTGCGCATAAAACTTTCACCAATAATCCTTGCATGAGCACTCGTAACTTTTGAAGTGATGAAACCTATTGTTGTCTCGCACTATTATCTCCCTACCAACAATACCAGATATGAATTTAAAAGCTCGGTGACAATCTACACAAATTCGCAAATTCTTCATGATCCTTATAGGTACGCCAGGTGGTATACAGATCAATCCAAAAGCCAAGGCAAGCTTTTCACTGTGTTGAAACACCTCTGATTCTTTTTCTTCTTCCTCAAGATCATAGAGAGCATATTGTGTGTCTGGCATGTACCCAGCAGCTTGCATTTGACTTTTGAGCTTTGCCAGTAATGCCTGGATCTCATCATTCATCTCATGTTTTGTGTCCTTAGCCTGGAAAACATGAACAACGTTTTTCCAGGTGATCCAACTGCGCCCTGGTTCTTTCTTGATCCCAACATTTTCCATCTCCTTTCTCACATCCGTTGCTTCTGCCCACCTAGAGAAGTTAAAATACACAGTAAGTCCATGGCAATTAATGAGCGGGTGTAATTTGATTGCAAGGCTTTTTTTTTTGTAAGAAGCCATATTTAAGTTCTTTTTACCTTCCAGCAGATGCAAACATGTTAGAGAGCAAAACATGATTGCCAGAATCCTGAGGATCAAGTTCAAACAACTTCTCAGCAGCAATCTTTCCTAGATCTGTTTTACCATGCATCTTGCATGCCCCAAGTAGAGCTCCCCAGACAGAAATGGAAGGCCTCATCGGCATCCGTTGTATGATCTCGTAAGCTTGCTCTTCCATTCCTGCACGACCAAGCAAATCCACCACACAAGCATAATGCTCAATTCTAGGCTTGATCCCAAACCTATTATTCATTGTCTTAAACAGCTCATACCCTTCCTTTGTCAGACCTCCTCTGCTGCATGCTGCAAGGACATTAACAAGTGTGATGTAATTGGGTGCTGTTTCTCCACACTTTATCATATCATCAAACACTTCTAGTGCATTCTGAGCATCACCAATGTGGGCATAACCTCCTACCATTGCATTCCATGTAACAAGATTCCTCTGTGGCATCTCAAAAAATACCTGCTCAGCATCTTCGATACCCCCACACTTCCCATACATGTCAACCAACGCACTTGCAACAAAAATATCTGCATCAATGCAAGAGCGGACAGCAACTGCATGCAGAGCGCGTCCAAGGTTAAGGCCTAGCAGTCCCGCACAAGTGGTGAGCACACTAGAAACCATGAAACCCGTTGGCTCTTCCCCAGCTCTCCTTGCGCCCAGGAAGACCGAGAAAGCTTCCTCCTCTCCACCATTCTGCACGTATGCAACAACCATACAACACCAGGACACGTTGTTCCTAACTCCCATCCCATCAAACACCGCCTTGGCCTTCCCCACACATCGGCACTTCCCATAAAAATCAACCATAGAGTTGGATACGGAGACATCCGTCTCCAACCCGCATTTCACCACAAAGCCATGGAACTGCTCACCAAGGGACAGGTATGCCGCCCCAGCGCACGCATTGAAGAGTGCGCAAACCGAGACCACATTCGGCATCCCACCAGCCTCCCGAAGCCCAAAGTACGCCTCCACCGTCTCAAGGGGCCGTCCATCGAGGACTGCGTTGGTCATCACCGCATTCCAGGCGACTACGTTCCTATTGGGCATTTCCTCGAACAGGCGGCGTGCCAGCGTGAGGCGGCCAGTCTTGAAATACATGTCAAGCGCCGCGCACGAGACGAAGGCGTCGCCGGGAAGGTACCCAAACCTGAGCGCGAGGGAGTGTACCTGGGTACCGATGGAGGAGCGCGGTGGCGCGATGGCTGCGGCCTTGAACGCTGAGGGGAAGGTGAAGTCGTTGGGGCGGAGGCCGAGCCGGAGCATGGCGGCGAAGGCCGAGAGCGCCGGGCCCGAGCGGCCGTGCTGCGCCGCGCCGGAGATGAACGCCGTGTACGACACGACGGTGGGGCTCGGGTCGGAGGCCAGTGCGGCAGCGGCGGGCCCCGGGAGGTCGAGCTTGGAGTAGAGGTTGACGAGGTGGGCGCGGATGAAGGGCGGGACGGCCGGGGCGAGAAGCCTGAGGGCGCTCGCGTGCGCCGCGCGGCCCAGGCGCGGCGAGCGGTAGGCGATCGCCGACTCGATCGCCGCCGCCAGGAGCTGCGGGTCGGTCGCCGGCAGCGCCGCCACGGCGGCGGCGGCGGCGGCGCGGCGCATTTGGGGCCTTTGGATTGGTTTGCAAAACTCCTATTTGGCGCGTCCACGGAGACGAGAAATTTGTATTCCTGTCATGGCCAGGTCCACAAAACTAGTGGGAGCCGGTCCGGTTCGACCGGTTTTCCGTTGGGTCTGGTCCGGCTCGGTACATGAACCGGTCTGATTCCCGCTTCTAAACGGTGCTTACAATTTTTACCTCTCAGTAAACCGGCCGGTTTGACCGGTTTACCGGCCGGTTTTTTTAACCGTGGGAACCGGTCCGCCCACGGTTCGGTTAACCCTGGTCATGGCTTCTCTCTTTTGCCATCTCGCAAAATGGCTTCGCAAAAATATCATTCTCAACCGAGCGCACACCGCCACCCACCGTCGTGTCGCTACCCTTGCCCGCTACATAGCTCGCCTGCGTGTCGGGCCCAGGCCTGTCGTGGACTCTCGTGCCGCCTCTTGGCCTGGCCGGCCGCGGACCTTACCGTCGCGCCATGTAGCTCCCGAGCCGCCACCGGCCGACCACGGGGCTCGCCCCCGTGCCGCCGGCCGCAGAGTGGACCTCGCCGCCGCACGCGGAGTTCACGTGGTCTCCCGGAGCCATGGACGAGCCACCCCGAGCCGGCCATGGACGCACAACCATTGATGTGCCGCCACCGGAGCCGACACCGCTGGCCATGGACGCCTTGCGCCCGGAGCCGGCCTCACCTGACCATGGGCATGCTGTCGCCCCTTCTTGCTCGCCACCACCATGGTCGTCACGCTCTCCTCATTGTCGGTGGCCGTCGCTCCAGAGTAGGAAGAAGAGTGTCGGGGCTCTTCTTCCCGTCCTCTCAAAATCCACTACGCACGTGGTCAGCCTGCGCCGCCGCTTACGACCGGAAGAAGGAGGAGCAGGGGCGGGTGACTTGCGACGCTGGGGTGAGGAAGGAGAAGGGTGAGGGTATTTTGATCAAAAAGGCATTGTAGCAGTGTGCGCTCGTTTGAGAATGGCATTTTAGCAAAGACATTTTACGGAATGGCAAAAGAGTGAAACACAGTTTTGAAGATGACACAAATACAAATTTCTCCACAGACGGTTAAATTGAGGCCAGTGTACACGGGAACTAGGCCGGGCTGAAATTGGCCGACCCTGGGCTTGACTCGGTTCCTTTCAGCCCGATTGATTATGCACATGCTTTTTATCCGTGAATTCATGCTATTTTGTGTCGAAATATTTATCATCATTAAAATTTTAGCAAAAGCATCCATTTCACTCACCTCATCTATTCATTTTGTTCACTTAACGTTCTCAATAAATTTAGACTCGCTTTACTTTCTTTAACTATTTCATTTGGTCTAATCTACCCTCTAATTAAATTTCTCTGTTTTATTTTTAAAAAATTGAATTTGAGTTTAGATTTTGTGAGTAGCTGCAACACATGATGCCTTATATTAAAAATTAAACCAAGAGTTTTCATGATTAATTTCAAATGTTAGGAATATTTAATAGAAAATTGATCTTACATATACAAAACAGTATAAAAATTAGACATGAAAATTGCTATTGTAGTTTTCTAAGTCAACTGGCAAAATCTGAAATTTAAACTCCTTGTAAATGAAGAAACAAAAAATGTAAATATAATTAGGGGTAGGTTGTACCAAATGAAAATAGCTCCATGAGTAACTGAACCTAAAGCTTGCTTAGGGGTTTAAGTGGACAAAATAAATAGGTGACGCAAGTAAAATAGACTTTCTTTCTAATTTTTTAAGCTTTGATTATCTGTCTTATTTAATTTTTTCTAACTATTGTAGGTATTTCAAATTTAATTTATTTTTTATATTTTTACAATTAATTTTTAATAAGACCAATGTTTAAAATTGTAAATATTTTGACTATGTCTAAATTTCAGTCTGATTTCTACGTACACTATGGTTCGTGGCTATTCTGACTCATTTGGGTCGCTACCACTTTTTGTGACGCAAAGAAGGCCACTTGAGCAGCACATACAAAATCATCGGTGTTATCATATCATATCATCATATATCATATATAACTATATAGATTGAACCCACTAAAAGTCATAAATCTACTTTTCTCAAAATGCAAGCATTCCACGTCAAAATCCACTATAGGTCATGTCACTATCCACCATACGATATGTCATCATCGACCATACCATCTATTTATGTCTTCAGCCGATTTTTTGTGGCTAATAGCATGTATTTGGAGTAGCACGCTACAAAATTTCCGCAGTTAAAATGCATGGAGGATCAATTATTTTAGAATGGTTCACTCTCAACAAAATAATATACTTTCATATATAATGTTGTTCAAACGAATGTTGTCATGTAATCACTTTAGTGTTTCTACTTTCATATTTCACCTAAGGCTGCCAGTGGGGAGGGTATGGACAAATTCATTCTTATTCATATCCAAATCCAAATAAATATCACCCACTTCTTACCCTCCTCAATTCCACCCATACCCAATAGATAATTAAATGTGTACTAGATTCTATACATATCCAATTGATTATTTGTACCCTCTCCATACCATACCCTCCCCATTTCTTTAATGGATAACTTTTTTCTACTCATACCCTCCCACTTGAGATGGGTGTGGATTTGGATGTGGACAATGGATAAAAACAACATGCATAACACTGGTAGGGAGAGGGACTTCATTCCCGGTTGGTAGAGGAAATAGGTCTCTTATGTCCAACCGGAACTGATAATGAGAGACAAAAGCCCCCTAGTCCCGGTTAAATGAGCCCCTGGTCCCGGTTGAATGAACCGGGACTAAATGGGGTCTTTAGTCTCGAGTGGTATTACCACCGGGACTAAACAATTTTGCAGCCAGAAAAAAAAATACCTTGCCCGTCCCGGGCCCATCCATCCCCATCCTCTGGAGCTCGAGCAAATCATGGACAACTCAAGATCAAAATCAAAAGCAAGAAAAGGACTTCACAACTTGAGTTAAATTACATTCACCTTGTGTTCAAATCTAATTTACAGCAAAAGTTCAGTTACAATAGACATTGGATTCCCCATTTACATCGAAAACAATTCACCCACATTCTCAAATCCAATTCACAGCACAAGTTCTACTTCATTTACAACAGACATTGGATTCTAAATCGAAAACAAAATCGCAATCAAACCATCAAAAATCACATGAGCTCATGCTCGTACCGGCCGCGCCTGCAGGTCCCACGCGTGCCGCTGGAGTCTCCCACTCTGGGGTCGCGCCTCCCCGGTCGCCGCGCGCGCCCTGCGGTCTCTCGCATCGGGGCCGGTCGCCGCGCGCGGGGCCGCGGCCGCATCGGGCCTTCCGCGCGCGCGCCGGCCGGGGCCGCGCTCGCCAACACTCCCGCGTCGCACCGGCCGGGGGTCGCGCCCGCCTCGGGCCTCTCGCGTCGCGCCCGCCGGGGGCCGCCGGGGGCCGGTTGCTCGCGCCGCGCCCGTCGGGGACTCCCGCGTCACGCCCGCCGGGGGCCGCGCCGGGCCGGCCACCGCGGGCTCCCACGCCGCGCCCGCCGGGGCCGCCTGCCCCAGGCCGCATTGCGGCGGCCTCCTCCATCAGCGCTCCTGCCTGCTCAAGGAAAGGGAGAGGATAAGAACAGAGAAGAAAGGAGAAAGAATTAATGAGGTAGTTGGAGAGGAGGAGCAGAAAGAGAAATAAAAAGGCCTCTTGATGGGGGCTGGAGGCTTTAGTCATGGGTGGTGATTCCACCCGAGACTAAAGGCTGACACTAATTATTGTAGTCTGAGAGTTGTTGTCAGTCAGGCCTTTAGTCCCGGGTGGTTTTACCACCCGAGACTAGGGGGGTGGCGTCCACTGCTATTTCAGGCCACGTCGATGAAACCCCTTTAGTCCCACCAAAGGCTCTAACTCTACCAGTGTAATTTCACCTTAAAATTTGTTTAAAAAATTTCCGTAGCAACACGCTGGGTATCACCTAGTATATATATAGCAGCCACATACTATGCCATAAGTTACCCTACGCTTACATCTTTCAATCAAAACAAACATGATGCAAAATTTCAAATACATGAAATGGTGCACTTTTCATTTTAGCTACTACTATAATTTATTTATGTTACGACATACACGTTGGAAAAAATAAGAAAAATGCAATATACTACACTAAAAATGTCTTATGTGTAAATGATATAATTTTGATCATTTCTTGCACGACGCAAAGTCTTGCCCTTCCACAAGTTACCTAAATCCTGCCGATAAAAGGAGATCACGCACATAGCCTCTCTAAGACTCCAACCGACGTACGGACACAACAGCGCCATCCCAAACAGGCACAACACCATCATGCCGATAAAATATATGCAATTTTTAGTGGCCATTTTAGCTAATAACTCATGTTACAAAACACAACATTTCATACGTAGAAAAATTATGTATACTCCCTCCGTACTCATAAATCATGTCGTTTAGGACAGCGACACGGTCTCCAATATATAACTTTGACTTCTTATTTTTATAAAAGTATTTGTTTAAAACTAACATAACTATATTTTTATGAAAGTATTTTGCAAAACAAATCTATTCATGTAGTTTTTACATTTTCAAACTCAACAACTTAAAAGTTATTCATGATTTATATTCCCAATAATGTTTGACTGAAACCTTGTCCAAAACGACATGTTTTATCAGTATGGAGGGAGTATATGGATATCTTTTGCGAAGAAATTTTTTCTCATCGTGCGTAGCGAAAAATATATATGCATATAACTATACTATAAGTTTTGCCTATTTCTTGCACGACGCGCGAAGTCCTACGTGCGTCCGAATCCAAAATTTCGTCCCTCCGTCCCTTACTACTTCTCCATCCAAGACTCTGCCATCTTCTTGGTTATAAATAAATACTTATATGGCACGGCGTTATTACCAGGCAAATTACGTAGCCTCCAAACCTTCTACTACACACCAGCTGGGATCCCATCATGGCGTCGTCGTCGTCGTCGTCTCGCAAGGTCCCCCTCCTGATCTTCCTCGTCGCCGCGGCGGCGGCGGTGCTGCTGGCTCCTCCCGCGCAGGCGGCGTCGCCGCAGGAGTACTGCGGGGACTCGCTGTCCGGCCTGATGGAGTGCCGGAGCTTCATGTTCGGCGGCGCGGCGTCGCCCTCCCCCGCGTGCTGCGCGGCGTACGAGGCCGCCTTCGACGCCAACCCCTTCTGCCTCTGCTACGTCGCCGACGGCACGTTCGGGCGCGCCACGGGCTACGACGTCAACGTCTCAGACGCGCTCCGCATCCCCGCCGCCTGCGGTCAGGCCGACCCGCCCATCGAGCTCTGCACAAGTAAGCAGCCGCCCGTGGCGGTGGCGGCCCGGCAGCCTTCTCTTGTGATCTTCTTCAAGTCACCACCTCCGACGACGACGACCTCTGCGACGAATCTGCAGTAATTTCCTCGACTTCTGTTTTTTCTGATGTTATTTATTAATTTGTGCTGCAGTGCAAGGGCTGGTGCTCCCTCCCTACGCGCCGCCGCTCGAGGGCACGCCGGCGCAGTCGCCTCCGGCCGCCGCCGCTGCTCCGACGGCGCAGCCACCTTCAGGGTCCTCGGAAGCGCCACCGTCGTTCACCTCTCCACCACCGCCGGCACCGACCTCCAACGCTGATCCGTCGTCTGACTCGCTCTTCCTGCGAGCCGTCGTCACGCTCGTCATCTTGTGGGGTCTATTTTAATTTGAGTCGTCGGAGCTACCGACGGGGCGCTACTTTAATTAATTAAATTAGATTAGATTGTTATTAGGAGAGGCACATATGTTATTACAGGCTGATTAGCAAGTACGTAGTGATAATCATGTTTTAAAACGTGTTCGCGACATGTAACCGTATAAATTTCTGTGCCTTTTGGGTCACGTGATTGCTTACAAGTTCACGTACGTACGTACATTTTTGCAGATCAAGTATTTTTCAGAGATACTGAGGTAAAATTTTGATATATACTACTGACATACAATATACGTTTTGTCAGCGGTTCCAGGCTAGACAAACCAGAATAAGCTTAAGTTGATTAATGAATTCAGAGACAGATTTCATCTCAATATACTGGTTCTTTCTCTGAACTTCCTTACAGAATTCTGCCCTGAAGACTTCAGCTCTATCCCCAATTTCATCAGGTGGCAAACCTGAACCAAAGCCCAATTTTCAACTCAACTGATGTGCCATGTTTCATTCAAATTTCACCCCGTATATCTAGTTAGTCCGCCACAACCCATCATCTTCCCTGTTATCACTCCGTCTGAAACCTACCGTGTTCGAATTGCAAATCTTGACGACAGCACTAGCCAAAACACTAACCACTGCACAGAACAAAGCACAAAAGCTTATGTGGCAACGCTGAACTTTGGATTCATCAACTTCTTCCGGTAACAACGCTGAAGTTTGACGTCATCCCATGGCATATTACGGTGGACCATAACCATAGTGCCAAAGGGTGTCGCATAGAAACAAGAAACAGACCTTGCATTACTATTGTCCCATCATGAATCTGCATTGTCGAGGCCTGAAAACACACTTGCCATGAGAGCATTTACTCTTTTATTCAAAAAAAATGAGAGCATTTACTACACGCACAGCTCTGGTATGACAGGAACTCTTGTTCCATGCAGCACTGGCCCAAATATCTCACCTTACGAGGTACAGGGAGGTTCTAATTTTCCTCCTGTGCGAAGTGAGATGACGTCTTCAATAGCAACTTCTTTCAAGATTGTCTAGATCTCCTTTCAGCCAAAAAGGGATGCATGGTAGCTTGTTTTATGCGCAGAGAGCTTGCACAGTCTTGATCGAAAACTAAGCCCATTGCTTCGAAAGACCATCAAATAGTTGATCCAACCACAATGATGATTGTAGGATAATGTTGTTGACATCTTTTATGTGATAGATCCTGTGCATGAACCTTGAACTGTAAGAAAAACCATGGTCAGCCTTCTATTGCAGCAGAGATAATATAAATACTCAAGAACATATCGATAGATATAGGCAAACAGTTGTAAATTGAATAAGTGCTGCATGATGACTTTAAGGTCGATATGATGCTATTGAGTGAGACAAATACAAATTGAACATATAATGTGCGGTGAGCAACTAACTAGAAGTGTTTTATGAAATTATCAAAGAAATATATAACAGATGGAACAAAAAATCTTAAGCTGCTAAAACAATACCATAAGTCAAGATGAACTTGTGGCTCAAAATTGGATTTGCCTCAACATAAAACAGCTTATTTTGTAAGTCCATGTATAGACAAAATGTTGAAAGCAAACAAAATATGGACCATGGGATGTGGAACAGAACAGAGAACTAAAACACTTCTTTCATATGCCAAACATCAAAAGATTCATGGAAAGTTGGTAAGAAAGGGACTGAGGTAATTATAATTGCACGATCTCTTTATAGATACCTAAACAGATTTAATTTCTAAAAAATTACAACATTATATCAGTCCAAACCAGATGTCATGTTCAAATAACCTTCAATCATGGTGCGTAACTTAATTACCTTCAATCATGGCAACAAATTCCAGTTATAGTAGCACTCAAAGAATCCTCTAGAACAGTAATTTCCATTTTCTAAATGGTAAAAGGGGTTTGAGTGCACAACATAATCTGTCTGTAGGACTGTTGAACTAACTTCACGAATAAGTAGCAGCCCTCACAAAATTGTGCTACTTGTTGCCAAGATGCAATATCCAATACCTGAAATTACCAGGCTGGAAGAAATCACAAGGTTCTCACTGTGCAGTAGAACAGCTTCTCTAATATCTTTCATTTCGCAAATCAACTTACTTTTCCATCGAGCTTCAGAAGGATTTTATCACATTCTGGATGTTTGTCACCTCTAGCTGCAAGCTCATGATTTGGGTCATTCAAGTCCATCCAACTGGATCCTGTTTCTTTCGAGACCCCTTGGAGTTTCATTACTTCCCTCACCTCCTCAGCATCATTCCAACTGCCAGATTTTGCATGTATCTTTGATAGAAGCACAGATGCTCCATCATGATTAGGATCCAACTCCAAAACTTTCTTTGCTGCAAATGCGCCAAGCTTGAGATCACCATGCATCCAGCATGCTGCTAACAGAGAGCCCCAGATAGCCACATTGGGCCCTAAGTGCATAGACTCTATGAGATCAACTGCTTCTCGCAAAAGTTTAGCTCTTCCCAGAAGATCCACCATACAACCATAGTGCTCATGCTTGGGCTCGATCCTGTATTCGTGAACCATACATCTAAACAATGAACGACCTTCATGAACTAGACCAGCATGACAGCAAGCACAAAGTAAATTAAGAAACGTCACTTTGTTGGGTTCAACACCTTCCTTTTTCATTTGCTCAAACATAACTAACGCAGATTTTCCATCACCATGCATAGCAAAAGCAGCAATCATACTTGTCCAGGTGATAACATTCTTGCAAGGCATTTCATTGAAGATATTCAATGCAAGATTTATACCCCCACACTTGGCGAACATATCAATAAGAGCATTGCCAATGCGCAATATCTTGGTCAATCCATTATTCTCAGTGAAAGAGTGGATCCATATGGCTTTATCAAGGGAACCTAAATTGGCACATGCAGATATGGCACTTAACACAGTAACTTCATCAGGTCTGATACCATGCTCTTGCATATCACTGAATAAACTCAATGCTTCATTAGGTTGGTTACTTTCAGCATATCCTGAAATCATAGCACTCCAAGACACCACATCCTTCTCTGGCATTCCATCGAATATAGAGCGAGCAATCTCAACTTTTCTGTTCTTGGCATACCCAAAAACCATGGCAGTTGATGATACCAAATCCTTCCTTGGCATCCCATTGTATAGCTTTCCTGCTATATCCATTTTGGCACAGCTAGCATACAAAGTTATGAGAGCACTACTGAGGTAAGCATTGATAAGAATATCTGACACCAACATGTATGAGTGGATGGCTTTCCCAAGTCCCAAATGTCTTAAATGCCCACAGGCTGATAGAACAGTAGCAAGGATCAATTGGTCAGGAACAACTCCAGATCTCTTCATCTCAGCAAACAGAAGCAAAGCTGCTTTGTAGTTCCGAATCTGACAGTAACTGTCAGATGATATTAGAAAGGTACATGGTAACAGTAAATCTACTCACAAAAAAAAGAGTAAATCAACAAACCAAAATGGATAATTGCTTATTTATTTTTCTGAATTGCGTATAAAGGTGGTTGCATTTTGCATCACCTTGCAATTTACTAAGTATGTTTAAAAACATAGAAAAATCCCACAACTAATGCAGCTTTCATAATGATTTGAGGCATTAGATAGCTGATCTGATCTGATTGAATGTGTTCTGAACCTTAGGACATGCTAGTTGCTCCTTGCTCCAATATGGAAGTATGGCAAGCAGCGAAAACAAATATCTTGGCATGCAACCGCAACTTATTTTGTCTTCACCCCAGTAAAATCTTTTCATGCAAAATACAGAGTTACAGATGATCTCTGGTCTAACCTCTCAAACAACCACATGAAACAAAAATGTAGGATCCAAGTGCGCAGCATGTTACCTATCAAGCATGACGCCCCAGGCGACAACGTCCCGCACGGGCATTCCGTCGAACACCCTCCGCGCG
The DNA here is from genome assembly GCA_947561735.1 of Cenchrus americanus. NCBI lineage: Eukaryota > Viridiplantae > Streptophyta > Magnoliopsida > Poales > Poaceae > Cenchrus > Cenchrus americanus. Next base: position 39,273,703 of record OX387239.1, on the reverse strand, counting down.
TCCCCAACGCGGCCACACGCCACATACGCCCCGACCAGCGCGGTCCCGACGAACCCGTCGCCCAGCGCCCCGACCCTGACCGCCACCGCGTGCGCTCCCCCGACGTACGCGCCGGCGCCGTCGCAGCGAGCGGCGGAGCGGAGCAGGGCGGGGAGTGCGCGAGGCCCCGGCGCGGGCAGGCCGGCGCGGCGGAGGCACGCGCAGGCCGCGAGCGCGAGGCGCGGAGCTGAGGCGGCGGCGGCGCGGATGGCGGCGAGGTGGGCGCGGTCGGGGTGCGGGTGGGCCGCCGGCGGTGGCGGGATTGGGAGGCCGCGGCGGAGGAGGGCGGCGCGCAGCTGGCGCACGTGGTGGTGCGCGTGCGCCTCCATTAGGATCGGCGTGTGGGGCTGCTAGCGTTTATTTGAGCCGTCCGATGGGGAGGTTGGATGTCCGAGATTCATTACATGTTGATCGTGGTTGATTGGTAGATGTGGAAGTGGAAATGGATTGAGCTCCAACTCCAATCTAAACACATGCAAAAATTAATAATGTCCAATCCAACTCTAATCTAAACCCATGTCCATATAAAGAGAACCAAATTATCAACAATAGAAAAGATTAGTGTGTATGTATATACACCTGGGCTCCAACTAAAAGACCGCACTATAGAATTAAGATCCGGTGTTCACATATTAAAATTTGAGTTAGCGAAATTGAGTAAACTTGTTACTAAAGCTTACGCAAGTCATTAGAGGATTGCACACACACTCCACCTTCTGCACCTTGCGGTGAGGAACTGAAGACACAGTCAAATCTTCCACACCCTTCGTTCTAATCATATTTCATTAACACGAAGTTGGATAACTCGTTGTATTAAAAAATTATGCAAAATATCACATCTTGTGTGGCATACTTTATTAATAAAAGTTATTAAAAATGACTTAATTCGAGTATATTTGTGTAAATTTTGAATAAAATGAGCCGTCAAACTTCAAGTTAAAATAATTAAAAAATATAATTCGAAACAGATGAGTACGTACTAGACAAGGTCAACGCAGGTGGAGAATCGTGAGATGTGAATCTGTGATAGCCCTGCAAATGTTTAGATGCCGCCAATCACCTTCGGTTTCAAACCTGAACGGCTGGGCCGAGACTACAAGTTATAATTTGCTTATGGGCCTTGTTTTGCCTACAAATGGCTCAGTTTGACACAAAAGTTGTTTGCACGGGGATATCTAATTCTGTCGTCTGGTGTGGTGACTAACGATAGAGGTACTTTTCTCTCACATCAAATCAGTATTAGTCACTAACCAACTAGCGGTATTTTTTCTTTCACGATAAATTACCACTAGCCACCAGCCAGCTGAAAGTTATAATCATAAATCCGTAAGCAAATACTTTTTGATATGAATGCGATCAACGCCAACTTCTGTTGAAAATATTTAGAGTGTGTTCGGTTGAGCTGTGACTTTTGAAAAATCTACTGTGGGTTGTGACTTTTGAAAAAATAGTTGTGAGGTGTTCGGAAAACCATTTGGTTAAGTAGTTGTGGCTTTTGGTTTACACGTCCTAGAGATAATTCTTTCTTCTCCTTTCTTTCACCGTCTTCTTCTTCCTCCCTCGAAGGCATGAGCTCGCGGGGTCTAGGATGAGCTCCCAGAGGGTCTGGTGACACTCGCCGGGTCTGGCTGACAGCGCAGGCAGTGGTACCATTAGGTTCGGGCATGCGCCGCCCCGTCGCCGAGTCTGGAAGAGGGGCTGGAAGAGGGAAGGGTTGGCCGCCGCCGAAGCTTGCACGGCACCCACGCCCAGTGTAGCTCACTCATGGCTGGTGGCACCCATGTGCGGCAGGGATAGCCTGCGACCAGAGCTTGCCGACAGTCGGTGGAGGTTGCCTGCAGTGTCAGCGGGTCGCATGATGGAATGAACGGTGATGGCAAAAAAAAAAGGCAAAGTTAGAACGAACAGCTATCCATTTCCTAATCAGTCGTAAGAGGGTAATTTTTTTAAAAAAAATAGTGAAAGCAAGAATCAGGTGCTTTTGATTTTGTAGTAAGAAGAAAGCTGTTTTTGAGAAAAACACATATGACTTTTGACCTCTTTGGTTGAGTGTTTGACTTATGTGGGCAAAAGTCTAACCAAAGGCAGCCTTACATTAACAACAAAGAGTAGATGCCACCGAACTGGATAACACTAAACAAGCGAAGTATGAAAAAAAATAGGATGCTACTCCTTTTAAAAAAAATAAAGAAAGAGCACTGCCATATCATTTAAGAAGAAGAAGAAGCAATTGTACATCACAAGTCGAAGCGAACACCACCACCGCCACAACAACAACGTGCGTGACTAACGCACCCAACAAAACTCTACACCACCTCAACCTAGGAGAGAAGCTAAAGGAAGCCCCCAAGAGTTGTGCCTTTGTCGCTAACGCTGTGCCACGCCAAAAGTTGCGGCCCGTTGCAAGTCTGAGTGATAACTCGAACTCCTCCGCCACGGGGAAACAACCTTATGACGTGCACACACACATCGCCGATCCCCTGACTCCAGCCTTGCATCATAAAAAGCTCCGTCGCAACCTTGGCGCAACCAACTTGAACGCTCAATGCGTGGGGGCCTCGCCACATCCACCTCCTCCTCGAACTCTTCTCATACGCCTCAAAAACAACCACCTTAAAGTGTAAGGGGCCTTGCCGCTCGTCATACTGGACACTGCTCCAAGGATCCTTGCCACCGAAACCACGCTGAGAGCATCACCTACACCAAGCCAATGCCAGGTTCACCACAGCACCATGCGCACCAACCCAAGACTGCCGATACCCATGACTCCTCTGCACCTTCCCGCCAACACGGACCTTGCGCATCTCATCTGCCGTTGTGCACGAGCAACTCCAACCAACCAAGAGCCCCACGCCCCACTGCCACAAGCCGAGATGAACTCCAGCTGTGACGCCTCCAAGGAGGACGCAACGCCAAGGCGCGTTCGTCACACGTCCTCAACGGACAGGGTTTTCACTCAGGCTCCCAATGCTACAATAGCCTGGTGCCACGCAATGGTGCCCACAACGGGGAAGAACGACGCCCAAAGGGCACCGCCACCATCACCACCGACATCGTCGGCGAAGGCTTTCACCCGAATTAGCACCAAGCCAGTCGCACGCTCCCAGCCATGGCAAGAGCACACTCCCCCTTTCTTCCGCAACTTATCTGCCAGAAGGGCCCGTCACAGCTCGAAACCCAACCTCAGAGCCACCGGCAAGCACCTGCACAACCCCCCCAGCCTACCACCATGGCGGCGCCGACACAACATCGTCGACGAGGAAGATGAGGATAGTGCCAACCAGCTCACCTCTGCATCCGTCACTCGCATGCAGCACACCCCTGGCTCCATCCACTCCAGGTCACTATGACCCAGAATGACCAGAGCCGGTGGCGTCCAGCCACGGCCACCACCGGTCGCCTGCCAAGGCCACGGCACCCCTGGCCCCGCCAACCCTAGGCCATGAAGGGATAGTTCCAGCAGGAACAGCGGCGCGCGGTCGTAGCCGCCGCCAGTTCTAGCACCGCGCTGGCCGCAGCCACCACCAATGCGCACTCCCGCGTTGGCCGATGTCCGCCGCCGTCACCACGCCAACCACGCCCGCCACCGGAGCTATCCGCGCCGGACGCAACCACCGCCACCGCCCCTAGCGTCGGCCGTCGTCGAATCCACACACTGAAGCACGCCCCGGCCGCGCGGCCACCAGATCCGGTCGGGGAGAGCCGGGTCTGAGAGCCCCGACCTCCGCCGCCACCAAATCGCCAACGACGACGAGAGGTCCTCCGGGGGCCAGGGGGCCACACCCGCCCTGAGCCGCCGGAGACGAAGGGGAAAAGCCCCCGCCGCCGCCTTCCCCACGGGCCACGCGAGTTGCCGTCGAATCCTAAAACCCTAAAATTGCCCCATGCGCTTATAAAATTATAATCATGATATTTTATTATGAATCCAACCATATGATGTTTACATTATAAAAAAATTAATAGTCAAATTAGTGGTCAAAGATTACAAAGTTTGAATTTCGATAGCATGCACGTGTTATGAATTGTAAATTTCGAATTTTGATAGTGTGGAGTAGAAGGAGGAAGTAATTACCAAAATGATCGCATGACCGCTTAATTATTAAGTTGCGCAGCACTATGCGAGTCCATTTAAGTTAATATGTTTTCGTGTGTGAAAAGTGGTATTAGTTAGGCTCTGTTTGGAAGTAACGTATTATTTTCCAGATGTAATGCATTCCACCTGTAATTTGTTGTGCACAAGGATAAACAAGTATTTCTTTTCACTAGTAAGCCTGCTGTTTGGGTAAGGAGGAAAATCAGACATGCAAATAGGTTCAGGTTTTGCAAATGCTCTGAATTTGCTGTGTCACGCTCACCATTCCAATAGGTTCAGGTTTTGCAAATACTCTGAATTTGTAGATATGAACAAAAAAAAGGAACATGATGAAGAACAATCTGCGGTGGAAGACACAACACACGAGAATTCCCCTGAACAATCCGTGTTTGTGAAAACAGCAATTAAAACATAACAGTAAAAGCAATATTTTTGCTCAAATCAAAATCACAATGGATTCACCCAACAATACAGATTGAAATCCAAGCAAAATTGAGATGGGACGCCGATGATTCGCTCGCCGTGGACGTGGATCTGCTAGCCGTCGTAGTGGAGCCGTTCGACAGAAGCGTGGCAAGGAGCTCACCGGCGCCCTTGGACTAGCCGGGAGCGGGAGACACCATGATAGCTCTTGCAGATCCTCGATCGGGAGCGGAACTCATTGCGAGGAGGAGGAGGCGCCACGCGGGGGGAGGGGGTCATGAGGATGGATGGTGCCATAGTTTTCGTTTTTTAGTCGGGCCGGAGGTAAAATTAGTGGGCACCGGTCTTCCAAGCAGCAATTTCGGCCTGCGTGGAAAAAATTTAGGACATGTAATTTACAGAGATTTTGGCCCAAATACCGGCCTTCCAAACATGCCTTTAAGGATTTTTGTTATATACGGAAGGTTGCACCCTTTGAGAACGTACCTGTGCTATACCACCACTCAAAATTCGTGTCTACAGTGCTCACAAAATTTGAATAAAGAATATATGAATGAATTCCTCGCGTCATGTTCTACTGTCTTGTGCAATCGAAATTTGTACAAGATGCAGCAAAAAAAAAGTGAAAACTGCACGTGCACGCATTGCAGATGCACACATGAACATTTTTACCCTCGCAAAAAAAAAAACATGAAGTACAGTTCTACGTTACGTGGCAACTTGCATTGGCTCTAGTGCGGCGTGCAACGTCGGATAAATGGCGGAAACGGCGTTATCCGCTCCATCCTCCCACGGAAAGACGACACCGCGATCACCTACTCCTCTTCCCGGCAACCTTCGAACGCTCCAAGTCCCGAGCTCGCTCACAAGTCACACCCCACCGCTCACGTGGAGCACCACCGCGCCGCGCCGCTCGCCGCGCCACGCCCCCACCTCGGCCGTCGACGACGACGTACGCTATCTAGCCCACGCTCTGCCACTCAGCTCGGTCATCACGCATTCACGCTCGATCTCACTGTCACCCATCGCCCCTGCTAGCCGCCAAGTCACGCCGAGCGTCCGGCAGAGCCCCACCCTCGCGCGCGTCGACGTGGTATCCCCGCGCCACCGCTCGCCGCGCCACGTCGCCATGCGCCTCGCCACGTATATACGTCCCCCTCGTCGTCGTCCCGAGATGCATGCACGCGCCGCCCGCCGCGTCTCGATCCATCTCCCCCCCGCGCGTGTATAAATACACCTGCTCGTCCATGGCCATCGACATCACCACACCACCACACTTCCTCAACCGCTAGTAGTAGTAGTGATCGATCGGCGGCCGGACATGGGAAAGGGTAGTGGGGGCGGCGCGTGGTGGGCGATCCTCCTGCTCGCCGGGGTCCTGTTCGCTGCGGCGGCGACGGCGGCCAGCGCCGCGGATGAGGAGGTAGCGTCCGCGGCAGGGGAGGTGGTGGTGGCGGCGGCCGAGGCCGACCGGGACCGTAAGGAGGATCTGCAGTGGTGCAGGAGGGGGTGCCAGTGGCAGTACGGCCAGGACCACCGCCGGCTGAGGGAGTGCGAGCGCGAGTGCCGGCAGCATCACCGCGGCCAGGACGGCAAGGTGCAGGAGGAGGAGGAGGAGGTGGCGGCAGACGTCGACGTGCTCGGCTCCGGGACGGCCCAGTGCCGGTGGAGGTGCGTGCACCGCTACCACGACGAGCCGCGGCGGGTCCAGGAGTGCATGAAACGGTGCAGCCGCCGCAGCGAGCAGCAGGACGACGACGACGGCGTCGAGGAGGAGGAAGAGGGCGAGAGCATCGGCGCCGGCGCGCTCAACTGGCAGAAATGCCGGGAGCGGTGCGAGCGCCGCCACGCCGGGGACTGGCAGAAGAGGCAGCGCTGCCTCATGGAGTGCCGCCGCCGGGAGCAGGAGGAGGAGGAGGAGGGCGGCGCCGAGGCGGACGCCGACAACAGCCGCGGCGACCGGTGCCAGAGGAGGTGCCATCGGTACAGCGACTGGCCGACGAAGCTGCGGTGCATGCAGCAATGCCGGCGCGAGCGACAGGACGACGACGTCGCCGCCGACGAGGAAGACAGCTACTGCAGCATGCGGTGCGCGCAGAGGTGCCAGCGCCACGGCGACCGTGAGGCGCAGAGGCGGTGCGCGCGCCGGTGCGAGCGCCGGGAGGGCTGCCGCCGCCGCGATGCCGACGTCGCCGACGCCGACGAGGAGGAGGGAAACGACCGCTGCAGGCAGCAGTGCCAGCACTACCACGACTACGACAGGAAGCAGCAGTGCGTGCGCGAGTGCCGCCGCCACCACCACCACCAAGGCGGCCGCGGCGACGCCGACGCCGACGAGGACAACAGCTACTGCTCCGACCGGTGCCAGACGAGGTGCCAGCGCCACGGTGACCGCGAGACGCAGCGCCGGTGCGTGAGCCGGTGCGAACGCCAGGAGGGCTGCCGCCGCCGCGACGACGCCGCCACCGCCGACGAGGACAACAACGACGACAACCACCACTGCAGGCAGCAGTGCCAGCACCACCACGACTACGACAGGAGGCAGCAGTGCATGCGCGAGTGCCGCCGCCACCACCACGGCGGCGGCTGGGAGGCGGCGGTGGCCGGCGCCGTCCTCCAGGCGGTGGTGTAACAACGCACATGGCGGTGGCGCACACAGCGAGCAAAATAAAACGGCGCACGACGTGTCACCGGCCGGCCGCCGGCGTGCCGACGCGGCTGGCCTGCAGGGATCGACGACGAACCCCACATCGACCGGAGCACTGCTTCCCGTCCGTATACACACCTGTGTATACGCGCGTGTATACGTCTCCCTGTACGTAGAGGAGGCGTAGAGAGAAATAAAGAGCGGTGGGTGTACGTCTCCGTACAAGAGAGCTTTCTGTACCGTATGCGATGATGTAAATACGGGATGTGAGGGGGATCGACCTCTGCTTATGTGGTGACACTGTTTCAGCCGAAATCATACTTTGTCCTGTGTGTAGCATGTTGAGAGGCTTGGTGCTAAATAAAGTGAACGTTTTCAGAAATTTATGGTTCTTTTTGGAAAAAAATATCTCGTCATTTTCTACTCAAATTGAATTGTTTTTTCCAAATGAACACCATAAAACATAGAACAAATCAGCGTTATGCCAAAAGTTCTACTACATATAGCAATATAGAGTTCTATAAACAAGTAAACAACAATTATGATATGTACACATTACCTTGTTCCTCATGTTACAAAACTTGACATCGATATATGTGTGTGATCATTTACAATATTCCATCCATTATTCATGGATAGGTGACACTTTAGGCATCGTCACCATCCTTGAAACACAACTTACATCCAGTGACGGACCTAGCGCTGGGCGCCGGTCAGAACTATAGAGTCCCATCTTAACCTCCCTAAGGAATTTTTGCTATGGATGGTCGTTGGGGAGAGGCTGAAACCGTTTGTAGATTATAGAAGTCCATCCTAATATTTATCCTAGATCTGTCACTGCTTACACCAGTACTCTGTCCACTTTGGTTAACAAGTTATTTCACCTTATTATAGGTCAAACTTCTCAAATTGGAACCAAACTTATAGAAAAAATGCATAAATATCTAAATAACTATTTGTGTTAGTTACATCGTGCAATATTTTTAAACAGAAAGAAACCCGACCTCAAACATGGGTGTCGTTAACGATGCAGGTTTTCATGGGTCGACCCAATGACCCGTTACCAAAAAAAATTGGTGGGAAACCCCAATGGGCCGACCCATAGAACATTAGTGTCAAGTGGTGCATAATATTTTGGGTCACATGTATGCATGAAAGTGGGTACCCAATGGGTCAACCAGTGGCTGACCCAATATACCCATCCCATTTTGTTTGGGGTTTTGGGTTCCACTAACCCAATAGGATAAGAAAACCAGCTAAACCAGTTAGTACCCAAAACGTGGATTTCCATTATTATGCCAGCGTTAGTACACTAGTAGATCGAGCTGTGCTGAATAAACAAATACTTAACCATCCATGCTGTCGTGGCTTGTTTGTGTGCTACCCGTGCACTTGCCGACACAGTAGCAACTACTTCATGAATGAAGAATCAATTTTATTTCAAAGTTGTTCTTTAAAAAAATCCCAAAGTTTCAAGATTACAGTGGCAAGATTACATGACATCGAAAGATTACATGTCAAAAGTATAGACTGCTTGCCATGAACTAGAACTAGAACTAGAACTTGAAGTCTCGACTGCTTGCCTTGAACTGGAACTTGAAGTCAAAACGCAAATCCTGAATCTTTTTTTTCCATCACCAACACCCATGCTTCTTCAGACTCAATCTGTATCATGGATTGATCAAGAGTGAGGACTATACAATATGTAGAACGACATGAAGCAATTAGAAGTTACAGAACACTCATAATGCTGTACAGAGCACACTGCACCAAAACTACATAACCAAGACAGTCTGATCTATCTGCGGCAATGCGACCAAAAATTCCAATATATCTATGATTCACACAGAAACCAAACACCATTTTAACTATTCAATCCAGAATATAAATTTACAGGTTAGAAGCTTATTGTGGAACCTAAAATGACAATCAGTATAACCTAAAATGAAGGTGAAAATTGAAAGAGGCCAACCTAATTTAAAAGTCCTGTCCTGGATGAGACTAATGAAGATAGTGTACAATAATTATTTACTTTGAGAAAAGGTGCCCATACACCTATTGAAGACATTGGGTTGATTACGCTAAAAGCATAGGGAACAGTCCAATCAAATAGTTGATAGTAGGAGTCATCGCTAACAATGTGGTACAGTCATACACAGGAGACATCATGATCCCAAAACAGAAAATGATTTTTGATGAGACAACATGAAAATTTCGCAGGTATATCCTAACGGTTTTCTTTAGTTAAGCAGAAATAACGAGCTAGAAAAAGAACCGTCCAGCCTTGTGCTCTAATGCTGCACAAGTAGTTCTATAGTGGTCTTCAACTCTCGATATTTACAGAGTCAAAGCGACAATTAGCATAAAACTGAGCCTGATTCACGCATGTACAACACCACTAGGGCACAACTTTTGCAATATTTCTATAGTAGCACATCTAATGCTATGTCAGAGTGGTGACCGGTAACTAACTGAAATTGCTTCAAGGAAAGAACAGCAGAGGTACAACAGGACCCAGTGCAGCATTTATCTGCAACAGAACAAGTTACCAAACCAAACGTGAAAGGAAAATTAACGTAAGTTATCAAACTTGACTGTATTGTGGAACCTAAAATGACAATCAGTATAACCATGCAGAGTTACAGGTCAGCAAAAAAGAAAACCTAAGTTATCAAACTTGGCAGATAATTCTACATTCACATTTGCATGCATTCATGGAATTATAAGTTATGACTGTACCAAACAAAGCTTAATTCATGAAAACATTTGCATGGTACAGATCTTACCTTGACAAGTAAAGATGATTGTTATGCCACTAAAAGAAGGTCCAAGTAATCTTCTACATTATCCACTATATCATCACTCCCTAGGAGGGTATTTATTGAAATTTTATAAACCTGAAAATGCAAGTATCGATAATGAAGAAACAAAAAAGGAAAAAGATCATTCTAATCAACATTTCGCTGTTACTAACCGGTTGTGCTACCACTTCTAGTGCTAGCTTCTCTGGTGAAGGGGCTGCTGCTCGCATCCAATCCTGAAGGCAAATCAATGCTTCGACTGTATCAGTGCTCAATCTGCTACGGAAATCACTCACAACCCTCTCGCCGGTACTAAATGTTGATTCAGACGGTACAGTTGATGTTGGTGTTGATAGTACATCACAAGCCGCGAGCAAGAACTGGGTATAGTGTAGAATTTGATTTCCACCAGCCCAAGATATCAAGCTCATTGGTTCTTGGAACAGTATGTTCCACTAGATATGCATCGAGCTCGCTAGAAGACTGAGTCCTTAGCTGAGTTTGCTGGTATTGGTCCCAATCATCAAACGCATCATCTTTCTGAGTATTGACTTGAGCACAATCTATTTCAAGTGTTGAACTTGAATTAGCAGAACTTGCTTGAGAATATTCACTGAAAAGCTTCCTAATTGTGCTCATGACTCTATCCAACTTTGGTACCGCATGTGCCCCAAAAAAAATTTTCAACCGAAATTCCACAAAAGAATATTTGAACCTCGGATCAAGAGTGACAGGAATGGAGAATGATAAATATGAAATGTTCAAATACTGTATGAACTTCTTCTGCATCTCCTTTACCATAGCTGCAATGTCTTGATCTGGATTAAGTACCTCCTTATCCATTGCTAATTTGATCTTCCAAAGTTGATGAAAATATAAATTTGCTGTAGGATAAGAGGACCCGGACAACATAACAGTGGCATCATAAAATGTCTCCAAGAATTTACGAACAACTTTTGACCTTTCCCATTCTTCCAATGTCGGTCTGTGTTGAAACTACTGTCTTGATTATGCAATTCATCAAAAACAGTCCTAAATGGATATGCTGATTCAAGCATGAGGTAGGTTGAGTTCCATCTTGTAGAGACATCAAGAGTGGGCTGTTTTGTGGTCGATATTCCCATTTGTACAGCAACTTCCTCAAATTTCTCTTTGCGAGCTTGTGAACTTTTGATATACTTTAACACTTTCTCTTATATTTCTCACTATGCTACTGATTTTTCTTAACCCATATTGAACTACCAGGTTTATAACATGGGCACCACAACGAACATGAAAAAGGTTCCCTTCACATGGTAGCATTTTCTTCATCAGCAAGTTAGCTCTCAACAAGTCCATCATCGAATTGTTGACTTGGGTGTTGTCCAAAGTTATACTAAAAAGCTTGTCCTCGATATTCCATTCTTGAATGCCCTTTAGTACAGCATTAAACATGGCTTGTGCATTATGTGGTGATTCCATCATCAAGAATTTGATAATCCGTTTATTCATTTTCCAGTCACTTGTGATCCAATGACAAGTTACACATAAATACCCCAAATTTTGATTGGAAGTCCACATATCAGCAGTTAGTGACACTTTTGAATTGGAATTTTTGAAAACCACCCTTAATTCCAATTTTGCATCTTCAAATGCCCTCATGCAATCTAACTTAATAGTGGTCCTTGATACCATTTTGAATAAGGGGTTCAAACAGGAAACAAATTCTCTAAATCCATCATACTCAACTACGAGAAAAGGAAGCTCATGCAGCACAATCATGCGAACTAATGCTTACGTGCTAGGTCTGAATCATAAACCCAGTTTTCCAAACGATCAATATCAGCAAATGAAGCACCGACACGCAATTTTTCTACTAATTCTGTGACTTTAAGCTTTAGCTTGCACCGTTCCAAATGCTTTTTCAAGTGACTGGTTCCTATGCTTTGCTTACCACTAAGAAACTCATGGCAATGCTTACATTGGGCTTGCACAATCTCACCATTTTCAGTGATAGGATTGAACTCCTTCCAATAAACAGACCTCAGTTTCCTAGATGCCTGTTTATTAGTTCGAGAGCCTGCATAATTAAAATATAAATCAGTACTACTACAATTTGACATCTTGCACGGAATAAATTGCAGGATATATGTAATTGCCATCTTACCATGTCGGTGTTGAGCTCTAGACATTGTAGGTGTAGATACTTGTATCTGATTGATTATCCTTACTGTTGGAGAGCCCACCATGCACCTTGCTCGCTTTGCTCGGTCAATTCTTGCTGAGCTTGTTGTTGAAACTCTTGTTCGCTTGACTCTTGGATAACTTGTAAGACTTGGTGGCATTATGACCTCGACTGCTGAAGTTCTAGCTGACGGAGAACCATCAGAAAACCATTCTTCAATTTATGAAGGATTAGCCCCAGGAGATATCTCTGTTGTGGGTGTAACCTACAAGTAAACTCCATTAGATAGATAGAGATTAGATAGTTCAGGTTTTTACTATAGCTTACAATCTGCCCCTGCCCCATAAAAAATTGTACCTAGCAAATGCTCAGAACAAGATAAAGAAAATGGTGACACAATATATAGTACTGTCATAATAGTATCCAAATTGTCTACTGTCAGGGAAGCAATACAATATATAGTACTATCATAATAGTATACAACATATAGTACGGATGGCAGGGACAGAAGCAAATATATAGTACTGTCATAACTATAATGATGCAAATGCTACTTAGCATTTACTTGTAGTAGTAGTAGTTGGCACTGTTAATCACATATCATCCGGTGCAACATGTATGACAGTGAGCAATATATGCAAAATGAATTGTTTCGATGCAGCATGTGTGCTCAAGATAATAATGGTTCACCAATACACCCACACACTCAAGCAAGCAAGTAAGCACCCCCAGCTGCGATGGCATTCACTGGAGCACACGCATCGGCAGATTCACATCGACGGAGAAAGAGAAAAAAAAGGAAAGAATCACCTGGATGTGGCGACGTTCAACGACAGCTTGGATAGATGGGTCCGACGACAGCCTGGAGGAGGGGTGTGGTTGGGTTGGAAGAAGTGGTGCCGCCGTTAAAGTTGCGGAGATTTGTGTGGACGCCGCGGGCCGTGACGCCGACGGAGGGACGAGTGCAGACGGCACGGAGCCGAGCGGTGCAGAACCCGCGCCCTCGGGCAGCGCAAGTTCGGCGGCGGACATGGCCGCGCCGCCACACCGAGCACAACATATGCAGCTACATTTATTTTGTGGTTTCACACATCGAGCTACCATCACCACCAATACTTCGGATTTTTCCCTAGATAAAGACTTGAATGTGTCTTTTTTCTTACAACACTCTGACATATTTGCATTGCCATTGTCATAGAACATTCATCTAATTTTGATCATCATTCATGCTTCAGTTTGACCATGTATGTAATTTATTTAACTTGACAGCACTTTACGTAGTATCTGATAGTGCACGTTGCACTGTCATTTTCACGTCACGCTCAGGTAAACAATTTATAGCTAAACACTAACATACTATTTAAAATTCCAATCTTGTTTTCATGTGATCATTTTAATTTAACTGAGTTATGGTATGTCTGTTTTCGTGACTGGACCCTAAGTATTGAAAATTTATGTTTGTTTTACTTATGGAGGCCAACTTTTTTCCACAGGAAATGGATTTCGCTTTAATTTAATACTGAATGTTCTACTACCTCCAGTTTAATTTACATACTTAATATTGATTTAGCTTCAGATATTTCCTACGCCATATCCACAGCTCTGACAGTCCCTCCCTCGTGACCTGGTATGAATCTTGTAGGATTTGACAGGATGTATTGCATTGCCATTTTGGATAGCATTTGTGTTTTCCGCATTGATTAATATCATATTGCTATTTGTTTGTTTGAAATCAAATGTTCATCGTGGCTGAAATGAATGTTTTTCATAGTGCTATTGTCATTTTTATCTACTATTATTTATATATCTTGTCAAGGCACCTAGGGTACATACTCCCTCCGTCCTGAAATATAAGACATTCTAGGATTTTTAGGACAAATTTAAAAGGTGGGAAAATGTCACATATACCCTTAGGTAATGATAATTAAAGGTAAGTTTTCTAGTTCACAAGTGCAATATCTGGCAAGTCTTTAATTGAGTTGATTGAGTACTTACCAAAAACTCGTAGGATGCCTTATATTTGGGGACAAATTTTGAACCCTTGAATGCCTTGTATTTCAGGACGGAGGGAGTATTTCTTAAGATATGACAGTGCATACTGCTCAATTTGACAGTCCATTTTGCATCGTCATTTATATGATGGGTTGCTGTCATTTTCATGTTACCATGTGTAGAATCGAACTGTTATTTGCACTATCATTTGTAAAATAGGTCACAATCATTTTCATGTTGCTATGTCTAGGTTCGGACAATTTCATGATTTTCATCATTTTTCTGTTAGCCCAACAGGAAAAAGTTGTTTTAAATCATATTCGTTAATACGGAGTTAGCCCAACAGGAAAATGCATTTGCACTTGGGGAAATTTCAGGCATTTGAGAAAGTTGTATTTGGGGGTTTCCGTGACTTCCCAAATTATTTGTTAATATGCATTCCATATAAAGGTACTTTCTTTGTGGCAGTATAATTAAGATATGAAATCATGTTTCGTGGATAGTATGCTTCTGTCAGGTCATACTCCTGCTATATGTTTATATGTTTGCATGAATCTTTCTACACACAAATGTTCACTCCTTCACATACAGTGCAAGTAAAATGATTTGACAGTGATTATTTCATTGTCAATTTAGTGTTAAGGACGTGTAATAAAAAACTAATGTTAGTTTATTTGATATTATTTATGCTTCTAAAAAATAACTAACCTTACCATTCTGGTTTTTATTTTTTTGCCTTTTTGGACATCAGCATGATTGTCATCTCATGCTGATCAATGTAACCTTATTTCATTTTTTCTGTGAAGCATGTGGTGGTAAGTCACATTTGTGTGCATGCAGAGATTGTTCATACTTGCATCTCTGATGGTGAAAAAGTCAGATCTTTGTCATATATTTGGTATTTGCATATGTGAGGTTCACTAATTACCAAAACTATCTGCAATTTGATAGGACATATAAATAATTTGAACATTTGATATTTGCATATTTGCTATTCACATCTTTAGGGATTCATTCTGTAATTTGATAGGGCATGCGGAAATCTGAGCGTTTATTATTAGCATCTTCAGTGTCTCAGTTTAGACTCTACCTCCAAGTTATCTCAATTTTATAGGGCATTAAAATAATCTGAACCTCATTTAAATTTGCAGGATATCACTTTGCACCTAAACTATTTGTTTTCTGAGAAAGCTTAGAGAAAATTTTGATTATTTATTGTGGGAGCTAGAGGACGCCCCAAGTGTTTCTTCTTGAGAAAATTTCTTACTGCTGAGTTGCTGCTGTTATTCCCTCTTCGTCCATCTGATCCGACTGCCCAGGTGCTCTAGCGTTCTTTTTGTCTCTTTTTCTGTATAGTCGAAAATCTGACCCCACATGGTAGCAACCTGCCATGTCTCGAATTTATTTTTGTTGTGAATAAACACATGATTTTTTTAGGAAGGTGCTACAGGTGTAGTCTATTTGCATGATCTACACTCAATTATAGTTTATTTATATATCATTCTGATAATAATAATATCCATACCCTAGTCACAGTTACTAATCATTAATTTGACAGTTCAAAATTCTGTGTAAAATGCATGTTGCCTGGTGTCATTTAGGCACAGTAGTTGCCATTATTTTCTAGACTAAATCAGTGCACTAAGTGTTTTAGTTCTTTTACTAGAGCTTTGAATCCTTTTATTAGGACAAATCTTTGAACTTTTTTGGTTCTCCCAAGGATGAATTGGTCCATCTCCATTAATGTCAAATTTGTGATCTAGTCCACAATATCCAGTATCTACTAAATATATTAATGAGTATGTTTTTATGCTTTATAATTCTATGGCTATTTTCTGACAAAATTATCCTTTTCTCCCAGACAGCATGCAACTATGTGGTTTGTTACTTTTGAGGGAGTGTGTTGATATTGTACATGATATTCACATGCCTTTGTAATTGCTTTTTGTGCTTGCTTCAGATTTGGCATGGGTTAACCCCAACTTGACGATGGTTCGGTGAATAGGGCAGCACTGATGATTTCCATATCAGATTGTTCGATACCCTTGTCTACTTTTGAAGATCTGTAAACCCTAGAATTTTTTGAATGAAATTTTCTTATCTGTGTCAGTTGTAAGATATATGAAATGTTTGAATGTTTTGGTGCATGTCGTTTGCAGTTTGCATTTGAGGAGGGGTTTCATTACCCCCCCCCTTACTTTTGAAACTTTGTAAACTATAGCTATTTTTTGAATAACTCTATACCTTATGTCTCTTTGATGCTTCTAATTTATATTTTATATCTAATTATTTCTAAATTTCTGTAGAGTTGTCCACTTTTGAATTCTTTTTTTCTTTGATTATTTTGGGGCATGTCTATATCATGCATATCATGCTCGGGTGATTTGAGTTGTCAGTCTTGGTTTCCCTCCTGATTGATTGAAATTCGTGTGAGCATCTGTCAGTGCTCACTTGAATTTTGGTCACTATAAGTTTTGGTTCATTTGCTAGTCCAAATCATTCAAATCTTTTGTTTGATCTAACTGGATGCAACTTCTGGCATTTCCTCAGTCTTTTTTCATAGAAGTTGTATATGAGGTCATATCAGCCACATTCATTTGTCTGTGGCATATTATTCTGAGATTGCATTATGTATTCTAAGTTTTAGGTATGTTTTAGTGCACTTTTTTACGAATGTTTCATGCATGATGAATTGGTATGATTGGTTTTAGTCCATTGGAGTTTTGTTCAACTTGTTAATACCTTAGTTAGTGTGCTAATTGAATAGAATGTTCAGTGTGCTTATCACAATAGCAATAGTTTGATCTATTGAGTCTGCTTATCATCGATGAATTAGTGTGCTGATTTTGGTGCAACCCTTTTTTGTCCTGATGATTAGTTGACTAGGAGATGTTGTAATTTGGGCTATAAGCTGTCATTTGGGTTGTTTCTTTAAATGGTTTATTTAGGTTATTTTTAAAATTTGTCATTTGGGGTTTCCGCCACATCCCAAAATTATGTGTTAACATGCATTGCTTATAAAATAATTTGTTAATTTGAATTTGGTATTTGGATCTTCTGTAGAATCTATCATTTGGGGGTTTCCGTCACACCCAATATTATTATGCTAACATGCATTGCATGTAGAATAATCTGCCTTTTGGGCATCTGTTGATTCTGTCATTTGGGGGTTTCCATCACAACCCAGTTCATGTTAAGATGCATTGCATGTAGAACAATCTGCTTATTTGGTTTTGGTATTTTCGTCATCTTTCAAATCTATCATCTGATCACTCATCTGTTTAGCAATAGCATCTGGCATTTTTTTCATTCATGTGTAGTTGTAGTTGAGTTCATATGTGCTCCATTGACTTTTCATAGTTTAAATCTGAGTGCTTATATAGTATACATTTCTGAGTTTCCTTTTCTATTACAGTAGGTACTTGCTAGTATTACCTTCTCTATACCAAAGTAAAGTTTCAAACTTTTAGTTGTAATTGATGGTAGTGTATTTGCAGTGAAGCTTGGGTGTGATTTTTTTTACCCTATAGCTGTGTTAATTATTTCTAAACATGACTTTAGCTTATCCATTTGCAGTTGGTATTGGTTATTTGATGACAGACTAGAGTTTTCTAGTGCTGGCTTCAGTGATTGTTTGGTTTTATTCCCATTTCTCTCTTCAGATTTTTTATCCCCGCTCCCCAGCGTGGTGATGATTTTCTGCTTTTGTGTTTTTTGATTTCACACCTTAGGGTTTGAGCCTTTTGTTTTAGCTCTGTTTGCCCAATATATTTTTTGTTTGCGTAGTATATGGGGGAGTTTTGTTTGATCCCCTAACCTTCTCGGGCGTGTGCCAGAATCCTCTGTTAGCTTTTGGTAAATCCAACATGGCCTAATCTTTGTGTTAGCTTTTTGGGGGAAGTTAGATGAGAGTGGCCTTCTAATGCTCTGGTGCCTTCTTAGGATGATTACAGGTAGATCTCATGATGGGGTAGTAGCTGATGTTATAGACTGCGCGAGTGTAATCATCACATACCGGTTCTGCATCTTCAGATGGTAGTTGTAAACAAGCTAATCAGTAAGTATATGCTAAGTATTTGTTACTAATTGTATCTTCTTATTTGTTGTCGCTCATCTAGTGCTAATTTTGTTATTATATTATACAACTTCTGTTTAGATCATATAATATAATTATACTTCATGTCTCTATTAATCCTCAGAACAAATTTAGTTATCTGTGATAGATGACACTGCTCCATTACTAATTTTACTTGAGGTTTAGGGATGTAATTATTCAAGTTCTGTGTGTAATTATGCATTATGATGATAAGTAATCTTATACATTTTAAATCAACATATGGTAATGGGTGTCTTTAAAAAATCAGAGATTTTGTCCTTTTGGTGGTTTCCGTGACAACCAAACTAAATATGTTAATATGCATTATATAGAAAAGAACTTCAACCCATTTAACCAATCTGCAGATTTTTTAGGGAAAGCTATCTCACCCAAGCCATATGTGGCATCTGTTCAGACGAATTTTTTTATCACTCAATCTTTGTTGTGTGGTATCTGTGTATTCCATGTCTCCTCTCTTACTCTTTTTTCTGTTTCGCTGACTAGTGGATCCCACTTGTCCATATTTATCCTCTTGCTGATTTTTCCGCTTCGGCTGCATTTCTTTCTCAATTAATCTGCTCTCCTCATTCTTCTCTCGTTCGAACTCACTGGGGTGGTGGTGCTTTCTAGGCTTCTGGCGACATGTTGAGTTCTTTCAGCTGCAGTAGATTCCAATCCAGGGGATCAGGATTTCGTTTGAGTTAGCGACCACAAATTTTGCTTTTGCTTCATTTCCTTTTCCTTTATTTGTATCTGTTGGTTTCTGTTGGCAATTTGGATCCAACAAGGTGAGTATGTGTTTGGGGGTTGTTCGTTTGATTGCTCTGTCTATTTCTGTAGTCGATTTTGAGTTGAACAGGATGTATATATGATTGAGGGTTGTCCTTTAGATTGATCGATCTATCTATTTCCGTAGTCGATTTGAGTCCAATAGGTTGGGTATGTGATTGGATGTTGTAAGTTTGTTTGATTGATCTGTTTATTTTTAGTTGGCTATTTCAATCCAACAGTTTGATGTGATTTATGGGTTGCTCATGATTTTTTCAATCTAGGTTTTATTAATGAATGGAAAGCTCCCCACACACATAACAAAGCTAAATGCAGTCTTATTATTTTTTTCTCGACATTGTGCTATTTTTTCCATCGATACCCAGTGCATGTTGCCCAAATCCACAGTTCAAATTGAACTGTCATTTGCTTCATGTGGCATTGTCATACTGCTATGCCATTTTAGTCTTTTTTTCTCTCTCAAAAAATTCATCCCTCCCGCATTTGCCTACTTTCTACGGTTAGTGTTCATTGGTACTTTCTTTTTTCAGTTGTGTAGAAATTTGATGTTTTGGTCAATCTGTAAATTGGTAGGTCTGGTATGTTCATTGTGCTCATCACATGTCTGAACCCACATGTCAATTGGTCAGTGTTCATTCAACTATCAAGAAAATAGACAGCTGGATTGGTTTCCTCAGTAACTAGCATTTTGATCTAGTCGGTACGGTTGTTTGTTCATTTCTACTCATATTTCCATTTTGATCTTTATATGTGTTCAGTTGTACGTTGCGTTCATTTTTGTGTGTTTAGATAGCTTTTTTGGTGCTAATTATTCCTTTTGAGTTTCTTTCATGTTTGCTGCTATGCATTTATCATCAATCTATTGTGTTGTTACATATTGTTCTAAGTGTTATTTTGGTCATTTGACTATAATGATTTACAAGATACATTTATTGCTGATCTATTGTGCATATTGTTCTAAGTGTTATTTTGGTCATTTGATTATAATGATTTACAAGATACATTTATTGCTTGCTATTGTTACTCTAATTTGGTTCATGTATTTTATTCATCTATCTTATGTAAATCGTTCTGTACGTTTATGTAATTTATCTACATCTTATTATGTAATTTTTCTGTTAAATTGAATCTGTATTATTGGACTTCTGAAAATCTGTGTGATTGCATGGGGAAAATCACATATTTGGCTTTTAAAATCTGTGATATGCATTCTCTGAAAATCTGTGTGATGGCATGGTGAAAATCGCACAGATTTGGCTTCTCTGATATCTGTGTGTTGGCATGAGTAAAATCTGTGTGATTTGACTTCTTTGAAAATCTATGTGATGACACCAGAAAATTCACACGAATTTTTTATCTGAACAGATTTGTGTGATTTGAGGTCTCAAATTACACAAGTGACAGGAAGGCCCAAATCACACTGTCATGTAGACAGACCCTTTTTTAACATGTCAAAAGAGCAGCAAGAGTTGCAATCTTTTCAACAGGACCCCTTTGTACCCATCTCTGTACTCTGTCCACTCTGCACAAGGTGATCAGCTTTGTTTTCCTGCCTGGCACAAGTTATGATACATCCCTACAGTACATTTTGTTTTATAAAGACATCATAGCTAGCCAAAGGACAGCGCAAAGTTTCCTGTGTCAACTGGAAAACCCCCCGAAGCCTCAACAAAGTTTCTTCCAGGGGGTGCTCCATACTTTGAGTCATCACCGCTGTTCGACTCCACGGAGGAGGAAGACGAGGATGGTGAGTCAGGAGACTGGTACTTCACTTGAGACCGTTGCCGTGTCTGGTTCATGAGGTTCTGAGTATGGAGCGGTGTGGGGTGGCGAGACTGGTTTGCGGAATGCTTCTGGCTGTGGGTCATGTTGACAATCGTGGTCACGATGTCCATGATTGTGGGGAGCAGTCTTGATAAAATTGTAAGAAGAGCAGATAGCTGCACATGGTAAAATCGTAAGAACACTCATTCTGAGATCAAACTACAGTAGTAAAATTGCACTGAAATGCATCAGGCAGAAACACAAGAACATTATTATGTTGTTTGGTGCAAAAAGATGAAGTGGGCTTCTAGGAGCAGAAACGCTGCTCTATGCTGCTACTCTGGATCTAATCTCTGTGCAAAGCAATTTTATGTTCTCACCATGCCATGGCGAAAATAAGCAGTGATGTCATATTGTAGCCATATGGCATATGATAGCACGAAGGCAACAAAGAGCCCTAGAAGGTACAGCGGGTTCCTGTTCATCAGCAAAAGAAAATTATTACACATTATTACACTAGTTACACTTGCCAGCAATGATACCTGCATTCTGGAAGTGTATGCAGTCCCTTATTAGGCTTACTTAACCAAAGATGGAAAGTGAATAAATAAATTATTTTGGCGAGATGATTACCTAACAAGAAAGATAAATTCATTGTAACCTAGAATTGCCAGAAGTAGAGCAGTCCATGCAGGTGGCAACCACTTCTTACTACGCCTATGTGATTCCTGTAGGAGAGAATTCGGATTTGAAGAGTTTGATAAGAAAAATGCAAAATGTATTCAAATAGAACTATCATAAACATAATTCAGCAAAATGCACATTATACCAATGATCCAGCAAAAGTAAACACAATTTAGAAAAATAAGCACTGATGAAATCTGGGGTTGGTGTTCAGAATTTTGTGAAACCAAAGGAAATCAATTTCAAAGTTGATTATATACAACAAAACTACGGATGCAAGTGGGCTCGAGTGAACCCAGGCCTAGATAGATGTGGGTTTTCTTGTCAGACCAACCTGCATCCCTATCAAAACTGTGAACATGCATGGATCGTAGTTATGCAAGCACTGACCCTCCAACATGATGAGCAATTGAGAAGCAACTGAAAAAATATATACCTGCATGGATATTGCTTGTGCAACAGCATACTCTGTCTCTGCTTTGAATTGCCTCCAGATAGATTTACACTGCACCGGTGTAATCAGTGTATCCCTTGGTAATACCTGCACATTTCGAAAAGTATTTCAAACTATTTCTTGCTGTATTATCATCCTAATAAACTGTAAATATCCAGGTGCAGTGTAGGCAGCAAAACCTCTTCCCACGTGCTTGAAGCAAGTGGATCATAAGTAAATTCGGTGCTCCTCTTCTGGGAAAGGGGTCCACCATCTAAAAGAGCAGTAATCAGAGCCCGGTCTATTTTGTCTGGTTTATCATCCAACCGTATAGCTGCCATTACAGACATAACTCTTAAAGCCTGCAGTGCAACATGAGATCCAGATTATGTTATGGACAAACACTATGAATCAGGTCAGTTCAGTATTGATTAGCTGGAGAAGATGTCATGGATAAATACTGCTAAGCGTGCTTCTCTAGTGATTGCTCGGAGATCTTCATCTCCTGTCCATGTCCTTGGCATTGAATCCCTATCACGGCTCAGCACAGTGAAAAACCTACAAATAATCTAATGATATTAGACGAAAAGGTATGCACACTTATGGTAGTAGGACATGAAAACTGGCACTGCAATATCCCTTCCTAATTTTTCAAATAAAAAAGAAGAAAATTATACCTTTCTTTCATTCGCAGCAGAACATTTCCTGCTTCCTCTCTAGATTTCATTTCCACTACACTTCTTGCATGTTTCCTTAAGTCTGAGACCATCTCACTGGAAATTGTCTGGTCCAGATCAAACTCAGAAAGGGAAGCTGAGAATGCAAGAGCAGCATTTTCAGTCTCACGCCTATATAGTCTCCTAATACATGCCCAGGAGTCTCTCTCTCCAGTTTCCAGTAAGGATTGTACGGGCCCAGCAAGTGCATCTGATAACCGCTTCTGCAACATGCAATGGGAAAAGGTCAGAAGATAAAAAGAAAATGTTGTGAAAATGATATGATGTGTAGAACTTGCAAGATCAAGGGAGGTAACCTCATAATTAGCTTTTAGTTCAGCCAATTTTGCATTCCTAATGGATTCCACATGAGATTGTATATGCTCTTGCAGTTTGTTCCTAAATTTTGAAGTATCCCACTCTACGTGTTTTACTGCTGCATCTGCATAAAAAGGAACAAGGACTTGACATCACTGAATTGTGGACTGGCAAATAAAAAAGATACATAAAAATGAGTTTTTTTTTTGAAGAAAACGCATGAGCAAGTGTTTCATTAAGAGGAGAGAATACATATAGCACAACTATCTATGTAAGAATCATCTGTTCCAGAAAGATATGCAAACTGGTAAGGGGCTTCATGAGTTTAGGATTGCACTTATGGTATTGTCCACCGCTCAGAAAGCAAAATCGTACTGAAGCCTGAAGTGTGCCTAAAGGTTACATAGTTGACACAGGAATATCTTCTTTAACTAGATGGATAAACAATTTCTTCCCAAGACATCTAGTGGCAGTTGTTCAGATACCTCTCAGCCCAGCATCAAACTCTGTTATTGCAACCCGAGTGCACTGACGAACTGATGCTGCAAATCCCTCTCTGCTCCTTAATGATTGTTCCAGATCACTTTTGAATTTTTTCAGAGTCACAACATGCAAGTGATCTATCACTGTCTCCAGAGCAGGATATGTGTGCTGCAAAACACAGTTATTCTCATGATACTTAAAATGTCCCATTTATAACATTACAGCAGCCATAAATATGCATGCATTATTGCATAGGACAGAAGCACATGGGAAAGATCTAGCTGCCCAAAGACAGGCCTGAGATGTTTGCATTATGATCACAATGATTGGAATATACACTCAAATATTAGAAAATAACAACTTACAAAATAATTAATCATTAACAACTGATTCTTAAGCAAACATAGATATTAGTCCTTAAGCTTAACTATGACCATCCTCATAAGCTGATATCATCAGCTAGGATAAACTAGCTTCTCAAATAAGACGTTAAGTTGGCCATTTGAAAATGAGTTTGACTTACATCTAGCATTGAAGATTCTAATTGTTGCCGCTTAGCAGTTCTTACACCTTCATCAAAATACATAGTTTCCATGTCATACCTGCAACAAAATTAGTATGATAAATTTGTCACATGGGCTTACAAGAACCAGCCAAAATAGCTCAGGAGACCTCTGCGTCTGTGGGGTATCCAGGACAAAATACGGCCAGTCAGATGTAAAAACATACTGTTCCCGGTGTTTGAGAATTTGCAGGCTTCTGTTTGTAGGTTTAATTGTTTCAAGAGAATAGATCACTTTTATCCTAGTACAAAAATTAATGGATGGGCATTTTTCGAAGTAGCAAAGGAGAAAAAAACAAGGGCATTATAAGGAAACAAGTAATTAAATTGATTGATTGTCAGATACTAACTTCGTTTCCATGTACATGTTTAAACACGCGGCATGAAAGAAAAAACATTAGCATTATGTCTCATGACTTGAGAGAATGAAGTATGGCAAGTAGTCAAAGCTAGCAAATTCAGGTTGTTGAATTAATGACAGCCACTGTTTTTATCTTAACTTTCTAAAAAAAACACCATAAGATCAGTCAGATCACCCACCCTGATAGATAAGAATTGAGAATATCTCCAAGCCTCATTCCAAAGCTCAGTACCCGACCAGATTTTACAGCTGCATCCAGCTCCAACCAATCCTGCAGATCACAATAATTAATCCCCATTTAGTCCATTAAACAAATAATGCAGAACTAGATACAATAGCACTGTTACCTTATCGGACAAAAATTGCCTGAGCTTTTCATTCGCAATCTCTTCACATCGAACAGTAGCAACCATGACCTAGGAAACAGAATAAGAATTACATTTTCAATACATAGTATTGAAAAACAAATTGATGGCAGGATCATGCGCAGAATTATAACTATTTGGTTTTGTAGAATTGAGGGCAAAGAATGGCACAGCAACCTTGTGAGCAGGAAGGTTGAGGTCCTTATTTTCACGTATCACTTTCCAAATCTGCAGTGCACTGAGACAGAAACCTGAAGCAGGTATCACACCTCTTCTATCAGCTGCAAGACCGCCTGGTGCAATTGAATGATAAAACCTCTGCCTGAGTTGTCCAACCTGTAAGAAAGGAAAAATAAATATGACATGGTACATCATAAGGCACTAAAATGGAATAAGGTGCATTAATGCAGATCTCGTATGTTCCATTGAAGGCCAAAGTTCCACAGCAAATGCAATTATAACCAATAGAGAAGTGAAGGGAATTATGGTACATTAAAGAGAGAAAAATGGAGTACTTGGACGTCCAATGTACCTGCTCCATGAATAGTTGTTCTTTCTCTTCATAACTTGACAGAGCAGTAACCTCCACCTTTATATTGCAGAAAACATAGGTCAGTTGATGTGTGAAAGTGTCGCTTTCAGAAAACTGATGCACTGACATTGAAGAATTCACTAAGCGCTGCTTCCTTGTAGGCTTCTGGTTTCTGAACAGAGTCCCATATCTGGTAGAAAATTATCATCAATTAACAACGAAGAGAAAAGCAGGTAATCAGATGATAAAAAATTGGCACCTTCTGAATATCCTCCTTGAGGGCTTGAGTCAGAAACTCCAGCGGAGTCTAAAAATAGGAAAAGCAGAGCACAGAAAAGTCAACTGAGAATATCAGACTGCAGATATACAGAGAAAGTGGATCCAGCCTGACTGTACAAACCTTTGTTTTATCTCGGATAACAAGTAGCAGTGTCGTCTTGCGGGGACTGAATAAGCGCATCAAAACCTTAAAGAGAGAATGATAATAAGATGACTGAACATGGGATAATTCAGATACTTCCTTATTGAAAGAGATCCATCACCTGAAATACTGTTCTCAAAAGAGGCCTGTTTGCAGCTTGTTCTCGTCCTATGTCATGACACCATCTGCAGACCATGTGATAATTAATCATCTCTGTACTCACCCAAAATTTAACTTTCAGTAAAGCACTAGTAACCTACAAATTTATCATAACAATGTCTGAAACTGCAAGAGCAAATAGAGCACTCTGCTTCTCGAAAGTAGTATCATCCTGCAAAAATAACACAGAATAGTAGATATAAGTGATAAATAACATTATCGATACATTGGTAACTAGAGGCTCATGAGTGGTATGCTGAAAACACGAGCATCACATCAGCAAAAGAATGTCAGGTTAATGAAAAACCAAATAAGTGAATATGTATATTTTAAGTTGATGCAACACAATGAAATCTTCACTCAACATTCAGAACAGGTATGCGCCCTGTTCGCTTGGCTTATCACCACCACCAAAGATTTTTCTCTCGTAACAAACCAGCCACCAAGAACTAACAAAGTAGCATCTCTCTCGTAACAAACCAAGACTACCATCAGCCACCAGCCAACCGAACAGGCTGATGATTAAATTAGTTTAATTACACTAAAATAATATATGCTCCAATGAGTTGCTTGTATACACTATACAGGCAGCACAGGACGGTAAGCTAGTAACTAATATGGAAAGGATCATGTATCTCCAGGCAACCAAATACATCAATCACTAATGTGGCCCCTTTCCGGAGACATTACACACAACATGGTAGTCCTGAATATCATTACAGCAAAGTTAACAAGGGCACTAATGCAGCATGTGAATCAAGCCAGGTACTAAATTACTAAATGCAGCCATTTTCTTCTTGACAGGCTAGATGCAACAGTACACAGGAATGCAGGTACCTAACATTTGGAGATCTGTCAGCACATAAAGGTACAAGGAATGAAGGAACACAAGAACATGCAACTATAGCAACGTACATTTACTCCAGCAATTGCACATGGATAAACTAGGATGTGACAGAAACTGGAAAAAACAACTCTGTTGGGGAACATTTCTTGTGCAAGTAAACTTTCACCTGCCCCCTTTCCCTCCCGTCCGTCCCCTCCAGATCCAGCACAACGGTGAAGGGCTCGATCCCAACGGCCTTGGCGATCCAAATCCCCTTGGTGGTCTGTTGCCTGCCATCAATCAATCAAACAAGAGCAAAAATCATCCAGGATTAGACACATCCCAACGCGCCAAAAAAAACAAAGCAGCTCATGAAGTCGACGGTTCCAGCACGGCTGTTGTGGCGCCGGGCCGGGCAGATTGGTACCGTGGTGGGGTGGCTTACCTTCCTCTCAAGGCATCCATTTCCCTGAAGCTTGTCCCGAAGAGATGGTTGAGCAAGGTGCTTTTCCCTGGCAGCGGAGCAGAGCAGCCGTCAGCTCAGAGGTTTCGGATTCAGTAGTAACTTGCTAAATGAAACAAAGCTTGCCACATGGCCTAATTGGCGAAACGAAACTACAAGGCTTGATGTTGATGGGGGGATATGTAGCCGAGAGCGAAATCACCAACATCCCCCGTTCCTCACCACCGATGATCACCGGAACTCCGGATGTGCGTAACCGAGACGAACCTAGCGTGTCATTCACGGAAGGATTGGATGGGAAGGGGGTGAGGCGGCGGCTGGCGGAAGCGGAACGTACCGCTGCCCTGGGGCCCGAGGATGGAGACCACGGCGTAGGAGAGGCCCCGCCCCGTGAGCCCCGCGGCGGTGGCGAACCGCTCCGTCGCGGCAGCGTCCATCTCGCCGTCCGCGCCCACCACCTGCGCCGCGTGGCACCACTCCCCGCCACCCCCGCCGCCCGCCGCGGCAGCATCGCCGCCCATCGCCTCGCTCGCCGTAGCTCCGACCGAAGCAAACCCAACCCGCAACGGCTAGAGAGGAAAGCAGAGGAGGGGGGGATGGAGAGACAGGTGTCGCCGCGTCGCGTCGCCCGCCGTCGCCGTGGGTTTATACGTGGGTTTACGGAAGGAATTGAAATGGCGGATCGATTGCGACGGAAGGGTTGGGAAAAGGCACAAAAAGGGAGACGGGAAACCACTCTCTAGTGGCTTCCAAACCATACGTGTGGCAAAACTATGCAAATTTTCTTGCGTTCTAAAATGCATACGTGGCTCACTTCAAAAAAAATGCATACATGGATACGAAACAGTGGCGGAACTGGAGACAAAATTAAGGGGGCCAAGCAAACATTCGCCGGTTCATAAATTTGGTAATTCACACATAACATACGATTACTATTCATTATTATATAGTACTTAATTATGCAACGACAATAAATAAATAAATAAATTGATAAAATTATCAATATATCTTATTTATTTAAATTTCACTGCATGTTTCTTCATCATAATGAAATCATCAATAATTGAATCCGTCCTAACCTTCATTACAATTTCCCTCTCAATATGGAGTACCAAGCAATTTCTTAAAAAATCATCTTTCATTTTGTTTCGTAGCATGGTCTATTATCGCTTATGTGACAAGAAAATTTAGAATATCCTAGCCTATTATTGTGTGACAAGAATAAAATTGAGAAAATATTACTTATTCCCTCTGGTTCTCCATTAGAAGTCGTTTAGGACAGCGACACGGTCACCAAAGTACAACTTTGACTTCACTTTTATATAAAAAATATTTATTATAAAATTATATAGGTATATTCTTATGAAAGTAATTTTCAAGACAAATCTATTTATATGATTTCCACATTCTGAAACTCAACGACTTAATAGTTATTCATGATTTATATTCCCAATGTTTGACTCAAACCTTATCCAAAACGACTTCTAATAGGGAACCGAAGGGAATACATGGGGAGGAGGAACATTAGATGCAAACGGAACTTTCAATGATGCCTGACTGCCTCTGCCCCGTCCTTGTTGTCCACCATGTCTCACGCCTCGCGGTTGCGGCCAAGCCGTCGCCACCGTCGGTCTCCGGTGAACTGTTGCCTGGCGCCGCGCCCTTGCCGTCGTTGTGCCCGCCGCTCGCGCTCCGCTGAATCGTCGGCGTGACTCACGAGGAACATAGCAGATGCAAAATACTAGGGAACGCCGCTGTCGCCGCCAGTCAATGAACGATTCATTTTCCAAGTCTAACCTACAGACTGCTGCCTGGGCCTGCTGTGTGCGTGTACTGATAGCCTATGGACTTAGTATTTCTGTATTGGACTAAAAATATATACTACGCGTATAATATATAGTAGAAAATTTTGTTTTAGCTTGGGGGCCATGGCCCCCGCCGCCCCCCTCAGTTCCGCAACTGATACGAGAAGAGTTCTGATGCATTATTCGAATGCGTGAAAAATAATCAAATGAATATTAGCATCAAAAGATAAATATTAATACCTTGGATAAATTAGGCGTGCCAACATTTTCAAAAATAAAACAACTTATTGTTAGCCTAATTATAACCTCTTCTAGGCTAGTGTGATAAGGTTTACAATATATTCACAATACAATATTTTTTCTTAACCAATTTATTTTAGTAATAAACCCATCGATGTGCACATTTGAAAGACAATTTTGTCTCGGAAACAAACTGAATCAGACAAGGTTCAGTTTTTTTTATAAAAAAACAAGTGCAGACATGTATCATGGACATAATTAATTGATTTTATAAAGAGAAATGTTAGGAACTTTTGTCGGGGAACATATCTAGTGGAAACCGACCTCTTTATGCAAACTATGGAAACTTCAATCTGAGTCACTCGATCTTGATCAAAGGGAGAGCTCATGGGAGGTGGAAGGGGTGATTTGCAAAATTCATGGGAGGTGGGAGGCGTGATTTGCAAAGGTGATTTTGCAAATCACTCCTCCCACCTCCTCTGAGCGCCCCGTTGGATCAACATCGTGTGACTCAGATTGAAGTTTCCATAGTTTGCATAGAGAGGTTGGTTTCCACATGATATGTTGCCCTTTTGTTGTGGGTTCGGGGATTGCATAAGTTGCAACCTCTGTAACTATGCTAAAATGGAAGCATGTTAGGATAAAACTAGACATGACATGGCGGCAACATATCATGTGGAAACCAACCTCTTCGTGAAAATTATGGAAACTTCAATCTGAGCCACATGATGTTGATCCAACAGAGCGTTTTTGCAAATCATCCCTCCCACCTCCCATGAATTTTGCAAATCACCCCTCCCACCTCTCATGAGTTCTCACTTGGATCAAGATTGTGTGGTTTAGATTGAAGTTTCCATAATTTGCATGTAGAGATTGGTTTCCACTGGATATGTTCCCTGACATGGCATGGTAATCTTCTTTTTACAGGTTTGCAATAAGATGGAATAAATTCTTGCTATGAATAATTCGCGAAGCTGCTTTCCTTTCGTGGGCCTTCTGATGGAGGCCATATATTTCCGAACATTCACTACAAAATCATGACCGAAACGCTGCCCATGTGAGGGAGTAATTCCCTCACATTTCGTGGGCCTTCTGCTACTGACTGGCTAGGCTGTGTGGCACGTTGTGCAACCTGAGCACGCGTGCGGTGGATCTTTAAAAAAAGTGATAGTGCAACTGCAGTACCATTTGTACGTGCCTTTCTGAAAAAAAACATTTCTATGTAGGGCTCATCTTTTTTTTTTGAAGTAAACTATGTAGGGCTCATGGTCGCGAGGAAAGTTGATATTGGACAGAATTGTTAAGTTTAATAAACAGGACTGCATAAGGTAGGTGTCGTCTACTCTCTCCGTCCCAAAATATTTGCACTTGTTGACTTTTGCGCTTCACTTTTGACCATTCGTCTTATTGGAAAAAATTATGAAAATGTTATTTATTTTGCTATGACATGTTTTATCATCGTATATATTTTAAGTATATCATAATTGTTTTTGTATTTTTCTCAATTTTTTTTGAATAAGGCGAATGGTCAAATGTAATATGTAAAATTCAAAGGTGTAAATATTTTGGGACGGAGGGAGTATTGTTATATTGATGAAGGAAAAAAAAAGTTAGATCCTGACATCCGAATTTAACATTTTCCCGGCTAAAACTAGCGTCGTGCATTTTCTACTTCCATCATTCTTAAACAAACAATATTTATTAGTATAAAAAAGTTAACAACTCGTCCTGACATCATTTGATCATTTATTTAAGAAGGGAGAGACACAAGTGGTTAGAAATACATACCCCATCCATCCAAAATATAGCTACGCTTACGTTTTTCTGAAGCCAAACTTTTTAAACTTTGACTAAAATATCTATAAGAATAATTTACTTCAAATAAAAATATTACATATCATAATAGTTGGTTTCTTGACAAATTTAATGATATTATTTTTATACTACTAATCTTCATGATTATTTCACTATTACTGGTAGTCAAAATTGAAAAAACAAAGTTTGGACGGAGGGAGTAAGGTTTGACTTATTTACCGTGATAATGTTTTTTTTGTGTGAAGTAGGAAAACAAAATCATAACACGAAAGCCAGCGGTCGTATGTTGATATCACGCTCGACCGGAGATCAAGAGATACAAGAGAGGGACATCTTGTGACGGAGACTTTGTTAGGTAGACGGAAATTAAGGAAGATGGTCATCACCAAATCAAGTCAATCAGCCTGAATCCAAGGGCTATTCAAAGTTGTATGAAGTAAGAACAATGACCGTGCACATATCCTCTTTGATCTGGAGATGTTCCTGCACAAAAGAGGGTGGTTTTCTTGGAACTAAACCAGCTTGAACGACGAAGAAGAAACCCACCGTAAATGGAAATTACAAGAGTTTTAAAGTTGTCGGAGATCTTAGGCTAGTGTCAGTGGAAATTTCGAATTTCAAAAGGTTATCTTGACAATGTTTTTATGAGCTGTCCTTGGGCGGGGCTGCTCGGAGCTGCAGCCCTCCTCCTCTAAGATAGTGCCTGCTTTTGTTCTTCGTTGCCGTCACCATGGAGTATCGCTGCAAATTCCATCACTTTGACTCTCATCTTGCTTGCGGCGTTTGGCTGTGTGGTGTGGATCTTGGAGGCCTTTGGCGAAAACTTTACCTACTTTATGCTAGTGCGGACAACGGTTGCGCTTTCTTTCGTAACTTACCCTGTTGGGGAAGTCCCTTTGGTTTGTCAAGTGAGGACTTGACCTGCTCCTTCGTGGGTGGGCGGATGATAGCGGCGTTGTCGTCGCTTCCTTCTCGAGGGTGTCGTTTTGCAAGATCTCTTCACTGCCTCCACTACTTCTGAGATTTTTGGCTAGTGGTGATGTGCGTGTCTCCTTAGTGTCTCTTCCTTGCAAGCTTTTGTCGTCTTAGTAGGTTGTTTCTTAGTAGTGGTGGTGGTGCGGTGATCTTCTCTGTATTCCTCTTGCCGTCTGCTTTGTTTCTTGCTCGGGTTGTCGTCCTTGTATTTCTGCGCTTTAGAGGTTCTTCTAAAGTTGTGTCATGTAAAACTCCCTTCTCTTAATTAAAAACGTGTTTTGCAGTCTTAAAAAAAAGTTTCATCATGTGTGAGATAAACTTCGCCCCATTAAACTCAAATGATACAATTACCGAGTTTTCAATATTATTAATAGCGGTATATGCGCAATGAAATTGTAAACGAGATAGAAAGCTAGTGTTCTATCTATGTTCATGTTTTTGCAAAGGCTGACATGAATTGCGCCATCGTGGAGTCGGATGCTTAATTTGCATTGGTTCGTTCCTGACGCCATTGCTATCAGAGGATACATCAATATCTTCGACGTCGCCGTCTCCGGTGGGTCGGGATATCACCGGCGGCGGCCGGTTTGCGGGTTTTGCTTCGCCCCTTGCTTGCTTGCTTGCTTGGCGTCGTTGTGGTTCGACCTCGGGCCACAGGACAGAGCGCGCGCGCCGCAGCTTCGTGCGGGACCCACGGAAGATTCGCGGTTTTTCCTAGCGCTTTTACTCCGTATATAGGCCGTTTTGCCCTCGTGGTCGCGAATACGCCTCGGCGCCTGACCCCGTATCCGATACGGGTGTTGCAATCTCAGGTACAATTTTTTTATTCCAAATTCTCGAGTGTCATGGTAGGGATGCAAGAATTGTTATTAAACATATTCTCGAGGTGGCAATGACTGATGAAATCATCGCTAACGTCTCACCATCGAGAGCCACACCACCTAGTATAGGCTACTGTATATATATCACTTGAAGAATAGTACTGTACGCGGTTAGATAAATCTAAAAATAATTAAAAAAGCGAGCGTTCACATGTCCCCGTCACTGTCAGGCAGGCAGGTCTGGTTGGCCCCGTCACTGTCAGGGGAGGGGTGGTTAGGTAATTTCGCCTCGGCCCACGGTCGCACATATCCCCTCCGTCCTGGGTTTTCCTTTGAAAAAAGAAAAAAAAAATCGGTTCGCGTCTTCCTCGCAATTTCCTCCCGCGTCGCGGCCCGCCACGCCACGTCGTCATCGTCTCGTCTCTCGTCTTCCTCTTCCTCCCTCCCCTCCGCTCCAGCACTACCACATCCTCCCACCCGCGTTTCACACTTCCACTCCACCGCCACTGTGTATATATAAGCAAAGCCAAACCAAGATCACACGACCAGGAAGTTTCCCGGTTACTCCACCACCACCACCACCACGGCCGAGCCACAGCCACCCAGCCAAAGCCAACCAATCCAGAGCCCGCCGATCGAGAGGAGGAGCACAGGACAGGACCAGCAGCCAGCGCCGCCGAGGCCGAGCCCAGGCGCGGACGACCGACCCAACCACCCGCCGCCGCCGACCGCCTGAGGAGGAGCTAGCTAAGCTAGGAACGGAGGATGCTTCCGGGCGTGGAGCTCGCGCGGCGCCGCCGCGTGCACTACCACGGCGACACCGCGTCGTCGTCGGCGTCGTCAGCGGGCGCGGCGGAGTATCACCACCACCACTACGCGCACGCGCACCGACACGTGGGGGCCGCGGCGGACGCGGCCGTGGTGGGCCCCGTGATGGCGGCGCGCATCCGGCTCGAGGAGAAGCTGCGCGGCGCCGCGCTGCCGTCGTCGACGGCGACGTCGCCGTCCAGGTCTGTTGCCCCTCTTCCCTACTCTGCTTCCATCTTCCCTCCCCTGTTTTCCATGCTTTCGTCGGGGACTCGGGGGGAAGATACGTGAGCAGCGAACTTGTTGCTGCCCCAAACCAAAACCAAGCGATTGGCGGACAAGAACAGGAAAGATTGCTTAATGCCTCGATCTTTTCCTGCACTCCAAGATGTAGGAGTAGGATCACCCTGTCAATACTCTGTTTCGCAGAGGAAGAAAATCATTCTGTTCTTACCGAGATTTAGGATGGGACCATGATGCTACCTGCTAGACAGTGACATCGCACGCGATTTTCTGAGTTGTTTTTGTTAGAAAATAATGGAGTGGTTGGTTAAGATTTAGAAATTTAGATGGACAGCATAAAGCCAAACCAGTCTGATGCCGGTTTCCATCGGATGTTCCAACTCCACGAAACTTCCCATGTTAGATCGATCTCTCAGAGAGTGCAAATGATCCATTGTTGTTTTGGTGTCGACCTACTATGACTTTGACTTGGCATCTTTTCTCTTTGCTGATGCCTGAAACGAGCGATCAGATCGCTAGCAACGGGCCTAACATGGGAAAGGTGTGCCCACAAGATCTTGTAGAATATCTGTATACCTACCGCGATCTTTTGTTCTAGAGAATTCTAGAGGTTTCTAGAGCCTGAATTATTGTGCCTAGTGTTTAGATTGAAGATGGAATATTTGCACGTGTGTTGTGTAGCATGTGGCTTTAAAAAGTTCAGTAAACCCCAAAGAGGCACATGAAGTTTGCCTTTGCCATGTGATGAGAGAACACCTTAATTAGCCTGTTAATCCAAGTAAGGGTCCGGTTGGACAAATCAACCTCGATTATCTGAAAGGATTTTGATTCTGTGTCGATCAAGTAAACAATCAAGAACGCATCAGAGGTGACAGAAATCCATGGCCAGATTAACCTACCTCCCAACTCACATGTAATGTCAAGAAATTAGCACCAGTAACTAAGGCGGTAATAAGCTGCCCTGAAACTGAACTACTGCCTGCTCCTGAATTGTTCAAACATTCTTCATTCTTCGTCAGTGAGCTGTGCACTGCTCTGTTTTCTTGAAGCATTTTCTGGCATTTGCCTGACATTTTCTGTCGTCGATCTGTGCACGACGACATGCAGGTGGAGCCGGCTGATGGGAGAGCGGGAGGGTCGTCGTGCGAGCGCGATCTCCTCCGGCCGTCGGGGCCGACGAGAGCAGCAGCAGGCGGGGCGAGGGATCCCGGCGACCGCCGCCGCTGACGACGACGCCGCCGATGTCTGGCCACCGCCGCCGCCGCCGCCGGCCCTCACCACCTCGGCGGCGTCGACGGGCGGCCGCCGGCGCGCGGAGCTGACGAGGACGCTGTCCAAGGTGGAGGTGTGCGCGGTGTGCCTGGACGAGGTCCGGGAGCGGCGGCAGCGGGTGACGCGGCTGCCGTGCTCGCACAAGTACCACTCCGAGTGCGTGCTCCCGTGGCTCGCCATCCAGCCCGACTGCCCCTGCTGCCGCGCACTCGTGCCGGCCGCCGACGCCCTCGCCTAGTTCGTGCTGGCTGCTGTGCCTGTGTGCTGTCTAATGCTGACGTGGATCTGTCGTCACGCCGCTTGCTGGCGTGGCAGTCCGGCCGTGCAGGCAGCTATAGAGGGTGTTCAGCTCCTGGGATGAATAGTACTCGGCTGTTAAAACGAATAGTATTCTGTGAGAGGAAATAAGTCAAGACAAGTCGACATATATCAAGATATGCCAGCCGAACAGCCTCACAGCTCTTTCATTTTTTGTTTGTTTGTTTTGGTTGGTTTGTGCCCTACTAGTTGGAGGCTGTAACCGAAAGTGTGCCACACTGCCACGTAGCTAGGGAAATTAAAAGTTGTAGACGCAGGCAGGGTAGTAGTTGAGCACCAGGAGAGGATATTCTCATGATGTGTTTTTTTTTTCAAATCCATGCCAATTTATGCACGAGCTGTTTGCAATTTACTCCGGTATGGTGCGGGTTAATTATTTTTTTCCTTTTTCACTTGTTGATGTTGACTACTTTTCAGTTTCAGTTGTAGATTGTTTTATTTTTAAAAATTCATAGATATTATTATGCACCAAAACATAAATTGAAAAATCTGAGAAGTCGAGAGAGTAACAAATAGCCGGAAATGTAAGTTTTGACAAGTCAGCTACGAGAAAAGTCATGATGCTCCTGGTGGTGACATGGATCTGCAATGCCACTGACGTGGCACTTACAGTTTTGAAGGTTGCCACTGCTACTGCAAGTCTGCAGCAAGTCCCTGCACCCGCTAGCTAGCTCATAAAGTCTTATGTGTGATGAATAACGACAAAAGTGAAAAGCTATGTTTTGAACAATAGATAGTCTTATACACGTGTTTCGAGGTTACATGAGAATGACGTTTGAGGTCATTCATATAATGAGCTACTATGTGCTTAAGAGATAGTAGATCATTGGAAAGGTTGTCTCTTAAAGTGCTTAGAGACAGGTACTAGCTCATACTATTAGAGGTGGCCTATGCTGCAAGCCTACAATTAACTGAAAGTTTCCACAGAGAGAGTTGTGGATGCAGTAAGAGGTTTCGGATGCTATTTTTTGTTCAAATCCATTTCAGTTATACACGTGTTGTGATATGTGTTTGAATTTTGCCTTTAGTTCGATCCATAGTACACAAGCTGTAGTTCTGAACTCTACTCAACACACTGACACCACACCCACACACACCCCGAGAACTACAACTCATACACAACTCGCGTCCTTCTGGAGATCACTAAAGTTGCACGAACCTCGTAGACGACGGGCAGTCGGGCACGCGAATATCTAGGACCTATAGGAAACAATCTGGAAAAATCCCACTGGAGACTGTGCTCCGGTGCGAGGCTGGGAGTCGAACTCCCGACCGGCAGCCTCGCCACTGCGAGCGCTACCACTGAGCCAGTGGCTCGTTTGCTTCTCATTTGGTTTTATTTCCAATTGTTGGTTAATAAAAATGGTCTGGAATTCTGGAAATGTAGGGTTCCACAAGTCAGGTATGAAAGAAATTAGTGGCTACATTTAAATTTGAGGTTTTCCTACTGGTAATAAAAACAAAGTTTCGTTGGTATATTCCCCGAACTATGAACTTCGGCGACGAAACTTTCCGTCCCTGTGTGCTCGCTGTCTTCTGAACTAAGGATCACACAATTCGTGATTGATTTTCTGGCCCACAAACAGAAAACCTGATACGCTGTTTAGTTTTATATTTATTTTGCTGGCCCACAAACAACAAGCCCAGAATTATATTATTGAAATATAAAGTTGTAGATCTCAATTATATGATATTTAGGACAATTTAGTTCATTTCAACTAATTTGCTTGTCCTAAACCTCATATATTGAAAAAGAAGGTAATATATATTTTTTAGTTAATTAGACTTAATGGATTAATTAGACTTCATGGATCCGTCTCGCAATTTCCGGTCTGTTCGTGTAATTGTTCTTGTAAATAGTCTACATTCATTATTTCTAATAGACCTTAAAAGCAAAATTTTCACCCCACGAACACGGGCCTTAATTCATTTTTGAAACAACGGTAGGATTTCTAGACTACCACGGACGGGTGAATAGTATCCTACCGTAGTTTCAACGGTGGTTTGGTTGAAGCTTGTGGCGTTTGAAACGGTGGTTGAGAGGTTTCAAATGGTGATATATGTATAGTTTCTCAAAACTTTGAGAGGGATATATTTTTGTAATTTTGTAAATAAAATCACCGTTCCACCATTCGTTGACAGCATGACAAGCAAGAGTCATAGACTCATGATGACGTGTACGATAAGTATGATTAAGTTGTCGTTGGCTACAAGACTTTGGGTCTAAGACATATGCCCACTTTACAAATTGTGAAATGGAAAATAATAGAAATAGAAAGAGATCTGGCCGACGGGGTTCTCCATGATAGGTGAGGGATGTACACGTACACGTACTGAATGAGCTGCAGCGGTTTGCCTGAATTAGCAGCAATTTTCATACATACCACCTTTGGCTTCGCCCAATGTTTTTTTACACCAATCTATGGAGCTGCTCAGCATATGCTCTTGGTAATTCCCATTGGCCCTTTGGGCCACCAAAACACGTCTTTTGGACGTAGCTCTAGCGACATGTGTACCTGTCTAAATGATTTGATTGTTAACATTAAAATAAACTTATCTACGAGTAGCTAAGAAATTTCAGACAGCTAATTTATCATGTGGGTTTGCCATTTTAATTCATTTCCCTCTCTTAAAATTGATTACATGGCAGGCTATGCCAGTTTCTTTTACCAATTTTTCGTTGGACCAAATGAACCAAGGAGGAACTTCATCCCTATCCACTACGGGAAAACCGAGCTTTGCCGTGCGTGAAAATCTTTGCCGTGCGTGAAAATCTTTGCCGTGCGTTTTCTATCGGGCGCACGGCAAAGAACTTCTTTGCCGTGCGTTTTATATAAGGCGCACGACAAAGAAAAAACGCACGGGAAAAATTGTTTGCCGTGCGTTTTTTTGGGACGCACGGCAAACCCTTGAGTTTGCCGTGCGTTTTCTCATAGCGCACGGCAAACTTTTTTCCCTAACGTTCGTCGTCCCCGCGTTGACACCGAGGGGGAACCGTTAGCACCGAGGGGGGCGGGCAATTTTTTTCTCTCTCTTTGCCGTGCGCCTACATAAAACGCACGGCAAACATGAAACTTTGCCGTGCGCCTTAGCAAAACGCACGGCAAAGTTTTCTGTTTGCCGTGCGTTTTGTGTAGGCGCACGGCAAAGTTTCAAATTTTTTTTTTATTCTTGGCTTCTTTATATTTTTCCAGTCCAAATACATTACTTTGTAATATATATTTCAATTTGATACTCATTTGGATCATTTTGCTATTTTTAACGATGTTTTGCATTGAAAGGTTTTTTTCGAATAAGTCAAATTTGAACTACAAGTGCATAAAATTATAGAGTAAAGTTCGTGGAAAAATGATATTCGTGTAAGTGAGTCAATTTTAAGATCTTATCCATGAAATTTTTTGAAATTTCAAACATTTTATTCACGAAAAATGGAAATATACATGATTAGGAAATGTTTTTTAATTGTATAAAATGCAAGTGATGTTTAAAAATCACGAGATTCGTTGAGACCTCATGATATACTATGGGAAGACTATGAAAAATAGTAGATAAAGGTTTTGAGCAAATCTTCACACATAGTGTTTAGAAACCAAGACATCTCATGAGAAGGTTTAGATTGTTTAGAGTAACTTTATTGGGTTTGTGGTCTATAATAATGTTCATAATGTGTTTTTGACTTCAAAGCTTTTTCTCTAATGAACATACATCGTACATTGTCTCTTGTTAGTGTACGGTAATTTTTAGTATCGATTTGTTAATTTTTTTGTATTAACATTCACAAAAAGCTATATTTAACTAATTAATTTTATTTCAAATAATTTTGTGAAAGAAGTCAAATTGAGTTTTGACTTCAAAACTTGTTTCTATAAGTAATACACAACATAACTTATTTGTGTTAGTTTTCTAATTCTTTTCAAATTTGTTTGATAATTCTTATAAATTATATAAAATTTAGAAAAATTGTTTGCCGTGCGTCTTTTTTTTTTTGCGCACGGCAAAGATTTTCTTTGCCGTGCGTCTTTTTTTTTGCGCACGGCAAAGAAAGTCTGAGTCATTTTGCAGTTGGACCAAAGCCCACCTAGCCCAACAGCCCACCTCATCTCAACACACTCCGATTATTTTGATCCGTAGATCTGACGATCTAACGGTCCAAATTAGATCAGGCACTCTATATAAAAAGACACACTCAAACCCTAACTCCTCCCTCTCTATCTCTCTCACCCCTCATCCCCTGCGCGCCGACCCGCGCGTTGCGGCGGCGGCGTCCTCCTCCGGCCCTCCTCCG
This sequence comes from Cenchrus americanus, assembly GCA_947561735.1. Classification (NCBI taxonomy): domain Eukaryota; kingdom Viridiplantae; phylum Streptophyta; class Magnoliopsida; order Poales; family Poaceae; genus Cenchrus; species Cenchrus americanus. The sequence goes on along the minus strand of OX387239.1, from coordinate 39,233,991 downwards.
GCGCCGGCCGCGCCCCCCGGGTTTAGTCTACAGCAAGGTTAGGCCTTTAGAAATCATGACAAGTCCAAATCTGCAAGTCTACAAATATTGGGATGGCATTTTTAGTTGCAAAATATACTATATGATTTGTGCTTATTGTTTATTATGGTTTTCTGTAGTAGACCATAGATGATATTGATTTCAGTAAACTACATATTCGATCTCTTGAGCATGCTGCTAGCTAGCCTGCTAGATTACATATGTAGCCTTGCTAGCACAGTCCAACTATTATATGTCAATTAAGTGCTTGTAATAATACGTTTAGTTCAAGCCACAGTAATAAAGGGCAATCAAATAATAGAGCTTGTCTACTTACAGTGTATTGATATGCCACAATTGGCAATATGCAGTGAGGACAAGCTAGTTTTCTTATGCATTTGACATAATACCGATCACAAGAGCAAATTCTGAATTGCCGTATTTTTTTATAGGACCAGCTGGGGTGAGGAGTTAGCTTTTTTTTGTTTTCTGGTGATCGAAATGATAGCAGAATTCCTCAATTCCTCTACACATGCAATTAGCAGTTTCAGTAGTAAGAAAAGCGCTGTAATAAGGAGAACACTGATTTTTTTTAAAAAAAAATGTATAGTAGACTCATGTTACTGAGCAAGAGTGAAATAACAGAAAGCCAACATGAAGCATATATATGATAGTCCTATGTATATAGGTAAATATAAATGTTCGTAGATATAAATTAATATATATGAAATTAATGTATGTTGATGGATTGTTCCGCACATGTATATATGAGCAACCGTGCTATATACTGATTACTACTACTTTATGTTGTAAGTTTATGTTAATTTTGTGCAGTGCTATGAAGAATAATATGTTGCAAAACAACAGATTTAAATTCTTTAATGAGTTGAAAATTGTTCAGATGTATATTTTGGGATACATTTTTGACATGCATGGATTTAGTGTGTGAAGAGCTTTGAGGTGAGGTATGTATATATGTAACAAGGAGATATCAAATGTGATGATGATTCACTGTCCAGATATATAGATACTAAATGCTGATTCTCGTTTCTTTGCCAACCATTCAAGCTCGTCAACCTTAGCTTTGATGGAAATGCATAATTGCATAGGCTAGACATATAGAATTTAACTTGTTGTAATGCTCCACATCCCAAAGATCCAACTGCTTATGTGATATGTGCTGTAATGGTTTGTTCTTTTCTTAATTTGTATACACAGTGATAAGTGCAAGCATGTCAACATGCCCCTCCTAACAGGGGCTTTGGTTCTTTTTTTTTATTTTTTAGAAAATGTTTGCCGTGCGTTTTTATAGCGGCGCACGGCAAACAACCCTGTTTGCCGTGCGTTTTCTGGCTGGCGCACGGCAAACAGGGGTTGTTTGCCGTGCGTTTTGCTCCCGGCGCACGGCAAAGATTGTTCCACGCCGTTTGGCGACGGTGCCGTTAGTTGCTTTTGTTTGCCGTGCGTCGTGGAAAAACGCACGGCAAACTTTGTCTACCGTGCGTTGTCAGGCGCGGTGCACGGCAAAGGGGCTTCGCCGTGCAAAATGCCGCCGTGCGCCCTTTGCCGTGCGCCCCGACGAAAAACGCACGGCAAAGGGTTTGCCGTGCGTTTTTTGGCCTTTGCCGTGCGCTCGGGGCGCACGGCAAAACCCCTGTTTCCCGTAGTGATCCTTACGTCATTCCGTAGTATTTACAGGCAATTGAACTTGCAGTTAGCTATGTTGAACTCGTCGGCAAAAGGTCCTCTAACCTAGTTGGTTAGAGGAGGTGAGGTATATACGGCCGCATTAGTAGACCGGAGTTTAAATACTCGCATGAAGTGGTCATACCCCACCAGCCTAATTATTATGCTGAACTATTCGAAATGTCACCCCACCGGTCTAATTTTTATGTTGAACTATTCAAAATGTCAATTGATCAAGAACAAAGGTAGTATTTGGTTTAACACAAATACTTCACCTGTCCCAAATTATAAGTTGTTAGCTTTATTTATTCTTGTTACTTTTTTACTACACGCTTATTATACATAATAGATGCATAGCGAATTCTAGAGTCTAGAAAATCAAATAAAACAACTAATAATCTTAGCTAGACGGGGGAGTGTATTGTATATTTTGATTTTTTTTAAATCAACTGTATATATAGAGGTCATGCCTAATTATGTACCTCCTCTTAATGGACTCGTGCCCATTTGATATGAACAATGCATCGATCAATGCTAAATAAAACCAAGAGTTATCCAATTTCAGATTTTTTTCCCACTTGGCTTTCCGTGTCTTTATATATGACGAACGGATGTGCTTTCGGTATTGTGAAGCTCGTAAGCACGCTTGATACCACGAACGCCTAGTGAAGCCCGCACTGAGCCAGATCCAGCTTTCTCTCACCCTCACATCAAATCGATCGATGCCGATGCTGGTCGCCGTCACCTGCGCCGCGCGCCGCCGCCGCGTGCACTGCCGCGGCTGCGACACCGCGGCGGCGGCGATGGAGCTTGACCGGGGGCAGCAAGGCCCGGGTGACTACTGCGGCCACCGCTGGCGGGACGAGCCGGCGCCTGTCGGCATGCCCGGCGGCCGCGAGCAGACAAGGAGGCAGGGACGTCAGCGGCGGGACGGAGGGCCGGCACTAGTGGGCTCCCGGCGGCGGCAGCGTCACGCGGTGGCGGCGGGTGCTCAGCAGGCACCGTCTCCGGCGGAGGCCGGCAGCCAGCCTGGACCGGGCTCGTCGGCTGCCGTGGTGTCGAGGAAAAAGGCGCCGGCCGCTGGCGAAGCGCGCGCCGGGGTGGAGACCGCGAGCGCGGCCGCGGCGCTGTCGTCGGAGGCGGCGGCGTCGTTGCCCACCGTGCTCTGCGCGGTCTGCCTCGAGGAGGTGCCGACGGAGGCGGAGGTGACGACGACGCTGCCGTGCTCCCACTCGTACCACGCCGGCTGCGTGCTGCCGTGGCTCGCCGCGCGCGGCGCCTGCCCGTGCTGCAGGGCCACTTTGCCGTCGCCGGAGAATTGTATATTTTCGAGCAAACCAGCATTATATATTAACTTGTGATATCGATATATGAAGCAGAAAGAAGAATTATTATTTTTTATTTCATGTACTCCTTCGGTTAGGTTGTTGGACTTTTGACATCAAATTTGACTACTCATCTTATTAAAAATTAAAATATTTTTTATTATGAGTTGCTTTATTTATTAATAAAAGTTATTCAACAATAACTAAAATTTTACTATATTTGCTCAATTTTTTTAATAAGATGTGCAGTCAAATTTAAAGTAAAAAACATCAAATGGCCTACCATTTAGAACGAAAGGAATATGGTAAATTAGCAGTATAGATATGTATGTTTACCGGCAAAAGTAAACATGCCTTCAACTGAATTTTCTTTCGGAGTTCTGCCTTGAACTTGAAAGATTGTGATAAACTGATTTTCCTTTCAAAATTTTCTCTTTTCTTTTTTCACATGAATATTAGTCCTTACTCCACGGGAAAATCTAGAAAGATGTTTAACTTCATGATTGGAGTGGTCTACACATAAGCAATTTGTGAATTGAAAAAAAATCAAAACATGTACCCTCATTTACCCATTTTAACCTAAACAGTTAAGATAGACTGGAGTATTTTGGGGCTAGCAGCCCCGATCGGGAGCTCCTATATATACCCAAAGATAGATAGAAATTACAATTTTTAGCCCACCAAAACTCATGTAAATTACTTCTTTTCATTCCTCAACCTTTTCCACTCATCAACTAAAAAATGTTACAATTTTTTTTTCCAAAAAAGACTTGACCAACATTTTTCAAAAAAACTGGACCAACATTTTCTGAAAAAGTTACACCAACATTTCTTCAGATAAAAAGTTGAATCCAACATTTTTCAAAATAGTTGCACCATCAGTTTTGAAAAAAAATCAACAATTTTCAGCTTCTTCCTCTGCGAGATCCGGGCGATGGGTGAGGGTGGGCGGTCGATGGCAGGACACACACGGGGAGGCTGGCGTGCGAGTTCATGATTGAGCGCGACTGTGAGCGGCGGCCCCCTACTTGCGCTCATACGAGTTTGGGGGGAGGGGGGGGGGTTCACGATGCATGTAGGTCGCTGGGCAGACGTGCAAGGAGGTTAGCGGCCGCATCGGCACTCTCGTGACACAGGGACTCCAGCGGCGATCCCTTGCTTTCTCCACGACGAGTTATGGAGGCATGGGCTGCGGGGCAGCCGTGGCGCACATAGTGTGGAGGAGCACGGCCGACGGTAATGGTGGCAAGGTAGGCTGCGTGGTTGCGGGGTAAGCTACCCGATGGTGGGCAGCCCCACACAGGGTGGCGACACGGGCAAGGGAGGGAAAGAGCAAGAAAGGTGAGCGTGAGTTAGGGTTCGAATGTGGGAGTCCAAGAGATATGAGTGGTTGCACGAATCTCAAAGAGTGAAAGTTCCAACCCATTCTCAACTTTCAGAAGATAGATAGGATTTTGCGCCATCCTAGTTCAAAATATTTTATTTTATCTTTTTATGATTTTTCAAAAACGATTGTGCCTAACGAAATTTTACAAAAATAGCACTCAACTACGGGATAAGAACGGTGGTAGGTTGCTACTGTCATTCCATCTGGCGGTTACAATAGCAGCTGATTTTAGCAATGTATCGTCATTTCAAACGGGGTAAGTCCCAACATATTTTCAAAAAAATCATAACTAATTCATATAAAATAGGTTTATACAAAAATTGTAGATCTCAACAAGATATACGCCCTCCGTTCTAAAAAGAATGACGTTTTAGAATTATCTTAAGTCAAAATTTCTCAACTTTGACCAAAATTATAGAGAAAAGTATCAATGTTTATGACACCAAGCAGACATATTATAAAATAGATCTCATTATGAATGTAATGATATTTATTTTATACCATAAATATATATAGTTTGTTATAATATTATATCAAAGTTAAAAAAAGTTTGAGTTAGAACAATCCTAAAATGACATTCGTTTTGAGATTAAGAGAGTACAAGTTTTCAATTCAATTTGTATTCATTTGGAATTATCGTCATGCTAAATGATCGACACAATATTTAATTCTAATGAAATTCATTTTGAGATCGAGAGAGTACAAGTTTTCAATTCAATTCGTTTTCATTTGGAATTATCTTCATGCTAAATGATCGACACAATATTCATATCTAATGAAATTCATTTTGAGATCGAGAGAGTACAAGTTTTCAATTCATTTCGTTTTAATTTGGAATTATTAAATGATCGACACAATGTTCAGATCTAAAGAACTAGATATCTATAAAAAAATTATAACTTCTTCGTATGATCTCCGATTGAGATCAACTTTGTATAAGAATTGTAGACGAGATCTAAAACTTTATAATTCAAATATTTTTCATTTGAAATTATCACCGTACTCAAATAATCAACACCATGTTCAAATCTAAAATTCAAATGAAATAGTTGTGATTTTTTTCGAAAATTCGCTAGAAGTTACCGTCGGTTCAAGCGATGGTTTATCATCTGTTGCAATAAACTGCTAAATGAACCGGTGGCGGATGAACAGGTGCTGCGATTTCATCTAGCGGTTTGGTGTTTTTTAGACCATCTCCAGCAAATACCCGGTCTGCATCTGCATAACCCACTGATATGCAGCAGGAAAGAGGATATATCCCACACGCAAAAACGAGTAGCTTCCAGCAGTATTGTGCAACCCGAAGCACATTCGCAGGGGCAGTTGCCTCCCGCCAGGAGGGAGAGAGCCGCAGAGTGCGGCGGAGCTCGTCGTCGCCGCCCTTGTGCACGCACCGGCCGCCAGGGGATGCCGCGGAGGAGGACCCCTGCCTCCAGATCGAGGCTAGCAAAGAAGAGGAAGAGGGGGAGCGTGGCGCCAACGAGATCGACGACCGCGGAGGCGAGCTCGACGGCCAGCGAGCACGACGGGCGCGAGGCGGCACGACGCACATTCGCTCCGCCGCGCGTCTCGCCGTTGAAGAAGGCCCGCGGCTTCGGATCCTCCGCCCGTAGTTGCTCGCCGCCCGACCCCTGCTCTGCGCCGCAACTCCCTGGCGTTCGGATCTGCGCCGCGGCTCCCCGGCATCTGGATGTGCGCCATGCCGCGACAAGAGGAGGCCACCTCCAACTCTGTCGGTCCGGATCTAGTGAGTGGACCTTCCTAGGGGGATTCCGGCAGTCGCTATAGAGGAGAAGGCCGGGGGGATGGGGGAGGTGGAGGCGGCGGCGGTGGGGCTCCCTGCGCTGGTACTTCTCCGCCTTGCGCCGGCCGTGGAGCTCCTCTGCTCCGCCTTGCGCCTGGTCGTGGAGCTCCTCCGAGGACGCCTGTGGTGAGGGGCTTGGTGGTCATGGCGGTGGAGACGGGCAGCGGCGGTGGCGCCATGGGCGAGCTCGGATGCGAGGGGGAGACGACAGAGAGCACGGCCCGCACGAGGACGGACGGAGGAGGCGAGGCAGACAATTGGAACTGTGGCGGATGCAGAAGCGCCAGAACTCCCTGGGAATGCAGCCCGCCGAAGGCCTTCGCTCATTTTGCAGCAAGCGATGAGGCAATCGTTGGAGAAGGTACAATAGCGTTTTGTTCTGCATATCAGAGATGCAGATGCTGATCCAGCATCTGCTGGAGATGGTCTTAGCAGATAGCGGTTGGGTGTTATTTTTGTAAATTCTTCTTATGGGCAACTATTTCTCTACCCCTAAAAAACCCGTAAGGGCAACATCGCCAGCTTTTGGTTTTGCCCCCTTTCGGTTCTGCCGGCAGAACCACACGCGTCTCCCTACGAAAGGTGCCGACATGTGGGCCCAGTTGTCGGACCCGCACCTCCCCTCCCACCGAAGGAACCAAGTAAGGGACATGTAGAGGTAAAGGAATAAGCTCGACGACGACGCGTCCATTCGCCGGCGGGAGTGACAACAACGGCGCCGGCCGCGCGAGGCACGGGAGCCGCTAGCCCCGCGCCGTCACTCCCCTACAGGGGAGCTCGCCATAGTCCTTGCGCCGCCGCTCCATAGTGGGAGACTCCCCCGCCGCGAGCACCAAGAGATGGGCCACCCTGGGGAGAGGCAGCGGATCTCGACGGGCGCCGTCATGACGGGAGCCGTGGTGGCCCCCGACGAGCGCCGCCATGACGGTACTGGGGTGTCGGTAGGCAGGCACCTCCATGGCCAAAGCTCTATCCGCGACCACCATCACATCAGCAGCACCCCCCACGCCCATGGCCTCCATCTCGTCTTCTTCCTCCTCCGAGCTGTTGACGCGGAAGCCAGTGCCTCCGATTCGACGATTGCGCACAACTCCTCAGCCAATCCAACCTCCGGGCGCGACCATCTTTGTACTACCATCGCGGCTTCCTAGCTTCTGGCCTCCATGGATCTGTGTGCGTGCCGTAGGCCCGCTCGCAATCGCACCGCCTTGGAGCTTGTCGCAGGTGCCTGCAGCCATGGTTGCAGGCCTGGATCGATGCGCAAGCCAACACGTTTGATTCGGCGGCCGCGCACTACTATCCAGCTGCTACTCCTTCGATTTCTACCTCCGCGCCCTTCAATGTGGCCTCTGTGCGCTCCCAATTTCCTACGGTCGTTGACACCCACCTCCCCAACACCACTGCCGCCTCTAGCCCCCAGCCTCCATGGATGTGTGGATGGAACCAGCAGATCCAAGGCCGCCTGCAATCCCGCGCTCAGGGATCCGACCGTGGTCGCCTGCAGCTGCAGCCATGGGGGCAGCACTTGATCGGAAGGGAAGCTGGACCTCCGACTCCGATGGAGAAAGGTGAAACTGTAGACAGGGATGGAGAACTGGATGAGGATTGAGGAAGCATGCTCTCAATGGTTCGTAATGGGCAGCGATGAAAAAATTACCAAGGCGTCCATGGCTTCTCTCAAGTATTCTGATGCTGATTTTTTGATGATGTTGGGTCCCACACTTACCCACTTGCTTTCTTCCATGGACATTTTTTAATCCCACAATTGCATTAATTCGTGGATAGGCTGCACAGTGATAAATGCTCGCGATGGCTGTTTCTGCTTGGCAGGCTTGCATAAGCCGTTGTTGCGCTTCCCCTCACCTTCTCTTTCGCCCAGCAGAACACCACCACCACCACATGACCACACCAAAACTCGCCCCACTTCAGCCGGCGACGGTGGACTCGCGCGGCGGCGCGTACAGCGGAGCTTGTGGCTCCCGCGGCCAGGCTTCCAAAGCTCGCCCCCACTCCGGTCAACGGAGCTCAATCTGACGGTGTGGCGCATTGATTCAATGACGCCGGGCCTCGACTCGGCGGTGCGTACCTTGATTCGGCGGCGCCCAGCCAACCCCGACGGCGTGCGAGGCAGGGTTGGGGAGGGCGGGCATGGTGGTCGGACGATCAGGGACGCACCACGGGTGCGTCGGCGTCGCGCGGGGGCTGCCGCCGGGGGCTGCCGGGGGCTCGTCGATGTCCCGTGGTGGCGGCCTCAGCGGTGCTCCAGGGGTTGGCTGTTGGGGAGGCACCTGGACGAGCCCGCGTCGGGGGTGGCGGTGGGCGCATGAGCAGAGGAGGGGAGGCGTGACTGCAATGACGGTGAACCAGAGGTGAAATGGGGATGAGGAGGGAAGAGAGGGGATGACTGGTAACTTCACCTTTAGCCAACACAGGGTTATGTTATTCTATTATGCAGCCTACCAAACACGAGCACACCAACTCAGGCTATCTCTATTCACCCACCAGACACGATCGGTTCGCACTGTATTAAACATGCTTCGTCTAGGCTGACTTCAGATTCTAGCCAAGCTAGAGTTAGCCAGGCTGCCAATCTCTACGTGAATATAAAAAAGAAATGAGACAAGAGAGTGCAAGACAGCTCTGCCACGTCCAGCCATATTCAGTAAGTATGCGGAGGAGAGAGATACAGCGAGAGTGCGATACGTAGTACTCCTCTTTCGAATCATACAAAACATAATAAGAGCATCCCACTAGCCAATTCTCTCTACTCACAACTATCCACGTCATACCCCCGAGCCCACTACTCAGTCCCGCAGCACCCCCCTTCACACTTCTCTGATGCGTCAGCCCACACGTAATCCACCGGCCCACTACTCTGCCACATCAGCCCCTCCATGCCGCATCTCCACCCGTCACGCGCGGCTCAGACCCGCCGCGCCTTCAAGCGTGGCGGTGGTCCCCCGCCTCTCTACTACCTCACTTCCGCACTACATCCTCCTCGCCTCCCCGCCACAACTACGGTGCCTGCCTGCCGCTTCCGCACCACAGGTGCCCGCGGCCCCCTCGCTTCCCTACCTCAAGCACCTGAAACGACACTGGATGGCAGAGGAAGAGCCTCCCACGTTCTCAACTCCACAGTTCAAAGGTCGGTCGCCCACCACCTCGTTGTTCAATCTTGCAGCAGTCCAAGGGACCACATCCCTTGCCATCCCGTCGCCCACCTCGCCATCCAGAGTCCAGACAGCAACACCTGACTGCCTCCTTCCCCATTCCGCTACAGGTGCTAGAGCTTTTCCCAACCTCAACAGTATTCTTCTCTATGAAAGATGTACTCATACGAGCAACCACACACATAACACACCTCATATTACTGAATAAAGGTATGAATATGAAGGAACTACCGACGAAAGCTACTGAATATGATGAAACTCACTAGCAAAATTGTGAAGAGATAGAACTTTTAAGGTGTAGGAATAGGTTCACCAAATAACAGTTGGTATGATTTACTTTTTATAAAGTAATTTTTGCATCCAAATTTTGCGTGTCTGTAGCAACGCACGGGCTATAACCTAGTTTGCTAAAAAGCTAGTAGAAAAATAAAATGAAAGGAAAAAAATTCGGCAGAAGCAACCTTATGGCCCCCCCAATCATCGAAGCCCAAAAGGCCCATAACTTAAAAGGCCCAACCACCGATCACGAGCTCTGCCCCCTTATGGCCGTGGCGTCGTTCCCAACCTCTCAAACCCTAATCCAAACGCCCCCCGCCTGTGGGTGAAAACCGTCGCCGCTGCTCCGGCGAGGACCGCATCAGCAGCCTCCCCGACGAGCTGCTGCACGCCATCCTCGTCCTGCTCCACTCCGCCCGCGCCGCCGGGCGAACCAGCGTGCTCTCCCGCCGCTGGCGCCACGTCTGGGCCCACCTTCCCGAGCTCTTCTTCGGCGGCCGCAGCGACGGGTACGCGCCGCCGGCGTCCCTCCCGGATGACGTCGACGCCACGCTCGCCGCCTACTCCGCCAGGGCGTCGCGGCTTGAGCGCCTCCACATCACGCTGCGGCGCGACTACAACGGCGGGCACCTCGTCCATGCCAGCCGCGCCGCGCCGTGGCTGCGCTTCGCCTCGCAGCACGTGGTGGGCGAACTCTGTCTCATTGTGCCCAAGCCGGTAGAAGCCTACGGGGAAGAGGAGGCGGTTCTCGAGCTCCCCGCGTTCCCCCGAGCGAAAAGTATCGACCTTATGCTATATGATTCATGGCTGCTCCGGCCACAGCCGGCCGGTTTGTTCGCCGCGCTGATCTCCCTGAGCTTACATTTTGGCCGCATGGAAGGCAGAGAGATCACAGACCTGGTGTGCAAGCATTGCCCGCAGCTCAGGGACCTGAGCCTTTCCGTCGATCTGGTTGCTCCCTCCGACGTTTCTGTGCTCTCTGACACACTGCAATCGCTGGTGTTCTTCGTCAGAAACACGAGGCGGCTAGAGGTCGTTGTGCCGAGGTTAGAAGAGCTTGATGTATCTCACGCCCCTGAGGCTCGTATCTCTTCCCCTAAGCTTGCAGAACTGGTTTGGCATGCTGAGGCCTATGACCCTCTCATCCAGGAATTTGACGGTGTGGGACGTCACCTCCGGGCTCCGGCGGCTAGAAATTGGTCGGATTTGAGGGGCTGCATCCTTGATGCGGCAGTTTGATGAAGTTGACGAGTTGAGACCTCAAATCTCCGCTCCATGGGTGTGTTGCATCGGTGATTTTGTTTTTAAAAGGAATTGATTCAATGTTTCCTCCGCATAATCTGTGGATATCTGATATCTTGTGTCTACTTAATCATTACAGGAAACAGCGGGGTAAGAAAGCTTATTGAATAAAACAAACCAGCTGCCCAAGTGCAGGACATTGGACATATCCTTATCATGGATAAACCATGACATCGCACGAGTCATGTTGCATCTCCTGAGGAGTTGCAATAGAATAAGGAAGGTTTCAGTGCTATTGATTAATTCTTGTAACCCCTCTTTGGTAATGTCTAAGCTTTCACTTGCTATGACATTGAACAATAATATGAATGTTTGGTTTCCTAATCGGTTTTTCCTTGAGGGGTTGAGTTTAGAGCAACTCCATGAGCTTCTCTAAAAACAACTAGCTAAAATCATGATTTAGCTAGTATGTAAAATGAAATAGCTAGAAAAAGTTGATGAAATCCAACAGACTAGCTAAAATCAACTCTCCATATGCTCCACTGCTACTGGGTCCCACCTGCCATACTCATGTATGAGGTGATAGCTAGCGGGATTGGCTAGCCAAAGATGGCTAGCGAAGCCCCCGGTTTAGCTAGCGGAGGATAGCGAGGGCAAGTTTGAGCAACTCCAAGAGACTAGCTAAAATGACTTGGCTAGCTAAATTTTTGAAAAAAATCTCAAAAACACTCTTCCAACAGACTAGCTATCTAGCCAACTAGCTATCCTGACTAGCTAAATTCGTTGCCCCGCTAGCTATCTTTGGCTAGTGGCGAGTGACTAGCTATCCTGATTTTCATGAGTATGGCACGAGTTCAATTTAGAGAGGTTGTTGGATGTCAACCACTTTTTGCTAGCTATTTCATTTTACATGCTAACTAAATCAGGATTTTAGCTAGTGATTTTTAAAAAGGCTCTTGGAGTTGCTCTTAGCTAATCTGTTGGATTGAGTTTTTGGACAAATTTTCTATTTTTTAGCTAGTGGAGTTGCTCTTATGAATGTATTTTATACTTTTATCTTCGACCCAGATATAAGGTGGGTGTAAGAAAGGGTTAGGGGGTCCTTTGTGGTGTACAGTCCTTGCATTGGATGATGGATCAATGCATGTATATTTCTCCAATTACAATGACATTAGAGGACATTGATCAAAACAAATATTGTTTAATCTTTGTGTATATTCCTCCAATTATGCAATGATATTTGTATTTTCTTATTTCCAGGCACATTATGCTTGCCTATACCTGAGCATTTTGAGCCCGGCCCGCAGGCCTGGCCCGGCCCGGCCCGCGCCAGGCCCGCCCACGAACCTTGTTGGGCGGCCGTGGGCAGAGATCTTGAAGCCCGCGAAATTTTTTTTTTGGCCCGAGCCCGTCCCGAAATGCTGTTTTTAGTTGTTTTACACTATAAAATGCGCGGGCGGCCCGCCCAAGCCCGGGCCCGGCCCGAGCCCAGCCCGAAAATTGAGGCCCGATGCGTCCAGTGGGATGGGCATGGGCAGGATTTTTTCGGCCCGCAATAACAGAAATTTTTTCAGCCCGGCCCGAACCCGGCCCGGCCCGGCCCGAAAAATGCTCAGGTCTATGCTTGCCCACTGTCTTGTCCATGTCGCTTGGCACAGAGTGCTAGGACGGATGGCATTGCTCTCAGTTGTCTTGAGGAAATAAAACTCAGTAACTTTGAAAGCTCCAACCGTGAACTGGAATTGGTGGCGCAACTATCCAGATGCAACGTAGCAGTCCTAAAGAAATTGGTCATAAATTTGAGATATGTGAGAAGGTCCATAGAATGTGGCGTGCAGAGGTCAATGTAGAATTTTATGTGTTTCTGGATGGGAGGCGAGTTCGCTTCGACTGAGCATGACTCGATTCTTCCTCTTATCTGTCTGCTATTTCTTAATCCTTGCACCTGTTTGGAGGAGGATCATTATTACAGGTATTTTCAAGTGCAGTTCAAATTTATACTTTAATTTATTAGCTTACCGACCTGTTTGGGTCTTGATAATTCTTAAAAGACCCTTGTTATTGAAGGGACTACAAGGATTTATTCTTGATGCTTTTTTTATCTTCTGTATTGTAACACCTTGAGATTTGTGGATTCCAGGTTGTTAATAGGAAGAACAATAAAACAATGATTTCTCATAATTCTAAAATTTTCTTAATAATTAATTTTCTTTACGGAGGAAAACCGCTGATTGTTTTTTAATTAAATAATTTGACTCTATGACTGTCGCATTCATGCCGATGCATTGATGTTCCATGAGTGCAAGTTTTCAAAAATACGTTTAGATTTCAACCACGATCATCTGAAAATTTTCCAGTTTTTTCTGGAATTTATTCTCTTTCCTTACAGCTAAATCTTCTTACCAGAAGGCTCTAATTTCTTTTTCACGAGCTCCAAGTATTTTATTTGGACTCCTCGTGTCTCAATTACCTCTAGGAGTTTTCCTAGAACTAGTAAAATCCATGTGCGACACACACGTGTCTAAAAATAATAACTAAAAAATTATATTTATATAATAAATTACCAAGATATTGTAACTGATTCTAAAAGTTTAAAATATAGTAAAATGCACAAAGTATGTACGTATTTTGAAGAAATCTAAAAGACATCGATGCATCATCAAAGACAATACATTTACTTATAAAAGAAATGGATTATATACATTTTTTCTCTTTACATTCCAAGACTAATGTAGAATCTTCAAATTATAGAACCTGGAAGTATCTTTACATCACCCATTGCAAGTCTTCCACCACTACATCCTATCCCTTCACAATTCAGATCAATAGCCAACACACCCAAAGACAATTAAGTTATTGACGCCAAATTCTTTTGAACCCTCATAGTATGTGTTGGACTCCTGCTAGAAAAGCAAAGTATTTAGAGCGTGTTTGGTAGAGCTCCAATTCCGAAAAACAACTCCAGAGCTGCAGATCCACGTAGCTCCACCATGGAGCAGATTCACTGTGGATCTCAAATCTCGAAAAGGGTTGGTACAACCCTAGCTTTTGCACTATCTCTATGACATTTATGGCCCACACGTCAGGAGAAAAAACTACCCTTCTTCTTCCACTACAAGGAATGGTGCTTTACATGACGATCGTTTTGGTCACAAATGGTCAAAATTCCATCATAGTTAACTTGCCATGACGATCGAGAAATTCGTCATGTATCTCACGTCACAGATTTGCTGGACCTAATTGAATCGTCATGGATTGAGATTTGAGATCATCATAGAATACATGGTCAACAGCAATAGCCAAAGCCTATTGTGATGAATTGAAACGTCATGAAAGTTGTTACACGTCATCAATTGCCACGTCATTTGGTGATGGTGGATCTGACATGGCAGTTACCTTGCCACGTCAGCTCTAGGCTAGGCCAGCCCATTATGGAGCAGGCCCATTTCTTTTTCATGCTATGGAGGCATATGCCACTAAGCCCATGTTGGCTTATGCCACTAAGCCCATGTTCTTTTATATTTTCTTTTCTAATTAGGCCCAACAATTGGGCTAGCCCAGGTGCACTTCAAAATTGGCCCAATATTTAAATTCAAATTTTCACAAAAATATTTATATTTAAATTTAAATTTCTGCAAAAAATCAAATTTGAATTTAAATTTGCAGCACTCTAAAACATCACAGATTTGAATGGATGCAGATTCAAATTTAAATTCTACTAGAATATTCAAATGCAAATTAAATGGACACCACGTCCAAATCTCTCACATTAAAGATAGCATAGATCATCACAGTACATAAATTGTTGTGTTCATAACAGTACACAATGTTGCTGTTACAGATCACATTACATCTAACAAATTCATTCAAAGTAGCTGCAGCACTGCTTGCAAAAGGTTCAGTCAGCACACAGGCTGACCACACAGCTGACATTTCATCACGAGTCAAGTAACCCAAAAGCACCACTTGCCAAAATGCATCATCCCTCAAAAGACAAATCAGCAGCCTTGGTGCTGCAGCTGGTAAACCAATCACAACATTACTTTGTCGGTAGACATCCTAGAATCATGGAAATTAGGCCCTTAATCAGTGCATCTGTCTCAGCTTGCTTTTTCTTCATCTCTTCATCATGGATTGCCCTTGCAGCTTCTATTTCCTGAAACTTCTTCATCATCTCATCCATTTGCAATTGTTGAGTCTTCACAACCTCCCTAAGACCATTGTTTGCCTCTGTAAGATCATTATTTGTCTGCTTCTGCAGCACCAGTTCAGCTTCTAGCTCACGCTGACCTTCAGCATAGTCACTAGCAGATGAGCTTTTCATGCCCACATTTATAAGAAATTTATTATTCTTAGTCTTCCGACCAAGAACTTCAGAGACAACATCAGTGACATCCTTTGGTTCCTCATCATCATTTACAGGAGCATTTATCTTGCCCTCAATTTCAACCTAGAAGTGGATGAGATAAATACATAAATGATCATGACATATATGGACCTAATATATCATTCAATTGTGCATTAATTTTGATTTTACTTACAATAGCAGATTGAACTGTAGGAGTGAACCCTTTCTTTTTGCTGTAGTGTAAGTCTTTAAATAGTTCCAACGCATTCGGTGGTTCATTTTGATACTTGTTTGCCTGCCAATGAATTGAAAACAAGGTCAGAAAACTTATGTTGAATCCTTTTATTTATAGCTTAGATAACAAGCAAGGACCCTCTGTTAGCAGCAATTAAATGACCAACTAGTTCCCAAAAAGGACCCTCTGTTAGCAGCAATTAAATGACCAACTAGTTGTATGTATATGATTACTAGGCACGAGTTCCTGTAACATGCCTTCCACGATTAGGACCATTTATTGCTTGCAAAGAAATATGCCAGTAAACCAACACTATATTTGGCCAGGTGATGCTCCAACATAACACCAGAATCATGTTTAATTACAAGTGCACGCTTAAATCTCACCACCAGGGAAAATAAACTTAATATGCTTATATGATAGCCAAAGGCAATCAACTGAAAAACCTCACTACAGTGTCAAACTTTTTTTTGGGCAAAAATAAGGATATAAGGCACTTTATTTATCTGAACCTCATATTTGTATTTCTAAACTTATTATACTCTATGACATGACTACAAATTAAAATAAACTTAATTGCAGAGCATACACCTCAGCTATGTTAGAACAACTACATGGACAACACTGAATTAAAGCGCGAACCAAAATTCTTACCAATCCAAGTCACGTAGGGTGAGGGATGCAGCTGCTTGTCAGATGAGATCACAGGTGGGTGCCAATAGAGCAGTACAACTACATGTACTGCTCTAGGAATTCAGTATACTGTACTGCAGAGGTTGTAATATATAAATACTGCAGTGAAAAATAAAATTTTAGTTATAGGATTATTTGTTTAGTTCAAGGGTAGGTTTCCTAAATACATTTGAATTTTGACTCAGTATCAGAACTGCAACTTTGGACAGACACAGTGAACATCCAACTCAGAGTTTAACACCTAAAGATAGCTTGGTCCTTTTCCACCAGGAACCCAAAGAAAAAAATGTGTCCAAAATCTAGATAACGGTAACTTGTAAGATCTTGGAGGTTCCAAAGAATTTCTTATAGTAACAACATCATTTTTTATGGATATTTTGCTACGAGACGATTTATGAGCATAAATAAAATTTCCTAGCCCAAGTTTTCATTTATACTATCTGTTTGCACTTGTGCTAATAAACCATAATTACATTCACAACAGTTTGTGCATAGGCAGGTTTAACTAATTAGTGGCTGACATTATATAACTATTAAGTTAAAATAAAACAATGTGTCAGTCCTTTAACATTGCTCCTAGGGCAAAGAAGAAGCTCATGTGAGCTATTTGGAAAGCTAGCTAGCAAGTCCGGAAGTGCCATCCGTCAGCTGAATAATTATGGACACCCTGCTATCAAGGATTTCAGTCTACCCATGTTTATTTCCAACTTGATATTGAACCTGATCTTGTCATTACTTGAAAGTGAAATAAATAGCTCGATCTCTTCACTGTGAATCAAGCCAAGGAGCATTTTTGGCCCCATTATTGGACTCACATCCATGTTGATGCAGAGAAGTTAGTAGCTCAATCTCTTCACTAGTGGTAAGAGGCTAAGAGATAGACACCACAGGGCCGAGTGGCTCCCTGTCCTAGTTGGACCAACTTTGAAACAGGCTTAGTATTTGGCTGCAGGCTTAGTATTTGGCTGCAGGCCAGTAGATTACGAATTAGTTGCTAAATGAGACATGCAAAAAAATTAACTAGTTTACCTAGAATTTGTTGGATTATTCCATTATGTATTTTCAAATGAGGAATCAGATATATAAATTTATTTAGTGTTGTGGAGTCCATATATATACTGTTCTGATCCTTGCCCTATTAGTACTACCATAGGGCATTGGCACTTCTTCTTATGGGCAAGTCTAACTCCACTATCACTTTTGTAACCAGAAAATGAGGAATTTTGTAAACAGGTTGGTCAAGCAGGTCACTAACCTATAGATGAGAGATAGGAAAAATCTAATGTGGCTAGTAAGAGTTTCTATCTAGGTATTGATTTATTAAGTGAATTCTTTGTTGCAGTCACCTACTGTTTATTTATTCATTTCTAATAGAAAGCGAAGACTAGGCTTATGATGTCGAGTATACCGGTATTGAATGTTGCAGTATGCAAGGAGATCAAAGTACATCAAGCATGTCATTGGGACCTAGGAGCACAGAATCAACTTGGACCGTCGAGGCCGATACAGGCACACACACCATGGAGATTGATGACTACAACCTAGTGAAGAACTTATTACCTGTTGGCAATTCCATAAGGTCAAATATCTTCAATGTTGGTAGCTTCAACTGGCCCCTTCTCGGGAGGGATTGGCACGTCTGGCGGCCGGCGGTGGCTGGGGTGGCGTCAGACTCGAAGAACCGGCGACGGCGGACTTGGGGTGGCGGGCGGGCGGCGGCCGGGGTGGCGGCGGAGTCGTCTGAATCACGAGCGCGACTGAACCACGGCGCCAAGGCAGCAGCACAACGCGAGTATTGGGCCTGGGCCACAATGGATAGATGACGACTGGGCTTTGGCTACACAAAATTCGCCCTTGTAATATACAAAACGAAAACGGTAGGCACCATCACAACAAAAGACATCCAACCTGATGGGTTGGGCGCCTCTATTTGTTTGAGGGGGTGCAGGTTCGAATCTTGCATGCTACAACATTTTTTGAACAATTTAGCTGGATCGACAGGTGGGTCCTATCGTTTATATTTACTCTCAACAACCAACCTGACATGTGGGTGCCACTTTTTTATTTTTAAAATATTATACCTGTCCACATAGGAGCGACATGGACGTCCACGTCAACGCCACGTTGGATGCTTTATCTGTGACAAAATTGAGATGTTTGTCATAGATTTACAAATGAGTTGTTCTACAATTCTATGACGAACTAACTGTCATAGTTGTATTTCCTTTACAATGACCATCATAGATAGTATAATTTCATGACGATTTCTTAGAACATAAAAAAAAACGTCATGTAGAGCACCATTAGAGCACCATTCTTGTAATGTTCTCCGGTGCCTCCGCAGACCGTAACGCCTCCACAGACCGCAGCGCCTCCGTAGCGCGGCCTCGCCGCCGATGGGCGGGTGGCCGCGTGTATAGCCTCGTCGTGGCGAGGGGCAGTGGGGACGGGCACAGCCTCACCGCCGCCGGCTGTAGGGGCGAGCGCGGCCTCACCGCCGACGGACGGGCACACACAATTTGTCCTCAATCCCTTCTCTATCTAATAAACCAAATCAGTTGGCAGCAACATCTCTCTGATTTCTTGCGTCAAACGAGCCACCCATGGTCAGCAAGCTATTCTTCCCTCCTTCCACCGTGCAGTCCACCACCAGTAGCTGCAGTCCCAATCCCCTCTCTCCATCGACTCATTTCCTTCCACCTGAGATGCAAGCAGTAATAATCCTCTTCCTTTTCTCTTGGTGTTTCATGCATGAAGCAAAGCAGCAGTAATCCGCCTCTCTCCTTTCTCCAAATCGGCAAGCACCAAGTCCACCGCTGCATCTCTACTGCATCTTCTCCTTTTCCAAGTGAGCAGCCATGAGCTCCAAATCCCAAACAAGGCAGCTCTGCCACCAGCCAACCCATTCTTCTCTGCATCGAATCCGTTGGCCGTTGCTCTCTCTCCGATTCCGTTGCAGCAATAAGCTGTTCTTCCCCTTCCTCAAATCCACCAGCAACAGCCGCACCTCCCTTTTTCTCCACCGCCGCGCGCTGCGACCTCCAAACCAGCTGCAGAGGCGCGCACAGGGGCGAACAGGGGGCGCCACCGAGCTCGGAGGAAGGGGGTGACATGCTGACGGCCGGCAGTGCTGCCTATAAAGAAACACGATTTTAGTCCAGGCCCACTGCAGCCCGAAAGTTAATACCACCCTCTCGTATAAATAGAAGAAACCCTAGCTATCTCACTCATTTCTCCCCTTCCCCCACAACTGCAACCGCCCCCTCCCATCCCTTTTCTAGCTCCCCCTCACCTCCATCTCCACCGAGCACCACCCACTCCACCACCCTTCCTCCCCTCTTCGGCTGGGATCTATGTCAATCGCCATCACCTAGGTCGCCGCGCTAGCCGGTCGACGTCGCTAGGGGCCACCCGGGCCGTCGCCGCCGCCGTGAGGCATGGCAAGAGGCAACGCATGTGTAACGGCCGCATTTTTAGCTCCTAATAAACCACCCACTAAATCACGTGTGTTTTCAAAACCTTTCCGCTGAGCTCATTTACCCCCTTTCGAAACCCCGTTCGTTCTCTCTCTTTCCCCTCGGCGCACGTGCCGTGAATCCCGCCGGCACCGCCCGCACCCGGGGCATCGCCCGTTGCGTGCCGCCCCCAAGCACCGCGGTCGGCCACCACGCCGGGAATCCCGCGCACGCCGCGGTCCCGCCGGCCGGTCCGTCTCGCCATCACCGCCGTCTCGAAAATCACGCTGACGCCGAAAAACCAGAAAACGCCACAAAAATCCTTTCCCCTAAATTCCTGAGAAATTCTCCTAATTCTTCTAAAACTCTTTCCTATTTTCCTATTTCTTTTCCTCTTCCTATTTCTCCTTTTCTTTTCTTCATTTTCTCTTTTCTTTTCTTCCTTTTCTCGTTTTCTTTTCTTCTTTTCTTCTCTTCCCTTCCTTTCTTTCCCCCTTCCTTCTTCTTCCTTAGCCCGCGCCGCCCTCCCCGGCCGTGCGCTCGGCGACCGGCCGCGCCTAGCGCCCCGGCCTTGCTCCAACACCGCGCCGCGCGCCCGCACCGCACCGCGCCTATCCGCGCTGCTCGCCACCGCACCGTGCCGCAGGACGACCCCACAACGCAACGCGTCGCCGCCGCCGCCCGGCGCTGAAACCGCCATTACTCCCGCCTGCCCGACAGGTCAACTCCAAGCATCACCACCGCCGCAAGCTGCCACCCACCCCGCGTCGCTGACCGCTGCTGCCACGACCGACTCACCCCTGCACGACGGGTTCCATCCAATAGCGCCGTAGTTGACCTCGCCGCGGAACCCGGCCCCGCCGGCCGAAACGCCGCCAGGGTCGCCGGGGAGATTTTTCCCTCGAAACCGACCTTCAGCGCCTATAAAAGGGCCGGTGCCACCTCCTCACCACCCCACACTTCGCCAGCAAGCTCGCACTGCCTCCATCGTGCCCCCAGCGCCGCCGCAACTCACAACCACCGCGCCGCCACAGAGGGCCATCCACGGTCCATCAGAGCTCAAGGTGAGCGCGGGGGCGGGATCCCCTCGACCTCCTTCCCTTTCCCCCCTCTCCCATGCCACCGCCGAGGCCGGAAGGACCGCCGGCGAGCCCCCATGCCGGCCGGCCGGCCGGCCCCTCTCCTGTTCTGGATCGGGGGAGGAAGAAAGGGGCGTTTTGCCCAAAGCCCCCTGGCCCTTTTCCTTTTCCCCGCCAAGCCCCTCCTCCCTATTCCCTCTCTCTTCTTCTTTCAAATCAGACCCTATACCATGAACTACTCACCAAAATAACCCCGCCCCTTTACAATTATACCCCTAGGCTATTTAGTAAAACCCTCACTAGGTCTAAATATTATAATTAGGCCCTTATTCATTAAACCTAAATTACTAATAGGTCCTTAACCACATAATTAGCTCTAAACACCCCCTTTAACCCATCATTTCATGCGCGATTTTAATTCAAATCGTGCCCAAAATTCACCACGCCCGTCCGGGGCATGCCTTCACCGATCCATCACCCGAAACCCCCGCGTAACAGTTATTCTCCTATTTTTCCTCGAGCTCAGCCAGAAAATTTATGTGTGCTTGTATTGATTGCCTGCCTGCTTGTGTGCACGCTTTAGCCGACGGAGTGAATGAAGGAAGGTACCCCGAGCCGGAGCTTGGGGTCGAGTACTGTGAGCAGGAGCCCGAGATCCTGAACACCGAGCCGGAACCCCCCAAGGACTTCGAAGACGGCAAGTTCAATCTCATCCTTTGATGCATGCTTTGGTCCTAGTTTTATAAATATAACCCTATACCCGTTTTACAAATTGCATATTGTTTTACTGCAAAACATGGTAGGATAGCCGCCCTTGATTGCTATGATTGAACCTTGTTTGGTCAAAATGATTGTTTTAAAAATATGTGAGTGCTTTAAAAACGGGAATGGGATATTTCGGAAAATGAGAAAAGAATTGGGTAGACGGAATGGACGTGTGTGTCAGGAGTATGGGTGAGCTCGTACCTGTGTGGTTGAGCATGTTGGGAGTTGTCCATCTTGTCGTTAAGGACCGGGTTGCGTGACATCTCACCTGACCCAAATCATCGTACAACCACTCGACCGTTGTATGTGGCAACGACTTAGCATAAACCCCACTAGTTAATCTACTTGCCATCTGGTGTGCGGGTGAGCGGCGGGAGACCAAGGAGTAGGGTACGCTCGGTGTGAGGTACACCCTGGTTATGTGGGATAACCCCTTGGTTGCTTCCGTGGTGGTTCGTAGGGTTAGATAAGGTGGGTAATGGCTTTGATAGGATCCGCACCGGCACTAAGGTGTTCGTGTGGCGGTACCCTACTTGTGGGTAACGATGTACAACCTCTGCAGAGTGTCAAACCTATTCGAATAGCCGTGTCCACGGTATTGGACGAGTCATAGTGTGGTCACAAAAACTAGTGTTTTGGTTGGGATGTTTTCCTGGCGTGAGTTGACTTCGAGTTAAGTGTGTGGCTGTGTGCCTGGGCTACTGCGGATGGGGAGTCCAGTAGTTCCACAGTGGTTTCTTAAAACAACTGAGTCACTTGGGTTATAAAATTGGTTTGCGAAAACCTTTTTGAAAATGAACCCCTGCATGAGTAATTGAGTTTGCAAATAAACCTTAACCTGTTCCTTGATATGTCAGGTGCATGATCTGCTTATAAGCCCCTCCGTGGGTGGGGTTGAGCTTGTTGAGTACGTTTGTGCTCACACTTGTTTAACTAACTGTTTTTCAGAGGAGGATCCCGACTTCGTTCCTGAAGACATCGAGTAGGTCGCTGCCCTACACCCAACCGTGCCTGTGCATTCAGGGCCTCCACAGAGAGCTTCCATGGTGTGGTACTCTGATGAGGCTGTGGAAGCCTTCGCTATCGTAGTTTGGTCTTTAGCATTTGTGTTGTTCCTTGTGGCATTGGCACTCCCGTGCCCACTATGCTGCCGGTGATGTAAAAGACTGATCCACCTATTGTAATAAATGTGTTGCCAGCCTCCTGGGACTGGTATTTGTGTCACATTTAGTCACCTCTGATGAGGGGACGCTTCAGGTGGTATCAGAGTCGTAGGTTGACCGTAGGACGCGACCCCTAGGATACGAGACCTCCTCTGGCCTCTCTCTAACCTTTCCTTTGCTGAGCTCATCTTTTCCCCAAATCCTTACCTTGATCCTTGCTTGATTCCAGATGGCTAACCCGGAATGGAACGGAGGAGTCTACCCTGTCCAGCCTGGCCTCCCTAACCTGCTGCTACTCAGCTTAGAGCGCGTCGGAGTAAGGGACCCACCAGAGTTCGTCTATCGGGAGTATGAACGCTACGGCACCCTTCGGTATAAAGTGCTGATCTTCGTGGGAAGAAGTACGCTCTACCCCAACATAGAACCCTGGTTCGTCTCCGCCACTGGGTTTCGCTTCGCTGACACCTACCCAAAGGCTGCTCGGAAGGCCCTGCAACGTTTACGAGCGGTTTATAGGCAGCATCTCAGAAGGACTTCAATGGGATTTTTCCCACCCTCCAGAGGTAGAGGATGCTCATGTATTGACCGCATGAGGGGACTAGAACGAGAGGAAGAAGACCTAGAAGATGCAGTTTCCCACCTGTCTATCTACCTCAATGGCCTAGACCACCTCTACCAGGAACAAACCCAACAACTGAAGCAACAGATTGACAGAGCGGAAAGAGCCGAGAAGAGGATAGAATTTGAAAGGATAAAGACAACGATGGCGGAAGTTGCCCTAGAGAACGTGGAGCAAGATTACCTTAGGGAAAGGGAGCGCACTCTAATGGCCAATAAAGCCCTATGGGATGAGGTCAGAGAACGTAGAAGGAGAGAAGAAGCTGGATTGGAGGAAGATGACCCCGAAGAAACTCATTGGGACAAAGGGACCCAGACCGAGGACGTGATACTGGAGCAAGACCTCCCACCGAAGAAGCGTCACATTCAGATGGAGGAAGAATCACCATGAGGATAAGACTAGAATGTCTAGGCTAGAGCTGTGTTCTAATAATAATAAGTGTACCCCGAGGAGTGTACCCCAACCTTGTTGCTAAATAAAGCTATCTATCTTTTGTACCCTACCACAACTGGTTCAACTCTACCCTTGTTTTCAGATGGCAGAAGATGGATGGACCCAAGGCGTGTGCCAGGAGGAGCCTGGTTTTGCTTGCCTCCTCATCAACTCCCTGGAGCATCTCGGTATCACTAAGCGCCCTAGGTACTACAGCAGAGAGTACGAGCAACTCAACACTCTTCGCTGTAGGGTGGTCCTCTCCGTCGCCAGAAGCAACCGCCACACCAACATCGAGCCATGGCGCGTGACCGCCACAGGGTTTCGACATCGAGACACTTACCCCTTGGCCCTCAGAAAAGCCCTCCGCTACCTGTGTCGGATCTACGAGGAACACCTCTTCCCCACACCGATGAGGTATCCCCCCGCCATCAGAACCCCAGTCTGGCAGGCCCGCATGAGAAACCTGGAACGACGCCGCCATCAAGAAGACATGCTGTACCACACAGTTGCCTAGCTCGTCTCCTTGGACAAACTCTTCGACGACCAGGCCAAGCTCTTGAGGGAGCAAATCAGTCGGGCCGAGCAAGCTGAAGTCACAGTGAGGATGCACCAAGTCCGAGTGGCTCAAGATGAAGCAAGAACCGCCAGCCGCCATAAGCAGTGAAGCCGTTGTCCATGAAAGCCTCAGGCGGATCCAAAACCAACGCATGCAAGAGTGGACCAACAGCGGAACACCCGTTCCGGCCATTGGAGAAGCACAAGTCCTGCTTGGGACACCCCTCGTAGGATGGGGAGGAACTATCAAAGCCCCGCCAGCACCACCGGTAGTCACCGAACAACCAACGACGACCGCCAAAGCCGCAGCACAGCCCCAGGAAAATGGAAGCCCCGAAGGCAAGAACGACGACGAGCTGCTCATTCCGCTGGAGATGCACTCAACCCCGGAAGATGGCTCTCCTCGCGAGTAGCATACCCCTGTTTCCTTGACCCAGGAATTGAAGCCGTGCTGGTCCGAGTTTTGAGTCGCACCCTTAGCTTTTGTCGTAGTACTGAGTCGTGTAGTGTGTCCGTGTAGTGTCAGTCGCGTAGTCAGGATGTATCCTCCTCACTTGTTTGTAATAAAAACTTGTCTGTGCTTGTTTGTTTGCTATGTGTTTGTCGAGTGCTTGCCGGCAGGAGTAGACTCTGCCTCTTTCCAAAAAGAAATTCGTCATAGTCCACTTAAACATCACATAAAACTAGATCTCTTAGAAACCCGCTCCTTTACAGATGGTTTCCAGGCGCCCTGCTAGGACCCACCAAGGCTCCCGTCGTATGGACGCTGAAGAATCGCAAGCCGATCGAAGGGAGCGCCTTAACGACCAGGAAGTGAACCAAGGTGAAGATGGAGGAGAGAACGTTGTCCTGCCACCGCCACCTCCTCCCGTAGAACTGGCACAAGTTCTGGCCAACCAGACCCTGCTGATGGAGGCCATATTCAATGCCGTCAACCGTCCAAGGCCTCGAGTTTTGGGCATGAATGAGAAGCTGATAGAATTCCTCAGGACAAAGCCACCCACTTTTGGCGGATCCGTGAATCCCTTGGATGCTGATGACTGGCTGAGAGCCATTCTAAGGGAACTGGAGCCTTTCCACTGCGAAGACCGAGACAAGGTTCTCCTGGCCACTCACCAACTCATCGGAACAGCCTTAGCCTGGTGGGAGAACTACTGTGCAGTAGCCAAGGATCCCTCTACCATCACTTGGGATGAGTTTGTGGAAGAGTTTCGCCGCTACCACATCCCTGAAGCCACACTGAAGCAGAAGGCAGATGAGTTCCGTGAACTCCGCCAGGGCAACAAGTCCGTGGAGGAGTACACTTATCAGTTCATAGAGCTGGCTCGTTATGCCCCAGAGGAAGTGGACAAGGACTCCAAGAAGCAGGAGATGTTCAAGAAGGGACTGACTCCGGAGCTGAGGACCCTGCTTACCCCTCAGATCTACCCGGACTTCAACACCCTCATGAACATGGCCATACTCACAGAGAGAGGCAGGACAGAAGAGAAGAAAGAGAACAAGCGCAAGTTCATGGAGCACAAGGCTCAACAGCAAGAGCACTCACCGAGACAGAGAAGCTTCGGACACCCCATGTCCAGGTTCCAAGCCCCCCATGCAGTACCCAAGCCACAGGCTCGCAAGGCCCCAGAACCCTGTTCAAATCGTACAACAACCAGAACACCATGAAGCCCCCACAGAGCAACACTAGCCAGGTCACTGCCAACAACAACAACTCCAGGGTGTGTTTCAACTGCCGTGAGACCGGACACTTCGTTGCCAACTGCCCATACGCCAAGAAGCCAACAGCTTCCGCCTACTCCAACTCAGTGAATGGGCCAAGGCCACTCGTGTCTGGAGCCAACCGCATGCCGGTGCGCAGCAACAACAACTCCGGCAACAACAACAACAGCCAGCAGATGAGGCAGCCCCAACAGTCTTATGGACGAGCCCGCATCAACCACATCAACGCACAGGAGGCTCAGGAAGCACAAGGCGTAGTGCTCGATGAGTTCCTGGTCAGCTCAGTCTTGACAACCATATTATTTGATTCAGGAGCATCGCACTCATTCATATCCTCAAGTTTTGTGGAAAAGCATAGCATGCCTACAGTACTACTAAAAGCACCCCTAGTAACTCGAACGCCCGGAGGTGACATCAAGTGTCAACTGGGATGCTCCCGGGTAAGGCTCATTTCAAGTGGGGTAGAGTTCGTAGCGGACTTGGTAGCACTGAAGTCCAAGGGAATAGATGTGATCCTTGGGATGGATTGGTTAAGCCAACACCATGGCCTTATAATTTGCGCCGATAAAGTAGTGCACCTAACCAACCCAGACGGGATACAAGTGACCTGCCACACCCGAGGGCACAGGCCAGACATAATGGTTTTCAACATGGAAGCCAAGTCCATAGAGTATGCCCCAGTAGTGCGAGAATACCCAGATGTGTTCCCCGAAGAACTCCCCGGAATGCCACCAGATAGGGATATAGAGTTCGTCATCGACCTTATTCCCGTAACCTCTCCCATAGCCAAGAGACCTTATAGGATGGCAGCCCCTGAGTTGGCAGAATTGAAGAAGCAGCTAGGAGAACTCCAGCGAAGTGGATTTATCAGACCAAGCTCATCACCATGGGGAGCCCCAATGCTTTTGGTAGAAAAGAAGGATAAGAGCATGAGGATGTGCGTGGACTATCGCTCGCTGAATGAAGTTACTATCAAAAACAAGGACCCCCTCCCCAGGATAGATGATTTGTTCGACCAGCTGAAAGGAGCCAAGTATTTTTCAAAGGTGGATCTAAGGTCAGGATACCACCAACTCAAGATTAGGGAAAGCGACATTCCAAAGACCGCCTTCGTCACCCGTTACGGGCAGTATGAGTTCACAGTGATGTCCTTCGGACTCATCAACGCACCAGCGTATTTTATGAATCTCATGAATAAGGTGTTTATGGAAGAGCTAGACAAGTTTGTCGTGGTGTTCATCGACGACATACTTGTTTACTCCAAGAGTGTGGAAGAACATGAGCAGCATCTCCGAGTAGTACTGGGAAAACTAAGGGCACACAAGCTGTACGCTAAGTTCAGCAAGTGTGAGTTCTGGCTGGAGAAAATATCTTTCCTTGGGCATATTCTGACTGTAGAAGGAGTAGCAGTGGACCCTGAGAAAGTCGAAACAGTCTCCAACTGGCAACAACCGACCCAATGTGAGCGAGATTAGAAGCTTTCTTGGGTTAGCAGGGTACTACCGGAGGTTTATTGAAGGATTTTCCAAGATTGCCCGACCCATGACGGAGCTGCTCAAGAAGGAGAAGAAGTTCAACTGGACGGAGTCGTGTGAGAAAAGTTTCCACGAGTTGAAGAGAAGGTTGACCACAGCCCCAGTGTTGACCTTGCCAGACATTCAACAGGATTTTGTCGTATATTGCGACGCGTCCCGAAAAGGGTTGGGATGTGTTCTCATGCAAGATGGGAAAGTAGTGGCATATGCTTCCCGCCAGCTCAAACCCCACGAGCAGAATTATCCCACCCATGATTTGGAGTTTGCAGCCGTAGTGCATGCCCTTAAGATTTGGAGACATTAACTGATCAGGAATAAATGCGAGATCTATACCGACCACAAGAGCCTAAAGTACATCTTCACCCAGCCCGACCTGAACCTAAGGCAGAGAAGGTGGTTAGAGTTAGTCAAGGACTATAACCTAGAAATCCACTACCACCCAGGAAAAGCCAATGTAGTGGACGATGCCTTAAGCAGAAAGTCCTACGAGAAGGCAGTGCCTAAGAGTGCCCAGTTGCAAGAAGAAATGGCACGACTCAACGTGCACATTGTTCCCCAAGGCTACGTCCGCCAGATGAGTGTTCAGCCTACCTTGGAGGAAAAGATCAGGAAGGCCCAAGAGACCGATGAGAATCTGATGAAGATCCGCAAACATACGGGAGAAAATAAGGCCCCAGACTTTAGAGTGGATGATCAAGGCACACTGTGGTATAAGAATAGGATATGCGTGCCTGAAGGCGGAGATTTCCGACAGACCATCATGGATGAGGCCCATAACTCGGCATATTCCATTCACCCGGGATCCACCAAGATGTATATAGATTTAAAACAGAGGTATTGGTGGAACGGAATGAAAGCAGATATTGCCCGGTTCGTCGCCCACTGTGATACTTGTCAGAGGATTAAAGCTGAGCACCAGAAACTTGCAGGACTGTTACAGCCTTTACCCATCCCAATATGGAAATGGGACGAAATAGGCATGGACTTTATAGTAGGTTTGCCCAAGACTCAGAAGGGACACGATTCCATATGGGTAATAGTGGACCGACTCACTAAAGTTGCTCACTTTCTACCCGTACGAACCACTTATGGTGGAGAGAAGTTGGAAAAGCTCTACATAGAGAACATAGTGAAATTGCATGGAGTGCCTAGCAGGATAGTCTCAGATAGAGGGACCCAATTTACCTCTAGGTTTTGGAAAAGCCTGCATAAAGCCATGGGTACCAAGCTGGATTTCAGCTCAACATATCACCCGCAGACAGACGGACAGACCGAAAGGGTAAACCAAATTTTGGAAGACATGTTTAGAGCGTGTGTCCTCACATATGGCAAAGACTGGGAGCAGAGTCTGCCATATGTAGAATTCTCCTACAACAACAGCTATCAAGCAAGCCTGGGAATGTCACCGTTCGAAGCATTGTACGGGAGGAAATGTAGGACACCCTTGATGTGGTCAGAAGTAGGAGAGCGTGCCCTGGTTGGGCCCGCACTTATAAAAGAAGCTGAGGAGTGAGTAGCCGAGATCCAAGAAAAGTTGAGGGCCGCCTGATCCCGACAAAAGAGCTACGCAGACAAGAAGAGGCGTGAGGGAAGCTTCAATCCTGGAGATTTCGCTTACCTCAAGGTTTCACCTATCCGAGGGACTCGGAGATTTCAGGTGCATGGAAAGTTGGCCCCTCGGTACATTGGACCATATAAAGTACTGAAGAGGGTCGGAGCAATAGCATACCGGTTGGAGCTACCAGAAGAGATGTCAAAAATACAGCCGGTGTATCATGTCTCCCAGTTACGCAGATGTTTGAAGGTCCTTGAAGAAAAGTGAGTACCGGTAGAGACCATCGATCTACAGCCAGACCTTAGGTACCAGGAAGTGCCCGTCAAGATTTTGGACACAGTGGTCAAAAGAACAAGAACATCATAAGTACGGGTGTGCAGAGTTCAATGGAGCAGACACAGAGTAGAAGAAGCCATGTGGGAACGAGAGGGCGCGTTGAAGAAAGAGTTTCTCCACCTGTTCCAAAACTAGCCGAATCTCGAGGGCGAGATTCATTTTAAGTGGGGTAGGTTTGTAACGCCCGCATTTTTAGCTCCTAATAAATCACCTACTAAATCACGCGTGTTTTCAAAACCTTTCTGCTGAGCTCATTTACCCCCCTTTCGAAACCCCGGTCGTTCTCTCTCTTTTCCCCTCGACGCGCGTGCCGCGAATCCCGCCGGCACCGCCCGCACCCGGGGCATCGCCCGTCGCGTTCCGCCCCAGCACCGTGGTCGGCCACCACGCCGGGAATCCTGCACACACCGCGGTTCCGCCTAGCGGTCCGCCTCGCCATCACCGCCGTCCCAAAAATCACGCTGACGCCGAAAAACCAGAAAACCCCGCAAAAATCCTTTCCCCTAATTTCCCGAGAAATTCTCCTAATTCTTCTAAAACTCTTTCCTATTTTTTTCCTATTTTCCTATTTCTTTTCCTCTTCCTATTTCTCCTTTTCTTTTCTTCCTTTTCTTCCTTTTCTCCTTTTCTTTTCTTGTTTTCTTCTCTTTCCTTCCTTTCTTTTTCCCCTTCCTTCTTCTTCCTTGGCCCGCGCCGCCCCCTCCTGGCTGTGCGCCTGGCGACCGGCCGCAGCCAACGCCCCAGCCTTGCTCCACCACCGCGCCGCGCCGCGCCGCACCGCGCCGCTCGCCATGGCACCGCGCCACGGACGACCCCACGACGCGACGCGTCGGCTGCCGCCTGACGCTGAAACCGCCATTACTCCCGCCTGCCCGACAGGTCAACTCCAAGCATCACCACCGCCGCAAGCTGCCACCCACCCCGCGTCGCTGACCACTGCTGCCACGACCGGCTCACCCCTGCACAACGGGTTCCATCCAATAGCACCGCAGTTGACCTCGCCGCGGAACACCTGGCCCCGCCGGCCGAACCGCCGCTAGGGTCGCCGGGGAGGTTTTTCCATCGAAACCGACCTTCAGCGCCTATAAAAGGGCCGGCGCCACCTCCTCACCACCCCACACTTCGCCAGCAAGCTCGCACTGCCTCCATCGCGCCCCCACCACCGCCGCAACTCACAACCACCGCGCCGCCACAGAGGGCCATCCACAGTCCATTAGAGCTCAAGGTGAGCGCGGGGGCGGGATCCCCTCGACCTCCTTACCTTTTTCCTCTCTCCCAGGCCGCCGCCGAGGCCGGAAGGACCGCCGGTGAGCCCCCATGCCGGCCGGCCGGTCAGCCCCTCTCCTATTCTGGATCGGGGGAGGAAGAAAGGGGCGTTTTGCCCAAAGCCCCCTGGCCCTTTTCCTTTTCCCCACCAAGCCCCTCCTCCCTATTCCCTCTCTCTTCTTCTTTCAAATCTGACCCTATACCATGAACTACTCACCAAAATAACCCTGCCCCTTTACAATTATGCCTCTAGGCTATTTAGTAAAACCCTCACCAGGTCTAAATATTATAATTAGGCCCTTATTCATTAAACCTAAATTACTAATAGGTCCTTAACCACATAATTAGCTCTAAACACCCCGTTAACCCATCATTTCATGCGCAATTTTAATTCAAATCGTGCCCAAAATTCACCACGCCCGTCCCGGGCATGCCTTCACCGATCCATCACCCGAAACCCCCGCGTGATAGTTATTCTCCTATTTTTCCTCGAGCTCAGCCGGAAAATTTATGTGTGCTTGTATTGATTGCTTGCCTGCTTGTGTGCACGCTTTAGCCGACAGAGTGAACGAAGGAAAGTACCCCGAGCCGGAGCTTGGAGCCGAGTACTGTGAGCAAGAGCCCGAGATCCCGAACACCGAGTCGGAATTCCCCGAGGACTTCGAAGACGGCAAGTTCAATCTCATCCTTTGATGCATGCTTTGGTCCTTGTTTTATAAATATAACCCTATACCCGTTTTACAAATTGCATATTGTTTTACTGCAAAACATGGTAGGATAGCTACCCTTGATTGCTATGATTGAACCTTGTTTGGCCAAAATGATTGTTTTAAAAATGTGTGACTGCTTTAAAAACAGGAATGGGATCACTACTAGATTTTCCCCCTAATGCAACGCACAAAATGTGTTGCAATATGCCATATTTGGTTGCAATAGACACAATTGCAACCAAATTGTTCCGTGGGACATGGGATGCGAAAGGCCGCGTTGCATTAGGGTATTGCGTCGTTGTCCATCTAGTGGTTGCCAAAGTTTTTTTGTTGCAACGTAACACAACGTTGCAATTAGGTTTTTTTACAACACTTGTTTTGGTTGCAAAGTGTACTATTGCGACACATCTGCGGTGTTGCCAAAGGTGCAATTGCAACGTTTCTGTTTCGTTGCAAGTTATAGTATTGCTACACACTGTCTTTGGTTGCTATTGGTTGAACCTCGTCTATTACCACGAAAGTAATTTGGTTGGAATATGTAGTATTGTCTGATGCCACGAAATTGGTTAGTTGCTATAGGTGGTCTCCTCTATTGCCACAAAAGTTGATTTCGATGTGATAGGTAGCATTGTCTGATGCCACGATATTGGTTACGTTGCTTTAGGTGGTATCCTCTATTGCCACGTAATTTGATTGGTTGTAATATGTGGTCCTCTATTATTGCTTCGACATTTGGTTGGTTGCCATAAGTTAAAGTCTTTATTACAACGTTTCTATTAGGGTTGCTACAAGTGCACTATCTATGGCCACGTAATTTGATTGGTTGTAATATGTGGTCCTCTATTATTGCTTCGACATTTGGTTGGTTGCCATAAGTTAAAGTCTTTATTACAACGTTTCTATTAGGGTTGCTACAAGTGCACTATCTATTGCCACGCTCATTTTGTGTTGCTACAAGTTGAACTTCTTATTACCACGTTCCTATTTAGGGTTGCTTCAAGTACACCATACTATTGCCACGTTCCCTTTGTGTTGCTACAAGTTGAATTTCTTATTACCACGTTCGTATTAGGGGTGCTACAAGTGCACCTTACTATTGCCACGCTACTTTTGGCAACGAAAAACACTGATGTATTCTCGCCACGCTCATTTATGTAGCAAATAGTGAATTGCGCATTAATTAACATCAAAGCAGATAAATATAACAATGCATCTATAGTTAATTAACCAACATTGAACCATCCACTGAGTTAATTACATGACTCATGAAGTACTTAAATACTGAAAAGTTTGGCACAGGACATTGTTTCAACACATAGTAGACAAATTTGCTAGGACATGAAGAACTTGGTCAACCAATTGTTACTTGGAGATGATCCCAACACTTGATCAGCAAAGGGGGATTCAATGCAAGGAGGTGTCATCACCTGTAAAGAATCAACAAAATTTTTAAGCTAGCATCAATTAATCTCTAATATTGGAATTTGTGAAACAACAACATATAGCAAACCAAAGATTGATTGTGATTCATAAAAATAGCATAATGACATCAAATAATTACCACAACCATAAACACACTTTGACAAATTTGAAACATGAATTACATTCACAGCGGAAGAGTTGTTGAAAAAAGCTTCACCTCTTGTCTTTTTGGTGCTTTGTCGTCTCCTTTGTGCAACTTGTACCCGTAGTCGTTGAGAAGAAATTTGTCTAACGGTGGATTGAGTTTCGGATTGTTAACACCACCATTAGTGCTTCGGTTTTGCGAAATACTTGTTTTCGAGCTTCTTCGCATTCCTTCTCCTATGAACCAATCATTTGGAAGGACAAGATTAGGCGTAATTTCATCGAATCGATGATATGTACTAGTAAAAAGTTGTGAATTCGAGAACAACCCGAGTACACGAGAGCACATTCCCCGAAGTCCGGTTGTACATTCCCGGATGTAGGAATTGATGGTTCCGCCGCCACGTTGTCCGCGGATTCGGCGACAAGGTTGTTTTGTCAGGGTGATTGATGCAACCGCCGCTTCATCGGCGATTCGGTGACATTGTTGCTTGGGCATGGTTGTACGGATATTGGCTGGTCAACCTACCAAAGGATACAAACATTCATA
The DNA here is from genome assembly GCA_947561735.1 of Cenchrus americanus. Taxonomy (NCBI): domain Eukaryota; kingdom Viridiplantae; phylum Streptophyta; class Magnoliopsida; order Poales; family Poaceae; genus Cenchrus; species Cenchrus americanus. Next base: position 39,200,496 of record OX387239.1, on the reverse strand, counting down.
TATAGAACCCAAGGAAAGAAACGCATTCATGCAAATAGCTTGACCCGCACTGTGGAACTTGTGATTGTCCATTTGATGCTTGCGGCATTGATAGGAACTCTTGCCTAAGTCGTTGTAGTTCGCCCTCGCCTTCTCTTTTCACTTTCTTCAAGTTGGCGTGCATGTTCTCTCCTTTCTCGCTTCCCTTTCTTCTTCCCATCCCGACATTTTTTCTTGTAGCTGCCCAAATGCGTCCATGAGCTCGACGTGTTCCTCATGTTGTAGCTCTTCCCTACGAATTTGTTCCTCGCGCTCCGCATTGAGCAACTTGCCTTCTAGTTGGGTTTTTTGCCGTACCCGTTTCCATGCAACTTGGTTGATTTGCACTTCGTGATCGATTTGTAGGCTTTTTGGAACATCTCGTTTTTTTCCTTTTGGGAAACAAAGTTGTTGTCTGCATTTGATTCCGCCTCAGCAATAACGCTGCTTGCGGTGTCCTAACATTTGCAAGGCACAGGTGGAGGAGTTAGTTGAACAAGAGATTGGTTGCATTCTATAGTTGCATAAGCCTATGTATAGTAATGTATGTACTAATTCATTGAGAACTCACATAGACATTTTTAGATTGTTCGTCCGTCCAAGACCCCTGGTTAGTGTGAGTTATCCACCAAAGTTCCATATCATTCGGCTCTTCACCGCTTTAAGGGTCTCTCTCGTTATGCCAAGAAAATAACAAATTAATGTTCTTCATCCCGCAAGACAGATTGGAGATGTGCTTGTCCAGCTTATTACCTTCTCATAGGCTGCGCCGAGAATAAGGCTTAGCGCCTGACAAATGTCTTGTCATTTGTTGGCATCGAATCGCAGAATTTTGTGTGCTCCTTTCCTATACAATGAAAAGTTATGAACAAAAATCTTAAAGACTCAGACATCGCCATTTGAATGAAAAATGTAGTGGTCGAAATCGTAATTAACAATGTGGAACAAACCTTGAATTTAGCAAGATCGAAATACTTCAACAGATAGTGCCATTCAACAATATCTAATTCTCGTAGGCTTATGTAACATTCTCTCGGTGGTAGCCGTTGTATGTCTTGGTCGTAGCACCGAAAGTTGAACGCCATCCTTTGTAACGCTCCCTAGCAATGGCCCATATCTTTTCCCTTGATTCAAAGATTATCCTCCATGTCCCACTTTGCCCGTTATATAATCACAATAGCATTCAAATATTGTGTGAGTTTATATGTTAGTTTTTATTTGAATTGTACCGAAAAGCAAAGTCTATTATTACCAATACATCGCTTGCTATTGCGTTTTTGACTTCTTCCCTAACATTTTTCCATGATTTCACTCCAATGATAGGAGCCCTTTTCCTTGTATACATGACCACTTCATCAACGAATGAGCGGTAGTTATCACCTACCGGTCCTCCATGTTTAGAGAATTGAATGTCTAACCGCCGCTTGCCCACCTTGATTCTCTTGGCGATTACCGTCAATGCTCTTACGGGACCGCGTCCTCTTTTCTTAACTTTTTGGGAGCCTATTCCATGCGAACAACATGCATGTGATAATACCCACAAAATAACCGTATGCACAGACAGTAATTTCTATGGAACACATGTTACCGCATCCTTGCTCGTGTTGTTTCCAACGCCGAGCATGAGATGGAGGCCGCACCGCAGTGTTGGGTTCATTTCATTCCTGTGTTGCAAAATGAAGGTGGGGTCCACGTACCGTTCTGCAGAGAATTTAGTGGCATATGATGACCGATCATATTTTGTAGTATGACAAAAAAATGGTAATTTGCTTGCAAATTAGGAGAGGGATATTACCGATGTCTTCAAGCGATCCCCGCAACATTCGGGTATTCTCTGTATGTATCGATTGTGTCATCCCTAAAAATGTCTTTTAATTCTGAAATATAATCCATAATTAATTTCATTCATGTGACCGAACATGCAAATTTCCGGAGTATAAGTACACAAATATTTGGATGAAGCATATCTTACCCAAGGCTTTCTTCTCTTGATGCAAATCGCCTAGCCAAAGTTTGTATTCATCTAAGTCACATTCTTCTACTTCTTCTTCATCATCGCATTTATGTAAGCACTTTTGGATTTCAAAGGTGTTATGGCCATGGTATGGTTTCTAGGTATTGGCTCTCGGAGACAACTAATCCGATCACCATCTCCTCCTCGTGAATCTGTTTCATTCTTTCTACGTCGACGTCGTAGTCGATCTCGGTGAGTGTTGCTTCCGCAAGTAGAGTCGGAATTCTAGTCTTGTAGTAAACAATGTCCCTCATCCCGTACCCCGCTTTTTGTTTCAGGTTGTTTATGGTTTGTAGGGTGATTTGTGAACCACGAGGGTGACAAGTATGTGTTGTATCCGGCTCCCCATCTATACCCTTCTCAATCATATATACGGTCCAAGACCGATCATCTAATGATCCCGCATTCATTTCGATGTCATATCAATAACATGTGAAGAAATTTGGTGTGCAAACCGCGTGATCAAATGCATGAAATCTAGGGTACCAAAGCGTGCACGGATGCATGAGATGTTGGATGCGGTACGAACGAGGGGAAAGATGGAACCAAGATACGACGTACCCGGCCTCGGTCGTCTCGTCCCGAGATGAAGGTAAAACATCGTGGTCCGCACCTATGTCCACGTCGACGCGTGCTTCATCGTCGCCCGAAGGTGATGATGACCCAAAGAGAGCCCCCCGTCGCCCTAGGCCTAGGGGCCATGGTGGCGGTAGGTTCATCAATCGCCGCACCGGGGGTTGTGAACATTCTAGGTAGCATGGCCGACGACGGTGTGCGCCGCGCTTCGAAGTCGTAGGGGTCACCCTTGCCGCTCCCTCGACGACGGCATCCTCGTGTACGCGCGGCGAGAAGCGACTTGGCGGCGGCGGCGGCGGTAGTCGTATCGTCTACCCGGCCCCTAACCGACCGAGTTCTAGATTTGTTTTGCGAGGGGATTCGGAGGGAAAGTAAAGACGCGCGACTTTTTACTCTTGTAACCCGGCGTGGTGGCCCCGCTCATGGTTGCGCGGTAGTTTGGGCGAAAGTTAAATAATTCGGATGGGAAAAACCGGCGCCGCATTCCAAATCGCCGGCTACCCATTTTTTCGAACGTTTGGCGTATTTGAGGGATGCATTTTGGTGTGGCCACCGACGGGTGGGTCCCACAAAGTTTACTTCTTGTTTACCACAAAGTTATTGTATATTGGTTACACATTTTTTGATGTGGTCGCAGTAAATTTACGAATGTCATATTTGTATAAACTTTAGCAGACTACCATAAACCCTTTATCGCATTTGTACCGTAGTAAAATGCATCACACAAATATGTGTAACAAACATAAAGATCGGGTAGCAATCGGTAAGATTTATGACAACCGAGTTTTCACGGGCTAGCTACCCGAGTCACGTTGACACCACACCAACTAAGGATCATCAAAAACATGCTCTACAAGGACACAAATTGTAAAGACACATACATAGTCGAAAGACACAACTTGAGAGACATGCTTTGTGTTTATCAGCTGGATTTCTTCAAAGATGTGACCGAAATGACGCCGCAGCCTCTCTCGCAAGGTCCCTCGTCACTTGCGGATAAATTTCCCGAACATGAAGAAAGCATTAAACGAACCGTCGAACAAATGATAACTCAAATCTTGTGCACCTGAAACAATGTTTAGCAATCACTGAACTTGTAAAACACAAGAAAGAACGCAAACATGTACACCGAAATCCAGTAATGTCTTTTAGGGTGCATCATGTGTGGAACTAATTTATCAAGAAATATCAGCAATCACAACTTTTATACCTTCCTTCGGATCATTAACGCTTCCTTGAGTGTGTAGAAGAACCAATCACACTCGTTTCGGATCCTACACTCCTCGCCGCAGAACCTACGCCACGAGTACCAAGTATGCCATCCCGCGTGGTCGCCACACCCGCGACCCGCACACCGCAAATCGTCGTGGCGAGGTACGGGCGCCGGCACCGGCGACACGGCAATCGCATTCGCATCCGTAAGCGGGGTAGTGCCACGTCGACGCAATGATCCCGGAGCGGCGTTTTGTGCAAGTCAAATTTATCCAAGGAAGCACCGTCGCCCCCTCTTGGGGTGCCTCGACCAAGCGCGGAGCCGCCCGGCCTCGTCGTCGTCGGCCTCGCCGCCGTTGGGTCCGTAGAGGAAGAGGGAGAGGGCGTACATCGATTCCTTGTGACCCGCCCTCCGCGCGCGCGCCGTAGCCGGTCGAGGCACGACGTGATGACGCCACGTGTGTTCCCCGAAGACGCGCGGCGCAAGCCGCCCGGAACAAGGCCTCCGGGTTGCCGACGTTGGCCGCGGTGTTGACGAGCGCCGTGCGATACTCGTGGCCGAGGTAGAATCGACGCCGCGAGACGCGTTTCAGGGCTAGGCGTCGTCCGACCGTGGCGGCGCCGCCCACCACGCACATTGCCTTGCATGTTGCGCGCAGGTTGCGGAGATCCACAATGGCATCCTCTGACTGCGCAGCGACGCGGGAGACGATATCAATCGTTAGCTCCGTCGGCAGTTCCAGCAGCCTCGACGACGCCTCGTAGCGAGCCACGGAGATCTTTTCCATGGAGTGGTTGCAGTTCGTCACGCACGGTGGGTAATTGGATGTGCGACGCTGTTATCCCCGGCGAGGATGAGGGGAGATGGAAAAGAACCGCCGCCTCCAGATCATGTTGTAGATTGAATTTGGGGGGTCGCAGGGTTCATTGGGTTCTAAGGAAACTGCACTTTCATAGGGAGGACACGGAATCACAGGGTCAATGACGGGTGTACTCAGGCACTAGTTGGCCCACAAATCAGTCTGTACGGAAATTTGACCCCATCTGTGGACGGAGTTGTGGGACCCACCTGTCGGTAGGATTGTTGCGCCAAACCGTCGGCCCGAACCCGCGAGAGATTTCCCCATTGGACGAGTTGTGGGCCCCACCCGTCGGCACCCGCATTGGGATGTGTTCTTGAGTTGTTCATGTTCATAATGAACTTGATCATTTGTATCGTTTAATCATAACTTCAAAGTTGTTTATATTTGTCAAATGACGTCCAAATCGGAAATTTTTTTTCCTACATTCTTATGACAACATAATCTAGATCATGGTGTCCACTCCATATCGTGTCACAAACGTACGAGCAATAATAATTTGAAAATAGAACATTTCATAACTAGATTCAAGATTTTCAATCAGTAGACGACGTCAATTTGAAATGAGATGAATACCAAAGTTTCATAGCTCGTCGAGATGAACAATCTTTATATTGGTTGGATTCTCATTTGAAGAAGTGGTACGATCACGTAGAACAAAAATGACATGTCTCCGACCAAGTTTCTTAAACAATGAGAGTGAACCTAGGATTAACTAACAATGTGTAGGACCACTTCTTCAAATGTCATTTTAAGAAACTTTAGTGCATGTCATTTTAAGTTTCTTCAGAAGTGGTCCTACATGTAATTAATGGTGCACCTCCATGGAGTAGTAAATGTAGATGAAATCTAAAACTACATAAATAATTTGGATCTACTTTGCGATACAGAGCTTTTCGCAAGGGTTTTCAGACATCAAACCCCTTAGTGTGATTTTGCATGCAAATATCCGGTGCCGGCGAAGCGTTGCGGCCAGACCACGACTCCCCGTGCGCGCGTGCGTGTAGCGGTTAATTAGGATCCGCCGCCCCTTCGTGTTGCCGGTTGTCTTCAAATCTTGCCATGCCCATTGCTTCGGCAACCGCACGTCGATTTGACCCGTATATGAAGCCGAAACGACAAAGATATACTATACTAGTTTAGCCTCTTCCCTACCCCCGCCCCACCCACTCGCTCCCACTGTCGCATCGAAGGAGAAGGGGTTTTCTTGCCTGCCGCCATTGCCGGCGACCCCCCCAAAGCTTGCAATCTCTGCAACCGCCATCGCAAGCGACCTCGATACAGCGGCGATGACCCGAAGCGACGCATCGGGTGACGGCGGCGCCCCACAAATGAAGGGGGATGCCGTAGAGGCCACCGCCGCCGCCGGCCGTACAAGAACCTAGGTGATGCGGGCGGATCAATCCCGGCCGCGTCGTTGGCGCGAGCGTCGCTTCGAAGCGGAGTTAGTCCCGCAAGGCACAAACGGTTGCTAGCTAGTCGTGGATTTGTCCCTCGACGACGATTTGGAACTTTGCTTTCTTGGTTTGGGACTGCAGGGTGGCAAGCGTGTCGCCCTCAACCCGTGGGAGGCCGCCGTTGATCCAGCCGACGTTCGAGATCGGTGCGGCTGGGACGAATGGCGCCCCGCCGTCGTCCGTCCACGACTTTCGGAGGAGCAGGGACCGCCCCCAACTACCATGCACGAGGTTGAATTCTTCAAGGAGCGGTACCCGAGCATCAAGACCATCGTCACTTGCGACGCGGGAGTAGTGGCGGAGTACATCAACGAAATTAATGGTAGCCCACCTACAGAACGTTTGCTCGTTGGATTGGACACCGAGTGGATTGAGCTTCGCAGTGGCGGGTACAAGCTCGCATTGCTGCAATTGTGTGTCGGTTCGCGCTGCCTCATTTACCAGGTGCACCATGCCGGCTACAAGCTTCCTGATGTCCTGAGCAAGTTTCTCAGCGAGGAAAGCCACATCTTTGTGGGAGCGCATATCACCAACGATGTTGAACGCCTACAGGAGGACTGCGGCGTCAAGATTTCTAATTGGAAAGACCTTCAACTGATTATTTCTGACGTTGATAAGAAGTATAGCCATCTGTACCGAAATGGTTACAGGTCGTCACTGGAGAAGATTGGAAATCGAGTACGGAGCTACCTCCGTACAAGGACGAAATGTGAACCACAGGCTTTGGGGTTTGAGGGTGTTGCACGAATGGCAGGTGCAATACGCCGCCAAGGATGCATTTCTGTCTTTTGAGATTGCTAATCAGCTTGAGATCAAGCATGGTTACCGATTTCTGCCAGATGCTCATTTGTAGAATCATGTAAATAATGTACTAACCAAAAGTAGCAAGTAGAATTTCTTGGTTTTCGGAAACAAGTATATGTGTACATATTAGTAGTAATTCAGTGATGGATTGAAACTAGGAGGCCTTGTTTATTTGGGCAATTTTGACAGATAACTTCCATATTACTCTAATTATTTGTTGATTTACTAAAGATTAATTTGTATCATTTGTTAGTCAATTTTTTATTTTCTATATCAACATATTAAAAGCAACAGCACATATGCAAATTATCAATGTGCCCTTTTGTTAGAAAAGGATTGCAGTCCGAGATTGGGCCGGCCCATTTGTCCTTATTACTTCCCGGTGTGTGCGAAGCGCTGCACAGCAGCACATCAGCATAATCTTTAGTGCCACACCGCTACCTCAAGCGGGCGCACCACAACTTAAAAGGCGAGGCGTGCTTGCCATCCCGAACTCCTCTGAACACTGCTTCCTCTCTACTAACCTCCGGGATTGTTGGGCTTGCCGGCCCATCGGGCTCCCGCTCGCTGGGCTTCACGCTCGCCGGTAGAGCCTGTTGGTGACCTGGCCTGCCCTACAGCCCCCTATTTTTGTTTGTCATACCAATTTATAGATTCATATTTTAAATATTAAGATTTATGCAAAAGTCTTCCGAAGTAGTAAATAATGGCAACATAGAAGTCATGACTACGGTCGAGTAAGTATCAATTGAAAAACTCATCATCTTGGGCATCTTGAACTATTGGTGCAACAATTCCATCATCAATGTACGTGTCATCTGCATCATGTTCATCATCAACATCAAATACTTCGTCGTCTGGTTCGTCAACCACCTCGGCCCGAACCTGATTAATAACTGAGACATCGCCGGTTGTGCCTTCCTTGTCCGATCTAGACCAATTTGTCAAAACCTGGTGTTCACCGAGCAAATTAATACCTTCGATACCCACAAGCAAGTGAGTCCTCGAGATCTAATTCGAGCATGGCAAACAAGTTCCTTGGTTTCATTGAAATAACACCTTTGCTCCGACCCGGTTTGTTCACCGTATTCACATAAAACACCCGCTTCGCTCGTGTTGCCGAATATAGGGTTCATTGCTAAACTTGTGTCGAGTAGTATCGATGTCAATGACCCCATATTTATCTTTACCGTATCCTCTCGCCTCCGTTGGTACTTGTGACAAGAGGCACATCAAACCAGCCACACCGGAACGAATAACTTCTTTTTGTCCAGGGAATTCCGGTGAGATCATTCTTTTAATCACCCCATACCAATTTGTGCCTTCTCGCCTCACCCTTGACAAGCACACCACCGTTTTGTGTCACAAGGGTTCTCTCGATGTTAACGGTACGAAACATGCCCAATTGTTGATATGACATCTATTCAATGTACGAGGTCGGGGATCCGGTCCCCGAGCAAGTGCAAACAAATCCGAACTTACTTCCCCTCTAGCATGTAAACCCGTGATCTTGCTTTCAAACCATCTTACGAGTTGAGCCTCATGTCGCTTATCAAGATTTCTCGGATCCATGTGCCCTCGCTCTTCCAAATGCTCGCCGCACACAAAAGAATATTACCGTTAGTTTGATATTTAAAATTAAAAGCAATAATGATGTTCGTAGTGCATCTTACTCGACATATGGTCTAGCTTCATCACAATTGCAAATTATGTAGTGCCTCATCTTTCGAAACTCATTTGGTGGTATTTCTTCAACCGTCCGTCCTCTCCTCTTGTAATCCATTTCGAAAAAATGCTCAAACCGGATGGTGGCTCATTAACAAGAACCGTTTCATGTCGATCAACACGATTGTCTTTGGTGTCCACGTCCAAGAATCTTGAGCAGAATGTAAGGCACTCGTCGAGTATGTATCCCTCAAGCAATTGAACCTTCGGGTGAGCCTTGTTCCTCACATATCCTTTCACAAGTGCGTAGGTACCGTTCCACTGGGTACATCCATCTGTAACACACTGGCCCCCCAAGTTTAGCTTCTTCGGCTAGATGAACAGCAAATGGATCATGATATCAAAAAATGCAGGTGGGAATATCATCTCAAGTCGACAAACAGCCTCCCTAATTGAACAGCTGAGCTTGTCCAATTCTGATTCCACCAACTCCTTTGAACATAGTGCATCGAAGAAATTACTAAGCCGAATCAATCCAATGACAACAAACTTTCGGCAAAATCCTACGCACCACTAAGGGTAAAAGTTTCGTAGAATTAGATGGTAGTCATGCGTTTTCAAGCCCGACACCTTACGTGACTTTACATCAACACATCTTCTTATATTCGAGGAAACCCCATCGGCATCTTCACTCCATATAGAAATTCACACAAACTTTCCCCGACATCCTTATCTAACTCGTACAAGGCCGATGGCAAGGTATACTTATCATCTTTAATCACGGGTGCTGATCCGGTCGTATCCGTAGATGCTCCATGTCAAGCCGAGCATTCTCCCCGTCCTTACATTTGCCATCCAACTTAAGCAGAGTGCCTAGTATGCTCTCGCATATATTTTTCTCAATGTGCATCACGTCCAAATTATGCCTGATGAGCAAAGAAGACCAGTAAGGGAGCTCAAAAAAATACTCTTCTTCCTCCAGTTGTGCCATCTGTTGTCTTCGTCACGCTTCCTTTTTTTGATAACAATGTCTTTCCAAATTCTACTTGTTCAAAAGTAGAATACTGCTCAAGTACCTGTGCACCAGATAGTGGTTCTGGTGCCTCCCTGGTTTCGACCTTGTTGTTGAAGCCGACCGCATTGTTGCGCCATGGATGGTCGGGGGCCAAAAAACGTCGATGTGCCATGTAGCAGTTGCTTCCGCCCATGTTTCAACCACAAATACTCGCATGTTTGTGGCGGTATGGACATGCAAACTTTCCTTTAGTGCTCCAACCGGACAACATAGCATAGGCCGGGAAGTCATTAATTGTCCAAAGAAGTATAGCACGCAATCTAAAATTCTCCTTAGTCCCCCGCATCTCTTGTTTTAACACCATTATTCCAAAGCTCCTTGAGCTCCAGATCGTGGGCCTCAAGTATACATCAATATCCATTCCAGGAGATTTTGGACCAGGAATCAACATTGACAAAATCCAGTTAGATTGTTTCTGACACATCCATGGAGGCAAATTGTAAGGAACCAGGATGACAAAGCCAAATGGAATACGTAAGACTTTGCATGCCAAAGGGATTGAACCCATCAGAAGCAAGACCCAGCCTAACGTTACGACCTCCTCCTTCTGAAAACCATGTAAACTCTGAATCCACGTGCTTCCATGCCTTTGAGTCACCAGGTGACGCATTTTCGCATCATTCACCAATTCATTCTTGTGCCACCGCATATCCTTTGACATTTGCTTTGACATATACATTCTTTGAAGCCGAGGAATAAGAGGAAAGTAGCGTAGGATCTTAATCGGTAACCGCTTCTTAACAAGTAGCACCCACCGCACCGCAATTATTATCGAGGTTTTATCTACAACTTTCCACCTTGACTCCTTACAAATGGGACATGTTTCCGGATTTGCGTATTTATCAAAAAATAACACACAATCATTTTGGCATGCGTGTATCTTGACATAGTCCAAGCCCGGGTCTCGAATCACCCTTTGCACTTTATCCAAGGAGTCGGGAATACAATGCCGGTCGGGGAGAACCTTTCCAAAGAGCTTAAGTATGGCCTCCAATGACGCGTTACTTAAGCCATACATGCACTTTATCCGAAAAAGCTCCACAATAAAAGAGACCTTCGTTGCATTTTTGCATCCTGGATACAATTCATTCTTTGCCTCGCTCTAATAGTTTCAAAAAGATCTCTCGCTCGCTTATCCGCCTCTTCCTCATCTCCGGTTTGTCCATGATGTATAGTGCCACTGATAATGTTTCTAATCGAGTATTGGTGGCAACAGGGTTATCATCCAAACCATCTTCTTCATCGTCTTCTACAAATAAATGTGTTGTATCATCAGCTGTAGGTAGTGCATCATGATTATTGAGATCAGCAGTAACATCTTGATTCACAGGACCCTGAGAAGAAGTATTAGTTTGGTCTTGAATGTTACCAGCATCGATGAAACAATCAGCAAACCCTCTATTGAGTAAATGAATTTGAATGCGACCCACGGTGGAATGTCTGATCATGCATTGACACAATTTACATGGACACGCAATAGATCCACCTCGCGCTGATGAGGCCGTAAATTTTTGCAAAAAAATTCGAAAATTGTTCTGCCAATCCGCTGAGTGTCGAGGCAAGCGCATCCAACTTCGATCTTCGTCTGATGCCATTAGTTAATCTGCATTGTTCATGTTTAATTTCAATCGACCTTGATCACGATACATATACCAATATGCATATATATGCAGCGAACGATTGGATATATATACGAGATCAAGACATCGGTACGTACCGGCCGTGGCCGTAGCGCCGCTCAGATCTCCGCAACAATAATCACGTGGAGATCGCCGTGGAGATCGATCCCCTAGAGGCCCTCGTGGAGATCTCCGCAACAATAACCAGGTTGTCGAAGACGGAATTTTGGAATGGTCCAGATCGGAAGAGCCCCTATCTGATCGTGGCAATACATACACGATAGACAAAATTTTAGTACAACCAAGGAATACCTGGTTTCAATATTTCTGAGGTTGTACGTAGTATGACCTTTCTCAGGGTTTTCAACATATGCGTAATTCATTATTTTTCTTTTCTGATCGGCTACTATAGAGGCTAACAATAATACACAAAATTCAGGAGTTCTAGTGAAGAGTCTCCAAATTGTTGATCACAATGCTTTGTGAACATTCACATGAATAGCATAAACAATAGCATGACGCAATTCTGAAAACAGACAGATGGGTAGTCCAAATATGCATGACAGGACCCAACAGATTTCAATTTGTGTCACTCATGAGTTCAAATATTTTGCAAGGGCTCGTCCAGATCCAAACACATAGACATACGAAGATGCATGTATAAATGTTCAAAGTTATTACTTAGATGTTGCCACATACACATCCATTCTTAGACCATTCACCAAAGATTCCGCATAACATTCACCTAGGACCCGGTTATGTTACGTACTAAGCTAGATTACTACTACTTGCGATTGACTTTATCCCGAAGCTTGCGGATCTTCTTCGCCATCACTTCTAACTTGTCGACAATCAGCCTCCATGAATTCCTTCGGGGTCATCTCCATGTCTTCCTCGCGTTCCAAAGAATGTCGAAGCTTAGGTTCTCAATCGCTCCCGCAAATCATCATAGCGCTCCTTCAGCTGTTGAACCATTTGGCGCAAGGGCATTTGCTATGGCAGACAAAAAACACAAGTTACTAACATGAAATGTGTTACAACAGCTGTGGCCAATGCAGCAAATTAGTCAAAAAAATGCACCTTTCTTTTCGATGATCCCGAAGCTTTTGATGGAGACGGTTTCTTGCTATTGTCCTCGCTCAAAGCATCCGAGTCTGGAATGATGATCCTCACCTGATTAGCAGTGTTCACTAGCCTGAGCAAACAAAACAATTTGCTCGTTTTTCGCTTTTAAACAGCCTATTCAATCTCTTGACTCATAATGTATACCAATTTACCCGTGATCCCCCGACTACCTGCCAGAAAAGGCCTAACCTACTAAATGGGACAGACTGCGTTCATTTGGCTGGCTTTGTTTTCAGGATTGTGATCAAATGTACACAGGTCAGATTCACAGCAAAAGATGGCAAGAAATCAAGCCAATTATCATTATCATTATCTAGTATGGGGTGAGATGGATGCACACAAAAAACACAATTACCATTATCTAGTATGAAATTTTGATTACTATGAACTACTAACATTTTTCTAATTGCAAAAGGAGTCACACGATTCCTGGAAAATCAAAGAGGGTAGGGCAGTGTACCTCACTTCTCTTCTCGGAACGCTTGCATCCGACTAGGGCCTCGCTTACCCTTACCGGATGGATCGACTTGGCGATGCGGGCCGTCGACGACGACGACGAGGTGGCGGTGTCGTCCGTACCGAGAGGACGACGGGGTTGGGGTGCCGCCGACCATACCGAGGACGACGAGGTAGGTGGTGTGGAACACTTGAACCGCCCGCGTGCATCGCGCTTCGCGTGGTGGAGTAGTGGCACCTCCGTACGCCGCCGCCGCCGCCCGAAAACCCTCGGTGCGGCCCCGCCGTCCGCCGCCGCCGCTCTCCGGGATCCCCTCGATGCGGCCCCGCTCGCCGTGGCGGCCGCTCGGGCCGTGTTACGCGCCGCGGCCCCCTTCCCCCGCGCCCGCCACCGGTCCGGGAAGGCTCGATGCGGCCACTCCGGCCGCCGGCCGCCGCTTGCCGCAGGGGAAACCGCGATGCGGGGCATCTCGATGTGGACGCGACGGTCAGAGCCGACGAGGGGGATGGTTGGGAGCAACAGTGTATTGGGGGTGGGGGAGCTGTAAGTTATAGACGATTTGGGCCGGCATATCCTTGTTTTTATTAGTACTCTCATCGGCCCATTTGACATTTTCACATCCTAGTCTCCAGTACCTTTAGTGCCACCCCGTAAACTGAGAAGGGGGTATCCCAGCTTAAAAAAAGAGGCGTGCCTGCGCTTTCGAACTCCGTATTACCATCATCAACTAATGCTTGCTACTTGCGCTCTGGGGCTTAATGGGCTGGCTGGTCCACTCAGGCTCCCGCTCGCTGGGCTTTACGCTCGCCGGTTGAGCCTATTGTGGTCTGGCTTAGCCCACATCCCCATAGAACACAATTTTTTTTTCTCTCTTTTTTTCATAATAAAATTTATTTATTAAATCGCATTTTAAATTTCGCTACAACCCCATAGCAGATTTTTTTCATCTAAACAAATTTTGTGGCAATACGTACACAATATTCCTCCTTGAGGCTAGAAACGAAGCAGTAGCCTTTCTTGTATTGCAACAACGCAAAGAGATATTTGCAACCCAAATAAGACGTTGCGTAAGGCCGTTCAAACGCAACCAACCCTAGTATGGTAGCCATAGCAAGTTTATATTGCAATACTCGAATTTCTAGTGCAACGCAGAAGTAGGGTAGCAATATTTCCCACCAAATGCAACACAATTCTGAATAATGGGTGCATTAGCGCCAACTTGTTGCAACATCGCAAAGATATATTTGCAACCAAAATTCTACGTTGCGACATACTTGTTCAAACGCAACCATCCCTAGTATGGTGGCTATAGCAACTTTCTGTTGCAACGTACGGAATGCTAATGCAACACAAAATTGGGGTGGCATTAGTTCCAACCAAATGCAACGGAAATCCTAAAAAAGGGCGCATTAGCGTCAACATGTTGCAACCGAACAAATAGATAATGCAACTCAAATTTTGTGTTGCAATAGACACACAAATTGCAACCAAATCACCGTTTCGGTGCAATAGTACCCCCCTATTGCAACCGAAATAGTGGTGTTGCCTAAGGGATTTGTTGCAATAGGGGGAAAACCTTGTAGTGGATATTTCGGAAAATAAGTAAAGAACTGGGTAGACGGGATAGACGTGTGTGTCAGGAGTATGGGTGAGCTCGTACCTGTGTGGTTGAGCATGTTGGGAGTTGTCCATCTTGTCGTTAAGGACCGGGTTGCGTGACATCTCACCTGACCCAAATCATCGTACAACCACTCGACCGTTGTATGTGGCAACGACTTAGCATAAACCCCACTAGTTAATCTACTTGCCATCTGGTGTGCGGGTGAGCGGCGGGAGACCAAGGAGTAGGGGTACGCTCGGTGTGAGGTACACCCTGGTTATGTGGGATAACCCCTTGGTTGCTTCCGTGGTGGCTCGTAGGGTTAGCTAAGGTGGGTAATGGCTTTGATAGGATCCGCACCGACACTAAGGTGTTCGTGTGGCGGTACCCTACTTGTGGGTAAAGATGTACAACCTCTGCAGAGTGTCAAACCTATTCGAATAGCCGTGTCCATGGTATTGGACGAGTCATGGTGTGGTCACAAAAACTAGTGTTTGGGTTGGGATTTTTTCCTGGTGTGAGTTGATTTCGAGTTAAGTGTGTGGCTGTGTGCTTGGGCTACTGCGAACGTGGAGTACGGTAGTTCCACAGTGGTTTCTTAAAACAACCGAGTCACTTGGGTTATAAAATTAGTTTGCGAAAACCTTTTTGAAAATGAACCCCTACATGAGTAATTGAGTTTGCAAATAAACCTTAACCTGTTCCTTGATATATCAAGTGCATGATCTGCTTATAAGCCCCTCCGTGGGTGGGGTTGAGCTTGTTGAGTACGTTTGTGCTCACCCTTGTTTAACTTACTGTTTTTCAGAGGAGGATCCTGACTTCGTTCCCGAAGACGTCGAGTAGGTCGCTGCCCTACACCCAACCGTGCCCGTGCATTCAGGGCCTCCACAGAGAGCTTCCATGGTGTGGTACTCTGATGAGGCTTTGGAAGCCTTCGCTATCGTAGTTTGGTCTTTAGCATTTGTGTTGTTCCTTGTGGCATTGGCACTCCCGTGCCCACTATGCCGCCGTGATGTAAAAGACTGATCCACCTGTTATAATAAATGTGTTGCCAGCCTCCGGGACTGGTATTTGTGTCACATTTAGTCACCACTGATGAGGGGACGCTTCAGCAAGCCTCTGCCGCTAGGGGCGGGCTGGGACAGCCGTGCGCCTCCGCCTCCAGGAGGCATGGCAGGGCGGTCGCGTGCCTTTGTCGCCCCCGGCCTGAGGCATGTCCAGGTGTCCCCACCAGACTCCGCGACGACCTCTGAGGCACCGATCGCCGCTGGCTGTTGCGGCCGTGTGGGTGCATCCACCGGCCAGGATGCGGCGCTCGTCGCTGATGCATGCTGCAGGGATGCGGGATGCCTTTAGAAAATTCGACCCTTGTAAATTTGTGTGATGGATTTATGTTTTGTGTGAATCCTTGTGATGAATTTGTTGATTGTGCATCTTAGATTCAGATTTTCTCTGTTTCCTCTATTTTTTTGCAGTTGGGATGGCCCGACCCTTGCCCATCAGTGGCCCGCCGTGCCTCGTAGCCTCGGGTCGGCCTGGAACGGCCCGAGGGGCCTTAGGGCCGGGCCTGGGCTAGCGGTTCGGCACGGTGGTCCGACACAGACCGGCACGAAATGTTGTCGTGCCTGCATAGAGCTGGGCCTGGTCGGGCCAGGACAAATCGTGCTAGGGCCAAGCGGCCCGTTTGGCCATCTATACCACGAAAATCCCATATATCTTCCGAAAGATAGTTTGCTTGTGAACTTCCACTTTTTTGAGAT
Organism: Cenchrus americanus; assembly: GCA_947561735.1. Taxonomy (NCBI): domain Eukaryota; kingdom Viridiplantae; phylum Streptophyta; class Magnoliopsida; order Poales; family Poaceae; genus Cenchrus; species Cenchrus americanus. The sequence goes on along the minus strand of OX387239.1, from coordinate 39,184,251 downwards.
TCTTGCAAACATTCTCCGCCATTGGATCATCAAACCCTAACCCCCTCACTTCCAACAAGTGCAGCCGCCTCCCACCTGGTGCGCCCGCCGCCACCCCGATGCCAGCTCCTCCCTTTCGGCTCCCGACGGCCGGCCGCCGAGCGGCTCCGCGCGCGACGCCGGCGAGCCACCGGAGTAGCTCCGCGCGCGACTCCGGTGAGCCGCCGTGGCCTCTCGCCGCCTCCGAAGCCCCCCCCGGTCGACGCGCCCCGCGTGCGCCCGCCATGGCCGCTTCCTCGCGGCGAGCTCCCGGTGCGGAGCCGGGGCGCGGCTATCCCCGCGCGCCGCCATGGTGGCCTCCCCGCTCCCTCCCGGGCGTCCGTTACCGCCGGCACGACCCACATGTGGCCTCCCGGCCCGCCACCGCGGCCACCGTGGCTCGCGCGGCCACCGAAGCCGGAGCCCGCACAAGCAACGCCGCCGCGTGGCTTGCCGGCCGGCCGGGCGCCGCGCCGCCACCCTCGCGGGCCACCGTAGTTGGAGGAGGCGATCCAACATTTTTGATTTTTTTTTAATTTTGGATATTGGTCCAACATTTTTTATAATACTGAAATGTTGATTCAACATTTTTATAAAATGTTGAAAAGTATTGGTCTATCTTTTTGAGAAATGTTGATTATTGTTTCAACATTTCAGAAAAAATGTTGATTAAAAATATTGATCAACTTGTTTATTGTTTCAACACTTCCGAAAAATGTTGACGAAAAACTGCAGACAATGCTCCCGAAAAATGTTGACGAAAAAATGTTGGTAACACTTCTGGAAAATGTTGACGAAAAATATTGGTAACACTTCTGAAAAATGTTTATGAAAAAATGTTTTGCTACACTTCTGGTAAATGTTGACGAAAAATGTTGGTAACACTTCCAAAAAAATGTTTATGAAAAAATGGTTGCAAACACTCCCAAAAATGATGACGAAAAAATGTTGGCAACACTTCCAAAAAATGTTGACAAAAAATGTTGGCAACACTTCTAGAAAATGTTGACGAAAATTGTTGGTAACACTTCCGAGAAATGTTTACGAAAAATGTTTTGCTACACTTCTGGAAAATGTTGACGAAAAATGTTAGTAACACTTCCGAAAAATCTTAATGAAAAAATGGTTGCAAACACCCCGAAAAAGGTTGACGAAAAAAGGGTTACAACACTCCCGAAAAATGTTGACGAAAAATGTTGGCAACACTTTCGAAAAATATTGACGAAAAATATTGGGAAAAATAAAGATAAAACGCGTGTGGAAATTGGGAAAACTGAATTATTTAAGTTGGATATTTTTAGACCAACACGGTCTTTATAGTTACCACGCTTATCCACCTTCCGGAAGTTATACATGAGCTCCCTCTATACCACCGGTCCCCCTTGTCTCATTGGCCTACGCGTCAGGCCTCGGCCCTTGGCTGCCGGCTCCCGTGCGCGGCACCCCGTGCCCCAGCCGCTTGTCCACGTCACTCGGCCCTGCGCCCGGTCGCCCTCCCGCGCGCCTGTCCGCCTCCTTGGCCGGCGCCGCTCGAGCTCAACCTATGGCCGCGCGCCCCCCGACCTCTCCGCTCCGCGATCAATCGCTGCCTCTTCGGTTCCAGAAACGACCTGCCTTCACTCTTCTTCCAGAAACGGCCGCAATCACCATGGCCATCAATGTCTGCCGCCGTTTCCTTCCACGGTGTGTCCCTTCCGTTCTCTTCTCCTGCGCCCTATAAAGAGGAGTCCAAGGCTCCGTCCAAGCCCCTCCGTGTCTCCCTGCTGCCTCACCTTGTGCCACTGCTCCGATCCAAACAGAGCTCCGGCCGCCCTTTGGATTCTCCGGCCAGGAGCCATCCCAGAGCACCACCGTGATGACGCCTGCGCCGAACCACACATCCATCGTCTCTTTCCGTCGCGAATCGAACACCCGAACACTGCCTCGCGAAGCCCGACCGTGCCGGCCGCCTTCACGCCGTCCGCGAGTGCCAGTGACGTTCTGTCCTGCCCGGATGCCGCTGGACCAGGTCGATGCCACCAGGACCTCCGCGTCATCAAGCTGCACATCCGCTCCCTGGAGCCAAGCCAGCGCCACCACAACAACCACGACGTCGGGCTGCAGCACCCAAGCCGAACACCGCCGCGTCTATCTGCTCACTGGAGCCTTCTCCTCTAACGAGGTACACATCAGTGAGATTTCCATCCTCTCCTCGATCTTTCCGTTTTCCTATCTCATGTCGGTTCCTGAGCATTGTAGTCTATATTTTTGAAAATTATAGAAACAATAAATAAAAAAATAAAAAAATCATCCTGAGGCATCATCAATCTTGTTCTGGACTTCTGGTGCGTAGGGGGCTTATAATTGGCCTCGCACGCCCGGCGCAAACCCCACCAATTTTCCTCCTTCCCGTGTCTTCTTCTCCAGCGTGCTGCTGTATTTCTGCCATGGAGAACGTACGTGCCCTGTTCAATTCGTTCTCCTGGGAAGAACGAAGAAGGCCTTGGATTAATTAAGTTTTCTATCGTTCTATCTCTGCAGCATCACAGTATCTCTTTTTTTTTTGGCGAAAGAGAGCTTTATTTATGAAGGAGAGTCAGAGTACACAGCGGGAAGAATGGAGGCCGGAACATTCTCAGATGAGACCCGTACAACCTCAGAGCGCATAGCTAATTGAGCTAGTCCATGCGCTGCTTTATTTTGCTCTCTCCTGACCTTACTAAAGCTCACTGACAGTAAAAGGGAGCACTCCATCACAACATCGCAGACAATGGGAGCCACTAGCGACCTGTCGAGGGAGCCCGCTTGAAGCTTGTCAATAATCTGGGAGCAGACTGATTCTAGCACGATCGGGCAATCCGGCCATCGCCGGCCAAGTTTGACGCCTTCCAAACACGCCATGGCCTCTGCCTCTTCAGCATCTCTGCACTTGTGAAGGCAGCTCCACAACGCACTGAGAGGCTGCCCCCCTGCATCTCTCGCTATCGCCCCTATGGCCACTCTTCCAAACTCTTTTTTAAAAGTGCCATCAACATTCATCTTGATCACCGGTGCATCCGGGGGGCACCCACCTGGCCTCGCCTCGCTCTCCAGTCAGCAGTACGCGCTTCACCTTCTCCAGGAACATTTTCTGCTTACCACGACCATCCACCGGCGCATCCTGTTGTCGGATTTGGAATAGTGTCGCGACATATTTTGTCAGGAAGAGCACCAAGCCCGCAATCGAAATATCTTCGCCTACTTGCAGCACTCCATTCCTGACCATCCAGCAGCGCCATATTAGCATAAGAAAATTTGCACCAACTTGAGCATCATACCTGTTGAGAGTTGCTAGCAGCCACTCGGGTCCATGATTTCTCAGGTGCGCCTCTGCCGGTAGAGCTAAGTGTTTCCTCAGTTCTACGCGTAAAGCTCTCGCATGCGGGCAAGAGATATATAACATGGAAGCGGTCCTCCTCTGGATGACCACATAGCTGGCAACTACTCTCCTCCTCCAAGTGCCTGTACTTCTTATTCAGCCGAGTAGGCAATCCATTCCTCACTACCTTCCAAGTAAAGACCTTGACCTTCGAGGGAACACTAACACTCCAGATTTTCTTCCAAATTGCACGCTCTCCTTCTGGGTTATCACTAGAACCGGTGAACCCCATCTCATACTTATCCCTCATTGCTAATCTATATGCACTTCGAACCGAAAAGATGCCAGATTTTTCAAAGTTCCACGAGACCCAATCTGTGCATATATTGGCCGAGAGCTTATGTAACACTCGAAAAATTCCATCATAATAAAATATTGATAGAAAATTTTTATTTGCTAAGGATTTAATAAATTTGACTAAATAAAATTTCTTTTAATTAAATTAAATACATTTAAATTTAGAATTCACCAAGTGTTTGATACATTCATGCCTTTGCTTTTGTTTTGTTTGATTGTGTGTTTAGTTTTTTTAAAACAAAAGTTCAAAAACTCAAAGTCCCAAAAATCACCCCAAACCCTCATTATCTCTTCCCTCCTCTTTTCTTTAGCCCAGCTGCGGCCCAGCTCCCTTCCTTTTCTTTTCTTCTTTCCTTCTTTCCCTCCATGGCCCACAGTTTGCTCCGGCCCAAGTCTTCCGCAGCCCAACTAATCCCTTCACCTCCTTTCTCTTTTTCTTTTTTTTCTCAGCCGACCGCGAGTCAGGCCGCCAGCCCACCTACCTTCTCCGGCCCAACTTGTCCCGCAGCCCACCTCTCCATCTCTCACTCTCCGCTCACCGACAGGCAGACCCCACATGTCAGGGTCACCCCCAACCTCTGGTCGCCCCCATCCCCTGGCCATGGCCGGCCCGCACCGCCTCTCCCCGGCGCCGTTCCCCTCTCCCGCGCCTCTTCCCCTCCCATCCACGAGCGGGGCATTCAATGCGCACCCGCACGCCCACGCACCGCCTTGGCCCTTCCCCTCCCGCCACTGGCGCATCGAGCTCCCACCGACATTAATGGCCGCCGGCCACCGACCCTTCTCCCACCGCCTCGACGCCCCTTCCCCTGCTCCTCTCAGAGCTATAAAAGGGCGGCACCATCCCCTGCTCCTCCCGTACCACCTCCCCGCCATCTCCTTGCTCGTGCAGCGCCGCCGCCGCCCGAGATCGGAGCTCCGCCACCGCCGGAGCAATGCCGCCCCGATCTCCCATCTCGCTGAGTTCCTCGCCTCTTCAAGCCTCTCAGTGAGTTCCACATCTCCCTAGCTTCGTTTTCGTCTTTGTCCCGTAGCATTTGGCCACCGGGAGCTTGATTTCGAGCTTCGCCGGCGAACTTCCGGCGAGCCCGCCGCCGCCTGCTGCCTTGCGCCGCCGGTCTGTGCCGCCAGTCCCGCCGGAGCCGCCGCTAGCCGCTTGATCTTAATCCAACGACCCAGATGCGCCCCAATCTTCCGGTCAAACCAAGCGTACCGATCAACCAGGGTCTCCGCTGCCATTTTGCAGAAAGGACCCTACGGTTTTTAAATATTGCAGAAATACCCTCCCACCTATATAAAAGCCTTTCAATCAGGTCCTTCCTTTTATGCTTAAGCCCCTGATCTCTTTAGTTTTTATGCTCAGCAGCCCACCCTTGATCTTTTACATGTTAGCCCTCCTGTTTTTACACATAATTGTGTTTAGGTCCCTGTTTTCTTGCAGTTAAGCCCCTGAAAAATAGTTTCCTTCACAATCTAGCCCCTGAACATTATTTAAGCCATATCTTTTCCGTCTTAGCTCCGTTTTAAGCGTTCTTGGTGTCCACGCGATCGTCTCAACGAGCACATTAGTTCTATAAGCTTGTTTTACTCTTTTAGTAATGTTTGATATATTGTTTTATTTATTGCATGTTTTCTTGTATGATCGTAGACAACGAGCTGTTCGAGGAAGAACAAGTGCAGAGCTTTGGAAAAAAGGAGAGTAACTTATCATTGGAGAAAGGCAAGTGACCCTAACCACCCTTCTACCTATGCTTTAATCAAGAATACTATAAATTAATTGGAACATGGAGAACCACCTAGGAAACAGTGCAACCACAGTCCACATGGCTCTGGCTTAGCCAATTAATTAGGTGTGCGATTGTATTGATGACCTTATCCGAAAGGAACACCGGGGGCTCGGGGTTGCAGGGGTATAGCTCGGTTCTTTTGGGTAGCAGCCTTTGCTAAGGTGCTAACCACTAGGGAGGGTTGCAGTCTGCCCTGAGCTGTAACTGTCGTGGGTTGTTGGTGCTTTTGCATATCTTTGTAGGCTTGGTAACGTCCCTATGCAATCACACCTCGGAAGTGTGGTATTGTGCCTGATCAGCACATGCGTGGTTGGGTTCAAAGTTCTTCGGAACTTTTACGCGAACTGTGGTGAAAGTGTGCAACCTCTGTAGAGTGTAAAACTGATCGATCAGCCGTGCTCACGGTCAAGAGTGGCCTGAACCCTCACTTGATTAATGAACTTAAAGATGGACTTAATTTGCTTTCCGGTTATTCCTGTGGCCTTGCTGAGTACCAACCATAAGTGTACTCATCCTTGCTTACGCTGTTCAGAGAAGAACCCTGGAGTGAAGTACTTCATCGACTACGAGGAGTTATGAGGAATGCGATCCACCAGTCAGATGCCTGTGGAAGATGAAGATGGAGTCGCGTCTTCATAGTTATCACTGTTCGTGTAAAGACCTTTGGGTCTACCCTCGTGAGTGTAATAAAAGTTAATAAACCTTTTCTGTACGTTTTGAGAATTATTTTGTGATATTACACTCATGAGTCTATCATATGTGTGAAATTCTGATCCCGTCACACATATGAGATGCATTCGGTTTTTTTCGGAAAAACGGGTGTGACAGCTTGATCTTTAGGATTTCTTCAACATCACACTGATGGAAAAATCTTCTCACCTTTGCTTTGTCCCATGTATTGGATTGTTGGTCAATTAAGTGGGAAACACACCGAAGCCTGCACGTTCTAATGCTACCTACTGGTTTCATGCTATATGGTCGCGGTATCCAGTTGTCCCGCCATATCCTAATAGTAGAACCATCTCCCACTCTCCACAACATAGCCTTATTGAGTAGTTCAAGGCCATACTCGATGGCTCGCCAAGTTTGGGATGCTTCCCCCGCACTGACTATATCCAGTAGGTTACCCTTGTGGATGTACTTTGCTCTTAATACTTTTGCACAAAGACTGTCAGGAAACACAACCAGGCGCCATGCCTATTTCGCGAGAAGTGCCTGGTTGAACAAAATTAAATCCTTGAAACCCATGACACCCATGGCCTTATGTAGCACCATCGTCTTCCATGGGATCCACTGGACTTTTCTCCTTCCTTTCTGTGACCCCCACCAATAGGCTCGAATAGCCTTCATCAGGTCCTCACACAGGCCGTTCGTTAGTTTAAAAACACTCATGATATAGTTGGGCAGCGCCTGAGCTATTGACTTGATGAGGATCCCCTTCCCGGCGGCAGCAGATAGCTCTTTTTCCTTCCACGCCGACATACGTTTTAGGAGCCTTTGTTCTAAGGGTTGGAGAACCCCACGCTTCAGTCGACCTTTTGGGGTAGGGAGCCCCAAATATTTTTTTTTCAAAATCAACACGTTCTAGGCCTGGATGTCACACACTTGCTTCACCCGTTCCTCGTCTGAACCCTCTCGAACCAGCATGGAGCATTTACTTGGGCTTAGTAGTTGACCTGTGCAACGCTCAAAGATTGACAGTGCTTCCATAACTTGTCGTGCTTGTACAACATTTGCTCGAAAAAACAGTAAGCTATTTGTGAGACATGGGTACCCCTGGGTCTCCACCGACTAGGCTCACGGTCATCCCCGACAAGTGGGTCCGGCCTACAGAAGACTCGCCGACCTGTCAGTGGGCCCAACCGACCTAGTTGGCAGCCCACACAACCTCCTGAAGACCTTCCAGAAGATCCCCCAGACGACCTAATCTATCACGACCTCAAGACTTGGCGTACAAGACAAGACCTCAGTGGATTTCGCCTAAAGCAGATCAATGGGATATGGCAAGATGTGTAACGTAGAATCAGGTCTCCTGGTCGTAACCGACCAGGAGTCTGGGAACTGACCTTGTTCGCTGGCCAATATAAGGCGGATGAGGCGACCCCTTGTAACATACGCAATCCTCAAGAAATCTAGACCGACAACTAGACGTAGGGTATTACTCTCCGGAGGCCCGAACCAGTATAAACTCGTCGTGTTCCCTGTGTAACTCGTCGTGTTCCCTGTGTTCTGTGTACTCATGTGCGACCTTCGAGTTCTTAGCCTTAGACTCCTCCTCGCCGAACAAATAAACCACAGGGATTAACACCCCCGTGGGCTGTCCAGATCTCACCATCTGACAGTTGGCGCGCCAGGTAGGGGCAGAGTCAAGGTTCTTCGTGCAACTGGATGGCTTTGACCAACGGCGTCATCTTCCCAGAGAGCATGGCTGACTTCCTCGCCAACCCCGTCGACATTTGCTTCGTCTCAATGCTGATGACATCCACCGCTCTAGCCGCCTGCCTCGTCATCGAAGGCAACACGGTCACCACCAACCAATAGATCGAAACAGATCCGTCAAAGAAGACCCACCCACCCACTCCTAGCGACCTGATCGCAGGGATCGATCGTGTCGAGGGCATGCTCTCTGACGCAATCAAAGTTTGTGAGCACGTCAAACGCCCTCGCACGACTCCTTCGACCTCTAGCATGCCTCTTGGCTTGCGCAACGTCGCTCACGTAGCATCACGCTACATGAAACGCAAGATCCAGATAGAATCTGGGCTTTACTCTCAAGATCGTGGAAGCCGCGGGAATCACCTCGACGAACCCTGCCCTATCCACGAGAAGTCCAAACACACCGCACGCCAGTGTCGTGTCCTCAAGAAGTTTCACCGACCTCTTACTGCGGCCCACCGCCGCCGGTTGAACCAAGAGCCGTGTCCGAACCTAGGGGTACCGAGTCTTCTTTGTTCCTTCCCCTCGATATGCTCGGGGGCTTGGCTCAAAGCCAACCTAAGGGTCATTCGACCTAAGGACACCGTCCCAAACATGTATGAAGCCTCCTGCCGCTACGAGCATGCTTGGTCGGGAAGGTCGCCAGACCTGAGCCCTAGGCTCCTTCCTCGCGCGCCGACCTCTCGTAAGCCTCCACGCTGAGCTGTAGAGCCCGGTAAGCCAGCCTCTCCGTGAGTAGTGGTTAGCGAGTCAAGAACACAGAACATCATCTACAAGACCAATCAGACTCGTGCAGGCTAAAGGCAAGTACTTCGTTAAGGTTTCTTCAACGTATCCTTAAAGCATTATTTACAAGTTACGAGAGGAGGGGGAGGTACAGCTCCTAACTACTACTGGTCGCCACCATCACCACCGGCTCCACCATCGCCTTCGAAGTCGATGTTCTCCATCACTTCATTGGCGGCTTCGTCAACTTCAAGCTCCAGAGCCTGGAGGTCCTTCGTGGTGTCCGCACCGCCCTTGATCTTGGCCATGTCAACGTCAGGATAGTGAGACTTAACTCTCACCAATGCATCGGTCGCAGCCGCCAAGCCAGTCGCCCTCAGCAAAGTTAACGGCTTGTTAGGAGTGTCTATCAGGCGATCAACAATGGACTGCTGCTGCTCCCCTTCTTCTGGAACAGGTATGCAAGACATTGCATAATTGGCAGCACCCTTGAGGTCGTTCAGCTCCACCTCATATCCTGCAATGGTGATTTGGTCACTCTGCAATGACTTCAAAACAACCTCGAACTCGGCTTCAAGGCCCCGACGAGTTGCAGTCTCATCAGCCAGCTTTTGAGATATGGCATACTCACTGTCGGTGGCTTCTTTCATCGCCCGTTTGAGTTCTAGGCCCCCGGCCTCGATCTCCCGGACCTTCAGCTCCAGGTCCCGAACCTTGCTCCTGGAGGTCGCCAGAGCGTTCTTCAGCTCTCTTCGCGGTTACAAAAATCTGTAGAATACAACAAGTTAGCACACAGCTAACGACCTCTCCCTCAAAAGTGATAAGGATTCGACCTACCAGTAGCCGCAGTGTTAAACTACGTAGTGGCCTCCTCGACCTTGCGCCTCTCCTCGGTGAGCTCATCCTCGAGCTTCTTTTTCTCAGCGGCGGCAGCCTCGCGGACCTCCTTGAGCTCTTGCTCAAGGTCAACAATCCGTTGTTCCTTCTCCGCCGCATGCTTCAGCAGGTCGGCCCGGCCCTTGGCCCTCTCTGCTAGCGACTGTTACAGAATAAGCAGGTCGTCAATATCTGTCCAATAGCAAACAATCATGTGATGGCAACGCGTTATGGGCAACTCATCGTAAGTGCGTTGTTGATGGTGATGATGCTGGTCCGCAAGGCCTGCATGTCCTCGTTATCTTCGAACCAACCCTTCTGCCAAGGGGTGTGATTCCAATTAATTGACCACCGCGACAACCTTGGGCTTGAAGATGAAGATGGAGGTACCTGTGCGCCAGATGTTTCTGGACCTCCTGGCGCTAGGTCAATTTGAGGCTGGTCCCCGACCAGGTCCTCAGCCCCACCAGGAACTGTCCTGATGGGGTCGACGTCAATAATTGTTGGGGAGGTCGTCGCCCCGACGTCCCCAGCTGAAGTCCCTACACCCTCAGCAGTGCTTGGAGGAGAATCCACCCTCGTGTCGGCCACGGGCAGTGAAGTCACCACGCCCTCCACTGTTCCTCATGGCAGGGTAGCGGTGCGCGCGTCATCTGCAAGCGCCTCCCCCCGACCTGTGGCTCAGGCGACCTCGTGCGGGAGGGAGACGATGGGGCAACTGGCACCCCTTGTGGCCTCACCACCGGCCTGCATTGCAAAGTACCTCGTCAAGACAAAAATCAGATAATAAGTACAAATACAGAACCAGCCCTCAAGATTCTACCTCGTCACGGCCGGAAGCCGAGCCTTCGGCTAAAACACTTGAGGCTTAATAGCCGCAGGCATCTTCGCTTGCACTACTGGAGCACTGCGCTGCGCCTCCAATCCACGTCGGAGGGCATCCTCCGGCATCTTCTGCACCAGCTCTCGCCGCCTCTTGGCAGCAGGACTCTCCGGCCTCCTTGGCGCCTGATCCTCAGGGACCGGCAACTCCTCGACCGCCTCATCCTTCTCCTTCTCCTCCTCCTCCTCTTCCGACTCGACCTCCCGCGAGCGGGGTGTCGAAATCGATGGAGTAACGACCGCCGGAGGGGATGCGGCCCTTCTCTTCCTTTTCTTCTTCTTCTGCTCTGCGGCCTTCACCGCAGAGATAGCAGCAACAACGACCGAAGCAGACTTCTTCGCAACCGTCGACCTGGTCCTGCGCCGGGACTTCGCGGCGCCAGCACCTGGGTCTACCCCAGCCTCTGCATCAGTGTCTTCGTCGGCCTCCACTGACGAGTCAGACTCGTAAAACTCCAGCAGACGACTTGCTGGAGGTTTGTACTTGTCCGACCTCAGCTTCCTCCGGTGCAACTCCCCTTCAGGGAGAGGTGCTAGGCACCACATCTGAAGCTCGCGCATCTGCAAAATGGATGACATGGACGTTATACGACCTAAAAATTCAACAAAACAAAATGCAATGACCTAAAGATAGATCTCAGGGAGGTCGCTATCTATCCACTCTGCCTTGAGGCCTGACCTCAAGTTAAACATCACATCCCCCACTGGCCCCGACCTCTTGCTAGTGCTTTAACACAGAAAAAATACCTCCACAACAGAAAGTGCGGCGGTATCCCCAGATACGCCTCACAAAAATGGATGATGGTCAAAACTACAGTGATGGAGTTGGGGACAAGGTGTACCAGCTCCAGCCTGTAGTAGTACAACAAGCCGCAGAAGAAGTCCCCCGACGGGAGGTTGAAGCCGCTCTCGAAGAAGGAGGCGAAGACGACATGCTCCTTGACGTCCTCACTCGGGAACTCTTCCCTGGCGGTGGGCCTCAACTCCACCTCCGCCTTCGGCCGGGGCAGCCCCCGGTCCACCAGCGCCTGGATCTTGGCTTCGGTCATCGTCGACCGGACCAACGCCGCCCGCGGGTCCGGGATGCACACCGCCTCCACCGCCATCTCACCGCTAGGGTTTGAGTTGGATCTAATGTGGCACAGGGTCTTAATGCGCATACGCCGATGAGCACGACGTGGGACGGCGACGCTAGCTCGAGCCTGGCCGGAGTTGGGAGCTGGGCGAGTTGGCGTGAGAAGCACGACGGTTGCAAGATCGCTACGACGCAAGAGAGAGAGAGAGAGAGAGAGAGAGAGAGAGAGAGAGAGAGTAACAGCAATGGGAGCGACATCGACTGCGATGGAGGAAGACGAAGGGAATGGGGTCAACCACACCCTGGGCCGTCCTATTTATAGGCGGTCCACCGATTCTATCCGTTGCGGTTCCTGCCACCGTACAAAGCGCTTCAATGGCTCTATCCCGAGAAGTTCGCGAGAAGATTAAGGTGGGTTTTCCGTGAATCAAGCCAGCGCTACGATCTAAATCTGAGTTTATGTCGTTAACCAAAAAGACAACATCAGGTCGTCCTGATAGCAAATCATTTTGCCCCCACGTCACATTAATATAGGTCTTTGGCAAATCATTTTGCCAAATCGACCAAGTAAATGACAGAAGAGAGCGAACATTACATGGATTACCCCAGGGTACATAGCCGCCTACGACCTCATTGGATCCAAAATCTGAAGGTACACAAGTCACATGCAACCTCATTGGATTCAGAACCTGACACACAAAATAAACATACTACAAGGTCTGGGCCACCCAGAGCAGTCACCACAACCTACTCTGCCGGAGCAGAGTACATCGTGAGACTTCTCCTAGCACCAGGACCTTGATGGCGGCCTTGCGGGAGACAATTGCAGGACGGCACGCAAGCTAAGGCACGCCCGGCTCCAACTATTGGAATGGAGACACGAGCTTGCTCTTCAGCGTTGAAAACCAAGCCCTAGTGAGCTCCCGGTGCTCACTAGAGACGTCCTGCTATACCTCCAGCTCGAACAGCAGCACCTCCAAACTCTGCCTGGTACCACGCAGAGGCTGGGCTCAGAGGATGGAGATGTTGCTTACACTTCGCGAGAATTCTCCTAGCTCCAAGCATCTACAAGAACAAAGCTCTACAATCTGGTGGATGAACACATGCTAGCGGCATGATGGGAATACTACACTGCGGCCTCATAGCTCAATGGCGCTCGGAGCTTGCCCCCCTTCAGCCTCAAAGGTGCTATTTATAGCCAACGCCATGCTCTAGGCAGCTGGCGAGGTAATGACTCTGTTGCCACGTGATAATGGGACCAGTGGCCTGTGCATAATTTAAGGCGATGACAATAATTTTTCTGACTCACGACGACTTTGTCGTTTGTGCATCAATGATGCCTGAGCCCCACCGTAGAGGTCACATGGCTACAGTAAACCCCTCGATCAGTGGGCAGTTTGTCATTTTCTGGGTGGCAAGAGCATCTCTAACCACTATTGACCCGTGACTCTGCAGACTACGCTACAAGACAAAACCGGACCCTGCGTCGGATGGCTCCGCGCCTAACTGAGCCCCCTTTTCGACGACAAATATACGACCATCTTCTACGACCTGATGACCTTTATTTGCACCCGCTAGGCTCTGCGTCTTGGTGCACCCGCTATGGCTCTGCATGTAAACAGACCTATTCCAGTCAGCCTATATTTCTGTTTCCTGAGCAGAATGGTCGTAGGTTCGATTGAAGACCTTCCGAGGTAGGCGTGCCTCGCTGCTCTGCCAGATTCTTCTGGGCGCCTGGAGATCAACAACACCATGGAGATCAGAAGCATTAAGGAGATCTGCAACTTTCGTTGGGCCTCCGTGGTCGGTGTGCCTATTGTTGATAAGGTCGCCAATAACTTAGTATCATGGCTCCGCTGGATGGCTGGCAGCTATGTTGGTCATCTGGACACCAAAACGACCTCCCTGAGGTCGGCGTGCCTTAAATACCTGGGTCTTGCAATACCTTGGTATATCTACAGCTCTGCCAACCTAGTTGGGCGCCCCGGATGCGTAACCTTCCGAGGTCAGTGTGCTTTTGTAAGCCCTGCCAGCCTGCTCTAGACCCCTAGGATTTTAGGTCGGGAATGAAGGCCTCTCCATGGGGTGCGTGCCTAATGGCCCTGCCAAGTACTTCCGGGTGCTTAGGCGCTTTTGCTTTGAGACCTTCCTGAGGTCGGCATGCCTCGAGTGGCTCTGCCAGACTCTTTGCAGCTATGCAGGATATCTGGATGTCTCTACACTCCATACGTTTAAGATCAACATCGTTTTGCCAGCTTCATCGTTGATTTTGAAGACTATAGAAGACCTCTTCATGCGACATGTTTTTCAAGATCCTGCTGGGTATCCTCGGATACTGGACATTGATGATTTGAGGCCTCTTTAAGGTCGGCACGCCTACAAAGGCCTCCCTGAGGTCGGCCATGCTAGACTCCTTGCAGCTATGCTCGGAGATCTAGGTGTTTCTACACTTCGTTTGATCAAGACCATGACTCAGTTTTCTTCTCTTTTTGAGCATCAAACCAGCCATGCTGTCTACTTCAATGCTCAGGGACTACTCTACGAGTGCATCTTTGACGCCCTCTTGTTTTCCTCATCATACCGACCTATTGGGAAACCCGTTTCTCATCACATCGCTACTCGACCTATTTTTTTCTTCTCTTCTTTTTTGGACCATCATACCGGCCATCCTGCCCGCCATGATGCTCGGATACTTCTCATGAGTGCATCTCCGATGCCCTCTAAATTTTTCATTGTCGTTTCGATCTATTGGAAGCCTGCTTCCTATAGATCATCACTCGACCTCTCTTCATTCGGCAAGACTTTAAATAGGTTGGCTGCTAAGCTGATTTCTTTTCTTTTTGGACCGACGTGCATGCTATTCGACCTGTCGATAACTCTACGACTTTGTCATGACCTCTCTAAGGTCGCTGCGCCTACACCTCGCTCGGGGGCTTGTGAGACATAGGTACCCCTGGGTCCCCACCGACCAGGCTCACAGCCGTCCCCGACAAGTGGGTCCGGCCTACCAGAAGACTCGCTGACCTATCAGTGGGCCCAACCGACCTAGTTGGCAGCCCACACGACCTCCTGAAGACCTTCCAGAAGATCCCCCAGACGACCTAATCCATCACGACCTCAAGACTTGGTGTACAAGACAAGACCTCAGTGGATTTCGCCTAAAGCAGATCAACGGGATATTGCAAGATGTGTAACGTAGACTTAGGTCTCCTGGTCGTAACCGACCAGGAGTCTGGGATCCGACCTCATCCGCTGGCCAATATAAGGCAGACGAGGCGACCCCTTGTAACATACGCAATCCTCAAGCAATCTACACCGACAACTGGACGTAGGGTATTACTGTCCGGAGGCCCGAACCAGTATAAACTTGCTGTGTTGCCTGTGTTCCACGTACTCGTGTGTGACCTTCGAGTTCTTAGCCTTGGAGTCCTCCCCGCCGAACAAATAAACCACAGGGATTAACACCCCCATGGGCTGTCCAGATCTCACCATGTGACACTATCGTCATCAAAGAGCAAGTGAGATATACTCGGTGCCCTGCGGCACACCCTGATTCCTTCCACACGACCCATCTGTCCAAACTTCTTCAACAAAACAGAAAGTCCGTCAACAACTAAGAGAAAAATATAGGGCGAAAGTGGATCACCTTGCCGTAGACCACAAGGCGGGGAAAAGGGCGCCAAAGGCACCCCATTGAAGCGAACAGTGTAGCGTAGAGAGGTGACACAGGTCATGATCCACTGTACCCACTTGCTATGAAAGCCCAACTTCTCCAAAAGAGACTTTACAAAACCCCAGTCCACTCGATCGTACGCCTTCGACAAATCCAACTTGTACACACAAAATTCCCCCTGTCACCTGTCCCCTTCTGAATAGCGTGTATACATTCAAAAGCAATAATAGCATTATCTGTTATCAAGCGCCCGGAACAAAGGCGCTTTGCTTTGGAGAAATCAAAACCGATCTTGATCTATTTACCAGACATTTAGAAATAATCTTATAGAAATTGTGGCACAAACTGATGGGACGAAAATCCTTTAATTCAGCAGGGTTATTACCTTTCGGGATAAGAACAATGGCTGTTTCATTTATGCCTGGCGGCATCACTCCATCCATAAAGAATCTCCTAACCGCCACCGTCACATCCTCCCGCAACGTTTCCCAGTGCCTTTGGAAAAAGCGAGCAGGGAAACCATCCGGTCCAGGAGCCTTCGTCAAAGGCCCCATCTGGAAAAGAGCGTCCTGAATTTCCTGATCCGTGAAGTCCCTACACAAAGATTCATTCATCTCCTGTGAGACCCTAGCCTTTGTAAGGTTCAGGAGTTCATCGGGCCTCACAGCTGGATCTGCCTGAAACAGATTTTTAAAAAAGTCAGTAGCCATGTGCTTAAGAATCCTGATCCTTTAGCTTTTTAATCTTATTCTTGCGAGCCCGCCATACTGCCTGCCTGTGGTAATAGCTAGTATTTTTGTCACCATCTTTCAGCCCGGCGATGCGGGATCATTGCAGCCACATCATTTCCTCACGATAAAGCAATTCCTCCATATTATCAATCACCCTTCTAATCTCTGTCCGGTTAGCAAAAGAGTTACCTTTAAGGTCCTCTAGTTTTGCTCTTAGCGCTTCAAGCTCACTAGTGACCGCCCCAAACTTCTTTTTCCTCCATGAGCGCAAGGCACCCTGTACTCGTTTGAGGGCTTCAGCGACACCACCCAGACCCTCGTGGTTCGGAGCAGTACACCAAGCTTCCTTTATTTCAGTAGCGAGCGACTCTAAGCGTTCCCACATAGTTTCATACCGAAAGATACGAGTTTTATGGCGCTCCCAATTCTCCTTACGTACCTCAAGCAAGAGGGGGCAGTGATTAGACCGCGACGAAACAAGATGGTGAAACGTGGCATCACCAAATAAATCCCGCCAGCAGGTGTTCGCCACCGCTCTATCTAGCGGGACTTTGACGTTCGCCTCTCCTCCCCTGCCATTATCATAGGTGAACGGTAAACCTGTAAAGCCCAAGTCCACAAGATCACAATCAGTTAAGGCATCTCGAAAGATAGACATCTGCCTTTCTGGTCTTTCACAAGCTGAGAAGTGCTCGAAGCTCCACATAGCTTCATTAAAATCACCCATAACTACCCACGGGAGACCCGAGACGGAGCGGAGACGCCTGAGAGAATCCCACATATGATGACGATTTTCCTAACTGGGTTCCCCGTAAACAAAGGTGATTCTAAACCACGGATCATTAGTACTTATGCGAGTAGAGACATCAATATAACGAAAATTCTTCTCTATTAAATAGACTTCGACAAACTCATGCCAAAATAAAGCGAGACCCCCACTCCTACCATCACTATCTACTGCAATGCAATTCTTTAAACCTAATCTCCATCTCAAATTTGCTATTGTACTCTCAGAATGTCGAGTTTCACACAAAAAAACTAAACTCGGGCTATTGGCTCGTACAAGAGTCGACAACTCTTGAACTACCTGAGGGAGTCCGGTCCCTCGGCAGTTCCAGCACAAAGCATCCATTGCTCCTGGCGGGGCTGGCCATGAGCTCCCGCCAGGTTAAGCGTCGCAACGTCACCACCATCTTGATCTTCACATCCAAACTCCTTGGTTCCGGTAATTCTGCCTCGTCTAGATAGATTTAGCAAGAGCTTCTAGGTTGATCAGCTTCTTGTATGGAGTGTACCTTCCAGCCTTGCTAATGTCCCTAGCTGCACTAGGGCTTCTTGCTGGGGATTTGCGTTACCAAGCGCCTCCCACCTTGGGCTTAGCTCTCTGCAAGCGCTCATGCAACGAGGAGGCTAGTCCCGCCGTGCCGCTCGTCAGGTCCTCCTGTAGAGTACCCTCACTGGATCCAAAGTAGGAGTCCATTCCAGACACCCGCTCACGTCTAGACTTTGCATCGGGGCTATTACCCCCAACGCCCCATAGTGAAGGGTTGGATACGGGCACTGCACCATCCACTACCATCTTATGGACACTAGCTGCTAGGTCTTCAGCCGCGCCCAACGTAGCAGCAGCAAGGCTGGGGCCTCCTGCTACACCGGGCGCCTTCACCCCATGCACTTGCTTCCCTGCCGGAGTTGATGCCCGCTCATGCTGACCCGCAGAGGGATGAGGACCCTGATCCTGAAATCACCTTGTCCCATTGTTGTCTGCTGAAATTTAAACCTCACCTAGCCGACGGCACCGGAACTGTCACCTGGAAAGTTAGTCTCCTCCCGGCTTGCACTTTGAACGGAGAAGCACGAAGGGCAATGCTATATCGTGCCTCCCCCGTGGATCTCTTCATCAGGGCACTCCCTGTCCTGATGCCTAATGCGTCCGCAGCAGATGCAAAAGAAAGGAACACTCTCATACTTAACCATGAACTCCATCCAACCACACCCTCGCACCTTGATGCACATACTGGCCATCAACGTGTTTGCAAGGGCAAAGTCTACACGAACTCTCTGAAAATCTTTGACAGCTTCTCCCACCTCCAGAACTCTGCCAACCTTGGAGCCCAGCGCATTGACAAAACCCTGGGTCAGCATTGCCACCGGTATCAAAATATGGATCCATAGAGGGATGGAGTTGATGACTATCTCTGACATCCTGGCAAGACAGTCATACCGGACTACTATCAGAGCACCCCCCTTAAAAGTCCATGGCCCTCTATTCAGAACAAAATTCAGCGAACGCTCCGATGGGAACTCCAGCAGGTATCTGTTTGTAACATCCTTGAATTTGCTTGTGGTAAAAATGTGGAATTTCAAAACTTGATTGAATTTGAGTGCTGGTGAAATAATTAAGGATGCCTTCTATTTTTCCTCTTCCCTAAAGTCCTAGACTTTTGATTCAATCCATAAACATTAGGACTTATAAATGCTAGTGTGAGAAGTTGGACTTTTATTTGGATTTTTATTTGGATTTATTTGTGTGGATTCAAATTTGAATTGGAATCCAAATTTGAATTAAATAGGAAATTGGAATAAATCAAATAGGTAGCCTTTTTCCCTCGCGTGGGCCGGCAGCCAACCAACTGGCCCACTCCTTTCTTTCGACCCGAGCGCGGCCCAGCCAGCCAGCCAGCCATATACAGCGCACTCGTGCGGCCTCTGCCAGCTGGGCCCCGCGCAGACGTCGGGATGACATCACAGTCGTCACCCTCCTCTCTTTCGCCTTTTGTGACGCCGGTGGACCGGGGCGCTGCTGCGCCGGGATGGAGCACCGACGCGATACAGCCGCGCGCCCTCCTTCGCATCCACGTCGTCCATGCGTCCATCGCCGACCACTGCTATAAGTAGGCCGCCACCGCGCCCCCTTGAGCTCCTAACCCTAGCCGCCTTGGGGTCTCATCCCCATCCGCACCGCCGCGCACCAGAGGAGGAGAAGAAGGGGGGAAGAGGGGAAGGAGGAGTCAACCGAGGGAGCGACATCCCCGCCACCGCGGAAGCCGGAGGCCACCCGTGGAGCCCCTGGACGCCGAGAAGCCCCGCACCTCGACGCCATGCCTCCTTTGCTTCCTGTACCGACGCCGACTACATCCTCTTCGCCGCACCAAGCTTTTCTTCACCGCCGCCTTCACCTTCTGGTTGCGCAGACCGTAGGTGAGCGCCTCCTTATCCCTAACCTTTGTGGTGGCTGGCCTTCGAGCCAAGGTCGCGGTCATCCGAGAGCGCCTTGTGTGCTCGCCACCGTGTCCCGGAATGCCGCCGCACCGCCGCGCACGCGCTGTGTGATGCCGGCCATCGAGCCAGGCTGGGATATCGTTTCTTGCAGGTGCCGCTGCCTTCAACACCGCGCGCGCTCCCCTTTCGCAGTCGTCTTTTCCCGCTAATAGTAGCACCGCCGCTGTGGCCTCAGCGCTGGCGTGCTCACAAACACGTGTGCCCCGTGAACTCGCGCACGCGTGAACTCGTCATGCACCCACGCACACGCACACATTCGTCCCGGGGAAAGAACCCCCGTTTACCTTTCGGTTGCCTCGACCGAACCGAGCTCGCCGGCGTTCCGCCACGGCGAGCCGAGGCACCACCCTTCGTGGTGTCTTTCCGCCTGGTGGTGCGAGCGCCGGGTCGTTCATGAGCTCGCACGCCCGTTCTCGTGCACACACGCACGGCCTCTCCCCGACCACCGGCCACCGTAGCCGCGTCGCCAAGCCGCTCTGCGTCTGTCCGCCGTGGACACCGTGCACCCACACGCGCTCGCCACCCATTCTCGCACCTGTGCTTCTAAGCACGCGCACGCACCCACGTACGCCGTGAGGTTGCGAACCAACCACCAGTTCCAGGTCCTCACCGGGCTAGAGGCCAGAGGCACCGCGCGCGTTCCGCCGCCGTGCTGGCCATGGCTTCAACCTCGCCGCGCCAGTCCCCCCCTCCTAGGTCGTTTCTTTTGAGCCCTAGAAAACCAGTAGGACCCCGCGGACCTCGCCGTGGGGCATGTTGTCCTGGCGCCATGAGACCTCAGCGCCGGCGAGACCTTCCCGCGCCGCCGCTCCTTTGGGGCATTTCACTGAGCACCTGGCGGTAGACTCTAAAACCCTGAGGGTTTTGGCCTTGCACACACTGGGCCACACGTGGTTTTGGCCATAGCCAGTCCCCCAGATTTGGTGCGGCCGGCCACTCATAATTGTTGGCACACCGAAGCCCACGTCGTCCCATGCCGCAAAAGATCCCGCCGGGATCCCGTGGGGGCGGCCACGCCAGCAGCCAAGTGGGCTGTAGCTGGGCTTATAGCCACCTACCTGGCTGCCACATCAGTGCCTATAGCCGGCATGCAGCCAGCCAGTAGCTAGCTTTAATCCCCTTAGAGACAGCCAGTAATCAGCCTATAGTTAATGCTACTGTGTATGCGTATTTATTTTTCAGAAAACTATTTTATCTTTGGAAAATCATAATAAATCCATTTTTGTTCCGAAAAATACAAAACCTTTTCCAGCAATTCTCTAAAATCTTAAACTCTGTGCTAGGCTAGTGTTTGCTCTCTTTTGGCTCTTAATTGCCGCTCGTTTGGAGTTAATTGCATCAGGACTGCTGTTTATTTTCTTTTACGTGTTCATAGGAGCAGCTGGAGCCAGGGAGCTGAACCTGGAGTACGACTACGCCGACGAATTCGCTGCGGAGGACTACCCAACCCCAGGTGCACGCCCGACTAACTTCGAAAACCTATAGACATTGCAATATAGTTTGCTAGCGCTTTACTTTATATGCATGTTGACGAACCTTGCACTGCCTACTTTAAATATCCTGTCCTTGATTGACCTACTACTATATATGTTTACAAGCGTGTATATACGCTGAGCTTAACGATGCATGTGTTGGGATGGGAATAGTGGTTCTTGGTGTGAGTGGGATAAAAACCGGCAGGAGAAGGCGTTTTGGGTACTTTGGCAGGGGTGAGCTTGAAACAACTGATCTGGGATCGGAGATAGGGGTGCACTCCTCAGTGTATCCCTACTTTGACGGTTTTTGGAGCTTAGGTGTTGGGGTTTTACTTGCGCTCAGAGGATATGGGCTCGCCCCGGTCTGAAACCGAGTGGACAAACCTTTTCACTGGACCTTTACGTACACACCACCTCGCCGAGCGTGGGGTTAGGGCCGAGTTGAGCTCGGCAAGTGCGAAACCATACCTGCCAGCAGGATAGAGGGTATCAATGGGGTAGAGGTGGAGAGAGCACCTTCTCTCAGTGCGTCGCCCGTGTGGCCACACGAGGGCATTTCACAGTTCCGGTGCAGTTCCCTTTGCGAGGGGATCACTTTGAAGGCCGGATGCAGGATGGGACCGTAACTATCGAGAGTTCGCACAGTAGGATGGGCTCGGTCGGCCGTACACCGTCCGGGTGCCATTCCGGGTTGGGTTCAGGTGTACACACTCTGCAGAGTCGTTCGATCTATAGCTATAGCCGCGTCCTCGGATATAGACATGTCCCCTGATAGCTTTGTTCTCATGTTTTGGGATTTCTACCTCCCCCCTATAGAAGAGAGTATGGTGAGCCGTGGTTGCAGTCGGTTAGAGGAGAGAGGCTCCATCTACCTCGTTGATCCGATTGCAATCATTGAGGTGTAAGGAGAGGAAGTTCTCACATCGACCCTAGACGGGAATAGGTTGTGGAGACGGGGCCCTGGGTGACCAGGTGTTTCCGAACTGTGTTGAGAGATTTGGGATTGGGATCTTCTTGGAGATATCTTGATATTACTCTGCTGCTGCTGCATAGGAAACCCAAGCCGCTTCCTTGTCTCTTTTCCCCTTTAGATGTTAGGCCACTTAAAGCTGCATACAGTTGGTGACGTGGACCTATCCCATTCCTTGGGGATAGACTTTGGGTGTGCATGGTACGAGTCTGAGTACGACAACAACGCTGATGGATGGTACAACTGAGGGATGCGTCGCTTCGCTCAAGGATGCCTGTGGAGAGAAGAATAAAAGATGGAGACCCTTCTGAGATGCTAGCTACCGTTGCGTAGAATTTCACTCTGATTCAGCCAAGAGGCTTGTAATGATGTACTCCATAATGTACATGTAATAAATTATGTACTTTTACTCTTATGTGATGCGATGTATGACCTTGTGTTATTATCTGTGAGACATTCTGTACGCGATAGCCACTGATCCAGGGACTATCGAGATGGTATAGGGATTCAGGTTTTCTATGAAAATCCAGGGTTTTACACTGTTAACTCCAATGACACGTGCGGTCATGTCGCTCCACACGTTGCACAGCTCCTCGAACATGATCTTGGCGTTCAGAACATGGCTGGAGTAGAATCTAGCGATTGCTAGCCAGCGCACCATCTGCACGACACCTTTGGCTTCTTCTCCGGCGAGGTCGTACTCTTGCTCCTCATCCTCCTCCGAGCCCTCCGCCGCTTTCACGTGGGGAACTAGTCCCCGTTCCTGAACAATCGCATCCCACTTCTCTTCCCCCTGAGCACCCGCCTCCAGGGTAGGGTTCGCCATCTTGCTTTCGCTAGCGCTGGTTGTGTCAGCCACCTCCATCGTTGTCTTCTCCGCCATAACAACGTCATGGGGATCCATCTGCTCCTGCACCGGGAACACCACAAGAAACCCTAGACCACATCTTGCACCGGTCACCGAACTTTGGCTTCGGGTGGGCAATCTCCTCACCGGAGATGTTGTATCACCCCACCGCAGTACGTAGATCGGAAGCAAGGAGGGTATGAAGGGGAGTTGTGGCCGCGGGCAAGCCAAGGAGTTCGTATGAACACTTGGGGCCTTCTCGTTGGTAATATAGCATCTGTCGTACTGCGTCGTGCTAGGGTTGGAGACTCCAAACCATCTTGCGCACGACATAAACTCATGATGGCCCACGGTGATCTTGAACCGAAGGTCCGCACCAGATGATTCGTATCGTCTATCAAGATCAACCACGCAGCCTCCTGCAATCCAGAAGGAGCCACACCCTGGGGAACTCAGGTGGCACCCACCTTCGAACATGCCAGAATCCATGTCTTGCCACAGGCCGCGGGTGTAGGCGCACCCATCGCTCCCATAAGGAGAATGGAGCACCAGGATGATCTCATCGTGAACCTATGACCAGAAAACGCTGGATGCTCACTGCAGCATCATAGTGTCTCCCGATCCATCATCTCGCGAGGATGCTCGCTGAAATATCTGAAAGGTTCTGACGACTACGCTGCTGCCATCATCGGCTTCTCACCGTCGTTCACCTAAATCGTCGTCATCACACAAGAATGTACCAAGCTCCATCAGAAGTACGTCGTGATGGCCTATTTATCATGCTGGTCTTTTATGTTTTGCGTTCAACTATCCTCACTAGCATGTTGTCTCTCAGTCTCACGCCAGTCACCATGCTCATGCACATGCAGTAGCTGCTGCATGCATATACTTGTGTTATTCTTGTTGATCGACCAAACAATGCTTACCTATAGTTTTCATCCTCTGCCATTCGCTCGTGATCACGAACTGAAGCTGCCAATGTTCTTTGATCTGTTGTTCATCATCACTCTACTGTCAACCATCACGCAAGGCAGCACAACATTCTACAAATGCTGGCACTTTGTTCAATCCACGCTTGCATGCATGTGTTGCCATAGACAAGCTAGTACACACGCCTGGAAAGAAAGCAAGCAATCAGTACACATACATCTTCATGATGTCAGCATTACATGATGCTTATGTCATATTCTTGTTTTTCCTTCAAAATACAATTCCAGTAAATTCAGCAATGCATCTTTTGTCTTTTATGTTCAACCAAGTTTCAATCACGGAAACATAATTGTCCTTTTCTCTTGCGATGCATGCCTTCATGGATCCTCTCTTTTATTATTCGCTGGGATCGAAGGATCAACGTAGACCTCTCTTCTCCTCGCCGGCACAGAAGCACCCCTGCGGCATGGTGTTCCTCATCACTGTGGTTTCCTATAGCTTGGTCGTCAATCACCATGCCATATCTGAGGTGAGAAGTATGAACGCTCGCCTAATTCTATATCTAGTTTAGATGCAGTCTGCGCTTTGCCAGCACACCTTTTGTTCCACGCCGGCCAACACATATCATAGTTAGCTCATGCATGCAGGCTAAATTCAATCCAACATCCTATGCAGACTTCAATAGTTTAATCCTTGTTGATGTCAAACATGCTTGACATATGTGACACAAGTTACCCCACGATAATTTCAGCAAATTTAATCCTTGCTCTTGTCCGACTTAAACAATTCTTTCACACACAATTTATTTAAAGCAATAATCTGTTTTTCTAGAAACACTTATCGACTTTGTTGCCATTCTTTTCCTTGGAACTTTATGCCATGCAACTTATCCTGACATCAACAAGCTAGTGTAGTTTCACATATTCGTTAATACCTTGCATGATGTCATCATTTCATCATGCTGATGACATATACACCCTGAAAATATATATGTAATATAATTCCATAAATGTCTAGCTTTCAATCTTAGCCCTGGAAAACCTTGTAATTGTCTGTCTGGATCTTTGTGTCTTGCTAATCTTCTATGATAGCCTTCCAAACTGCAGTTAATCATGATTAGATCCCTAATCCTTGTTTAATCCATAGATCTCACGTTCTAGCTCCGTTTAAATGTGTTTTTGTTGCATTAGTTTCGTCTCGTGATAAAATACACGCTAGTCATGATGTTTACCCTACAATGTGTTTTAGTAATTTATTCTATATTAACTTGGTTGATGCCTATTAAACTTGTTTTCTAAATAAAAATCTAATTAGAGTTGAACTCGTGTTTTTCATACTAAAGCTAATTTGATTAATACTTATTTAAATCCTTCTTTTAATTAAAAGCTAGTAGGGTTATACCTTAGTTTTTATAATCAAATTTAAATTGATTAATAGTATCCAATTTGCTTTCTAAATAAAAGCAATGTAGGGTATCTCGAGTTTTCACAATTAAATGTTAATTTGAGTAATATGAATATAAACGTGTTTTAATTATTATTTGTTTAGTTGAACTCGAAACATAAAGCTAATCTTAGATGCTTTACATGCTTCTATCGAATTCAAATGTTTAATTTGCATAAATCATACTTGAATAATTATAAATAAAATTGGACTAAGTTTTACATCGCTCTTTTAATTTAAATATAATTTGCTTAATTCTAAATATGGTATTTCTCTAAAATAACCTATTTACATGATTTTATTAAATTAAAATATATCAAGCACATAGAGAGCTTTTGTGTTATAATCCAAATCTCTCGATAGATGTGCCTTTTCAACGATAGTTTTGTTCCTAGCGTTTCTTGCATTTGCGTTCCTAAAACCAAACTCTATCCTCTTTTAAGCCTTTTCTTGATTGGTGTATTGTTCTTAGTTGTTCTTGTTTTTCTGTTTGCATGTGTTATGCCCGATGTTTTCTTCGAGTAGAGATCGAGCTGTTGTTCGGAAGTCTTGAAGATCAAGAGTATCAAAGAGCAAGAGTGGAAGAACATAAGAGTAGTTTTTTCAGAATGGCAAGTGGTCTTCTCCCCTGCATGTTCTACTCTATCCTATATAATTGCATGATAATTAAGTTTACCTTTATGATATTGCATAAACCTGATGGGAACACCTTTTTAAGGGCATACCTAGATTTTTACTCATGATCCTTGGAACAACCCGGTTTAATAAACATTTTGGGTAGATAATGCTTAGTTTCTATACCTTGGGATGGTTTAAAATGAATGTTTTCTTGAAAGAAAAAGTTATGCCTGGTTATGATGATGCTTTTGGTTAATACAAGAAAAACTTAATTTAATCGGAACATGGAGAACCACCTAAGAAAACAGTGCAACCACATATATGGCTCTGGCTTAGCCAATTAATTAGGCGTATGGAATTATCTGATAGCCTTATCCAAAAGGAGCGGAGTGGGTCAGACTTTGCAGGGGTATAGCCTGGTTCTTTTGGGGTAGCAGCCTGGACTAAGGTGCTGACCATTAGGGAGGGTTATGGTTCGCTCCGCTACTGTAACTCTTACGGGCTGTTCGTTTTCTGCATACCTTTGTAAAGGCTTCGTAGTGGACCCCTAGCCACTCACCTCGGAAGTGTTTAAGGTCCTTGCAAACCCGAACGACATATGGAACATGAACTATGGGTGAAGTGTACAATCTCTGCAGAGTGAAAACTGATCGATCAGCCGTGCTCACGGTTAAGAGCGGCTTGACCCTCACATGATAATCAAACTTAAAGATGGAACCAAATTGTGGTTTTCTTGTGGATTTTTGAGATGAGATGTTTTCTAAATGTTTAAGTGGGTTGGTATAAACTTATATCTAGTAACTAGGTGCTTGGTAATTAAAATTTGACCCACATTAAAATGCTAATCGTTGTAAACCTTAGAATATCCTCGTGGCCTTGCATCTTCCCCACTTGCTGAGTACCAACCATAAGTGTACTCATCCTTGCTAAAGCGCCGCTTAGAAAAAATAGAAGGTGTGATGTACAGAAGATGGTGCTAGGCGTACGCAACCCCAGTCGATTGCCTGTGAATTTTGGAGTCTTTACTCTCCAGGATTCTGTTGTAAAAATCTCTAATAATCTCCCTTTCTTTACGTGATATTGTTTCTGTTATTCACTAATGATGTCACTATATGTATGGAACTAGATTTTGGGATACATATAGGTAGCACTTGGTTTGCTTTGGAATTACCATAGTACTCAAATAATTGACACCATGTTCAAATCTAAAATTCAAATTAAATAGTTGTGTTTTTTTGAAAATTTACAAGAAGTTACCGTCGGTTCAAGCGACGGTTTATCAGCTGCTTCAGTAAACTGTTGAATGGACCGGTGGCAGATGAATAGGTACTACGGTTTCATCTAGCTGTTGGGTGTTATTTTTGCAAATTTTTCTTATGCGCAATTATTTTTGCAAAAAAGTTCGTACAAATATAAAATGAAAGGAAAAATTCGGCAGAAGCAACGTGTTGACGCAAAAAGTGCACTCAGCGCCAATCACACAGCAAGCCGAAAAGCTGGCTTCGCACGCGCAGAGAGAGAGTGACGTGCCAGTCAATTTTTCCTGAAAATTAACAAAAGATAAAGCAGTTAGATACCAAAGCTTGGAACTTGCCGGGTAGTACCAGACAGTTCCATATTTACGGCTAAAGAGCCAAGCAAGATGACACATAGCTACGCAAAGCTATCTGTCAAAGAACCACGACCATTCGGGTAACCGCAAAGGGAAAAAGAACATTGCCGAATGGCTGACGTGAGCATGACAACGAACGGTCTTTGGATAAACACGGATGCAAGTGCAAAGTTATGACCGATCTTCATGAAGATTAAAATTAAACAAATGAAGTAAAGCACGGACATGATCATGTATTAAGATAAGCATGCATAGATCCAAAGCATTAGTCTACCGCATGTCTAATTACTTTAAGATCCGTCGGGCACGACATCAAGCAAATCTATCCACCGCATGATACAACTTGCAAGAAAAAACCGTACCACCTTCCACAAATAGATCTATCCACCGCATGATATAATCTAAATATGGAAAGCTAGAAGCACACGTCATTTAAAACATAGATAACGCACGTGATCTACTCGTGAAGATATAACCGAATACGGCTGAACAACCGATCCGGGGTCCATGGAGAAGGAACAAACATTACCACGTGAATAAATCTATCAGACTGAATTGGAAATCTAATCCACCGGATGACTAGCTCCAAAGCAACCCAAAAACCTGCATCTACCGCATGACGCCCGGCTCTTTCAAGATTTATACGAACAAAGCAAGCTTGAACCCGCAACACGTGACAACCTAGATCGATTCGGTTTCGGCTATCGGAGAGCACAAGATCCACACATCAAAACACGAAACCTGCTCGTACAAGGACCTTAGAAGAAATACAGCCGATCCAAACCCATCTAGATTGGGCAAGGGTGTGTTACATGAATTAAAACATAAAGCAAAACTCATGATAACACGGGGTAACTTAATGAATCTATCGGATCTTGCCAAAATCCAATAGAGCCGATAACTAGCTTCAAGCCAGATCTTAGCCTACCGCATGGCTCATGATCTAACCAGAAACCCTCTTGAACCAAGCTTGAATCTACCGCGTGACACGAAGCATGGTAACAAGACTACTTGCATCAGATCTAAATCCACCGCATGATACTAGACATGATACAAGGTTGCCGGTACTCACGAAGGTCGACGGATCGATTGGCCCTCTCGAAGAACTCGACGACACGACAAGGACTCTAGGGTTTGGCGTAAGGCCGGTGTGTATTGAGGAATGAACGTGTCTGTTACATACATCCAGGGATCGTATTTATACCCCTGCTCGATTACAA
This sequence comes from Cenchrus americanus, assembly GCA_947561735.1. Lineage (NCBI taxonomy): Eukaryota > Viridiplantae > Streptophyta > Magnoliopsida > Poales > Poaceae > Cenchrus > Cenchrus americanus. The sequence goes on along the minus strand of OX387239.1, from coordinate 39,155,956 downwards.
CCGCGAATGGATTCATTGCCTAACTAAACTCGATTGCTCGCCCATCCATTCGTCTCTCCCGATTTGAGCCACGTCACCGTCCAATCCCGCAAAATCAGCTCTACTGTTCTTTTGCCGAACCGGAGCAGATAGCCGACCGCGGATTCTTCTCGCCGAAAATTTCTAGAAATATCTTTCCTTCCACTAGACGGACTCTCTTTCGAACTGGACCCACCAGTCATACTCCTTACCAAATTTTGGTGTTAACACATGCCCCTTCAATTGTGGGATAAAAGTAATTTTGTTCCACAATTGACTCCAGCCACGAATCTGTCAACACCCGTTCTTCGCAATCCGCCGGAATCTTCATCCAGATCTAACCCTAGATCTCCTTGCTCTGAGCTCGAACTTCCAATGGCAACTCAGAACCAAGCTGCTCAGGTAAATTCACCCCTTCAAACCTTTGTTCGGCATTAGGTTTTCAATTTTACCTGAGATTTTCCTCTTCCGCTTTCCTCCAGGAGCCTTCTACTGCTCTTCTGATTCCTATTGAGGCCAATTCGCAGTCTTATTACCTTGGTCCTGAAGGGAATCCTGACCCTCGGGATTTTATTGCCGCTGAATCTCGCGAGAATCCCTTTTAAGGCGGCTTTATCTCCACCTCCCCGGTGGCAAGATGCATTCAAGAACGGCCTCTCGCCCCCAATTGCGGGCCGGAAGACTTGGTATCGGAGGATTCTAGCGGATAAGAGCGGATTGACCAATGCGGATGCTCTCCGTATCGCTCAATGTCCGGAGTTATCCGTAGCCGAGACACCCAAGAATGAAGATCTCCTGATAGCCGTGTGCCACTTTTGGTCAAACGGCGTCAACGCCTTCCTTTTCGGGCATGGCCCAATGTCTCCAACCTTGGCCGACGTATATATGATCACCGGCCTTGACATTGCAGGTTCTGTTCAGCCTTGGAATTTCAAAAATTCCTCACGCCAGACAGGGGTAAAGCCAGGGAACGGCTACAAGAATTATATCCTGAAGCATATGAAAGACAATCCCCTGGGTGATGTCGAATACAGGGCTTTTCTGAACATGTGGCTATGCAGATTTGTCTTCTGTGGCAAGGCCAACGAGCCCACTTTGAACCATATCGCAATGGCGAGTCATCTGGCTAGTGGTAATCGCCTCCCTCTGGGAAAATTCTTCTTGGGCAGTGTGTATCATATGCTTCATCAGACTGTTACCCAAATGTACACCAGCCAGAGGATATCATGCGTCAATGGCCCCTGGTGGTTTGTTCAAATGTGGCTGCAGCTCCACATGCATCAGATTGTCGGCGTTGATTTGAACTCCAGGTTCTTCCCTTTGTCCAATCACCCCGAAGGAGAGCCTCAAGCTACCAGAGGATGCCAAAACTATGGAGAAGCAGCTTCAACTGTTCTCATCCAGCAGGACATCAGCCAACTCTTCGAATTGTTCTTCAAAGGTTTTTCCAATCCTCTGTGGCTTCCTTATCTGGGCAATGACACTTTGACCTTTCCTGTCGAATTCTCCTTTGAGCCCGGCCATCAAGACAGGGGATTCTTGGAGATCTTTAATATCATAATCCGCCCCTGCATATTGCGGCCGAGTTCAATGGAGGGAGACAAAATGTCAGCACTTATGAATATTACCAGCCTAATGTAATGGCCGGACAACTTGGATGCGGCCGGATGCCCCCAAGATTGTTTCGCATGAATTCCTCAAACCCGGGGAGGAAATTAAAGAGCGATGCGGGCGGCGAGTTTTCAACTATGTGTGCAGTCCTGCGGTCTACACATGTCCTTTTGTGCCCACAACCATAGTTCACCCCACCTTCAACTCCTGGTGGCAAGAATTTCACGACCACATCTTCAGTGAACCTGTTCATGTATTCTGTGCAGAGTTGGTATCTGACTTTCTGCCAACTTCAGAGGTAATACAATGAGCCCCTTAATCAGACTTTTTCCTCTTTTATTCATGGCCCTGACCTTCATTTTCTGTCCACAGAACACAGTGCCTGCCCCTCGAGCCAGAGTAATTACTTATAATGCCAAAGGCCCAATTTCAGCACTGGGGTTTAAATCCACAACCCTGCATCAACTAATGGCCAGGTACGCTACCACCGATCCCAGCCTTTCTAGCCTTGCTTTGTCGACGGGAGGCAAGGTCTGCATCTGATTGCCCCTCCAAATGCTAAAAGGAGGAGAACTGTCAAGAAAGTGCTGGTTGAGGTAAACTCCTTTACCTTCTTGATTACTAGGTCACTCTGTTCTTGATGGATCATATCATTGTGTATTTTCAGACCAGAGCCCAGCAACCTTCAGAGCCAGTACCTGCCGATGCTCCATCCACTGGTATGACTTTTACTATTCTTTCTCAAGGATGAACACTGGCACTTATCCCTTCAATTGGACATTTGCAGAGGAAGCCGTAGGAGAACCGCTTGTAGATGTTCCAGTGGTTCAACAAGCGAGCCCATCCAGGGTTGAATTGCCCATCCCAGTAGAGATCTCATCTTCATCACCTTCTGCAGAAGCAGTGTACTCTCCAGAGATGAACCTCCCAACTCAAATGGAGCCACCAAATTCCCCCAGGATGCCATCGCCTATCAGTCAAGCAGCAATGACCAACCCAACAGAGGAGGATCCGATTCTTCACCAGCCAGAAACTCACGAGTCGCTGACGGCCGCATCAGCATCCCCTGACTTGGGAGTTTCGGCTCTACTCGGGGCACCTTTTCCATCTGCAATTGCCCCCGCTCAAGAAACCATTCATGAGGTACCCACTTCCGCGCTTAGTTTCGGTACTTCGATGTCAGCATTCTCACCTCGGTAATGTTACTTTTCAGGGTCACGCTCCGCCGTCATCGAGCTTGCCATCAGAGGGCCCATCAACTGCCGAGGTGATGAAAGAAATAAACCAGCCGCTGCCAGATGAAGTGTTGCCCAAACTCAAAGAAATTGCAGCCTGGCTAGAAAAAGATGTTCAGGATCAGCTCAATGATCTTCGTCATTTTGAAGAGATGTTTGAACCCATTAGTCGAAAACTCCCCGATGACATCAGAGCTTTCCTATCATCCGTCTACGACTTAGAGCCCTTTTATGTTCCCTTGAGGCGCACTTGGAGGAAATTGCGCTCCCGTCCGGCCATTGAAAAGGAGAAAGCGACGCCGAACATGCCATGAACGGGGCACAATCCCGAGCAGAAAGCCATAAAGATGCCTTGGCCGACACCGCAAGCTTCTTACGATTTGAAAGTCGCCGGGAAGGCTGCTCTAGAGGCGGGGAATTGAGAAGCACATCGGCGGAGATGGAGATTGACCAGAAGAAAATAGCCGATCTTCCTGGATTGATAGCAAAGACCCAAGCGGAGATAGAATCGGCTGTCACCAGAGTAAAGCAATGCGATGCAGAGCTCACTGACTTATCTGGTGCCCAAAAGGACTACCAGGAGATCTTGGATAATTCCCACTTGATAATATCCAATGTCCGTCACGCACTCGCGAAACTCCTTAATGCTTGAATGTCCTTATTGATGTATACCTGGACTGGTCATTCTTGTAATATTTCCTTTGCGATTTGTTTCCTTTCCTTTGCGTACTTTGAGATGTAATGCTGAACGACCCATTCGGTAGTGAAACGCTAACTCCCGAACGACACCTTGAGTTCCCTTAGCCGAACCAATCAACCTGCGCACGGTCCAGCTTGAAACTCCAAACGACCGCGGGCGGGGCTGGTCAAGGAAATCTTTCCACCTTCCGATTTTATTGGGACGTGCGCCACGATCCACGGCCACGACTCGAAGCCACGATTCATCTGCCCGGGCCTATAAATGTTGCCATAGGTGCCCCTAGCTCTCTACCAGGCCTTCCAGCTCTCGAATCTTTGCCAATCTTTGGTCTTCTTGCAAACAGTGCACATCCCCAAACCGCAATGGTGCGCCGCCTCAACCGCCGCCGCGCCTCCGACGAGGCTGAGGGGAGTAGTGCTAATGCGCGCAGGCGGTGATGATCATCAATTTCTCCTCTTCGATCCTCCTCTTGATCTTCTCTTGTCTTGACAATCATCTCCCTTTTTCAGGTTGATTCAGTGGAATCCGCCCCGCGCGCCGGCCAATCAGCCCCTCCCTGACGACTCTTCGGAGTCCGATGGCCACTCCCCGGTACCGTACGGGGAAGCAGATGCTATTCGCTTCAAGGAGGAGCTAGAGGCGTCCGTCTCGAGCCGGAGGACGTCTCCAAAAAGCGGGCGTGGCCGAACTAGAATGGGAGGACCGGCGGAAACAGTGCTTGGAGGCCATCGACGGTATGGCTGCGGAATTGATTCTTGATTCGGCCGGCCTTTGATGCTAATCCTTTCTTGTTTGTCTTTTGCGGCCGTGATGCTTGAGCTCAACCTGACTAAAGGTGCTTTGGTAGAGCAAGCGGCGAGAAGGTGAATGCCCACGGCGACACACGGCGGAGCGCCCGGCCGCGGTGGAGCGCCGCATCGACGAGGTGGCCGTCCATGGCGTTCGTTTGGGCACCACCTTGGGCACAGGCTGCGATGGCGACGCATACGGACGTCGACTATTCCACCGGCCGCGTGGCTTCCGGGCGGCGCGCGCGGAGGGACATCGACGAGATCGAGCTCATCCTGGAGCGCCTTGACGGCCACGGCGACGCCATTGCCGAAATTACCCATCCCCAATCTGTGTTGAATAGGCTCTTCGACTAGATTGTACTAGGGATGTGTAAATATCGGCAATTAGATGAAGAACTTTTGAATTCTGCACCTGTTCTGCGATGACTTCTCTTTGCATTTTGCATCTGCGACTTCTTCTTTGAATGCATCCGGGAACTATCCTTAGCCGAATGCGTAAGAACAAATGACCCTTGGCGTAAAATCCACAGAGGATCCCAATTCGGCAATCCGCAAACACTGTTCAAGCGAAAACCCTTTGCACTTGGTAAAAAACCCTGTCGCTTGGTATTCCAACAGTGTGTACTTGGCCAGTCGTCACTCCCAATGCACCTCTCCGGTCAATAAAATAGCCCGTGGGGGTGCTCTGCAAATCCACTCGCGCACTCCTCCATCACTTCTCGTCTCTTCCTCTGCTGCTAGAAGAAAAAACCCCAACGCCATGGACAAGGGTAAACAACCTCAGGGGAGCGGCTCATCAAGGAAGCGTACGATTCGGAAGTGAGTTCTTTCTTGATCTGCTCCTTGTCCTCCTGCTTGATCTTGCGCTTCATGTTTTCCTTTTGCCCCTTTCAGCCTTGATTTGCTTCCCGAAGAGATCATCGGGACCGAAGATGTTCCTGAATACATCTCCTCCGATTCTTCTCCTGAAGCGGAGGATGCCACGCCTGAGCAAAGGGCCATTCATCAGCTGCGCCGCCGTGCCGGCACACGGAGCGTGGCCTCAGGGACATGTCCGTCCGTTGCCAAGCCGAGCGCGAGCGTGCGCATGGCGCCTGGAAGCACTAGTAGGGGGTAAACGCTTCGACCCCTTCATGTTTGCATACGGATTTCTTGCCCCTAACCTTGATTCTTTTGCTCCGGATGTCTCGACGGGTACGGCAACTTTGAAGGCGGCCGGGATAGCTTGGTAGAGGCCGCCAATCATGGTCATCCTCGTGCGTTCCAAGTCGCCGTCACGGTGGTCTGGAACAGGCGAAGAGGGAGCGACGGCCGAAGAAGCAAAGAAAAGATTGAATCATACTTTCGCTTCTTTCTCCACGCCTTCTGCTTCCCACCCTTTAGGGGACCTGACCATCAGGGCTGCTATATGTAATCCTGTAAGAAACAGTTGTAATGTAGTATTGAGCTAAGGGCAATGCATCAGGCACTGGCCATTCTCTCTTGTTCATGGATTTTGTTCTAAAGGCGGCCTCATCCTTGAGCGCCGGCTATTTCTGTGTCAGACGTGTATAATCATCGATCGATTTCAATGCTAGGATAATACTTCTTCAGATATCTTCCATTTATTGCGGCGGAAAATTCCTCTCCTAGCAAAGTTTTCAATATGTATGCATTACCGAGAACGCATCGACCACACGAAAAGGCCCCTCCCGGTTAGGGGACCATTTGCCGAATTCAACGTATTTAGTTCCGATCGGCAATAGCGCTTTCCACACCGGGTCGCCTTACGCAAATTGCCTTACTTTTACTTTCTTGTTATAGTATTTAGCGACCCGCGGCTTGTTTTTTCTCGATGTTCTCCGGGGCCACGAGACGGATCATATGCAAATCTTCTAACTCATCCATCATCGGCCACTTTGTAATCTTTGAAGCTCAACTCGTTTTGCGGCACTACTCTCCTCGACTCGATTGCATTTCCCAAGGCGGGGCGCATGATGCCGTAAACCAACTCGTAAGGAGAAGTCTTTGTAGCTCCATGGGGGGCCATTCGGTAAGCCCACGGCGCTTCACTTTGAGTACCGAATGCCATCTCCTCGGCTTACGGTCGATCTTCTTACGTATAAGCTTGATCATGATCTTGTTAGAAGCCTCTCGCTTGACCATTAGCTTGGGCATAGTATGGAGAAGAATTAAACGAGTTTGATTCCCATGCTTTCGGCAAAATCTACGAACTCCAATGACACGAATTGTGCCCCTTGGTCGGTGGTAATCGTACGAGGGATCCCAAATCGATAGATGATGTGTTCCTTGACGAATTCGATCATGTTTTCGACGTCACCTTCTTCGGTGGGATTGCCTCGACCCATTTGGTGAAGTAATCGCGTAGCCAAAAGCACGAACTTATGCCCCTTGCTAGACGGTGGATTAATTTGGCCAATCAAGTCTATACCCCGGCCCACGAATGGCCATGGCTTGATGATGGGATTCAATGCGTGATGCGGGGACCCTTTGAATATTCCCGAACTTCGGCAATCTTGGCATCCCTTGTAATACTCAAAGCAATCCTCTAATATCGTCGGCCAAAAGCATCCGGCTTGTCTAATAACCCATTTCATTCGATAGGCCGATTGGTGCGCTCCACATATCCCATCATGCACCTCGCTCATCATGTTCTTGGCCTCTTACGGACCCGAGCACCGTAGCAATACCCCGTCTAATGATTTATAGAATAAATTATCATCCGGAAGAACGAACTTGATTGCCTTGTACACGAGTTTCTGGAGACTTTTCGGGATGGATCTTTCAAGTAATCAACGATTTCTTTCCTCCAATCATCTTACGCAAGATCCGCCCCTAGTGCACACACCTGCGGCAAATGCTTCTTGACTCTCCTTGTAACCGAGGCGCTGCGAGCTAGCTTTGTTCGCTTCTTCGTTATGCTCTCTAGGAATGTCTTTGTAGGGTTACTAATGGGAAGCTCTTCAAGATCTCCCTGCACTCTTCGTAGTAACTCCTCGGCGCTTCGCTCCTTGCACTCGTATTGGCCGTTCAATTGCTTGATTACCGATTCGAATCTCCATAGACCTCAGCGAGACGGCCCCGACTTCTCTCAAATATTGAAGCCCTCGAAGTAGTGCTTCGTATTCGGCTCTGGTTGTTTGTGACGGTGGGTTGTATAGGAATGGCGAATTCAAACATCTCACCTGCGGGCGAAATTAGCGGGATCCCTACTCCCCCACCTTTGCCACATGATGACCCGTCAAAGAATAAAGCCCACGGGGTAATTTCAAGCGAGATCAATTGAAGGGTCACGGTGTTCGGTTATAAAATCGGCAATGACACGACCTTTGATGGCTTTTGCCGATTCGAACTTCAACTCGAATTCTGATAGAGCTAAAATCCATTTGCCAACCCGACCATTCAAAATTGGCATAGATAACATATGTTTTATCACATCAAACTTCGAGTATACAGTGCATTCGGCATTCAACAAGTAGTGCCGAAACTTTGTACACGAGTAGTATACGCAAAGACACAGTCTCTCTATAGCCGAATACCTGGTTTCAGGATCAAGTAGTTTCCGGCTAAGATAAGCTACTACCCGCTCCTTGCCTTCGAATTCTTGAATAAGGGCCGATCCAATAGTTTGGGTATCGGCCGCCACGTACAACTTGAAAGGCTTGTTCAGCTGAGGAGGAACCGGCACGGCGGCTCCTTCATGTATTGCTTGATTTCCTCGAAAGCCTTTTGTTGTTCGTCGCCCCATGTGAATTTCGATCCTTCTTTAGCTTCGGCAACGGAGAGAATGGCAACACCTTCGTGATAAATTTGAGATGAACCTTCTCACGAAGTTGATCTTGCCGAGCGATGATTGCAACTCCTTGAGGTTGGTTGGAGGAACGACTTCATCAATGGCTTTCATGCTCTTCTTGCCAACCTCGATCCCTCCTTCGTGGACCAAAAACCCCAAGAACTCTCCGGTGACACCCCAAATGCACATTTGTTTGGATTCATCTTTAGACCATGCTTCCGGGTGCATTCTAAGGTCCTCTTCACATCTTCTAGATGGGCGTCATGACTTACGGACTTGATCACCACGTCATCGATGTAGATTTCCACAGTTTTGCCGATTAACTCATGAAAAATGTAGTTCATGGCCCGTTGATAGGTTGCGCCGGCGTTTTTCAACCCGAATGTCATGACTATCCATTCAAATAGGCCCATATGTCCAGGACATCTAAAGGCCGTCTTCGAGATGTCTTCTATTGCCATGAAAATCTGATTGTATCCCGCGTTGCCATCCATGAAACTAATTACCTTGTGTCCAGCAGCGGCGTCAATTAACAAATCGGCAATAGGCATCGGGTATCCGTCCATGGGAGTAGCTCTGTTCAGGTCCCTGAAGTCTATGCAAACTCTCATTTTCCCATTCTTCTTATACACAGGGACGATGTTGGAAATCCACTCCGCGTATCTGCATGGCCGAACGAAGTTTGCGTCAAGTAATCTCTCGATTTCTTTCTTCACATCGGCCAATACTTCATCCTTGTAGATTTTCTGGGGCGGTTGCTTATATGGCTTGAAACCAGGCTTGATTGGCAACCGGTGCTCGACGATGGATCGATCCAATCCAGGCATCTCCGAGTAATCCCAGGCGAAGCAATCTTTAAATTCTCTGAGAAGCTCGATTAAGTTTCCCCTGAAGTCTGGTTGTAAATTTGCACTGATGAACGTCGGCCTTGGTTTATCACCGCTCCCAATGTCAACTTCTTCCAGCTTATCGGCCGACATAAATCCTCGTCCTAACTTGCCATCAGTGCCATCCACGGGGTTCTCCATTAAAAATTACTGTAAGAGCCGACTGCTTGAATCGGTGTTGGTCCCCGCCGACGGGTTCAACGGGACCTTCTCCCCAGTCCTTCCCTGAGAAGCAATCGATGCCTTGGTACTCCCAGAAGGCTGGTTCCATGTTAGCCACGCTCACGGAGTCATCCGCCTGGACGACCTCGATCTCATCGTCCACCCACTGGATAAGTTGTTGATGCATAGTGGATGGGACGCAGCAGTTGGCGTGGATCCAGTCCCGCCCAAGCAGCAGGCTGTAGGCTCCCTTGCCTTCGATGACGAAGAAGGTGGTGAGCAGCGTCTTGGACCCGATCATCAAGTCCACGTGAGCGCATCCTTTGGTGTCCGAGGGGTTCCCGCGAAGTCGTTCAGGATGATGCTCGTCGGTGTGAGATCACTCGGGCCCATGCCAAGCTTCCTGAAGGTGGTGTATGGCATCACGTTGACCGCCGCTCCACCGTCGACGAACATCTTGGTCAATGGCTTGCCATTGACGTACCCCCTCAAGTACAGTGGCCTCATATGGCGATTCTTGGCCGGCTTGTCGAAGACGGCCTGCTTGGCGAGTACTAGTTGTGCTATCATCTCCTCGGCGTGCTCGTCGTCGAGGGAAACTTCCTCCTGCATAACCTGGTTAGCAGGAGCCATGAACTCGTTCGGCAGGAAGTATACCATGCATGTAGGGGCCGAACGCTTCGATCCTTCCGGGCGATCCTTGGGGCGCCACTTCTGCCTCGTATGGATCCCGGCTTGTTTCATCTCGCGGTTCCTCAAGCGTTGGACCCGCCTCTTCTGGCTCTTGCGTAGACCGGGTGGGCACCACTGCCCCTTCTGCCAGACGTAGCCATCCTCGTCTTCTTCCTGATCAGCCCACCGAGATCGGCTTGGCGCTTCCTGGGGTGATCTATAACCTCAATTTTTTGCCGCCGATCCCCATTTGGGTGGATCCTTCCAAGTCTCTCGTGGACGGATCGGCGATTGGCGATTTCTGCTCGTACTCAACATATCTGTCGCTGCACTCGGGACAGTTCTTCAGTGTGGGCAGCTTTAGGCCCTCGTTCCAGCAGTGCCTGAAGAAGGCACACCCCCAGTGGGCGCACTCCTGCTCGCGCGTGTACTGCTCTCGGTCCCTTCTGCGCGCTTCATCTTCAGCCCTGCGCTGCTCCTCCTCGTGACGACGCTTCTGGTAGCGCTCCTTCTCCATCTGGCGCTGCCATTTATTAAGGAGAATGCGTGACGTCACCTTGGGTTTAGGCTTGGACGATTCCCCAATCTCGATGTGGCTCTTGAGAACGCGGGGGCGTCGCCACTGCACTTGCTCCCGGGATCACCCCGGCGCTGCGGGTCCACCGATCCCGGCTTGCTTGGACACTGGGCGAGGTTAGGACCTTGACCTTCCCCTTCTCTTCGGTGTTATCGCGTTGACGGAAAAGCCGAGCATGTTTTGAGGAAAGGGGTGGCCATCCGGCTTCATCTTGTTATCGAACTTGAGGTGTCCTTCTGGATAGCCTTACGGATCCTCATCACGAAGACCACCGCAATCGTTGATGGAGTGCGAGTCCCTATCATGGAAGCCGCGATGGCACGCCGCTTTAACTCCATCGGGCCGAAGCATAGAATGCCCCTCGAGGCGGCTAATCCGGCCTTCTTTTACCAAGAGCTCGAACAACTTATCGGCTTTTGTGATGTCGAAGTCGTAAGTCCCTTTGGTCCGCACGACCCAACGGCCGATTCATTGTTAGAGGCTCTTTACCCCACATGATTCTCGCTGCGGCTATCTCCAATTCGTCGTCGAATCCTCGAACAAATCGGCTTTGTCCAAGAATTGATTGTAGATGTCGGCGGCGTCGTCTTGCTTGCCAAACTTGGGGTCCTTCTTGAGGCCATATGCACGATTGCTCATCGGGGATAACTTTTGCGACAACTGGCCCGGGTTCTCGAACTCCATCCCAAATAGCTTCTCGCGCACGGCGGTAACATCCCGGCGACGGCCATATCGGCCGGTCGATCGTCGGCAAGTTCGGCGAGAAGCACATGCCTTTGACTTCCACGAATCTCCTAAGAAACTCCAACGGTGTTTCACTTGTGTCTTTGCTTCGGGGTGGCGAGATCAATCGACTTTTTCTCGGAAGCGCCGCGAAGTAATGAGCGTGGAATTTACGCTCCAAATCCTTCCATCGGCCCCCGATTCGGGCGGCGGGGATGAGAACCACCGAAAAGCCGGGCCCGTCGGCGAAGCGGGGAAGTAGCGAACTACGAACGCCTCCTCGGCCGAGCATTCCCCAAGGCCGCATGAGGTAACGGGCGATGTGCTCGGCCGTGCTTGTCTCGTCTGCCCCGAGAGAACTTCGTGAATTCGTCGGCGCCTTCACCCTCGGCGGCGGGGAGCACGTTATAGTACCACTCCGGGAACGGCGGCCTATAAGTGGGGCCACCGCATCTTTGGCTTGAGGCCGGGCGGTTCTCGCATCAATTCGGCCATCTTGCGTGCTAGGGCGTCATCCTCTTGCGCGCTGCGGCCGGCGGCGCGTACCCGGGTGCGGGGAAGGCGTCGAACGCTCCGTAATTCCCCACTTCATGATAACCACCGCCGTACAAACTCTTCTGGAGCCAGTTGGTCGACGGAGCTATTCTTCGGCGGGGTCAAGTGGGGCCCGGATGAGCCGAACGCTAGGTCTCCGTACGTAGGCCGTACGGATTCGGGCGCGTGTTGCACGGGGCGGCCGTCTTTGCTCGTGGTGGCGGCGAGGATTGGTTGACTCCCGAAGCTTGCAACGAAGGCCGACCGGCCGCGCCCCCGGCGCCCGTGGAGGAGGTTGGAACGTTTGGCTCCCGAGCTGCGAGGAGGAGGCTGCCGCACTCGGCTCGTAGCGGCGGGCGAGAGCTTGATTCACCCGGCTCACGGTGCTCTTTCCGGCGTACGCCTTCCGAACGCCCGCCCCGCGCCGGGCCAAAGAGGGCCACCATCATCTGTGGAGCGACACGAGGAAAGCTTGGTTGTGCTTGGTGAGCATGTTGTCTACTGACTCTTGGAAGATCCGCGCGCATTCTTCCTTTTCTTGTTGGGTTGTGGCGTCGGTCTCTCTGGCGGCGGCACTGCAGGCGAGCCATTCTTCGGATACGGTACACCACTTCGATTCTTCTTAAATGACATGAGACACTTTTGCGCGAAAGCGGTTCCACGGCGTCTAGGAGCCGCGATGCTTGCTCGGAGAAAGCTCTTCGATGTTGACATCCGGGAGGTACGTGATCTCGGGCATCTCGAACCAATTCGGCCTGTTTGTCCCCACCGGGCGTGCCAAAAAGTGTGTTGACGCAAAAAGTGCACTCGGCGCCAATCACACGGCAAGCGAAAAGGCGGCTTCGCACGCGCGGAGAGAGAGAGTGACGTGCCGGTCAATTTTTCTCGAAAATTAACAAAAGATAAAGCAGTTAGATACCAAAGCTTGGAACTTGCCGGGTAGTACCAGACAGTTCCATATTTACGGCTAAAGAGCCAAGCAAGATGACACATAGCTACGCAAAGCTATCTGTCAAAGAACCACGACCATTCGGGTAACCGCAAAGGGAAAAAGAACATTGCCGAATGGCTGACGTGAGCATGACAACGAACGGTCTTTGGATAAACACAGATGCAAGTGCAAAGTTATGACCGATCTTCATGAAGATTAAAATTAAACAAATGAAGTAAAGCACGGACATGATCATGTATTAAGATAAGCATGCATAGATCCAAAGCATTAGTCTACCGCATGTCTAATTACTTTAAGATCCGTCGGGCACGACATCAAGCAAATCTATCCACCGCATGATACAACTTGCAAGAAAAAACCGTACCACCTTCCACAAATAGATCTATCCACCGCATGATATAATCTAAATATGGAAAGCTAGAAGCACACGTCATTTAAAACATAGATAACGCACGTGATCTACTCGTGAAGATATAACCGAATACGGGTTTGAACAACCGATCCGGGGTCCATGGAGAAGGAACAAACATTACCACGTGAATAAATCTATCGATCGAATTGGAAATCTAATCCACGGATGACTAGCTCCAAAGCAACCCAAAAACCTGCATCTACCGCATGACGCCCGCTCTTTCAAGATTTATACGAACAAAGCAAGCTTGAACCCGCAACACGTGACAACCTAGATCGATTCGGTTTCGGCTATCGGAGAGCACAAGATCCACACATCAAAACACGAAACACCGCTCGTACAAGGACCTTAGAAGAAATACGGCCGATCCAAACCCATCTAGATTGGGCAAGGGTGTGTTACATGAATTAAAACATAAAGCAAAACTCATGATAACACGGGGTAACTTAATGAATCTATCGGATCTTGCCAAAATCCAATAGAGCCGATAACTAGCTTCAAGCCAGATCTTAGCCTACCGCATGGCTCATGATCTAACCAGAAACCCTCTTGAACCAAGCTTGAATCTACCGCGTGACACGAAGCATGGTAACAAGACTACTTGCATCAGATCTAAATCCACCGCATGATACTAGACATGATACAAGGTTGCCGGTACTCACGAAGGTCGACGGATCGATTGGCCCTCTCGAAGAACTCGACGACACGACAAGGACTCTAGGGTTTGGCGTAAGGCCGGTGTGTATTGAGGAATGAACGTGTCTGTTACATACATCCAGGGATCGTATTTATACCCTGCTGATTACAACTGCGAATGGATTCATTGCCTAACTAAACTCGATTGCCTGCCCATCCATTCGTCTCTCCTGATTTGAGCCACGTCACCGTCCAATCCCGCAAAATCAGCTCTACTGTTCTTTTGCCGAACCGGAGCAGATAGCCGACCGCGGATTCTTCTGCCGAAAATTTCTAGAAATATCTTTCCTTCCACTAGACGGACTCTCTTTTGAACTGGACCCACCAGTCATACTCCTTACCAAATTTTGGTGTTAACACAACGACACTGGGCCACTCCCAATCTTTGAAGCCCACCAAGCCCATATAGTCGTTCCCAACCTCTCAATCCCTAATCCAAACGCCCTCAGCCAAAACCGTCGTCGCTGCTTCAGTGAGGGCCGCATCAGCGGCCTCCCCAACAAGGTGCTGCACGCCATCCTTGTCCTGCTCCACTCCGCCCGTGCCGCCGTGCGAACCAGCTTGCTCTTCATGCAACAACAATGATTCCCTTGATGCATGTCATCAGTAATTATGCTACCACACATTAGCATTGCAGAGTCAAGGCCATTAAATTTACACTAGATTATACAAATTTACAACAACATACACTAGATAACATGTTCGCGCATATAGACAGAATCAACTATGCAGGATGAGGAACAAATATGTGAAAAGAACTTGTCAAATTTAGGGTTTCAGGGAGCTCCATCGACATAATCAACTAAATCAAATAAAAATAGAATAGAAAAGAGCAGAACTAGTTTGTCCTGCTTTACTTTATCTTCAGTAAGATCCATGTCCAGGAATGGTGTCCTCACCCTTGACTCCACCAATTCTTCTAGAATAAAACTCATGAGATGGTGAACATCGATTATGCAAAAGTTACAAGTATATATGCTAAGCGAAGTTGGAACTTACAACAGCGAAATTGGTAAGAAATATCTTGTCCGGCCATTGTGAGCGCCAGACTTCGAATTGTGCATCCATCACAAATAAGCTCAGCCAGCCATCTGGCTTCAAGCTCTCACTAAAGACATATTTGGTAATACTATGGTCACCTATTTGCACTATGGTATGACTGCCATTGTCCACATATAAAACATTGGCTTCGTAAAATGGATCCCAAAGATCCGGCGGCCAAATTCTGAAAAAGATGAAACATTGTGTTAGGAAAAATGGATTTGATTTGAAAACTACTGCAGCAATATTGCTTCATGTCTACCTCTTTGTGATTCCATTGAAGGTTTCCAGAATGCAGTGAGTTGAATTGTTTCACGCAATTCTATTGACACAATAACTTTCGCATCATTAAGGTGAGCAACCATATCCTTCATCAATGCGTGAATCTTCTCTTCAAATTCCTGGAAACCATCACACCTAGTTTGCTCCGTGGACTAAGGGAAGAAAAATATATTGTGTCGCACCCAGTCATTGATGGTAATAGAATGAATGGTTTATAGATATGGTTTGTACTTACTACATCTATCTTGCATGATTTTTCGACACCAACCATGCTTTTAACTAGTCCAAAAAGACGTTGCAACGTTTCCTTGGTGTAACCAATGACATATATATTGTATTGTTATTGGACATTAAGATGGCTTTAAAGCCTCAAAGACAACAATCTGTCACAGAGAAAGACTGTAAGTTTGAGAGCCATATTTACTCTACACAAATGAGGAGTTGAAGCTACTTACCAGCAAAATAAGTGAATAACCCGGATATGTATTGTCCTTAAGCCGTGACATCTCTAATATGCAAACTGACAAGTTCTCATATACCACTTTGCACCAATCAATCTTCGATACACATTCTAGGTCCCAAGCGTATTGAACTTGCTTTTCACATAGATAAAAGCCAGCCCTCGACATGAATACCTGGTTCATAGGATCATAAAGAAGCATCTTACTTTCATTTTTGGGTCATCAATTTTTTTTCATCAATTCTGTGATTTCAGTGGCACCAATTTTCAGGCTTTTCAAGGTGGGCTTCAACGGTTTTTTTTTACCTGGCCTTTGATTTGCCATCCTATTCACCTTTTTTTGATTTCTGATGAGGATGTCCAGATGGTCCAAGAACAAAGCACAAACTTCCTTGGGTGCAGATCGTGGCAATATCACATTCTCTTCCTTTCCAGTCCCGCGTGAAAGGGCAAGGATTTTCTCAATCATCTCAATTGTAATCTCAAGAATGAGTTAAGGGCTTATGTATATCTTGATTTTGCCATCTTCCACTCTTGTTTTACGATATATCCCTTCTATGATGTCACGTCTTTTTAAGCTATCCAGATCCAACTTCAGCATGCTACTAAACTTCAGGTCCTCGTCTAATATTTATTTCCTAGTTTTGTGTATTGAAATGTCTTTTCTATGTTCCGATGAATTGTTTATACAGAAGCACAATGGCGAAAGACCGATATGTAAGAAGTTCTCCAAAGGCAGTTGGTGAAGCAGTACTACACTTGGATACAGAAGAAAAACGAATCTTAGACGAGGACCTAAAGTTTAGTAGCATGCTGAAGCTAGATCTGGGACAACTTAAAAAGACATGACATCAAAGAAGATATATATTTTAAAATAAACAAGAGTGGAAGATGGTAAAATCAAGATATACATAAGTCTTGAACTCATTATTGAGATTGCAATTGAGATTGAGAGAATCATTGGCCTCCCACACGGGGCTAGAGAGAAAGAGAATGCGATATTGCTACAATCTGCACCTGAGGAAGTTTGTTGTTTGTCTTTGGACCATCTAACATCCTCATCAAAAGCCAAAAAAAGGTGACCAGGATGGCAAAAAAGGACGGAAAATCAAAGGGCACGTCGTAAAAAAGAACCACTGAAGCCCATTTGAAAAGCCTGAAAATTGGTGCCACTGAAGTCACATAATTGATGAAAAAGATTGATGACCCAATAATGAAAGTAAGATGCTCCTTAATGATCATGATGAATGGGTATTAATGCCGTGGGCTGGATTTTATCTGTGTGAAAAGAAGGGTCAATATGCTTGGGACCTAGAATGTGCATCGAAGATTGATTGGTGGAGAGTGGTATATGCGGACTTGACAATTTGCATACCGGAGAGGTCAAGGCTTAAGGACAATACATATCTTGGTTGTTCACTTATTTTGCTGGTAAGTAGCTTGAACTCCTCATTTGTGTAGAGTAAATATGACTCTTAAACTTACAATTTTTCTCTACAACAGATTGTTGTCTTTGAGGCTTTAAAGCCATCTTAATGTCCAATAACAAAATCATATGTCCTTGGTTACACCAAGGAAACGTTGCAACGTCTTCTTGGATCAGTTAAAAGCATAGTCGGTGTCGAAAAATAATGCAACATTGATGTAGTAAGTACAAATCATATATATAAACCATTCATTCTATTACCATCAATGACTGGGCATGACACAATATTTTTGTCTTCCCTTGTTCATGGATCGAGCAAACTAGGTTTGATGGTTTCCAGGAATCTGAAGAAGAGATTCATGCATTGATGAAGGATATTGCTGCTCACCTTAATGAGGCGAAAGTTCTTGTGCCAACAGAATTGCGTGAAACTATTCAATGCACCCTGGAAACCTTCAATTCAATCACAAAGACGTAAACATGAAGAGGTATTACTGCAGTAGTTTTCAAATCAACCCCATTTTCCTAACCCAATGTTTCATCTTTTTCAGAATTTGGTCGCTGGATCTTTGGGATCCATTTTATGAAGCCAATGTTCTATATGTGGACAATGGCGGCATACCATAATGCAAATAGGTGACCACGATGTTACCAAATTTGTCTTTAGTGAAAGCTTGAAGCCTGATGGCTGGCTGAGCTCATTTGTGATGGATGTACAATGTGAAGTTTGGTGCTCACATTGGTCAGCCAAGATATTTCTTACCAATTTCACTGCTGTAAGTTCCAACTTCGCTTAGCATACTTGTAACGTTTACATAATCCATGTTCACGATCTCATGAGTTTTATTCTAGAGAGAATTGGTGGAGTTAAGGGTCAAGACACCTTACTGAAGATAAAGTAAAGCAGACCAAACTGGTTTTGCTCTTTTCTATTATATTTTTATTTGATTTAGTTGATTCTGTCGATGAGCTCCCTGAAACCCTGAATTTGACAAGTTTTTTTAGATATTTGTGCCCTTTCATGTA
This sequence comes from Cenchrus americanus, assembly GCA_947561735.1. Taxonomy (NCBI): domain Eukaryota; kingdom Viridiplantae; phylum Streptophyta; class Magnoliopsida; order Poales; family Poaceae; genus Cenchrus; species Cenchrus americanus. The sequence goes on along the minus strand of OX387239.1, from coordinate 39,137,958 downwards.
GAAGAGGTCCACTGGCTATTGGTTGTGATGGACTTCGAAAGCAATGAAATGCAGATCCTAGACTTCTTTCTATCGAATGCTCATCTTGCTGTTGCTTATCGAGTGGTATGTTATTCCTTCATTCCTGAGCTTCATGTTTACTCCTTTTTTGGGAACATATCAAAACAAGAAGATAACGAATATAAAGATTTTTTTAGAAAACGAGAGTTGCGCTTCTTTGTATTAGAGAGAAGAAACACATACCCTTTACAAAATCAGAGTCACATCCATGGGCTGGAGGTGGAACTCTGTGTACAGACTGACAAAGTTCAGAGAACTTAAAAACTAAAGAGCAAACCTAGCTTAAAGAGGAGACCACTACAGAAGGGAAGCACCACAAAAACACAATCATTTCTATGTTCTATCTTTTTTTCCAAATTAGCCATGCTCCTACACTTATGAGGGAGTTAACTTCTTTTTTGCATTCCCTCCTAACCTCTCTGATCGCCTGTCTCCACCAATCAACGACCTCCATTCATTTTGCCTGGGTGTAACAATAGCAATATGCAATGGCCGAAATAGATGAAACCACACCTTCCTTGGAAACACACAAGTGGTCAGTAGGTGTTGGACATTTTCCTCCTCTTGATCACATAGAGAGCACCTATCTTACATATATAGATAGCTATTGGCGCCTACACCAAGCACCAAGGTGAGCACACTGTTGGGGAATGGTCTAGCCCATGTAGGGGTTAATGAGCCTTTGTGTGAGCTTGAGGGGCTTCTTGTAAGTATCGTATCCTTCAGGGGCTTGGAAGAAAATATCCACCAGGGGCTTGGCGGGAAATTGGCCATCTCCTCCCACCCCTATATAGGAGGGTCTTTGTAATTGATGGGACAAGCATTAATGGGGAGAGAACTTCGAAGTATTAAGTTATTGTTCTGTTCTTTACTTTCTGCATTGTAGTAGTAATAGAAGTAGAAGAGATAGTTGCAGTAGTAGTAGAGGTAGCGGTAATGGAGGAAGAAGGAGTAGGTCCTCCGAAGGGGTCCTTCGACTCTCTACCCCTTCGGAGGAGAAGAGGATAGTTTTGTCGGTGTCCCCTTCGATCCCAATTTACACAAACACACACCTTGCTCTCAAGTCGAGCACCGTAGAGACATGCGTCTTCATACTCGCCTATAGCTATCTCCTCAACTCAAAGCTTTCCCTTATCACATTTTGCACCGCCGCTGCCGCTGCCGCTCCACCCGTCCGACATCAGCCAGGCTGGTATCCAGGTCAGAAACATGTTCTAGGAGCCATATTTGTTGACCTTGAACCCACTGTCATCAATGAGGTGAGGACTGGCACCTACCGCGCCGGCTCTTCCATCCTGAGCAACACATCAAAGGTCACTACACCCTTGGCAAGGAGACTGTTGACATGTGCCTTGACTGCATCAGCAAGCTTGTAGACAACTACAATGTTGTCAGTGGAGGAATGGGCTTTGGCCTTGGTTCCCTTCTGGAGTGCCCGTCTGTTAATTGCGACAAGAAGTCCAAGCTCGGGCTCACTGTGTACCCATCCCCTAGGTCTCTACCTCGGTGGTTGAGCCATAAAACAATATCCTGTCCACCCACTCCCTCCTTAGCACACCGACGTCGTTGCCTTCTTGACAATAAGGCCATCTACGACATCTGCCACTGCTCCCTTGACATTGAGCACCCAACCTACACCAACCTGAATAGGCTTATGCCCCAAGTCCTCTCATCCCTGATCACCTCCCTGATGTTTGATGCTGCTCTGAACATCGCGCCCTACCCGAGGATCGACTTCATGCTTTCCTCCTATGCTCCATTGATCTCTGCTGAGAAGGCCTACAACGAGTAGCTGTCTGTTGCGGAGACCACCAAGAGCGCTTCGAGCCATCCTCCATGATGACTAAGTGCGAGCCCTGGCATGGAAAGTACATGGCCTGCTACCTCATGTATCGTGGTGATGTTTTCCCCAAGGATGTGAACATGGTTGTGGCCACCATCAAGACCAAGTGCACCATCTAGTTCCTAGACCCAGGGGCGGATTTGGGCCTAGGGCCACTAGGGCCATGGCCTAGGTGTGGCCCAAATCGCCCCATGTATCCACATGAATTTTTGATGGCCCAGGCAATTGTCCAATGTCTGGTCGGCCTTGGTTGACCCAACAGATTAGCAAAGTGCCCAAGACCTCTCTCCCTCCCTCCCTCAATATGTAGCTGAATCCCATGGAGCAGCCGAGCTGGCCTGAAGCACATGGCAACAACAGAGGAGCATAGGGGCTGTTTGGTAGGCTGTAAAAGGCCTACCCAGGCTTGTACAATGCAGCCCATGGTTGTTTGGTGGGTTGCATAGGGAGATAAATAGGATTGGGCTGTGCAAAATAGGAGTCGCAGCCTGCATTCCCGGAAACGCACCCACCGAGTGTTTCCCACTATGCAGGCGCCGGATAGCCACACGCGTGGGCCCATTTTGGCCACTCAGCGGCCCGCTTGTGCAAGGAGCAAAACCCTGAGTGGGTTCTAGGGTTACCGCTGCACAATCCCATTCGCGCCGCCCCGCTTCCCCTTCTCATCCTCGCTCGCGCAGTCGCCTCTCTACTTTTGACGCTCGCCCTCTCGCTCTCCGCCGTCTCCGTCAGCGTCGCCGTGGGAGGAGGCCTTGGGCTCCCTCTCGACGATCGCAGGTAGCTTGATTGGCCCCCGAATTTCTTTGCTCCGCTCCCATCCCCCCTCTCCAGTTCATTTCTTTGGAAGTTCTTCGGTTTAGGGTTTGTCTTCGTACATCTCAGGGCCCGGATCTAGTGATTTGTTGTTGTATTGGTTGATTGCGGCCAAATCCAGGGTGTTTTCACGTAAATCTTGAATGCACGTTGATGTTTGTGGTACGATGTAGTTGGATTAGCGGAATCCTTTTTGTTGCCGTGGATGTTTGCGAGTAGATCTGTAAGTTGTGCTCTCGTATCTTGTGATGTTGAAGTTGTTTGCGTCAAGACGTGAGTTGAATGAATTAAACATTTTAGTTGAGCATAAGAATTAATTCTGTTGTCCTCTTGTTTTAGCCATGGATTATGAACTTTCTACTACTCACCGACAGCTGATTGCTAGGGCTGCAGCACTAGTTGCTGTCATCAGCGTGTGGTTGATGGTTAGGTTTCGTTGTTGTGCCCACCCTTCAATCCCCATTGTTCCTAGGCTAGAGAGAGATATACAATGACAAAGAAACCTTGACTACATCTACCATTCCAATGACACCATATGTGTGGACCAACTAAGGATGAAGAGGGCCCCATTCTTTCAGCTTTGTGACCTTTTCCGAACTAGGGGTTGGCTGAAGGGCAACATCCACATTAACATTGAGGAGCAGGTTGCAATGTTCCTCCATGTGGTAGGTCACAATCAAAGGTTTAGGTGCATGCAAGTTCCATTCCTAAGATCAACTGAAACCACCAGTAGGTATTTCCAAGAAGTTATGTATGCAGTAGGTGAGCTTAGAGGAGAGTGTTGACGGTGTATTTTGGTACACCAAACATGTTCAGTACACTTTGGTCTGGATTTGATTATGGAACTAACCCACCACTAGGCACACTAATCATATAACAAGTTCATCTTTGTGCATGCATTTGGAAGTGTTGTGTTTATGTAGGAAAACATGGACATAAAGGACGAATTGACAACAAGTTCAAAGGAGCATTTACGGAGTCTTGTTCATGTTCATGAGTCTGATAAAATCACTTCCAATGGTGACAAGGACCGAAGTGTCACGAAGGAACACCCCCGGGGATTGAAGTGTAAAAGACCGAACTTCATGCACGGAGAACCTCCATCTTGGATGCGAGGATGACATCGTCAAAATCATGCAAGTGGAAGGGGCAAAGTGCATAAATTCATGAGGACCCACGGGAGCGAAGGGGCGACCGAACTGGGCCGAGGTGGGCCCCGAGCCGGTCGGCCCGAGCCGGCCGGCCCAGCCCACTCCGGGGATCAGTTCGCCCCCGCTTTCCTTGCACCCGAAAGATCTTCAACTCTAAAGCCCTGGAGGCGCCGCCATTCGCAGAGGGGAGAGCCATTCGTACCAGGAGGCCATCCACAAGCTAGAGAGAGAGAGGAGGGAGATCTCCAGAGGGGGATCAACCACCTCGAAGGAAGCACCCACAAGTGGAGAAGAAGGAAGACACCGTCGGAAGGGTGACCATGATCAACGGTGCTATGTCCAGCACTTTGATGGGGTAATCTCCTTATTTGTCCATGGGTTGTAATCGATCTTGAGATGTAATCATACTTTGTTGGATTATCTATCTATCATCTTGTGTTGAATATACTTTAATGCTTAAGGTTAGCTACCATGCCGTAAAGGGAGTAGAGCTCCAATGCTCCCTTAGATCCTTTCAATACGCCGTGTCCATCATAGGTCTAGTCACGAATACCTTCGCGTAGTGATAGTACGAGAGGAGGGAAAGGGCGAAACCATGGTCACAACCCTCGATAGATTACATTGGTTGTATTGTTTAAAGCAATTGCATGTTCTAGTATCGTAGACCCATGGGCGAGTGTCTTTTATCTTGATTGCTTAATCATTCTCTCTAGTGTAGTTTAGTCGTTTTCTAGTTTAATCATTGTTAGGGTTTGAGTAGCTAGTGTGTAGAGGTAGATCAAACGCTTGTAATCCCCTTGCTCCGCAGATTGCCAAGAACCTTGGGAATCCCATGGTGAAAAAGGTGTAGGTCCGTACGCTTGCAGATTGTAGGTGGATACATCTTTTATCCGTCAACAAGCCCCTTTTTCTGGCGCTGTTGCCGGGGATCGAACTAGTTTACATTATTTGGTTTGCATTTAACTTAGTTTTATATTTAAGTTATCTTTTATTTGTTATATCTAACACATATTATCTAGAAAACCACTTTGGTTTGTTTTTGTTTTTGTTTTTGTTTTTGTTTTTATCTTGTTGTCTAGATGGCGTTCGTCAATCAACCCGTGGAAGAACCGAAGAAATCACTAAGGGATTACGCTAGCCCTCGATGTGAAGACATAAAAGTACAAGAGTTGGATTCGAAGCTCGAAGCGACCAAGTATGAAATCAAATCCAAGATCATCGAGATGGTGGCGGCAAAACCGTTTGAAGGGATGGTTTCGGAGAACCCATATAGACACATAAGGCATTTCACGACGCTATGCAACACGGTGCGTCAAGGAGGAGTTCCCGATGAATGGTTCAAATGGAATCTCTTTCCCTACTCACTTGCCGGTGAAGCAAAGATATGGTACTCGTTTGTGTCCTTTGAAGTTGAAGGCAATTGGAACAAGTTGACAAAGAAGTTTTGCGAGAAGTTATTTCCAATTAGCAAGGTTCAACATCTAAGGAGGCAAGTGATCACTTTCACACAAGGAGAAGAGGAAGGGATAGACCAAGCTTGGAATAGGTTTAATGAGTTGATCGAACAAGGACCAAGACTCGGCTTCTCCGGTGACGTACTCTTGTGGGAAACAAGACTTGCGGGAGAGCCGGAACACAATCCGAGGTTGAAGAAGTGAGCTGAAATTTCTAAAGAGGCAACCCCGAAAGTCACAAAAGAGGAGTCAATCTCGGAAAAGCTTGAAGAAGAGCACATCAAGTCAAGAACTACCATGAGTATTGGCTTCGCCGAATCAAATGAAACAAACAAGAGAAGCATGTCAAGCGTGAAGCCACTAAGGGAGTTCAAACACATGGATTGGCTTCCAATCGATTACGGAGAAGTATTTGACAAGAGAAGGCCGTTCCCTAACCAAAAGGGGATGGCAAGAGCATTATAAGTGGATTTCCCACCGGAAAAGAAAGCGGAAGATTCATACGACCTTGAAACCACCGGTGAGATCTTTCAGAAGCTCTTTGGAGATGATGAAGTGGATCCGAAACACATAGCCGAGGTGAAAAGAATCATGGGGATCAAGCCCAAAGCATCTCCATATGCTCGCCTCGCCGAAGTTTACGCGATAGGATCCGAAGAAGAAGAGAAGACGTCACCACACTTGAGTTGCGAGATCAATGGAGTTCAATGCAAAGCTTTGTGCGACATCGGAGCACAAGTAAGTGTCCTATCTTCTAAAATTTACGATAAAGTTCAAGACCACAACCTAGACTTAGCTCCGACATCAACCAAATTAATCATGGGAGATGGTAGAACTATTCGACCTCTAGGTATTGCTTGCAACATGAATGTAAAAATCTCTGGAAAATGTATACCAACTGATTTCTTTGTTATTGATGCTTCCATAGTAATCATGATCATATAAATCTAGGTAGGCCCTTTCTTAAGTTGGTTGATGCCGTGTTGGATGCCGGAAAAGGCAAAGTAACAATGAATCTCAATGGAAAGAAGTACACATATAACTTTCTTCGCGTTTCTAAACACCCTACACCCTTTCTTCCCGAAGACGAAGTAGAGGAGGTAGATAGTCTTTATTTTGTTGAAACCCTTAGAGACCCGCTGTAAAGAGCGATAGAAAATCAAATTAGTGATCAACAAGATGAAGAGCCAGAAAAAGCAACAAAAGGCTTAGAACCACAAGATGGAAGCGTGGAGGAAGAAAAATTCGAGGACATAGGAGAGATTAATCCCGAGGAGCCACAAGTGCCCGAGGTAGACCTAAAACCTTTGCCCAAAGGATTAAAGTACGAATTTTTGGGCCCAGACAAGACTTATCCAGTCATTGTGAGCGACGAGTTGAGTCCCGAAGAAAATGAGAAGTTGCTGATTTTATTGAAATAACATAGGAAGGTGATTGGATATTCGATTAATGATCTCAAAGGCCTTAGCCCAGCCTTTTGCACTCATTGTATACCAATGGAAGACCAATGTAAGCCCGTAGTGGACCACCAAAGGAGGCTAACTCATGCCATTCGAGAGGTAGTAAAGAAAGAGGTCATCAAGTTACTTGATGCCGGAATAATCTACCCGGTTCCGCATAGCGAATGGGTGAGCCCGGTACATTGTGTACCAAAGAAAGGAGGTTTAACCGTGGTGAAGAATGAGAAGAACGAATTGATACCGCAAAGAACCGTGACCGGGTGGCGAATGTGTATCGATTATCGTAAGCTCAACAAAGCAACGAAGAAAGATCACTTCCCCTACTATTCATCGACAAGATGCTCGAGAGATTAGCAAACCACACTTATTTTTGCTTTCTCGATGGATACTCGGGGTTCATGCAAATTCCCATTCACCCAGACGATCAACACAAAACAACGTTTACATGCCCTTATGGAACGTTTGCATATAGAAGGATGCCCTTCGGTCTATGCAACGCTCCGACCTCTTTTCAACGTTGCATGATGGCCATATTCTCGGAATTCATCGAAGAAATTGTCGAGGTGTTCATGGATGATTTTTCTGTTTATGGGAAGACGTTCATGGATTGCTTGGCAAACTTGGATAAGGTCCTCACAAGGTGTGCGGAGGTGGACTTGGTGTTAAATTGGGAAAAGTGCCACTTCATGGTTAAGCAAGGCATAGTGCTCGGACATGTTATATCCGAGAGAGGCATTGAAGTGGACAAGGCTAAGGTAGAGACGGTTGAGCAACTCCCACCTCCGACGGATGTTAAGTCCTTGAGGAGCTTTCTAGGTCATGCTGGATTTTATAGAAGATTTTTTAAGGACTTCTCAAAGTTCACTAAGCCTTTAACGCATCTCCTTCAAAAGGATGTGGCTTTCGACTTTGATGAGAAGTGCCTAGCGGCATTCCAGACCTTGAAAAGTGCGTTGGTGAGTGCTCCCATTATTCAACCTCCAGATTGGAGCCAACCTTTCGAGATCATGTGTGATGCAAGTGACTACGCCGTAGGCGCGGTTTTGGGTCAAAGAAAGGAAGGCCGAGTTCACGCCGTTTACTACGCTAGCAAAACTCTTAATGGGGCACAATTAAGCTATGCCACTATGGAAAAGGTGTTGCTAGCGGTGGTATTCGCCTTCGAAAAATTCAGATCTTACATTGTGAACTCGAAGGTCATTGTTTACACCGATCAAGCAGCCATCAAGTATCTCTTGGATAAGAAGGATGCTAAACCACGTTTGATCCATTGGATCCTTCTTCTTCAAGAGTTTGATGTTGAAATTCGTGATAAGAAGGGGGTGGAGAATGTTGTGGCCAATCATTTGTCTAGGATGAATCGTGGACAAGATGATAAAGAGCCCATAGAAGATAAGATGAGAGATGGCCACCTCTATCGAGTGCTCGATAAAGACACTTGGATGATTGATACCATTCGAGCAATTCGGAAGATGCCTCTTGACCATCTAGATAGAAACTCTCAAAGAAAGATAATCTCCGAAAGTAAGAAGTACTTTTGGGATGCACCATACCTCTTCAAACTTGGCAATGATGGAGTCATGAGAAGATGTGTGCCAAAAGAAGAGAGGCTAGAAATTTTGAGAAAGTGCCACTCGGCGGAGTACGGTGGACACTATAGTCATTTTAGGACCCAAGCAAAAGTGTGGTCTAGCGGGTTCTATTGGACGGAGATGCATGAAGATACTAAAAGATTTGTTGCATCATGCCCCGAATGCCAAAGAACCGGAACATCTCTCAAAGAAATTCTATGCCTTTGAAATACAATCTACAAATCGATTTATTCGATGTGTGGGGTATAGACTTCATGGGGCCTTTCAAAAACTCACATGGATATGAGTATATTCTAGTCATGGTTGATTATGTATCCAAGTGGGTAGAGGCCATGCCATGCGTAAAGCTTCGACAAAGGAGTCCATTACTATGATCAAGAACGTGATTTTTCCTCGTTTCGGTACACCGAGAATCTTGACAAGCGATGGAGGAACTCACTTCACCGGGAAGAATTTCAGAAAGTGCTTGTCCAAGTTGGGAATTGAACATAGGGTCTCTACGGCCTATCATCCACAAACCAACGGACAAGCAGAAACATCGAATAGGCAATTAAAAAGCATTCTCAACAAAACCATAGAGAAGGGAGGCAAGGATTGGTCAAAGAAATTAGATGGAGCTTTGTGGGCTTATTGAACGGCGTTCAAGACACCGATAGGTATGACCTCTTATCAATTCATCTATGGAAAAGCTTGCCACCTTCCGGTTGAATTGGAACATAAAGCCTATTGGGCGATTAAAGAGATGAACCTTGATCTCGATGCCGCGGTGGTGAAACGGAGAATTCAAATAAGCGAGCTAGAGGAGATGAGGTTAAAAGCATATGAAAATGCAAGCATATACAAAGAGAGAATTAAAAGGTGGTATGATAAAAGGTTGAAAAAGAAAGAGTTTAAAGAGGGAGATACGGTCCTCCTCTACAATTCGAGGTTTAAAACCTTCGGAAAGGGGAAATTGCAAAGCAAGTGGGACAGACCTTATGTTGTGCATTCGGTGCTCTCCAATGGAGCGGTAACCATTATGGATGTGAAAGGTGATCAATTCATGGTGAATGGTCAACGACTTAAGGTTCACTACGAACCCAACGTTGTGACCCTTCACCACATTGATGTCTTCACCATGGAAGAAGAGCCCGAACGTCCGGCTTAGGACGAAAAACAAGGCATGGATTTCTGTAATCGTTTTTCTTTTAATTTTCTGGAGTTTCTGGCAAAGATTTACTGGGCCAACTTTTTCCCATGGGCTGAGAAAGCGAAAAAAGGGCGGTACACGGGAAATCGGACCGGACCGGCCCTCGGAACAGGGTGGGCCGGCCGGCCCAGTCCGATCGGCCCGGGGGCCCGGCGGCGTTTTGCCCTGGTTTTTCCCCGGAAAGCTCCTTTTCGACTTCCTTCTTCGGTCAGAAAATTTTAAGGGAATTTTGAGTAAGGAAATTGAGGTTCCTAGGGTTTTCCTTTTCGGACTATTTATTTGGCCGAATTGGGAGCTCGGGAATCCATCCCATCAAGCAATCTTTTGCACCCACACAGCAGCCATGGTGTCTCCGAGGAGCATAGAGTTGAAGCAAGGAACCAATGATCCATCGATGGAGGAGGCGAAGCAATGCGAGCTCAAGCTACCCGTCGAGATCAAGAGGACCGCTCGCATCCGTTGCGGAGGGCATGTCCCAACAGGAGCTATCGCTTCTCGCAACCCCGTCGAAGAGGAAAAGGTGCCTACTCCCGTTCGAAGGTCGGCGCGCATCCGTGGCATGAAGCGGAAGGACTACAAGGAGGTGTCGCCCGAGCCTAAGGACTATGGGGATAGCGACTACTCCGACGATCGTAGTCGAGCTCGTGGGCGGCCGCCAGAAGAGATGAAAACAATCTTTACATTTGGGAAGAGGTGCCCAAGGAGAAGACTCCCGAAGGCCCCAACGGCGGTGGCAACGACGACGGCGATGACGACAACGGTGACGACAACGACGACAGCGATGACGGTGAAGACCCTGGCGATGACGACCCTTTCGGGATGCATCCGATGTGTTGTGCGGCTTGCCGTTACTCCATCTCAGAGCTCTACGCATCGGTGACGAATGTTTCCAGGCCATGGAGGCGATGAGGCGACGCATGGAGGATTTGGAGCGCGTGGTCGATGACGACTACAATTTCCTGAACCACAACGTGCGCAAACTTTTTGGCATGGTCGGGAACATGAGGGGCAAGTGGTGCAATAGTTGTGGAAAGTACCACTAGGTTTAGTTTCCCCCCTTAGGATTTTTGTAAGATACAACGAGGACGTCGTATGGTTTTAGCGTGGGGGAGAGCTAGCTAGCTAGCCTTTAGCTTTTGAGCTTCAATTTTAGATCGGTTCGGTTTAGTTTTCGAGAGAGTTTTAGAGTTTAAGAGTCTTTAGTCTTGAGTGTGTTTTTAAATTTTTGCAAGTTTGAAGTGTCTTAATTAAGTGTTGCATCAAAGAAAATCAAATAAAAAGAGTCCTTTAAATTTTGTGTTTTGTGTGATGCTTATCTTTATTCACTTGTTTGTTTATCTTTAATTCTTGATATATGAACATAAGTGTGTGGTTTGAAAAACGTTTACCGTGGTGCTTAGTGGAATTGCTACCTCTAAAAGTACCCATACCACACTTCGATCTTGAGCTTCACATGTTGGTTGTGCTATGTTCAATACTAAAAGTTGGATGATTTCAGTTCTGAAAATTATCTAAATACCCTTGTAATAAAGTTTAGCAAAACCTTTTTTCCAAGTTGAGAGTAAGAAAAAAAATCCTATACAAAGCCAATTTATTTTTTGCTCCACCATAAGTGTGATTAGAACGATGAGTTGGGCTAGGATCCTTCTCTCTTGGGAGTTTTAATTTCAAGCAATGATCATGTTCTTGTGCTTATCTTTTGTTGCTAGCCTCGTCATGCATTCGGTGACGTGACTCTCACATCAAAAGTCCCGTACATCGCCGAATTCCATACCCGAACCTATACATCTCTTTTGTACATCACATTCCTTGAACACAACCTACTCTCAAAGTTTTGTCTCGTCTCTAGCATGGTTTATTTAAAATTTCAGATTGTGTGCATGCAAGATAGAGAGGAGTTGAGAGCTTTGAAAAGATGTCAAGAGAGGGAAAATAAAGAGAAAAGTATGAGTATGGAAAAGAAAGAAAGAAAAGAATAGAAAAGTAAAGAAAGAGAAAAATATGTGTATGAGAGAAAGAAAAGAAGAGAGAGAAAAGAGGAGTGGCAAGAAAGATATGAGAGGGATGAATCAAGTGAAAGAAAAATAAAGTGCAAGGAAGGATGTCACGTTGTTGAGAGATGAAACTTTCACTCTTTTTCCGACCATGTGCAATCCGACAACGAGGACATCATTGGTGCCTCGTAGTCACAATTTTCTTTTGCCCTTGCACATGTCCACCATTCAAAATCTTCTCATCCTTGATATCCCTACATATGGATTAATTCTCAAGATCATTGGCTTTGAAAGGTAAACAACCATAAGAGGAATTTCTTAGTTTGACAATACTTGTGTTGATTGGGCTAGCCCTACCTATAGCTCCACTTTGCATGCCATATGAGAGACTTATGGGAGGTGAGAGTTTTATAAAACTCTTTTAGGATAGCCACTTTATATGAGCGACTTGAGAGAGCTTGGAGAAAGGTTTTTGTCTAATACTTGTTGCAGGAATTTTGTTTTTGAAAATCATAAAAACCCTCTAATGGAAGCAAAGAGGTAAGCATGGCTGAGATTGAAGGCTTCGAGTGAAGAGTTTGAGTTGTGGGGTAAATCTTGACGTGGTAAAGATTCTAAACGCCCATGTTTATGTATGATGATCATTACTTCATGTTTATGTATTAAAGATAATGGATTGACTAACTTGTGAAGAAAGATTTAGCGGAACATGATTACAACGCCTTGGACGAAGTTCTTTTACGAGTACTTACTCGAGGACGAGCAAGATCTAAGCGTGTTGGCGGTGTATTTTGGTACACCAAACATGTTTATTACACTTTGGTTTGGATTTGATTATGGAACTAACCCGCCACTAGGCATACTAATTATATAACAAGTTCATCTTTGTGCATGCATTTGAAAGTGTTGTGTTTATGTAGGAAAACATGGACATAAAGGACGGATTGACAACAAGTTCAAAGGAGCATTTACGGAGTCTTGTTTGTGTTCATGAGTCTGATGAAATCACTTCCGATGGTGGAGAGGACCGAAGTGTTACGAAAGAACACCCCTGGGGATTGAAGTGTAAAAGACCGAACTTCATGCATGGAGAACCTCCATCTTGGACGCAAGGATGACATCATCAAAATCATGCAAGTGGAAGGGCAAAGTGCATAAATGCATGAGGACCCACGGGAGCGAAGGGGCGACCGAACCGGGCTGAGGTGGGCCCAGGCCGGCCGGCCCAGCCCACTCCGGGGTCGGTTCGCCCCCCCCCCCCCTTTCCTTGCACCCGAAGGATCTTCAAGCCTAAAGCCTTGGAGGTGCTGCCATTCGCAGAGGGGAGAGCCATTCGTACCAGGAGGCCATCCACAAGCTAGAGAGAGAGGAGGGAGATCTCCGGAGGGGGATCAACCACCTCGAAGGAAGCACCCACAAGTGGAAAAGAAGGAAGACACCGTCGGAAGGGTGACCATGATCAACGGTGCTATGTCCAGCACCTTGATGGGGTAATCTCCTTATTCGTCCATGGGTTGTAATCGATCTTAAGATGTAATCGTACTTTGTTGGATTATCTATCTATCATCTTGTGTTGAATATACTTTAATGCTTAATGTTAGCTACCATGCCGTAAAGGGAGTAGAGCTCCAATGCTCCACTAGATCCTTTCAATACGTCGTGTCCATCATAGGTCTAGTCACGAATACCTTCGCGTAGTGACAGTACGAGAGGAGGGAAAGGGCGAAACCGTGGTCACAACCCCGATAGATTAGATTGGTTTTCTTGTTTAAAGCGATTGCATGTTCTAGTATCGTAGACCCATGGGTGAGTGTCTTTTATCTTGATTGCTTAATCATTCTCTCTACTGTAGTTTAGTCGTTTTCTAGTTTAATCATTGTTAGGGTTTGAGTAGCTAGTGTGTAGAGGTAGATCAAACACTTTTAATCCCCTTGCTCCGCGGATTGACTAGAACCTTGGAAATCCTGTGGTGAAAAGGTGTAGGTCCGTACGCTTGCGGATCGTAGATGGATACTTCTTTTATCCGTCAACAGAGAGATGATCACTCCTCCATCTACAGCAGTCCCAGCAAAAATCCAAAACAGCCGCAGATGGAATCCCTACTTCGAGGTTTGATAGTCATTACTGTCAATGTTGTAATAACATAATAAAATTTAAGGAAAACTAGTAATTATATCCTATGGGTGATATTGTAGGACTGTATTGGAGTAATTGATGGAACCCATGTGCTGGCTAGAGTGTCTGCAAAAGACAGACCTGCATTTTTGGGAAGGAAGCACACCACCACCCAAAATGTTTTGGCCGCTGTGGACTTTGACCTCAGGTTTACGTATGTCCTAGCTGGATGGGAGGGATCAGCTCATGATGCTCTTATCTTGGCTGATGCCATCCAAAGGCCTGATGGTTTGAAAGTTCCACAAGGTAAAAAATGCAATGACTTAAACTTAGGACATGCACTATTTTTTTTAAACTAATTGTCTTCAATGATCTATCGTAGGCAAGTTCTACCTAGTAGATATTGGGTATGCTGTAAGGCCAGGCTTCCTTCCACCATACAGAGGCACAAGATACCATCTTAGGGAGTATGGGAGTAGGAGGCCACACCCCTTTGGGCTCCGATGGCCCCCGCCGGACATCGCCCCTCTCGATTCGCTCGTCGCCGCAAAGGAGAGTCGAGAGGAAGGAGACTAGGGGCGGTGAATGTGGCGGCCGGTGACCGCTTGGGTTCGACCGGGCGATAATATACCTGTGACTCGCGGCGCGGCGGTAAAGACACCTATCTGATGCAACCGGTAGCCCGAACGATGCTATTCAGCCCACCAAACACAACACAATAGGCTCCAACAGTGCACCCCAACTACATATGCAGGCTACCAATCACAATCTAACAGGGCCAAAAGTTGCAGTGCAGCCTACCAAACATGGATGAAAATGGTGGGGATATCCTGGGTTGGGCCAGCAACTGCTACCGTAAGCCAGGCTAGTACTTGTGGAGTTTGCCAAACACCCCCATAGTGCACACACAGCAGACTAGAAGCCAGCAAGCAGCAGCAACCGGCAGCATGTTTTTGCTTTCACCTTTTTACTTTTTAGCAGTACTGCTAAGATTTCTATGTATAAATGAAACATGACTGAGTAATAAGTTGATACATCAGCTCCTAGTGATCCTACTATGTAAGAATCGACATGGTACAAGAATTTCAAGCTCAATAAAAATTGATAATTGTTTCTCTTGCCGCACTGGAGTTATCCAATGAGGTAGATACAAATTGAATAAAATGAGAAACCCTTTCTTCCTTTCACACTTCCCCATTATTGATTTTAAGAAATCATTGTTATGAAATTGCCTGTATATTATCAATTAGTTACATCAAGCAAAGTATATATGATTATCCTTAACAATGGAAAAGGAGTTCTACAAAATGGAAGAGGTTCACCTATGGAAATAATGGATAGATTCACATAGACCTCGCTTAGTTGAGTGAAAAAACTTACTGAATGTCACATCAAGTTTGATGCTAATTGGAAGGACTAAATATGATCTAATTATAAAACTAATTGCACATATGGACTGGAAATCACGAGATAAATCTATTAAACCTAATTAAATCATCATTATTAGAAGATGTTTACTGTAGCACCACCTTGTCTAGTCATTGTTTCAATAAATTCACCTCGCGTATTTACCCAGGGGTTATGAAATGAAATGAATTTTGTCATTAGTCTACGTTTAATACTCATAATTAGTATGGAAATATTCGATGTGATAGGTGAATAGTAGGAACTTACCGATATAAAAGACTATAATTTCTTAGAGCAACTCCAAGAGCCTCTCTAAATATCACTGCCTAAAATATTGATTTGACTAGTATGTAAAATGAACTAGCTAGTAAAAAGTTGATGAAAATCCAACAGACTAGCTAAAATCAACTCTTCATATGCTCCACCGCTAGTGGGTCCCGCTTGCCATACTCATGTACAAGGGGATATCTAGCGGGACTGGCTAGCCAAAGATGGCAAGCGAAGCCCCTGGTTTAGCTAGTGGAAGATAGCTAGAGCAAGTTTAGCTAGTCTGTTAGATTGAGTTTTTAGACAAATTTTCTATTTTTTAGCTAGTCAAGCCAAGATAGCTAGTCTGTTGGAGTTGCTCTTATAAGGCAAGGAGAACACAATTGATTTAGTAGAGCATGTACATAGGCAAGGAGAACATCCGACGTGGTTGGCATCGGTGTCGCTGATCTCTGCGTAATCCCTTTAGACAGTCTCCAGGAGATGCTGCATCCCCCGTGCATCTGCAAAATGCAGACGGGGGCGCAACTGTAGCGGCTCCAACAGGAGCCGCAACAATCGCTGCATTTTGTAGGGAGGCCGGTGGGCAACCGTATTCTCGGGGTGTCTGGGGCTTCCTTATCCCTACCGCCTGCAGGCCCCACCGTGACGACCTCCTCCTCCGCCCTCTCTCTTTTCTCGCATGCGCACGACCAAGCAGAACCAGCAGTCCAGCACTGCACGGCAAGCCTCCTCGAGCGGTGACCCGCGAGCCTTCCCGAGAAGATCTCCTCCGCGTTCGACGGCCCCTCCCGGCCTCCTCCTCCCTTGCTCTCTCCTCACAACCCTCCCTCGCCGTCGGCAGATCTGCGTGCGGCCGCGCGTTGACCTCAAGTGCCTGATGCAAAGGCAGAGCAGGGGCTCCTCCGCGACGCAGAGGCCGTCAGGCTCAGATCTGGCGGAGTTGCGGCTGTCTCCCTCTCCCCTCGCCAGGCCCGAGGTCGCGGCGAAGCTGGAGGTCACCGAGCGCTTCTTGGGCTTGGCACGCGAGGAGGTGGACGTGGACGGCGGTGTCCCACCAGCGCGGAGCGGAAGAGGATGCGCTCGATTCGACTGATTCCATCGGTGGCGCTGCTCGATTAGGCCGTGGGGCACCGAGGTAGCGGCTGGCGTTGACCGCTAGGAAGCAGCAGATGCGGCCAGCAGCGACCCCTTCCTCGAGGATTCCGACGATGGCACTGGATCCTCTCCGTTTGGAGTTGGCGGGGTGTGACATCGAGCTCCACGACGCGTTGACAGAGGCGCCGCCGAATCTCGTCGTGGCCCTCCATCCTCTCCCTCTTCGTGCTCCTCGCAGGAACCAACTGTCGCCGTGGGAGGATGCGCGATGGGTGCGGGGTGCTGCTGCAAGCCTCCATGTTTTGTGAGCTCAACTCCTTCCCTCTTTTCTTCATGTGAGGTATTTGAAGATGCACATGCGTGTTATTGCTGGAGATAATTTAAAGTCCGCCCTAAGGCTGATGCGGTTTTGGCGCGCCCACATCATATACCAGGCCAGCCGTACGTGGTTAGAGAAAGAAAAATCATCAATCCAAAAAAATCGGATCGGCTTGAGGCTCCTTGGCCCATCAATATCGTGGGTACAAACTATCGGCCCAATTGTCCTTTTTGCTGGCCCAGGACATTCTAACCACATGACCAACACGACCTAACCGCCCGTCACAGAAAACCCCGACGAAGTCGTGTGTTCAATCGGAAAATGCGTTAACATCGGCCCATCAATAATGTGGGTACAAACTATATCAGCCCGATTGTCTTTTTTGCCGGCCCAGACCGCAAAATGGTCAGGCCACCATATAGCTGCTATGGTTTGACACAATTGAAAAAACAAAACGGAGTTAAAATTGAAATTAAATTGAATTTTTAACACCAACAGACACCACAAAAAAACTAAACAAAAAATTGTAAACTCATTATATTACCTGTAGTATTTGAATAAAATAACAAGAGATGAATTGGACTACATAAATATATTCTCATGCATTGAGGCTCAAGTTGTGCACCAAATGACGTTCATGATGCTCATGATGGCATGCTAAACTTTTGTTACAACTTTGGGTTGTCACAACTGGGCTCTTAATTTCCTCCGCAAATTAAAGCATGTTATCCTTCATCTACTGTGATCTTGCTGTGTAGGGTCGAGGACCTGTCCCATGAAGACGACTGCTCCAGACTTCTCCTCAACCACAAGGAACACAAAAGGATGGTCAGCAATGAAATCCACGGTGCGATACCATCGACAGTCTGAAAGTTTTCGGACCGTGCAAGCGGTGGAGGAACTCATCTTGGGTCTCGCCGCCTGCCCCGGCCGCCACGAGGGCGAGAGCCGTGTAGATGGACAGTGGCGAGAAGAGGTTGTTGCGGCCGCTGCCGTCGCCGTCGGAAAGCTGCTTCGCCAGGCGGAGCGCGAACGGCGTCAGGCCGGAGCCGGACCCAGCCGTCCGGCGGCGCTTGCAAGGCCTCTCCTCGTCCTCTTCCATTGCGAAAGCGAAACTAATAATGCCCTGCCGTATGCCCCACAGGTAACCTAGCTATATATATACTATATAGAGGCATAGAGCGGCACCGAAGCGCACGGGCCAAGTTTTCAGCCCACCACGAGAACGCTTCCCAATTATTCCGAACGCTCACAGAGGAGGCCAGGACTCTGCCGGCTGCCATGGATCAAGACCGTCCCCGCCGGCGCCGGCGCCGCAGACGACACCGTGGCCGCTCCAGGGATGACTACATTAGCGCTCTCCCCGACGAGCTGCTGCACAGCATCCTCCTCCGCCTTGGCTCCGTCCGTGCCGCCGCGCGCACCGGCGTGCTCTCCCGCCGCTGGCGCCCCGTCTGGCGCCACCTACCCGAGCTCGTCTTCGGCAACGGCGGCCACGAAGGCGCACCCCCACCATCGGCCTCAACGTTCCCGGACGCCGTCTTCGGCGTGGACTCCCGCCGTTGGCGCCCCGTCTGGCGCGACATGTCCGAGCTCGTCTTCCACAACGGCGGGCGCCACGACGCCCACGGCGCGCCCCCGCCACCGGCCTCGACGTTATTCCCGGACACCGTCGACGGCGCCCTCTCCGGCTACGCCGCCCCGACCCTCGGGGGCCTGGTCATCATCCTGCCCAGTACCCCCGCCGGCCTCAATGTCCCGGCCCGACGCATCGCGCCGTGGTTTCGCTTTGCCGCGGAGCGCGTGGCCGGCGAGCTCATCCTCTTTATGCCTCGCCCTCCGCCTCCTCCGACGATTCGGGAGCTGGACTCGTTGTTGCACCGTGAACCGGAAATCGTCGATGGGGAAGAAGGGGTTCTCGAGCTCCCAGCGTGTGAACGGGCCAAAACAATCACGCTGCGCCTCAAACACGATTGGCTTCAGCGCCCTGATTGGCGTCTCCGGCTCCGGCCGGCCGGGTTGTTCGCGGTGCTCACCACGCTGAGGATACTCTTCGCCCGCATGGAAGGCAGCGAGCTCACAGCCCTCGTGTGCACGCGTTGCCCGTGCCTGAGGGATCTGAGGCTCGCCCTCGAGCTGGTTGATGCCTGCGACGTTTCCATACGCTCTGAATCGCTGCGAACGTTGAGTCTCAATGTCAAGAAAATACTGCGGTTGGAGATCGTCACCCCAAGACTGGAATACCTCTATGTGTATGCCACCGATGAGGCTCGTATCTCTGCCCCGATGCTTGCAGGGCTTGTTTGGTGCTTCGGCGCCTACGACCCTGACCGCCACCAATTGGAAGATGTCGGCCGTCACCTCCGGCTTCTAGAAATCAATCTAATCTCTACGGCGGCAATGTTGGTGCAGAGATTCGACGAAGTTGAGGAGTTGAAACTAGGAATCGATATTTCAAAGGTGTGTTGACAATTGATATCATCTAAAATTTTTTTCTCAAAAGTACCACTGCATTCGAAATTGAGGTCATTTTAGCATTTTTAAATACATAATTTTTTTCTATGCATCTATATTTAAATTATGTCTAGAACTCTGATGGATACATATAGAAAAAGTGAAAAACTATATATGTAGCTAAAAATTCCAAAATAATTTACACTTTGAAACGGAAGTAGCCGCTTATTAGCTTTTGATACCCCATTTATTACTTTGTCCCCTCATCACAGGAAATAGCGGCGTACAAAAGCTTCTTGAATCAAACGAACAAGATGCCCAAGTGTGAGACCTTGAGCATAACATTTGCGTGGAATAACCATGGTTTGACACCAGTCATGTTGCATCTCCTGCGGAGTTGCAGCAGTACAAAGAAAGTCTCCATACAATTACTTCATATTTGTGGCTACTCATCATCGGTAATTTCTACTACTACTCTTGGATTATTATTATTTTGAGTTGCGGTGGCTAAGGTTATGAATATGTCCGCTCAGTGTACATTTCGTTTTAATTGTTCTAGATACATAGATATTTCTATGCTATATTGAGACAAATCTAAACCTACATTTTGGTTGGAATGGAAGAGTAGAAACCAAGCTGAACATCCTTGCTCCAGCTAGTAGCTATAGCGCCCTTCCTGGGTGTCTGCTTAACTACTATACATTCACTGTACGTCGTGCACTACCGGAATCCGAGGCTTTGCCTAGAGTTCGATTCTGTGCCGAGAGCTAAGTAGAAAACTCTCGGCAAAGAAGGCTTTGCCGAGAGCAAAATAAAAAACTCCCGGCAAAGAAAAAACACTCGGCACAGAGGCTTCTTTGCCGAGAGCCAAATAAAAAACTCTCGGCAAAGAAAAAAACACTTGGCAAAGATTTCTTTGCCAAGAGCAAATTTTTTGGCTCTCGGCAAAGAAATTTTAAAAACTCACTTTTTTACTTCCAATTTTTTTCTATCCTCAACGTACACTCGTACAAAACTTATACTCCAATTTGGCACAATTTTAACTTTATTTGCTATATTTAACAATTTTACTTCTTTCTAGATATTTTTTCACATACGTTCGATATGAACTACAAGTGCATTAAATTATATAGTAAAGTTGGTGAAAACATGATATTCACGTTCATGAGACATCTCTAAGACCATGTACATGAAATCAAGCTAAATTTCTGGCATTCGGTTCTCTAATCATGATGAAGATCGTTAGGTAGAAAGGTTTTAAAATTGTATAAAATTCAAATGAAGTTTGAAAATCATGAAATATGTGAAGTGGTCGTGATATCATATGTGGAGGTTGTGGTAAAAAATTGAGAATGTTTTGAAGACTTTGACACGTACGTTTTTTAGAAACCGGAACATCTCAGGAGAAGTTTCTAAGATTTTGAACTAATGTCACTAGGTCTGATGTGTTAGAGAAAATTCAAATTTGAATTTGACTAACAAACTTTTCTATAAGTAATATACAACATAATTATTGTCATGTTATATTTTGAAACAATTTCAAATTCGTTTGCTATTTTAATAATTATTTTTGGATAAAATTTCTGTGCCGAGAGCCTTGCTCTCGGCAAAGGCTTGTTGGGCCAGCCGGCCCATGAAAGTCAGCCAGCCCACCGTCCAGCCGGCCCACAATAGCCGGTCGCAAACCCTAGAATAAAAGCCGCCCCCTCCCGTTCCCCACGCCGCCTCCCTCCTCTCTCTCCGCCTAACACGCCGCCGCCCTCATCTCCCCTCCGCCGGCTAAGCCGCACCGCCGGCCCTCGTCCCCCCCTCCCGCCGGCCGAGCCGCGCCGCCCCCCTCCTCCCCCCCTCCCGCTCGCCCCTCGCCTCGTGGCGAGGAGCGGCGGCGGGGCGAGGCGCGGTGGCGGTGGATTCGGCGGCCGCCCCCTCCTCGTCCGGCGGTCGCCGCCGCCCTCCTTCGCCGGCACGACCTTCCCGGCGGTCGAGGCCGGATCCGGTGGCTCCTCCCCGCGCGACCGTAACCTTCTCCCTCTTCTCGGTGAGGGTGGATTTTCTTGCCCCTTCTCTCCCGTATTTTGGGCTGCGGTGGTGGTGGTGGTGGTGTGCGCGCGCGCGATGGCGGAGGTGGTGGTGTGTGTGCGCACGAAGTGGTGGCGTCGACGGTGTGCACGCGGCGGTGGTGGTGATGGTGTGCGCGCGGCGGTGGTGGTGCTTTGGGTGGTGCGGGCGGCGCATCCGGGTCCGTGGTGCGGGCGGCGTAGGCCGGGGTGGCGGCGGCGGGCGATTGGTGGCGGCGGTGGTGCGGCCGGTGGCCCGCGGGGCCATTGGGTTTTTTTTTTATTTGGAAAAACTTTCTCTGCCGAGAGCCAAGTGGCCTCACGGCACACGTGTGCCGAGAGCATCTGAGGTGGCTCTCGGCAAAGAGCCCTGTGCCGGCCCAGCGGTGCCGAGTGGGCTGTGCCGAGAGTTCCCTCTCGGCACAGGCTGTGCCGAGAGTATTCGGGCCTGTGCCGAGAGGAGCTTGCTCTCGGCACAGCCCCAGATTCCGGTAGTGGTGTAGACCTAGCTAAAAAAGATAAACTACTTATAATTTATATATGGTAGATCTAGAGCCATCTGAGCATCACTTCAAACCAAAGCAATCTGTTTTTTGTATATGAATTCTAAACTATAATAATATTATCTTTCACTCTTGTTTCCAGTATTATCCTTGCCACTCATCTTGCCCTTGTCGCTTGGAAGAGAGTTGCAGCACTGATGACATTGTTCTCAATTCACTCGAAGAGGTAGAAATCATTTGCACCAAAAGTTCTCAAGAAGAATATTTATTGGAAATTGTGGAGCAATTACTCAGATGCAATGCACCAATCCTCAAAAACTTGGCCTTGAGTGTCTGCTCTGCTCCTTCAGAAACCAAGGTGGTATGTGAAAAAATCCGGAACCTGTGTCATCCAAATATTGAAGTTGAATTCTAGGACTTTTTGGATGGGGTGTGCGTGGGTGAATTTTGGCTGATTACTCAAGGCTGAAAAAAGAATATAATGCAATTAGCCATTTTTCACTCTTGCACCTATTTGGAGCGTAATTATGTCAGCGTTGTTCAACATATATATAGTTTGGATTTAGGTGTTCATCTTTTTTTTCACCTTATTAACTTGTTCGGGACTAAAGAGACCCTGTCCCCATGCATTATTTTATACTATTATTGATTGTATTTATATGTATTTAACGTTTTAGATTTCAACATTACTTAATAGAAAAAAGAAAGAGGACAAGAAGCAAGTGCATGCTTCTGGATTTTTTCCTGAAGCC